>CM028131.1:1422952500-1423552500 GCA_016271365.2 Neoceratodus forsteri | reverse complement strand
TTTATTAGTTCTTTCAGAACCCTTTCTTCTGTAAATGGACTGGTATCGACCCCTGTCTTCAGAGTGTTTCTCCTGTTTGGTTTAGGTACCTCCCCTTCCTCTTCCTTTGTGAATACTGAGCAGAAATATTCGTTCAGTATCCCTGCTTTTTCACTGTCACCCTCTGCCCACATTCTCTTCCCTTTATTAAGCCTCAGTATCCCTCCTTCGGTCTTTCTTCACTCCCTAATGTACCTATGAAAGTCTTATCCCCCTTCTTAACAGAGTTGGCTATCCTTTCCTCGGTTTGGGCCTTTGCTATTCTGACTGCCTTCCCTGCCTTTTTCTGCTTTAACTGATAAAGTTCTCTGTCCTGCTCCTTCTGTGTTTCTTTATATTTCCTGAATGCTATCCTTTTCTCCTTAACCTTTCCCTGCCAACTCTTTTGAGAACCATAGCAGTTTTTTCCTTCATTGTGTTTTATTGATTTGCTTTACACAAAGGCTTGTTGCCTCTGTGGTGGCTGTTTTGATTACTCCCCATTGTTCCTTCATCCCTCCTTCTTGCCTGTTTGCTAGTGCTTTTCTGAGGCACTCTCTCATTTTCCCAAAGTCAGCCTTCCTAAAGTCCAATACTCTTGCTTTTGCATGGCTTGATTGTATGGCTGTGTTTATCGTGAACCACACTGTTTGGTGATCACTTGTTCCCAGATGGCTACCTACTTCTAAATCTGAGATTCTTTCTCCGTCCCCATTTGAGAGTACCAGGTCTAAAATTGCTTCCTCCCGAGTGGGTTCCAATACTAGCTGTCTGAGGCATGCCCCTTGTAGGGCATCACAAATGACCCTGCTCTTGGATGTACCTGCAGAAAAGGTGCTCCAGTTAACATCTGGCATATTCAGGTCCCCCATCAACAATATCTCCCCTTTTTCTGCCATTCTAAGGATGCTTTCTATCATTTTCTTGTCCATTTCCTCTCCCTGAGATGGGGGTCTGTATGCAACCCCCATGCGGATTGTGGTGCCATTTCCTGTCTCCAGGGTGTCCCAGAGTGCCTCATCTGCTCCCTGTTTACTCTTTAGTTCTGTTGCTTTGATCCCTTCCTTTACATAGAGAGCTACTCCTCATCCTCTATTACCCTCCCTGTCCCTCCTGTAGATTGTGTATCCTGGTATGTTGACATCCCAGTCATGGTTCTCTTTGTACCATGTTTCTGTGACTGCCACACTATCCAGGCAACCCTCTTCCATCAAGGCCACTAGTTGAGGGAGCTTGTTACACAGACTATGGGCATTGGTACTCATCACTCTCCACTTTTTGATGGCCTTACCCCTTTTAGCCCCATCCCTGTCCTTACTGCCTTTGCCTTTTTACATTTACCTCTGTCCTGCTCCCTAAAGACTTCTCTACCTTGGTTTTTACCTCACTAATTACCGTGTTTTGTGGGTGGAGGCTGGGATTTCCCTGCTCCTTTTCAGTGCCTCCCCCCTTGGCTAGTTTAAATGCTTGCCAATGAATCATTTAAACCTCTCACCTAGATCCTGGTTCCCCCGGACAGATGCAGACCATTGCGCCAGTATAGGCCTGCATCCCTCCAGGTGGCTCCCCAGTCCCAATGAAGCTAAACCTGGAGCTCCACACCAGTTTTTCAACCATTCATTGAATTCCCTGGTGAGGAGTACCCTAGCATCACCCTTGCCATAGACAGGCAGCACCACCAAGAAGGTTACCGTATACACTACTTGTCTAAGGCCCCTCCCCAACTCCACAAACTCCTCTTGCACTGCTCTGATCCCATTTCTAGCCAGGTCATTTGTCCCTAGATGGACAATGACATCCAGCTCCCTCCCTCGTGAAGCTGCTCCCACGATCCTGAGGATTTGCTTCCTGACCCTCCAAGGCATGGCACCAGGCAGGCACCATACCTCCCTCTCCCCTTCCTCCCCCAATTCTACCCCTAATGATTGAGTCCCCCACCAGGAGTTGTTTCCTTTCCCTGTGGGGTCCCATGCCACCCTCCCATGGGTCTTCTTTGTGAGGGTTCCCAGCATCTTCCTTGGTCTCCACTGCAAGTGCCTCCATAGATGAACCACTGTCCACCAGAACAGCATATGAATTGTGGAGAGGTACAGCTGGAGGGATGCAACTCTGTTCCGCTGCCCTCTCCCTCCCTGAGCCCACCCTGGTCCAGCTGCTCCTCGTTCTTGGCAACATCTGAGGTAGTGGCATTGGCCCTGGTGGTCCCTGGGTGGGGAATGAGATTTCAAGAATCCTAGCCACGTCAGCCTGGAGACAGGAAACCTCCTCCCTCAGACCAGAGAGATGCCTGCAAATAGGGCAGTATCGCAGCCTCCAGAATGTCTCCCAGAACACTGCCACCCCACAGCCATTGCACTGCACCACTCCTATCATGTCTTTTTTTGCGTCCCCTCTCCTGTTTCTCTGTATGCTTACTCTCTCCTCTCCTTACAACTCTCACCCTTCCTGTTCTGGGACAGCAACTTCCTATATTCTTCAGTAGCTCCTTCTTCCTTGCTCAGTGTCAGACCACCAGCAGCTGGGGGGTGAGAGTGAGCTACTTCTTTCCTTTAGGGTTGACAAAACTAATGTTTCTCTATGATTCTTCCCTTCCTACTGCCAAACAGGAAGTTCCTGTTGTCAGTCAAATCCAGTGGCTATAAAAGTAGAATGGGCTTAGGGTGGGTGGGATGGAGGGCAATTAGTAAGAAAAATGGTAGCTTCTTTTAGTTAGCTACTTTCTGCTCTACAAGCAAGATGTCTGTCTTCCAAAGGCTAGCAACAGGAAGTTGTAATTAGAGTCACCTGCTTTTATACTGTCTAAGCCACACCCCCAATTAAGCTCTCTCTCCTCCTACTGATTTAGCAAAGTAAGTTGGTACAGAACCCTTCCCAGCACAGAACACACACTGACTTTCTTTCTTTTCTTTTTTTAACCCTAAATAAGACCCCTTCTACTTCTAATAAAGTATGTCTGCTTAATCTCAACACACACTGACTCCTGCTGAGATAGAAGTGTTAAATTAGTAAGAAAATGGTAGCTTCTTTTAGTTAGCTGCTTTCTGCTCTACAAGCAAGATTTCTGTCTTCCAAAGGCTAGTAACAGGAGTTTGCTGGCCGGTTTCTTGGCTAACTACCTTATTTTACAGTGAATCTGGTTCTTTTTACTGTGCAGTGCCTCCGAGGTTGGGGAAGGGAGGAATAGGGACTTTCTGCTTATAGTCACTGGCTGATGTAAATGGAGTCTTGCAGATTGCTTGCGTCAATATTTACTTAGTAAAAAAATTTCAGCCATGTTTTTTACTTGCCTTTTCAAACCTCCTCAATATTCCAAAGGTACCTCCAATGGCTCTCTCATACAGGTTCCATCGCAGCTCATGGCATGCCTGGGTGACAGTTCTCATGCTCTGCAAGCATGTGGTCACGCTGAGGTACGCACGTCCTTTGACCTCTACACCACAAACAATTAAGCTGGTGAACTGGTGCATTCTGGGAGGGCAATGGTGGCATCTTGGCTTATGTAGCACCTCTCTAGTATTAATTTGGTTATGACTTGCTACCTAATCTTTCAAAAGTGTAATGCAAGTCTTTTTTTTTATACAGGTAGCTAGTGATCAGTTTTTAAAGCACCATATTTCTCTTTTTTCCTTTTTTTTATATTGCACATTTCTGATGCTGGTGTATGGGGGTGAGAGGTTCTATTCTGGGACCTTTGCTTTTTCCCTCTTTTCTCTTTTTTTGAGGGGGTTAAACAACTTTTTAAGGGTTAGTATTCATAATTTTTACTTTTTGTTTCTGACTGGTACCACTTCCCTGACTACAGAGATGATCTGGATTAAGAAACAACTCTGCATGGATCACAGTTCCTGTCTCTCATTGGGTTGGAGATCTGAGAGTAAGGAAAATATTTTTTATGTATCACTTAGGATGTTCTGAGGTAGTCAATTAGACCCACGGTCAAGGGAAGGGGGGAAGGGGGAGGAAGGAGGAAAGAAAAAGGGATACAAAATAACATAATTCTTCTCCCCAAATTCTCTAGTAGTGGTATCTATCTGCAGGCCATGCTACATGTTTGGCGGTTGTTTTGAACTCACTCACAACACATGCGGGATAGGGAATGAGGTAGAAAGGGCAACTTAGTGGATTATAGGATATATTACTAGTGGGCTGCTGTTACAAAGAAGGGAAGAAGGAGGGCACCGTACTTGAACCAACCCATTCTGGAAGGTACTGGCTGGTCATTTTGGTGCACTTGGCTCTGATGACACATTTATTGTTTGCAGCTAAACAGGTGCTTATTGCTAAACACTTTCTGCATATTTACAGTCATTTAATTATGAATTGTTATCTATGTTGTGAATTAGCCTGTTCTTACTGGATTACCCTATTTTCTTTTATTTTTCATACTTGCTTGCTTTTCTCTTTTTCTTCACTGTCCTTTCTTACTCTGTGGGGGAGAGGGTCTGTAGACCACTGACATGAATTGTCTTCCTGGTTTTCATTTTAATTATCTCAAAACACTCATGTAAAGCTTACTTTGACAAACTACAATATGGTGGTAAACAATAAGTTAAAACTCATTACTTTGAACGTCAGAAGTCTGAACCATTAAATTAAAAGACACTCTGGACTGGATTCAGAGAAGCCAACGCAGGACATAAGGCAACTTGCATCGGAATATATGGTGCAAGTCGCACTTGCATCCTGTGTTACGTCCCCTCGGGATTCACATAGGCAGCCTGTGACATGCGGCAAGCTGCCTGTGCCCAATAGCACCTATGCGACTGAAACCCCCTTGAGACATGGCAGAAGGGTGTTTCTGGCAGCATTTGCACCCTATTCAGTTAGGGTGGCCACTACATCCACTGATGGGATTCAGAGACAACCACCAGTGAACATCTGTCAAAGACGAGTTAGGCCAACAAAAAAGGTGGTCTAACTGGTCTTTGCTGTTCACTGGAGGTTGCCACTGTCCCCCAACCCCACAACCCCTGCAGGTTATGGACCCCCCATAGGCTCTGGGTACCAGGCATGGCACACACAATGCCAGGCTGGGTGTGTGGCACACCCCCAATGCCCAGACCCCCCACACACATTGCGAGCCCCCCATGCTCCCTGCCATCCCTGTAATCCCCTGGTAGTCTAGTGGCCCCCACCCCACAGTGCAAGCCCCCCACATCCCCAGTATCCTGCCAGTGAATGGCACAGCCCTCCCTCACCACCAGGGCCAGTCACCAATGTACCCACCGGGTGTGTGTGTTGGGGAGGTGGAGAACCACTGGGCCACCAGGGCAGGTATAGGTTCATGTTCTGGGAGTCCATGGCAAGGGGGCTTGGGGCTGGCACCCACACCGTATGGGGCCTCAGAGGTGGGCATGGGGGTGTCATGGTGGCCCTCACCCATCGCAACTGCTGTCTTGTGACCTGTGGTATTCCCAGTGCTGTGCCCTACCTTGCACAGCTACCACAAGTCACAAGATGCAGACTGCTGCACCTGCTCTGATCATGAAGCAGGTGCATGGGCCAGGGCACAGGCAGGTCACCACAAGCTGCCATTGTCACAGCTTGCAGTGGACCTCTCTGAATCCAGCCCTCTGTTCTAAGACACCTTAAAAAATTAGATATCTCAGTAGCATTCTTACAGGAAATGCATCTTAAAAAGGAACACTATACCTTGATGCAGAGAGATTGGGTAGAGCAGGTCTTTGGAGCAGGAGACAGCTCTGAAAAAGCTGGGGTATTGGTATTATTTAAAAGGGGCATAATTTTTCAGCCTGGAACAATTATAGAAGATGTCTCAGATCACTATAACATCCTTAGTGGCAGATTGGGGGAGGAATGCTTCACATTCATAAATGTGTATGGCCCCAACTCTACATCACATGAGGTATTTAATCTAATATTTAACAAGGCTTGTAATCTTTTGGATAGTACCATTATAATTGTGGGGGACATGAATAGTACATTAGATCCAGTCTTGGATAGATCAACCTTTCAACCACATAGGACAAGCAGTGATAAAGATCTAAATGATTTGGTAGACAACCTGGGATTAATGGATACTTGGTGAACTCTTAACCCGAATGAAAAAGAGTATACCTTCTGGTCCCAATGCAACAACTCAGATTCTAGGCAAGACCAAAAAGAATTATAAAGGTGATAATTGATAATATCATTGGTAATATCAGATCATTCCACCTCAACCAACCCACACAGAACACGGAGATGGAAACTCAGTAACTTTATACTAGAGAATACCGAGATTTATGATAAAGTTAAAGCCAATATTGAGGAATTTCTCTCCTTCAATGACCCTGGGGATACTTCATAGAATAACACATGGGACTGCCTCAAATGTTGCTTGAGGGGCATTTTAATATGGGAGGCAGCTACTTTAAAGGAAAAGAACAAACAAAAACAGCAGGAAGTTCTAGAAAAAATTAAAGAACTAGAAAAAAATACTGGTTCTCTCAAACTGCCCTGAGGATTGGATGGCTTGGTCAAAATTAAAGTTAGAATATAATGAATTCCTTAGAAATGAGGCAGTGTTTGCTACTAGGAAAGCTAAACTGAATTATGTGGATTCAGGCCCAAAGTGTCAAAAATCCTGGCCATACGACTATCTCAGAGTAGTAACGCCACAAACTTCAAAGCAATTAAAAACATATCTACTGGTGACATAATGGCAGGTCACCTTCAAATAAATGAAGAATTTCTTAAATTTTACAAAGGGCTTTATCATAAGGAGGCAGGAACTACAGCTAGTTCATTAGAGGAATTTTGTGATCGCATAGACATATCTAAAGTGTTATATTCATCTAAGGAAGTATTGGGGGTGCTCATAACAAAGAAAGAGATCTTAGTAGCCATAAAACAGGTTAAAAAAATTAAAACACCAGAATCAGATGGATTTTCTACTAATTTTTATAATAAGTTTGACACAAAGCTAGCCTCTATCTTAGTGGAAGTATTTAATCAAGCACTGGCAGATGGCAGACTCTCTCTGGAGATGACTAAGGGTCCTGATAACCTTGATACACAAGCAGGGTAAAGACCCCTTGGACTGCAGTAGTTATAGGCCGATCTCCTTAATAAACTCTGATGTCAAACTCCTGGCAAAGCTGCTTGCCAATAGATTGGAGACAGTAGCTCGTTTACTGATATCCAAACAGCAGATGGGTTTTATGAAGGGAAGGAATGCAGCTGACAACACTAGGAAACTACTTCATGTTTTACAGGCTGCCAACAATCAGTTCCTTCCTAGTGGCCTTATATTGCTTGATGCCGAGAAGGCATTTGATCGGATTGCTTGGCCTCACATATTCAACTCTCTTAAACTGTATGGCTTTCCTGACTCTTTTTTAAATTGGGTACGCATTTCATATCAAAAATCTTCATCCACAGTAGTAACTAATGGGGTAATTTCACCATTCTTTGAAACAGAGAGAGGCACTAGACAAGTGTGTCCTTTGTCGCCTCTATTGTTTAATATCACTATAGATCAGTTAATAAGAAGACTAGCTCATGAAAAAGAAATTAAAGGCATTAAGGTGGGACAAAAAGAACATCTTGTGGGGGCCTACGCAGATGACATTCTTCTTATGATCTCAGACCCAGTTACCTCATTACCCCACATGTTTAATGTAATACAAAGTTTTGGAGAGATTTCTGGTTACAAATTAAACAAAGAAAAAACTAAATTTCTATCACTTAGTAAACATTGTGCAAAGGAAGATATTGATAATGCCAGAATTATATGGGTGAAAGAGTATATAGAATACTTAGGGATTCATATTTATTAAACTACCAATAAGACTGTGTCCAAAAATACTACAAAAGTCAGACAGAAGTTAGGGAAAATCAAATTAGATGGAATATATTACCATTAGGCCTGTGGAGGAGACTTGAATCTGTCAAAATGAATTTATTATCCAGGTTGCTTTATTTATTTATGATGATTCCTTGCAGCGTGACAAAGAAATGGATTCAGGGAATTTCTGCACAAGCTGCTCACTTCATACGGGGCTACAAAAGGCACAGGCTGGTGTATGCTAAAATGTGCACAGCTAAAAACAAGGGAGGGCTAAAGGCACCTGATTTCTATCTATTTCTTAGTGGCTAGAATAACCCAGCTAGTGTTCTGGTTTAAATTAGGGACAGCACAGATATACATTCCTGACTGGGTGTACACTGAACAGGAAATTATGGGTAAACAAGGTACAGATATAAGAGCTCTCTTTTTTTCAAAACCTCTGGGCACATACAAAAACAAAATACTGGTAGATTCCCTCAGGCAGATTAAGTAGATATCATGTCTTCTGGATCTTAACCTAACACAAGCTAGGATCCAGTTAATCTGGGACAACTCTAACTTTCTAATAGACAGGAACCCCCTGAATAATAGACTGTGGAGGCATAAAGGCATTCACTCAGTTCAGGACATTACTAAAAAGGATTCATTCCTTCCCTTATCACATCTAGTAGACAAGTATGAAATATTCCCTTTAGATGGTGGATTCTACACGTCCTTACAGGAGGCAGTTAGAAGCAAGCTTCATTTATCAATCCCACTTAATGAAAATTCACTCTCTCTTCTGGGGTGCATAAGATTGTCAGCTTCTATATCCACATTGTATACACTTCTAGTGGAACTAGTCAGGGGCTCTGTGGCAGAGGCAATTAGATGGTGGTCCCAAGCACTGGGGATGCCCATGGATGACTGGGACTGGGACAGCATTTGGTCAATGGCATTCAAGACCTTTAGCACAGTGGATCTCAGGTTAATTCATTTCAAAACATTTCATAATCTTTATTACATATCCTGTACAGAGATATAAGATGGACCTTGCCCCCTCCCTACTTTGTCATAAGTGTAAGTGTAGCCCAGGTACCTTATTGCACATGTTCTGGTACTGTCCACATGTTCAGCCCCTATGGGTTGAAGTGGGACACATATTCCAGGACACTCCCATAATTTCTTCTCACATTCAATTGAATATTTGTATCTTTGGTCACTTTGAAAAGAACACACACTGGTCTAAAGAACAGAAATATACCCTTCTTTTGATAGGTGTCTCCATTAGACATATTATTCTGAAGCACTGTCTTGAGGACATGTCTCCAAATGTACAAGAATGGAGAAACAGTGTCCTGGAAATTTTCAGATTAGAGAAGCTGTCTTTATCTTTAAGAGACAGTATCTCTAAATTTTGCAATAAGTGGAACACCATTTACAGAACACTGTGTCCAAGTGTATAGTACAAGTCGCATTAAACTGTTCCACCAATGAGTTGGTTTAGCATTGTTTTTTACAGTCAGCAATGCATTGGCAACTCATAATGCTTTAGTTTTCAATTCTTAACCAGCTCAAATGCAATATTTGTAAAATGTTTTTGCAGCTCAATTGGAATGCATCTGCAGTCCTGTCATAAATATCCTCAGACTATACCCTGAGGTGGTGTTTTGTTTTATTTTGGGTTCAGATCTCTTATGAGCTTATTCAACCATCAAACTATTTGTATTGTGGGCAGGGCAGGCAACTCTACAGATCGTTTTCCCTCCTCTTAGCACTCCCTCTCTTTCTCCTTTCCTTTCTCTTCTATATTCTCATATTGTTCTTCCGGCTTAGCTACATCTGACTTTCAAATCACTTCTGCTCTCTTCTAATTGAGTTTTATATAATTAATGACATGACATTACTTCTGAGTATTAGACTCAGTATTGTTACACAGAATAGTCACTTTCAAGTAGCTCTTTTAGTGGAAATTATTCATTTTCTAAGACTTTATTTGAAGGTATATTAATTTTCATCTCAAATTAGTCCTATGTGGCTTTATTTAGTCCTATGTGGCTTTAACATATGTGTGGTCTTTTAACCACTATTTAATTTATTTACACATCTGTGGTTCTTTTTGCTTTTTGCTGCTATGTAGGTTCCAAGTTCATTGAATGCAATGTTTTATTAGAATTCATATCTAATATTAAGTTAATGGTAGCAAATGTTTTCAATATTACAAATGTTAAAATATGACAAAACAAAAAAAATGAATTATTTACAGTTATTTATAGATGATAACCATACTGTATTTTTATATGACTATGAAAATTGTACTATTTGTTTTAATGATTTCATTTCTTACGTAATGTTTTTCTTATTTTAAAGAACAAAAAATTTTATTGACAAAAAAACCCCAAAAAGCACTCAGATACCATTTGGGCAAAGCTTTCCGGACTAAAAATTGCCCACATGAATATCTGCAGCCTCCCATCAAAGTTCCCTGAACTTGAGGCTTGCGTAGCCCTGTACAAGCCACAGGTGCTAGGCCTCTCTGATAAACCCTACCACTTGGACTCCCACTTTCAACTACAAGGATACTCACTCCTATGCCAGGACAGACCTTGTAGAAAGAGGGGCAGAGGCGTAGCACTATATGTGCAAGAGCACATCACTGCCACCATTATCAGCTGCTCCACCCCCACCTCACCAAGTGAGTGGCTCCTCACTGAATTAACCCTAGGTGCATCAAAAATAACTCCATATAGGCTGCTGCTGCTATAACCCCCAGTCAGGAGGCATCCCAGGACCAGCCAATTTCCTGGATGGGGTGGGGTGGCTAGCACCCATGAGAGACCTGGTTGCAGTTCAAGATTTCAACCTCAGTTGGTGGGATTCCCCCATGCCAGACTATGCCAACCTGCTGAAGGAACATAATTTGGAACAACTTAATCTCCACCCCACAAGACAAAATGCTCGCACACTAAACCACTCCCTCATTGACTGGGTCACCACCAACCGTGCAGACTTAATCCTCCAAGCAAGTGCAATGTCTGATTCAATCAGTAACTACACCCTAACCTATGCTATACTGTCCAAGTCAAACTGCCCCCTCCCTCACAAACTCCTGTGCTTCTGAAGGTTTGACCAGCAAGATCTAAAACCGGTCCTCAGAGATATTAGGGTGATTACCTGGTCTGCCTTCTGCTGTCACAGTAACATCTGTGATCCAGTCACCTTCTTTACCTCCACCCTCTCTCACATACAGGACACCTACTTCCCCCTCATGACCAGAAGGGTAAGAGGGGGCTCTACACATTCGATATCCAGGGAGCTCCTGGCTTTAATGAAAGACCAGGACAGCAAATGGAAGGCTTACAAAATGTCCTCCTCCTCCCAACTCTGGAATGCCTACCTGCATCTGAGAAACTCCTACAAACAGACCGCCAAGACAGTCAAGTGCCAATTTTACCTAAATCAGCAAAGCAACAACCTTGGTAACCAACGCACTTTCTGGACTACCATTATATCTCTTCTAAACCCCAAGAATACTAGGCAGATAGCTCAGCTTGCCTCCCCCACTGGTCACATCTCAGACCCCACCAAAATTGTAAATGCTTTCAACTTAAAATTTGCCAACCTATCCCCCTACCTTAGCAAGCCCTCCCCCAGGCCTCCACTTCCCAGAACCTCCAGCTGAACAACTCTCCCTCCTTCTCAACCACCACCCTGCCCCCGCCCTTCCATTTCAGGGCCATTAGCCATACTGACACTGTCAAGCTACTAAAGTCCCTACAGGCTAAGGGAAGTCCTGGCAGTGATGGGCTATATCCTGCTTTCCTAAGACTCATCTCACCTGCAATTGTCAAACCCCTTGCTTACACCTTCAATCTTGCCTTCAACACAGCTACTGTACCCGACTCCTGGAAGCATGCCAGTGTTGTGCCAATCTTCAAAGCTGGTGACTTCCTCTCTTCGGACAATTACATGCCCATCTCCCTCCTCCCCCACCTCAGCAAACTGCTTGAAAAAATCATGCATGCTCAGCTATCAGAGCACCTAGAAAAACACAACCTCCTCTGTCCCCTTCAACATGTTTCTGCAAGTAACATAGTACCTCATCTGCACTGGCCATCTTCACCAATCACGTACTGAGGAACATAGACCAGAGCAAACCCACTTGTGCAGTCTTCATTGATCTGTCAAAAGCTTTTGACTTGGTTGACCACCACCTCCTCCACTCAAACCTGCTATGCTTTGGCTGCTCCCCCAGATCTGCTGCTTGATTCTGCAGCTACCTATCAAACAGGCCTCAGTCGGTTATCATTGGGAAAGCATCCCCTGCTCCCCTCCCTGTACTCACCGGGGTCCCCAAGGGCTCCATACTTGGGCCCCTGCTCTTCTCCATGTTCATTAACACACTTGCCAGGGACAGCCTTAATCGTAATGCTCTTCTCTATGCCGACGATCTAGTCATCTATTACAGCGACAAATCGATCAACTCCATCTCCTCTGCTCTCTCACATAACTACAGCTCTTCCCACCAATGGTTCCTCTCCAATAAACTCCTGGTCAATGAAAAGAAGATGAAGGCTATGATCTTCGGCTCTAAACCTTTCCTAACCAAGGCCGCCAAAGCCAATTCCTTCCTCCTGGTGCTCACCCCAGCTGGTCCTCCCCTTGAAAATGTCACATCATTTAAATATTTAGGAGACCCTCAACCCCTCCCTCTCTTCCTCTGAACATGTTAATCAAACCACACAAAGGATCCACCAAACATTGGGTGCTGCATATTGACACAAACATAACCTATCTGTTGAAGCACACCATGCCATTGCATGTGGAAACCTACTGCCCCTCCTCAACTACTGCTCCTGGGCTACTCACACCTATTCTCTACCGTGCTGTCATGGCTAAACATGACCTACAACTCTATATATTGATTTGTCCTTCTAGCTCCTTTCTGCTCCCATCACTGCTCTCTCTACCAGACCCTAGGGTGGCTCCCGCTACAAGGTCACTTAAACTATGCTGTGGGCTGTCTGGTGGACAACTCACTCCAGAATCAGCACCTGTCCCCATATTCACCCCTACTGATAGCGTGGTCTCAAGGAATCTCAGGGCTTCCTCAATCCCCCCGCTAGAAGTACCCCACATCATCACTACCACGGGAAATCAAGCTTTCTCAATCGCAGCCCCTTCCCTGTGGAACAAGCTCCCTTTGTCCGTTCGCTCATCTGCCACCCACCAGACTTTTAAACAAAACCTGAAAGCCTGGTTCCTCATGGCTGCAACCTGTCACTGTACCATACAAAGACTCTAAAGCCATCTTATCAGCTATGCTCTTTCATGAATAAGTAGCACTTACCTCCTCTCCATATGTCTGTCCCTCCCTCCTCACCTCTGTCCTTCCCTCACAGCCCTAAGACTACCCCTGACTCTCTGTCTTCTGTATACCTTTTTAAGACACCCTAGCCTAACCTGTTCCCCTAAATCTGAATCATATAATAAACATCTTGATCTACCTGAATATACACTGTGTTTTGTCCTTTCCCTACCTGCCCCATCCCTTATAACCCTCTTGCCTAGCCCTATCTCCCCCTCTTGATCTCCTCTGTTATTTCAGATATCTCTGTTGCAAATGTTATTCTGCCTGACATTGCACAGTGGATTGTTGCTACTACTGCCTTGAGTCCTGAACCTTTGTAATTTGTATACCGCCACCCTGCACACACTAACAGGCATCAGGGATGTGCCTTGGGGTCGTCAGCCCTAACGCTAACCCCATTCTCCTATACTGTACCCATCTCAGCTTATTTACTTATGCATTGGGGTGTGTGTTAAGACTGACAATCCCAAAGCACACCCTGACACCTGTTGGTGTGTGCAGGGTGGGAGTGGAGTGTTAGGACTAGAAACCCTACTGCCACATTTCCCTACTTTTGTCACTTTAACCCTAACTGATGCATTAACTGAGTTTTTTGCAACTAATACATTGTAAAAAATGGGAAAAAGCAGGGCACCAATGGAAGTGATATGTTGCATCCCAGCTGGAAAATTATGTTTGAATAAATTGTAAAAGAAAAACTAATAATAAACAGTGATGTCTACTGGTTAGAGCACTGTTGGAAAATGGGACAGCACAAGTTTAAAACCCCAGTATAGCCAAATACTCACTGTGTGACCCTCAGCAAGTCACTTAACCTCCTAGAGTTCCAGTCCACCCAGCTTCAGAAATGGGCAAAAACAGGACTACACTGGAAATGGTATCTTGCATCTCAACTGTTCTATGTTGTCAACATAAATTGTAAAAAATACAGTTCAGCTGGTCTATGTTTCAACATAAACTGTTAAAAAACAAGCAAAATAATCATTACCGGCAGCTGCTGCCCTCTCTTTGTTCCTCCTCCCCCACTACCGATGAGGTCTAATAGTTAGAGGACTGTTAAGAACTGGAAAATCACAGGTTCAAATGCTGCTAGAGCCAAATACTCACAGTGTGACAGTCAACAGATCACATAACCTACCAATGTTCTGTTCCACTTGGCTACAGAAATGGGTATATTCAGGACCCTGCTGGAACACGGAAACATAGAAAATGTGAGCAGACACAAGCCTATTGGCCCATCTACAGTAGTCTGCCCAAAATGCCATATTACATCTCAGCTGGACTACTCTGGGAAAATATATTGTTTATTTGTTTGATTATTTTTGATAATCAGGTAAGTTCACTGAGTCCAAGTAAGCATTTTCAGGGATGACCTGAGTGCATAGCACAAAGTACAATATAAAATACAAAAATACATTACAATAGGACCAGCCCAGTAGTGTGGAGGACTGAGGCATCTAACTCCTTACCTCCTTTCATGCTGGTGACTCTTGTTTGGGAACAACCATGGGTTGCCGGAGGTCAGTGGGGTGGGAGAGGACTGAGCATCCCATGGACAGCTCTGCTCTCATGGAGAAGGTGTGGCAACTGTATCAGCCTTTGCTGCCACCAGGTGAAGGCCTGGTGGCAGTGCAGGCAGTGAGCAACTAAGGGGCAGGGCCATGGATCTGTGCGATGTGCATGCCTCCATGCCCATATTGTATTTCTGATGTAAAGCCACAGCACAGGTTCAGAAGGTGAGCCTGTAGCTTAATGGTTAGCTGACCTGTTCCTAGTTGCAGGATTATGCAACACATTTGAGAAAAGGAATGTGTGGATTTAAGGAAGTTCTCAGGCACTCTAACCATGTGAGCCTGCAGCTTAATGGTTCGCTGACCTGTTCCTGGTTGCAATATTACACAAAACATTTGAGACAAGAAATGTGTGCATTTAAGGAAGTCCTCAGGCACTCTAGCCATGTGAAACTGTAGCTTAATGGTTAGAACACAGGAATGGCATGCCAGAGGTTGGAGGTTCAATTCCTAGTGGGCCACACTTTTCCTTTCTAATTTCCATATTTCCAACCTGTTCCTAGTTGCAGGATATGCAACACATTTGAGAAAAGGAATGTGTGGATTTAAGGAAGTCCTCAGGCACTCTAGCCATGTGAGCCTGGAGCTTAAAGGTTAGTTGACCGGTTCCTAGTTTCAGGATTATGCAACACATTTGAGAAAAGGAATGTGTGGATTTAAGGATGTCCTCAGGTACTCTAGCCATGTGAGTCTGTAGCTTAATGGTTAGAGTGCTAGAACAACATCCCAGAGGTCTGAGGTTCAATTCCCAGTGGGCCACACTTTTCCTTTCTATTTCTGACTTTTTCCTAGGTGCAGGATTATGCAACACATTTGAAAAAAGGAATGTGTGGATTTAAGGAAGTACTCAGGCACTCTAAGCATGTAAGCCTGTAGCTTAATGGTTAGAGTGCTGGAACAGCATGTCTGAGGTTCAATTCCCAGTGGGCCACACTTTTCCTTTCTATTTCTGACCTGTTCCTAGTTTCAGGATTATGCAACACATTTGAGAAAAGGAATATGTGGATTTAAGGAAGTCCTCAGGCACTCTAGCCATGTGAGCCTGTAGCTTAATAGTTAGAGCACTGGAACGGCATACCAGAGGTCTGAAGTTCAATTCCCAGTGGGCCACACTTTCCTTTCTCATTTCCGTATTTCTGATCTGTTCCTAGTTGCAGGATTATGCAACACATTTGAGAAAAGGGATGTGTGGATTTAAGAAATCCTCAGGCATTCTAGCAATGTGAGCTTGTAGCTTAATGGTTAGAGTGCTGGAACGGCATACCAAAGGTCTGAGGTTCAATTCCCAGTGGGCCACACTTTTCCTTTCTATTTCTGACCTGTTCCTAGTTTCAGCATTATGCAACACATTTGAGAAAAGGAATATGTGGATTTAAGGAAGTCCTCAGGCAATCTAGCCATGTGACCCTGTAGCTTAATGGTTAGAGCACTGGAACAGCATACCAGAGCTCTGAGGTTCAATTCCCAGTGGGCCACACTTTTCCTTTCTATTTCTGACCTTTTCCTAGTTGCAGGATTATGCAACACATTTTAAAAAAGGAATGTGTGGATTTAAGGAAGTCCTCAGGCACTCTAGCTATATGAGCCTTTAGCTTAATGGTTAGAGCATTAGAACGGCATATTAGAGGTCTGAGGTTCAATTCCCAGTGGGCCACACTTTTCCTTTCTATTTCTGACCTGTTCCTAGTTTCAGGATTACGCAACACATTTGAGAAAAGGAATGTGTGGAGTTAAGGAAGTCCTCAAGCACTCTAGCTATGTGAGCTTGTAGCTTAATGGTTAGAGCGCTGAACAGCATAACAGATGTCTGAGGTTCAATTCCCAGTGGGCCACACTTTTCCTTTCTCATTTCCATATTTCTGATCTGTTCCTAGTTGCAGGACTATGCAACACATTTGAGAAAAGGAATGTGTGGATTTAAGAAAGTCCTCAGGTGCTCTAGCCATGTGAGCCTTTGGCTTAATGGTTAGAGCACTGGAACAGCATACCAAAAGTCTGAGGTTCAATTCCCAGTAAGCTATACTTTTCCTTTCTATTTCTGACCTTTTCTTATTTGCAGAATTATGCAACACATTTGAAAAAAGGAATGTGTGGATTTAATGAAATCCTCAGGCACTCTAACCATGTGAGCCTGTAGCTTAATAGTTAGAGCACTGGAATGGCATACCAGAGGTCTGAAGTTCAATTCCCAGTGGGCCACACTTTTCCTTTCTCATTTCCATATTTCTGATCTGTTCCTAGTTGCAGGATTATGCAACACATTTGAGAAAAGAGATGTGTGGATTTAAGAAATCCTCAGGCATTCTAGCAATGTGAGCTTGTAGCTTAATGGTTAGAGTGGTGGAACGGCATACCAGAGGTCTGAGGTTCAATTCCCAGTGGGCCACACTTTTCCTTTCTATTTCTGACCTGTTCCTAGTTTCAGCATTATGCAACACATTTGAGAAAAGGAATATGTGAATTTAAGGAAGTCCTCAGGCAATCTAATCATGTGAGCCTGTAGCTTAATGGTTAGAGCACTGGAACAGCATACCAGAGATCTGAGGTTCAATTCCCAGTGGGCCACACTTTTCCTTTCTATTTCTGACCTTTTTCTAGTTGCAGGATTATGCAACACATTTTAAAAAAGAAATGTGTGGATTTAATGAAATCCTTAGGCATTCTAGCCATGTGAGCCTGTAGCTTAATAGTTAGAGCACTGGAATGGCATACCAGAGGTCTGAAGTTCAATTCCCAGTGGGCCACACTTTTCCTTTCTCATTTCCATATTTCTGATCTGTTCCTAGTTGCAGGATTATGCAACACATTTGAGAAAAGGGATGTGTGGATTTAAGAAATCCTCAGGCAGTCTAGCAATGTGAGCCTGTAGCTTAATGGTTAGAGTGCTGGAACTGCATATCAGAGGTTTGAGGTTCAATTCCCAGTGGGCCACACATTTCCATATTTCTGACCTGTTCCTAGTTGCAGGATTACACAACACATTTGAAAAAAGGGATGTGTGGATTTAAGAAATCCTCAGGCAGTCTAGCAATGTGAGCCTGTAGCTTAATGGTTAGAGTGCTGGAACTGCATATCAGAGGTTTGAGGTTCAATTCCCAGTGGGCCACACTTTTCCATTCTCATTTCCATATTTCTGACCTGTTCCTAGTTGCAGGATTACGCAACACATTTGAGAAAAGGAATGTGTGGATTTATAGAAGTACTCATGCACTCTAGCCATGTGAGCCTGTAGCTTAATGGTTAGAGCACTAAACAGAAAAGGGATCCTATCACATGATAAAACTCTGCCACTCTTCCCCAAACCAGTGCCGCTGCATGGACTCCTGGAGCTGAACTGGATGTGGGTAATGGGGGAGAGGACAATCCTCCCCTCTCCACCCATCATGAGTGGGCAATCTGTGAGGGAACAAACTCCAGGTCAGTCCAGGAGAGGTGGATGCTGGATGGGAGGGGACAGGAAGTGAAGAGGTTGATGGTGGGAGAAAACAGCTATATGAAAAAATACATTATAATAAATACAGTACTGTAATAGTACATGCTCTACAGAAAAAACAACTGTGGTCAACCAATAAGGCATCAATTTGCCGGTATTAAAACATGTGCATTTACAATTACAATTGCATATTGTAAAAATTGATAAAATCAGAGGTCCTCCTTCACATTACCCTTCCTCATGAAGTAAGTATAACAATTTCACTGCAAAACTTGCAATTAAACACTGAGGCATTTACCAGTTCTTGTTTATTTTTTTTTTTTTTACTGTTTTTCTTTTGAGGCAAGCTTGTTCAAGCTGCAGGCAGATATGTTGCCCTGTTTTCATTGCTTTGCATCAGCCAGTAGCGTTTTTAGCCACACAAGCCTTATTTCTGTATATGAGCTCTCAATGCTGATTCCTTCCCCCTTACTATTTGATTAGCATAATTACACAGTTGGTATGGAGCTCAGTAACTACAAAAAAGTCTACAGTCTGCAGTCAGAGAACTTCCTGCCAGGCTACATTCAAACACACTCAAGCCCCAGACTGAACTCCTTTCTGGCTGTTAGGGCACTGACATTACAGCGCCAGGTCATTACGGCACCAAATGCTGGATTCACCACTCCCTCCCCAAGGTCAGCCCCCCTGGAGTTAGTATCCTTAGAAAGGGGGTGTGTGGGTCATAGCCCCCCTCATATGGAGGCATGGGGGTGCAGCCCCCTGCAAAAAGAGAGGACACCGACTTTCCCACTTGGCACCGTAAAGACTGGGCACACTGCCGCCGGCACTCTGAAGTGGTGGAACCAACTGAAGTAATTTAAATTGACTTCAACCCTACACCAATCTTATCACTGACATCTACAAACTAAATCACTGAGCATGAACGTAACACTAATCTTTAGTAAATGCAGAAAACAGCATGCGTGACTTCAAGAGGTGCAACAAACTACACTGGTTGGCATCTAAAAACTGTTTTCCTTTCACTTTTAAACAGAAGTCTCTAGCTTTTTTTTCCTACTTTTGTCATGTTTTCCTACCTTTTACTTATAAATATTAATGTCCATTTTATGAATACCATAGCCAGGCTGATGGCTGGTATGAGAACGTTTTATCATATCACACCGATATTGCATTATCTGCAGTGGCTTCCAGTTACATGGCACACCACCTTCAAGATTTATTTCTGCTTTTCAAGCCCCTGCACCATCTAGGTCCTGCTTACATTAAAAACCTTTTGCACTCCAGTACTCTGGATTGCCTTCTCCATACCATTGCGTAGAATTTCTTGGAGGTCCTTTGGCCTGCCTAAAAATCTTTCTGGTGACATAGCCTTTACAAGGGCAGCTCCCAGGCTATGGAACCTCTCTCCTCTTCACCTTTAGCACACCTCCTCAGTGGAGGCCTTTAAAATAAATTTAGAAACAAATCTATTCCACCTGGCATTACCTGAACCCAGCTATTTCTTTTTTCTCCCAGTGTTTTTTATGTTTTTATATTAATGAATTGAAGTATATTTGTTTATACCTGTTTTATAGTTTCTATGTACAATGCCCAGAGCAGTAGTGATGGGGCACTATGTAAATAAAAACTGATTGATTGATAAGCACAACACACTCCAGGGTTTGTGTGTTGTGCTCAGTATACCACGGTCACCAATGATATCTCCACACCTGTACCTGTGATATACTGAGCACAACCTACACCCTGTTGTATGTTGCTGCTTGTTCATTTGTTCCCCACATTTGTTTATTTGTATATTAGAAACATAGACTTTGTCAGCAAAAAGGAGCGCTTGACCCACTCAGTCTGCCCAGATGGTCCCTGCCTAGTCTGTCCCTGTAGACCCTAATTGATCTCCAGTGAGACTCCCCCATCTGCCTATTTACTAATATTCCACTATGTCTATCCCATGCATTCTTGAAGGCCTTTACTGTTTTCACCTCGACTACTTCCACTGGCAGTATGTTCCAGGCATCTAAAACTCTTTCAGTGAAGCAGTACTTCCTCACATCCTTCTTATGTGTTCCCCTCCAGTTTCATCACATGTCCTCTGGTCCTGGTGCTCTTTCTCATTTGAAGGAGACTCCCCTTCTATGACCTGTTTATCTCTGCGAGGTAACTGTAGGTCTCTTTCATGTCCCTTCTCACTCTCCTCTCTCCCAGGGTATACATGTTGAGATCCCTCAGTCTCTTCATGTAGGGCTTTTGGTGAAACCCTGAACCATTTTCATTGCCCTCCTCTGGACTGCCTCAACCCTGTATGTCTTTTCTGAGGTGTGGCCTCTAGAACTGGACACAATACTCCAGGTGAGGTCTCACCAGTGAGTGATACAGTGGCAACACCACCTCCCTCCTCCTGCTAGATACCTCTCCCTTTGCATTCCAGCATCCCACTGACCCTACCCACTGCTTTGTCATACTGCCCTGCCACTTTGAGGGCATCGGATATCATAACTCCAAGGTCCCTTTCCTCCTTAGTGACTGTCAGTACCTCTCTCCATCCGATACTCAGCTCCTGAGTTCCTATGCCCTGGATGCATGATTTTGCAATTTTTGATATTGAACCCCAACTGCCATACTCTTGAGCACTCCTCGAGTTTCCCAAGATTCCTTTGCATTTTCTCAAGTGCCCCCTAAGTGTCCATCCTATTACAGATTTTGGTATCATCTCCAAAAAGGCAAACCTTCCCTTACAGTTCTTCTGCAATGTCACTTATGAAGACATTGAAGAGGACCAGTCCCAGTGCTGAGCCCTGCGGCACCCCACTGGTCATTCTCCCATCATTAGCATGAGTGCTGTTATCCACCTGTAACCACCCAGTCCCCTGGGTTACTAGAATCCCATCAGTGTCAGTGCTAGGTAGGGAAGGCAGCTGGTGAATAACCAGTTAAATGGGGTTTTCACCTACTCACGCTCTTGTTTATCTAGTTTCAGTTGAGATGAGAGAGATGAGGTCATTTAGAACTCCCGCAGCAGCATAAGCTGCAGCAGCTGACTGTGAGTGGGGAATTTTAGAATCTTGGGTCAGTCTGTGAGAGAGCTAGTAACAGTTGATCAAGTGAGTGAGTCAGAGGAGTAAGAGCTGCAGTGCGGGCTCTGAGAGGAGAGCCTATTTTCTCACCCTAGTCCTAAAAGTCACCAGCCTGCCAAGAGAAGTGGTGGAAACCATTGTCTACAGCAGGATCTCCTGATTTTCATCCCCAGAGGAATGAAAAAGACTGCTAGAGAATGGATCCTAGGGGCAATCTCTCATTTGATCCCGGACAATTTGAAGCTGCCTGTACTGTTCTAACTGTGAGTAGCTCTGACTTTGTGCTTCCTGAAAAAAGTACCTGTACTTTCGTGTTTCTCTAGTTAAAAGGGAAGAGTAGACCAGTTCTGTTCTGAAGATGAGACTTTTCTCAGTTTAAAGTTGGCTGACAATTGTGGGGTCCAGAGGCAGACTGTTCACATTGTTTGGAGCTTTGATTTCTTACACTCCCAGAGTAGTATTTCCTAATGCTGGATGTGAAAGTTCATTCAAAGATGCATTTTCCTAAGTGTTTTTCAAGATGTTTTAAGGTGTAACTCTGAAAGAATGGCTGGGTATGGACATGCAAGTGAAGGGTGGGCAGCCCCTCATCTGGAATAACCAATTCAGCACTACAGATTCCATACGGGTGCCTGGTTATTTCAGACATGATGGCCAATGCCTGAAGAGAAGTTTACCCCCCTGGAGTGGGTTGTGCTAGTAATGAGCCCCTGTGTGCTCCATTCTGGCCAGTTGCCACTTGAAGAAGTTTTAAAGTCCTATGCCGTATGGGAAATGTGTGCTTAGTTGTGGCCAGTGCCACTAGAAGAAATGTTCAGTTGCATCCATTGCCACTGAAGAGAATTCAATGTCCTATGAAATATGGGCATACATAGAGTTTATGTCAGATACAGTCATTTTGTTGTTTTGCAAATGCCTTGTTCCACAATGTGTAAACCTTGGGGGTCCACCCTTGCTTTAGAGAACATCTTTTGAAGTAAAGTCACACTCTAGAACACCAACTCTGGTTTGAACATTCACATTTTTGCTTCCTGTTGTGGAGTTACTGGGTATCCCTCCATAAGTATAGCGATCTAGCATAGCCCTAGCAACAAGTTATCTCCTCAGGACCTGGATTATTGGTCATAAGTGTATTGCTTTTGTACACCCCCATCCCTTTTCTGACCTCTAGAAGTAATGAGCCTGATATACATTCCCAAAGCTAGGGATGGTACCATTTCCAAAGTAATATTTGCCCAGTCAAGGGTACCAGGGGTAGCTAACAGTGTAAAGTAGTGGGGGGGGGGTTACACACCACTCTCTGTTTCCTATCCAATAACCAGTTTCTAATCAAATTCACCACTTTGGATCCCACCCCTAGGCTGCTCAGTTTCTTTATCAGTCTCCTGTGTGGTACAATGTTGAAGGCCGTGCTAAAGTCCAGAAAGTCCATGTCCACTGCCCTCCCCTTATCTATTTCCTTGTTGACCCAGTCAAAGAAGTCAATCAGCTTCATCTGGCATGACCCCAAATCCCCCCTCCATTAATCCATGCTGTCTGTGGTTTTGTAGCCCATTTGGTTCAAGATACTTTACCAACCTTTCCTTTGACAGGGTTTCCATTAATTTCCCCGACACTGAGGAGAGACTGACCAGCCTATAGTTGCTAGCTTCCTCCATGCTGCTGCTCTTATATAAAGGGACCAGTCTGCTCTCCTGCAGTCCTCAGGAACCACCCCTGTTTCCAGAGAACTGTTGAATAAGGCTATCAATGGGATAGCTAGCTCCTTCCTGAGTTCCTTTAGTACTCTTGGGTGTATCCTATACATTCCCATTGCCTTGTCCACTTGCAGAGCTCCAAGTCCCTTCATGACTCATTCCTGTGAAAATGGACTTGTGCCTACCTTCCCTCTTTTGTTCCTGCTACTCCCTGGTAGTCCAGCCCCCTCTATCCACCATAAAAACTGAGCAGAAGTACTTATTTATTATTTATTATTTATTTGCTTTTGTTTACCAGATAAGGCACACTAGACAGCCAAGTGCCTATTTTCAGGTGCGACCCGGGGTTGCACTTATTTTGAATGTCTGATTTTTCTTAGTATGCCTCTGCAGAATCCCCCCCACCCTCCTTATCCTCAATATATCTCCCCTTGCCTTCCTTTTCTCACTTATGTACCTGAAGAAAGTTTGGCCCTTTAGCTTCCCCTGGCTATATTTCTCTGTCTGTGCCTTTGTTTCTCTAACTGTCTTTCCTACTTCCCCCTGTTTTACTTGATACACCCCCCGTCTCCCTCTGAATTTTGTTATACCTCCCAAATGCCACCCTTGCTTCCTTCACCACATTGGACACTTTCCTATAGAACTACAATGGTCTCTTTTTCCTTCTGATGTTACTGAATTCATTTAGGCAGAGGCTGGTTGCTTTAAGTATATCCTCCCTTATTCTCCCCACTGTACCTCTATCCCTCCCTGGAAATCCTCCCCAACTAGGCAGTTTCTGAGGCAGTCTCCCATCTGCTTTCCCAAAGTTCAGGACCCTCATCCTTGTGTTGTTTGTTTCTGTTCCCATGTTAATGTTAAACCACACTATATGGTGATCACTGGTACCTAGAGTACTGCCCACTGTGACATCTGCAATGCTGTCCCTATTTGTAAACACCAGGTCCAGCACTGCTCCATCCTTAGCAGGTTCATTGACTAGCTGCCTGAGAAAAGCCCTTTGTAAGGAGTCAAGGAGGACCATGCTCCTCACTGAAGCTGCAATTGGAAGGCTTCTATCAACATTTGGCAGTCTGAAGTCAGCAACTAGCAGCACCTCCCCCTTACTTGTCATCCTGATGATGAGTTCCACAAGTGCCTTATCCCTGCGATGGAGATCTGTATACCACCCCGTATGGATAACAGCCCCAGTGCTTGTCTCCAGCATGGCAGACAACACCTTCATTCATTTTCTCTGGGTGCCCCTGCACTTCTGTGGCCTTAATTCCCTCTCTTATGTATAGTACAACCCCTTCTGCCTCCTGCATTCCCTGTCTCTCCTGAACAGAGAGTGGCCCAGTATGGCCATGTCCCAGTCATAGCTGTCAGTGGACATATGGTCCTTCTCATGATTTGGAAAAGTTTCTGTACTTCTTTATTTATTTTTTTCTGACCAGGAAAGGAGGGCTAGGTAGTTCTGTGTATTTTCAGCCTCATCCTGGGGGTGTAAGTTGGGGGTAGATTCAGACACAAACTGACTTATTGAATCAGTTCACACTGTTGGTGATGTTTTAATAAATTAAATAAAATTAATATTAAAATATTATAATTAATGGGTTCCATTTTTTTACATTGACAAAACTGTGTATTAAATACCATAACACCTGAGTAGGTGTTATGGCATTCACGTGCCCGCTTCCAATCGAAAGTGCAGTGCGGCTTGAGACTTTCAAAAACATTCTGCCTCTCAAAAAATACACTTAATGATAAACACTCACCTCATCAGCCACTGTAAAACTAAAGCACATTTTCTTCTTTCCGCCGACTACCTAGCTTTCTCCCAAATCTTTCACCTCTCCCCCTCTCTCTGCAGATCATAAGACTCCACTGCCAGACAACACGTAGCAATGGCCATAGCAACGGAAAAAAACCCAGCCAGGCGGAAGATTCAAACAGACATTTTTTCTTCTTTCTCTTTGCAGTTAAAGCTAATGAAATTGCAGTTCTAACAGTTAATTTAATATTGCTATTCATTACAAAGTACTCTGCCTACCAAATGAAGAAAATCTATGACGCAAGGTACTACTGTCTGTATTTTATTTATCTTCCGATCTCTCAGTGAGAAGAAAAAATGAAACCCCTTGAATTATATAAAACAAAATATGGGGTGCAGTGTGTTTAACTTGAATTTAACACACACCCTCGTTGTTGGATGGCTATCATAGAGCCCTCGGGCTTCGCCCTCGGGGTTTATGTGCAGTCTAACAACTCAGGTGTGTGTTAAATTCTCATAACACACTGCTTCCCATACTTTATCATATATATATTAAAATATATTATGGATTACGAAACTAAAACTTACAGCAATAAGTAATCATTACTGTTCGTGGTGGGACACTAAGGAGTTACACTGGGCACTCTAGTTGTTTTTGCCTACTCCTCCCACCCCTCCACCTCACATATTAAATGCTCAGCTAAAAGGGGTGGAAGAATTAGGTACCACCTATAGGTGGTCCTTGTAAATTCAAAAAATGATTTAAAGTTATAAGGAACTGTTTTTTAGGGATCTAAATTATATTCTGTAAATATTACACTGCAAAACTGTTTTTGGCTGGGCATAAATTTTTGTGAGAAAGGGAAAAGGAGAGAGGGATAAGAAAAATGCATGATAATCTTGGATTTAAGAAAACATTAGTAACTTTTTAATTACAGTATAGCTTTAACAGTTAGAAAGTATATACATCTTTTTAGCTACAATAGTCATTGTACTGGTGGAACATGAACAAAACTAGAAATGGACAAAGGGAGGATGCATGGGGGTGTGATGAGCTTCCTTCTGAGCATGTGAGGGGATGCCGGTGGGTGAATGGAGAGATGAGTAGGGTGGTAGGCTATGACAACTGTGGAGCACCAATCATTCTTATAATTTCATGGAGAGTGAGGGGTTGTTTGGTGTGCAGGCAAATAATGCAACTTAAAAATTAGATCAGAGGTCTACAGGAGGAGCTGAGGAGGGAACGATGGGCTGCAGTGGATAACAACCCAAAAGGTGGAGTAAGTAGATGGGGAACTGAGGAGGAAGGACAAATAGAACCAATGGGGGGAAGAGTGAGAAAAGGGTGGTGGATAAGGAATTGAGATGGGGGACACAGGTCATGGGTAAAAGGAGAGCAGAAAAGGGGAAGAATGGAGGATGGGGAAAAGGAGATAATGGACATAGAAGCAGTAGCAAGGGGGGCTAGTAAAAGGAAGTATGTGGTAGTGAGGGGGCATTGAAAAATCAATTTGCAGTACTAGCAGGACTGGCTGATGTGATAGAGGGTGGGATTGGAGGAGGAACTAAAAATAGACTGGAGGAACATGGAACGGGTAGGAGGACAGCTGGGGATGATTCAACAGGGGGTGGAAGAGGGAACAACTGTGCTGGAGGATGAGGAGGAGTCCAGAGGAAGGGGTTGGGATGAAGGGAGACCAGGGAATGTGGCTCAGGGAAAAGAGGGTGGAATCCTAGTACTGGGAGACTCAATACTAAGAGGAGTCAGATGGGGAAGCAAGAGAGAGAGGCATAGTTGCATATGGATGGAGGCCATGCCAGGAATGACAATGGAAAGGTGGGTCAGTCTGTTCTAAAGTTTGCTAGGAGAGGCAGAGTGAAACCACATATAGTTCTGCATGTGGGGACAAATGACCTAGCAAGAGAGATGATATAGGTAGTTCAGAGGAGGTTTGAGGAGCTAGGACCAATATGTGGGGAGGCAGTAAAATGAGTAGCTTTCTCAGAAGTACTTCCAGTGCCCAGGGCAGGCACTGCAAGGAAACTGAGGATAGTGGAATTTAACAAATGGCTAAGAACCTGGTGTCCATCCAAAGGTTATGGGATGGTGGGTGAGTGGGGAGGGACCTGGGGGGACAGTGATCTCTATGGTAAAGATACACTTGACATAAGTGAGGAGGGCAAGAAGGTATTGAAGCAGATGATGGGGGATTACATAGCAAAAGAAGGGCATTTAAACTGGGAGCAGGGGGTGGCAAGTGGGCAGTAGGCATGCAGAATCCACAGGAAGGGAAGTCGAATGAGCTTACTCCCCCCATGCTAGAAGCAATGGGAAAAAAAAGGGAGTACTAGACAGGATGCTAGGAAGGGAGAGCAGAAGGGGGATGGGGAAGGAAAAAGTGTGGAGGGTGGTCACCTTGAACATTAAGAGCCTAGAGAACAAAACAGCAGAGCTACAGTCTCTCATGGCAGCCATCAACGAAACATGGACCACCCATTACCCGGACTGGGACCTGGTGGTACCAGGGTATAAGATATTCCACAGAGATATGGTAAATGGGAAGGTGGTGGGTGGCACTGTATGTGAGAGAAGGACTGAAGTGTGTTCATGAGGAGGGGGTGGAGAATAGTACAGATTCATTATGGATGCAAATCCAGGATTCCAAGAATAGGACTCTCGGGATGGGAGTAGTGTATAGGCCACCATCTCAGACAGAGGAGTTAGACAGGGAACTAGTGGGACAGATCAAAAGGGCCCATGGAAATGGTAGCACGGAGATTGTGGGGGACTTCAACCTGCTAGGAGTCGATTGGAATACCCCAGCCACTATGACTAGAAGGGAGCAGATACTTCTGGACGCATCCCAGGGTAGCTTCCTAATGCAAATGGTCAGTGAGCCAACCAGGTTAGGGAACACCCTAGACCTTGTGCTGGCAAATGAGGAGTTCATGAGGGAGCTGGGGTGGAAGAACCACTGGCAGGGAGTGACCACCACTCAGTGTGGTTCACATTGAAAATGGGTAAGGAAGGAGTAGAAACAGGCACAAGAGATTAGGACTTCAGGAGGGCCAACTTTGAGAGGATAGGGGAGGTAGTTAAAGGGAATCTAACCAGAATCCAAACTAATATGGACACTGACCAGAGGTGAGAGGTCATAAAACTGGGGATTAAGAAGGCAACCAAAACTGCATCAGGGTCCAGAGTAAGAGAGCTAAGGCCAAGAAACCCAGCTGGTTGAGCAACAGGGTCATAGAGAAAGTAAGAAATAAAAGAGCCACCCTTAGGAGGTTCAAAAAAACAGAGAGGGGGAGGACAGAGAGGATTACCTGAATGAATCAAAGGAGGTGACAAAGGCAGTAAGGGCAGCTAAGGCATCTAAGGAGCTAAGGCTGGTGCAAGGCATCAAGAAGGGGGAGAAGGAATTCTTCAGGTACATCAGGGAGAAAAGGAGTTGTAGGGGCAAAATAGTAAGGATTAAGAGGGTTGGGGTGAGTGGAAATGGGCACAGCAGGCAGAAGCGCTTAATGAATATTTCTGCTCAGTGTTTCTTAAGGAGAAAGGAGGGGCACTACCAAGGGGGGCTGGGAGGTCAGGCTTGGGAGGAGGAGGTGACAGATGGGGGAATCACAGAGGACAGGCTACTGGAGGGCCTGAGGGCACTGAGGGTGGACAAGGCACCAGGGCCGGATGGCATTCACCCCAGGGTACTGAGGGAGCTGGCAGAAATCCTGGTGGGGCCCTTGGCAGGCCTGTTCAATGCCTCCCTGGTCTCAGGAAGTGTACCTCAGGACTGGAGGATGGCTCACGTGGTACCTCTCCATAAAAGCGGTCCCAAAGATGAACTGGGAAACTACAGGGTGGTAAGTCTCACATCCATCATGGGAAAACTGATGGAGACAGTCCTGAAGAGAGGCCGGTGTCCCTTCTTGAGACCAGTGGACTGCAGGATATTAGGCAGCATGGGTTTGTCATGGGCAGATCCTGTCAGACCAGTTTGGTGGATTACTATGATTGGGTAACTAGACAGTTGGGCGAGGGCTACCAGTGGTCCTGTTTCTGGACTTCAGTAAGGCATTTGACTTGGTACCACATGGGATGCTGGGTAGTAAGTTGGCAGATACAGGTGTGGGGTGAAAATGGTGGGATGGGTAGTAAACTGGTTACAGGGAAGGCAGAAGGGGGTGGTGGTGGTGGTGGGAGGGGAGCTCTCATCTCTGAGGGAAGTGACAAGCGGCGAACAGCAGGGCTTAGTGCTGGGACCGGTGTTGTTTGGGTTGTTCAAATCAGACATCTCAATGGGCATCAAGAGCAAGATCAGTTTGTTTGTAGAGGACACCAAGATGGGAGCAGTAGTGGATGATCTAGGAGGGTGGCATGGGTTGCAGGATGATCTGTCAAAATTGGAGACCTGGTTGGACACCTGGCAGTTGGTGTACAATGCCAAAAAGTTTGAGGTGCTACATTTTGGGGCAAAAAAAAACAAGAAAGACCTACCAGCTTGAGGGGGAGGGGTTCAGTTAGCCATGACAGAGGAGGAGGAGGAGAAGGATCTGGGGGTGATTATAACGGGCTTAATGAACAACTCAGCACAATGCAGGAAGGCAGCTGAAAAGGTCAACAAAATGCTGGGTTGTATTGCCAGGGATATACCTTCAAGGAGAGGGGAGGTGATCCTGCCATTGTATAGGTCACTGGTTAGGGCACATCTGGAGTACTGCATGCAGTACTGGTGCTCATACTTGAAGAGGGACATTAAGTTACTGGAGGGGATGCAGTGCAGGGCAACAAAGATTATCCAGGGACTAGGAAACTTGCCCTATGTGAGCAGGCTGAGGGAGCCGAACATGTACTCACTGAAGGAGAGGAGAAACAGGATAGATATGACGGGAACCCTCAAGTACATGAAGGGAATAAACAAGACAGTCATGGAGGCACTATTCAAGTTAATGGGGGTAGGGACACTCAAGGTCACAATCTCAGATTGAAGGGGAAAAGATTCAGGACGGAAAGGAGAAGACACTTTTACAGAGAGAGTGCTGTCTAGGTGGAATGTGTTGCCTGCGGAAGTGGTATCCTGTAAAACAGTGGACTGCTTAAAATGGGATGGGATAGGGTAAGAGGGAAGGTCAGGGGAGGGAAGGGAGGGTAACTGCAGTATAAGGGTTGCTAGCTGCACACTCGAGCAGAGTCAAAAGACTATAAGGCCTTTATCAGCTGGCAAATTCATATGTTCATATAAATGGGGGACATTTGGACAGGACACGAGGGAAATTCCTCAAGTGCCTTGAGATCTTTAACATCCACCTGAACAACCAGCAGAGCAGGCACTCAGCACCTTGGTTTAATGTCTCATCTGAAAGACAGCATCTCAGAAGTGCAGCACTCCCCTCATGCTGCAGTAGTGTCAGTTGGGGGACTTTACTCCCAAGTTGCTGATGTTTGGCTAGAAACCAGAATCTTCTGAGCTTCCAGCATTAGAGGTGAGTGTGCATCTTTCTGAGCCACTGCCATTGATAAGATTTTAAGACAGTTTATTTGGCAAAGATGTTGGAGGGTGGTGATGGAGAGGGCTTCTTGTGCAATTTAAAATGATTATCACATAAAACAAAGCTTCAAAGCAGAAACAAGGTGGCATTGAAGCAAGGATTGCTACTGTATTCACAGATTTAAATGAAGAGCTCTCTAACTGGTGTTAATCAGTTTTAATTCACTGATCTGACATCAAATAGATGAATTACAGCTGAGTGATGTCACATCAGTTAATTACAATGTCTTCACTGGAGATCAAATGCACATACCAACCACTGAACCATTTATTAATATGCAAACTGCAATCACATACAATTAAAAATGTTCCAGCTTCAGGTCTGTATAATTCTGAACGTGCCTTTATAATAAATGGAAATTAGTGGATGAAAATACGTGCAATGTAAAAAAAATGAGTATGTATTTACAAAGATTCTAGTTCTTGCAGGTGCTTGGAGACTCACTCACTCACTCACTCAGCAGGCAAAAGACCAATCTTCTACAGTTTGCAACAGAGTCAAGCCACATACAGTACTGAGACAAAAATCTCTACTAACCACAACTGTGCATGGCCAAATAGAGAAGAAGGTATCATTCAGAAGAAATGTTGAAATTATATAAAGCTTTTTAAAGAAAAAAAATGACAGAGCTACAAAGTGAATGAAAATAAATTTTAAAAAGTCATATTACTTGAACCAAATGTTCAATAGGACTGCATTATACCGTGTAAGTTTTTAATGTTGTGTTAGAATGATCAGATAATTTAAAGCAATAGTTTTTGTTTAAAAAAATGCTTTATGTACTTTGTTACATAAACCCCATTGCAAATACATACACTCCATTGCTGCTCACGATGTTGATCCATATTGTTCATTTTTGTTTTGAAATCCAGTTCTATGCTGTCACACTTTATTTTATGTTCACCATGTTAGATCATAATGTTTCTGGATCGAGGATAGTCCTAATGCTCCCAGTGTCCTACAAGGTTGGGGAGCAGTGTCTTTTGTATGGTGGTGGTTCATTGTAGCCACATGACAAAAGGCACTTAACCTGCCCCGCAAATTCATGTGTGTGTGTGTGTGTGTGTGTGTGTGTGTGTGTGTGTAATGGGATCTGTTGGGGTGGCACTTGAGTGGATATATTAGCAATATTTATTTATTTATTTGCTTTTGTTAACCGAGTAAGTCACACTAGACAGCCAAGTGCCTATTTTCAGGTGCGACTCGGGAGAGTTACAAGCTTGGATAAACAGGTACAGTGACAAACTGGTATTATATACAAAGAGCATTACATGTCATATAGAGAAATAAAGGTAAAAAGGTAACCAGTAAGAAGACACCCACCCGGGGAGGGTTACAGATGACCTGGGAACGTTAAGAGATAGAGCATACACATACAGTGAGTGAGTCAGATTTACATACAGTGGTACTGCAGGCGTTAACAATTATAGCATTACATTTAGCCAATTTCTTGACCAGTGATCAGGAGAGTAAGTGCAGTGGACCTGGAGTATGCAGAGACCCCCGTGTGAATATAGTTCAAGGAAACATATACCTACACTACCCTAGGAGACCCTCGGCCAACTGAACCCTCCTACTAGTTCTTCTGTTGCTTTGCTCTTCAGTGTTCTCTCTGCAGTACACACACCACTGTTCTCTCCACTGCCATCTCTCTGTCTACCTTCTCTTGATAGGAGATATATTTTCCACTCTACTTCCTCCATATCCAAATAACTGGTTCCTGGCCCTCCCTTGCTACCTATCCTTACTCATCTCTCCCTCCCTCCACCTCCATACCATACTCCCTCAGAAACTCTGACAACCACTCCTTCTCAAATCTAATGCAGGGCATGGCTCCATTTCCCATAGGCTCTCTACTATCTGGAACAACCACCATGTCTCTATCTAGTCCTCCTTCTTCTCCTCCTCCTCCCCTCCAATCCTAAAGGAGCAGCTCTGTGGCCATCCCCTTATCTGCTCCTGCTCTTGTTCCTAATTGCCTCCATCACTTTTCTTGCTCCAACCCATAGCTACTAAACATTGAATTATGCAGAGTAGCACCTGTCTCAGTGCTTTTGCTCTGCAGCTATCTGATATTAATCTCTACATGTGTGCATTTAGGGTCAGATCAGAAAATCAAATTTAACAGGCAGCTAATTAATTCTTAATGATTTAAGTATTCTAAGTTTATTGTCATTCAGTTAAAGAACCATTATAGCAAAAAAAAAACATTTAAAACATCTAAAAAATGTCACAATATATCAAAAGAACAGTTTTGACATTAAAAGTACTGCAATGACCAGTCACATTTTCAAAAACTGAACAGTGAGCAAACCTCAAATATCAAATAACAGGAATTAAATTAGATTGAATAAATAAATTAAATTTCCAGACTCTTAATTCTGTTAAAATAATATAGCTTACCAGACCCCATTATTATCTCATATTATGTTAGCTGAAAATAAATTCACACTATAAAAGGAAAATTATTTCATTTGAACTAACGATTATAACAGCAGATCAGTAGCTTGTATCCACAGCTAAATGATAAAAAGTTCTCATGTATCAGAGTCAATATAAAATCCATCTCATTCAATATTATTACACATAATTCAAACACTTGCAAAGTAGGTTCAAATTATTTGAAATTCAATAAATACCTGCTACCTTTTAATATAAAGTTCACTTAAGACGAGCAATGTGCATACCAATAAAAAGCATCTATAATCTTCAGTAACCCTGGCTAATTCATTTCGTCCAAGAAAAAGTTTATGTGCTAGAAGATTTCACTTTACCATTGTTCAGAGTTTTAAATTAGCAGTTGCAAAAAGCGCAAAGCACAGAAGCACATAAAGCATCATTCTATAGTTGGGCCGCAAGGAACATTTTAAATAGTTTTACCTCCTGCGGTGAGAAGTATTTCCTCAAGACTGGTTGTTGTGACTTACCACTAATAATCTTCAATGAAGATAGCAGGAAATATACAGGGGTCTCCAAGTAAATTCACCCTTCATGAAACAATGACAGGAATTTAAAGGCAGCCAGCACTTAATGCTTATATTCTTTATCTCTTTTATAGTGCTTTCCCCAGGGTCTTTACTAGAGTCTCCTCATGTGCTGTGGATTATTAAATGATTGAGATCAAGTTTCCTTAATTAGAGTAGGCTGTTAATAAAATATATTAAAGACATTATATGGAACACAAAATAAATAAACAACAATCAAATAAATTTTAATCACACTCCACCATGCAGGTAGTATTTGTATATTTGAAATTGTCTCAAAATTCACCCGAAATTTTCTCAAAGATCTCGCAAAGAGTACAACAGCCTTTTCAGGTTCAAAACTGGATCATCACCTCATTATACAACAAGACAGTTCTTAATATCATACTTTATGAGACATACAGAAATATATTAGTTGTCATATTGGTGCTTGCAAGAACAGATCCAGAAGCAAATAGTTTGATACCTTTTATTGGACCAACATAGATGTTACAAAAAGAAAACAATGTTTAGGCTTTTGGACCAACCAAGTCCTTCCTTGGAGACTTATAACAGTTGTTCAGAGAGTCACATTCTATTAAGAGCCAGATCATATATAAAAAATACATGGGAAAAAAAACAGAAAAAATCTCCTTGGTTTAAAGTATCTAAAAAAAATCACAGATTTAAATGGAATGAACAGCATTCCATTAACTTGATACTGCTGAGAATCTCTTCAAGGTCAAATAACATCCACAGCAGATAAGCTGAACACTCAAGTAGACAAAACCTCTGATTGAAATTATCAGAGTGTGTTAAGAGACAACAGTCAAAATTAAAAGCAAGAACTTTAGATTTAATACTACAAATGTCCAAGTTAAAACTTGATAGTATTGTATGATAAAAAACTGTACAACAGAAATGTATGTATGGAAATAAGAGGGGATAATATGTGTGTGTATATATATATATATATATATATATATATATATATATATATATATATATATATATATATATATATATATATATATATATATATGCATACCTTGTATGAACAACTTGAGTGTTCAGTTTATCTGCTGTGGATGTTATTTGACCTTGAAAAGAATCTCAGCAGTATCAAGTTAATGGAATGCTGTTCATTCCATTTAAATATGTAATTTTTTGAAATAGTTACTTTAAACCAACGAGAATTTTTTCTGTTTTTTGTATGTATTTTTTATGTATGATCTGGGTGTTAATAGAATGTGACTCTTTGAACAACTGGCATAAGTCTCTGAGGGAGGACTTGGTTGGTCCAAAAGCTTGGACATTGTTTTCTTATTGTAACATCTATGTTGGTCCAATAAAAGGTATCAAACTATTTGCTTCTGGATCTGTTCATTTTTTATGAGGTAATTTCTGGGATTTAAAATCACAAGTACTCTATTGCATAGATCCCAACTCAATATGTAGAATTATAAGAAAATTTAGAGTATGCCATACAAACTTTAACCTTCTCACCTGTTACAGTTCCAGGCAAATGGTCTGCAGGTTCCAAAATTCCATTTTGCAGCACAACTTTGTATGCAACATTTCCCTTTTTCCATTTGCCATTCCAACTTAGAATTTATTCAAACCCATTGGTACTCCTCACACTGAATTGCTGTAATTGCAATCTTTGTAATATCCCCAGGCTTAATTTTGTTAGAACTTCAAGTGGATACCGAAAAATACAAAAACACAACATTGCTCGACCTGAGCGTAGTAAATGTAATATGCATAAAAGCTCAGACTCTTAAAGCCCTCAGGCAATGTTAGCATACCTTCAGCAGGTAAATTGTTCACCTTCAGTTCACTCATGAACAGTCACTAAGTCAGCTCATCATCAACCCAGACAGGCCAACTCCATTCAGGTCCATCCTGGTCCTTCCAGCTATCTGCTGAATTCCACTCAGTCTAGTAAAATCTCTTTGGGTTACCACCCCACCAGAACTGACTATATTCTTTTATAGCTAAAAGTATCAGCATTTCAGTGCAAGACACGCCATCCTCCATACTGATATTATCTTGGCTCTTATTAAAACAGCAAGGAGCAAACACCGACCATAACTCCTGTTACAAGGAGCCTGCCAAAAGATACTCTATCATTCATAAAATTAGTGCAGAGGAAACATAAAACTACAAAGCCTCCAGGTTTAGAGTAAAGGGCTCTGCATTACTTAGCATTAGTGTAATGCCCGAACAAGCAACACATTTTTTTTATTTATTTATTGAGAGTAACAGAATTACAAACCTTTGAGCCAGAGACTCATTTGCAAAGGTGCCACGTCAACTGTTACATAAAATAAAATACAGTCTGGATGCAGCTAGGGTATAGTTAAAATGAAACAGCAAATGTACATACTACACAAGGCAGAGAGTTAACAACAGGTATAAACCACTAGAAGCAAAAAATACAGAATACAATGTATAGACACTGTACAGTGGAAGTTGCAGGCAAATGGAGTAGAAACAAAAGGAGTAGTCCAATGGTAATGGTTAGAAAGGAGTTGGGGGTAGAGGGGCTGGGCAGAGAAGAACAGGAGGAGGGAGTGGGCAGAAGTGGGGAGGAGATAGAATAAAGAGAGGAGATAGAGGGAAATGTACTATTATACTTTTTCTGTGCTTTCCATCTAATACAGCAAGTTGGCAAATAAGATAAAAGTAAAATAAAACCTCAACAGGCAAAAATGATCCCACACTCCTAGCGTGGTGGGGAGCAGAGCAGCACCGCAGCCATCTTGCTGCTCTGCCCCCCTTTCCAGTGATTTAAGCTGGTAAAACAATGAACCAAATCCTTCTACATTTTATCACTCTTTACACATAAAGGTGTTTTCTTCCAGTTGCACCAAAAGCATATCAGTCCTACCGGATAACTAAAAGGAAAGGAGTTGCACTACATCTTTTTTTACATGAAGCAGGACAATAGTGTTTTGTTTTGGGGAATAATTGTCAAGTTCTTATAATGAGATGCTAGTTGTTTGGGGGAGTTGGAGAATTTGCTCTGAGTAATGAATGAAAGGATGGGCAGACTTGCCTGAATTGTAGATTAGTTATTACCTGTATTGCACTTTCTCTCCCTACCCTGCTCCTGCAGCTAACTACTAACGAAGGTTTGGGCTCGCGCATTACCTTCCCCGGCTACCACCTCACCCCAACACTGTTTCAATACTTAAATGATTTGGCACAATAAATTTCTGTTCTTTCGCAAATTGTTGCACCTTGCACTGTATTATTTTATATCATATTACACTACACTTGTCTTTTTTTGCCATTGTTAAAATTCTTGCTAGTTTGTAAATGTTGTACCTTGCACCATCTGATATTCTATATTGTACATTGCATTTTTCACTTTATATGATATTGTACTTTGCGTTTGCTATTTTTTGATATTATATTTCTTATCACTTTGCAACTCCCCTCCCCCCCCGTCACACCTGGAGATGAACTCTATCTGTGTGCCTCTCCCATTTAAAAAATTTAAAATAAATAAGTTTCTTGGATTATTTATTGGTATGTGGGGTGAGAGCATGGAGGAATTCTTTAAAGTGATGCCCAGTTTGCACCAGACAGAGTAGGAAGATTGGATACAAATGCTAAAGGTAGTGTAAACAAACTTTACATTAGTTTAGTTATTGTGTGGGGTGTAACTCTTGGTTGCTGAGCCTTCAGTCACATTAAGCCACTGCATGGGGTGAGGGATTTTCACAGAACCAAATTTAGCTATTGTGAGTTGACAGCTTGGGAGGTGGCTGTCATTATGTGTTAGGGTGGGAGTGTGCCAGATAGCACCTGTGGTGACAGCCTATGTTAAACTGTGGTTGTTCAAATACAGCTGAGTCATGTGGCAACCATGATGTTGCTTGTTAACGCAAGCTGCTGCTTTAGTAGTGCTCACCGTTAATTATCTGAAAGAAAAAATGCTAAAGCAAACTCACAATTGTGGGAATAGGGCATCTTAAAAGACATGAGAAAAAAAATAATCAAAAATGGCTTTAAAAAGGCTTCAGTGCAAAATGTCCACCATAACAAGAGCTGCTTCTTTAATAATTCATTTTGTAATGCCTTTTAATAGGCATGGGCTACCTAATAGGTAGCTAAGCCAGGTAGTGCAGGTTTTGTCTAGTTTTATCCTGGTAAGGGACAGTAGTTTGGGTAAAATACTATCCTGCTTGACCTGACAGTATAATTCTTGGGTCAGGTAGCTTGACCTGGGTAACAGGTAGTTTATTATGCAGTGACTGTACAGTACTTACTATAACTGGCCATAGAGGGAGACTATAGCATGATGCTGCAATGCTAGCAACATTGTGATGTGACCATTCTTGTGTTGCAGGTGCAGCATGTAGTCTGCACGACCCTATCGGCATGCATGCCTGCTGTGCCTAGGTGTTATGTGGTGTGAGAGGGATGCAGCTAGAATGAGGAGTCATGGAGAACAGAGCAAGTCTGCTCTCTGTTCAGTGCATGGGTGGCCCATACCTACCATGTAGGAAGACTCAGGTCAGGCCCAGGAGACTGGAGTTAAGTCTGCCTCTCTGAGTGACACTGGATGAACCTACATCAAACCAAAATACTAAAATAAAAGAAAAATAAAATAAAGAACTTTAACAAATACGAAACAAAAAAATAAAATTACACTTGAAAAAATGTGCTTGCAAAAAGAAAGTGACAGGGGTGAAAGAAGGAAGGAGGGAAATCAGGAAAGATGGAACTGGGAGTGAGAGAGTAAAAAGGAAGGAAGAAACATGCTCCCTGGCAGCAGACTTACTGTTTTTTAAATCAGTATACATAAAAAAGTATTTGATTGCTAAAAGACAGTGAAAGGGGGAAGTAGGAGTAAGGGAACTCAAGGAAGAGGAAATCAGGAGTTAGAGTATAAAGGGAGGGAGGAGCAGACTCTTGGGCAGCCACCAGTCTTTGTAGGGTTACTTTACATGGTGAACAAAAAAGTATCCAGACAGGAATAATTTTATTTCTTGGCTGAATTGAACAAAAAAATCAAAAATGAATTATATTTTCTGTCTTGCCCATGTGAAAAAAAATCATGCAAAAAAAAAAACACTGGGGTGGACTGGAATACAGGAAATTCAGATTCCACAAAACTGAAGAGAGCACTGTTGCTCAGCAGACCTAATCTGACTTATTGTGTCTGTGTAGTAGTAGTGATGCTGCTATATTAGATATGAGATGTGAAAACACTCCAACCAGCAGAGAGAGAGAGAGAGAGAGAGAGAGAGAAAGAAAGACTAAGGGAGAGACAGAAACTGTTGTTTATTACTTAGGTTAGATCAAGAAAGAAAATAAAATAGCAAATGTGTGGCTGTATTGGGCAATTGTCTTAGGGCCACCTTTAGGTGCCCTGAAGTCTGTCATTTATTACTGTAACTTAGCCAGCTAGACTCTCCACAACAGTTAGTGAAAAACATTGCCTTTTAATGCTGTATTAGGCAATTGTCTTAGAGCCACCATTAGGCAACCCAAGCTCTGTAAATTATTACTGTGACATAGCCAACTAGACTGTCCACAGCAGTTAGTGAAACAGATAGCCTTTTACAGCTGTATTAAGCAATCATCTTGGGCCACTGTTAGGTGCTCTGAGCCCTGTCATATATTACTGTGACATAGCCAGCTCGACTCTGTGCAAAAGTTAGTGAAAACAGCCTTTTATGTCTGTGTAAGGCATTTGTCTTAGGACCACTGTGTTATTCCCAGCATTCACTGTTTGTGATTAGTCACTAATATGTCTAACAGGTCTAGTAAAGAGGAAGCTCAATGTGCTGTATGTGCAACCGTTGATAATTTGGACCCTAATAATTATACCACCAATGAATCAGAACACAGCGATAATAATATCACCAGTACCACCACCACTAAATGTCCTGTAAAGAAAAAGCAGGTTTGCAATGAAAGGTTAGTATAGTTTGAGAAACAACTGACTGGAATTACTCATAGAGGTACTGATCATTTTGCCACAGTGTGTCTGGACAGATATTGCTCAGAACTAAAGAAAATAAGATAGGGAGTAAGTACCTCAAGCGTCAATTTTTGGACCGCTACTTTTTAATTTATACATGAATGACATAGAATTGAATTATTTGGGATTAATATACCACCTTTATGTGGACAACACCATTGTTTATGTATCTGGGTCAGAGACATTTTATACACAGCAATGTCTACAAGATGCATTTGATAATATTCAAATATACTTTGCAAAAACACAAATTGGTTTAAATACTAGCAAAACTAAGGTTATGTTATTCTGTCAGAAAAAAAAAACATATTAACAAAGCCTTGGATGTACTGTAGTAGCGTGCGATGGAACTAAACTACAGTACAACTGGTTGAAGAGTATAAATGTTTAGGACTGTGGATTGATGTTTATTGTAAATGGATGGTATATATATATATATATATATATATATATATAATGGTAAGGAAGTTAGGTCAGCAATTGGGAATGCTTTACAGGATAACAAATTAACTTACTCAACAGACTAGATTACATGTGATTAATACTACAATATTGCCAACAATAGACTATGGGGATGTAGTATACAGCAGGGCTTCGACCACTGACCTAACAAAGATCAATATGATGTACAATCAGATTGTAAGGTACGTGCTTGGTGCACACATCATTGTCAACTTGATAGAAAGTTGCATTGGTTACATCTGAAACTTAGACGTAACCTACATGTAACCAAAATAATGTATAACAGTCTTAATAATTTGCCAGATTATATTGCTGTCAATCTAAAATTTAAACACACAAAATCGGGACTGAGGTCAGCTCATTACTTAGAGTCTGAGATCCCAAATAAGAGGACAAGAGCTTTTTGTTCTACTATTTCATGCCTTGGGCCAAAGGCATGGAACAGTTTATCTACCCATCTTAGACCACAAGGAACAAAAATTAGTTGGCAAAAAATGTAATTGTGTTTTTTGACTCAAGATGACAGGCCCAGAGATTATTGTCTGCCCATAGACTCAGGGTAATTATCCCTTGGGGTATTATCATTTGATTTCTATGGTATAGTCTTAATGTTGTATTGCACCTTAATTTATAGTGCATTTAAAAATGAAATTATGTATATACTAATCTTTTGTATTTTCTTCCAATGTATGTAACCAGGATGATTGTACATATGGTGTCCCTTGTAAATGAACTTTCCACTCAATGGTAATTTTATCATGTTCATTTTTTGATTAATAGAAATCATTACTATAACTACATGTGCCTGGATAGTTCCAGGGTGCCAAAGCAACACACCAGAAGCCATCTTCTTCAAATGAAAGCTTAGACGCTGAGGTGGGAATGCTGGTGTAGATGGTGAGAACTGAGAACAGGATAGCCCAGTGTGTGTCCCACATAGTGACACTTCTAAATCTTCTGATTCTAATGGTGGACATGATGACGTCTGCTGTTCAGATGAGGAGGTAGGACAGGATGCTGCTGCAAGCCATGGGAGGCAAGGACAGAAAAAAATCACATGTTAAAAGTAAGAAGAACTTTAACAAATCTTGAATACCTGAACAAGGAGATGTCAGTATAGTGTTTCATCAAGTTCATTTAAATGTACAAAGAATAGTGCCAGGCACCGCAGCACAAAATAAAATAGGTAACTCTTTAGTGTGGAATGTATTCTATATTGATCCTGCAAACAACTCTCAAGCTGTATGCAGTCTGTGCAGAAATAGCATCAGTTGTGCCAAGGGAACACCATTTGGCACATTAGTAATGGTCAAGGCCACTAGTTTTCGATTTTTACCAGAAAACCTGATAAAAAATCCAGAATTTGGACTACCTGCACACCGTTAAAAACAAAGAATGTCACGGAAACTGGTACTTTGTACCAGATCAGTAAATCTACAGAACTTGTATTTTTCTTCATAATTGCTTCCTGTACTACTTTCAATTTGCTTCATTTAATTCTCTGTATATTAAAGCTTCTTTTATTCTGAGTATGTATACACCTGCTCAAAGAATGACAGTAGAATCCCGGTAAAATCCAAAAATTAGACTAACAACCATCGGCGCAATTTCTGGAATTTTGAGTCTTGAAAATGGAATTTCATTACTTTAATCACCGTAAATCAGTGGCTTTGGTAATGGTGCCACATGCAAAGGCAAAACTGCCTATTAAGTGGGGCAAGGTAAAAAAAGGGCAGTGTGGTTGGTATGGGTGGTGGTGGAGGTGGCAGTGGCAGTGACCATAGTGATAATGAACTGGAAGCAGTAAGTGACATTGAATCAGTGGGAAGCACCAAGTTTGGTCGACAACGACAATGCCGACTTTCTCCCACAGCGATGGCACAATACCAATGCAGGTATTGTGCTGCCTGTTCTAAGGGTGTTCTGTCGGGGATCTAAGTTCCACACCCCCGATTTTAGGATTCCAACCGGGTCTGAGTTGGTCCGGGAGGAGGCAGAGCAATGGGAAGGTGAACATAAAAAAGACCATTACCGCGAATGTCACTGTGATGGTCTTTTTTCTTGTTTCGCCGTCGGGGAGTCGATGAAAAAGGGTGCACCAGAATCAGTGGATGTGTCCTTGCTGTCTTCCCAAATATAGATTGTTTTCCAACACTATCAAGTTATGGAAAATCCCATAGTGGTACTCCCCTTGAGAAAGGGGTAAAAAGTACATTCCCAAAATAACCAGAACAATCTCATCAACCAACATTAAAAGAAAGTGTTGCAAGGACATCAACATTTATCTGCAAACATCCAGCATGCAGCACTTAAATAGAGCCATTGCAAGTTGTTGGACGATTGTCAGATTGTCAACTCCCTTTTGCTTTTGTTGCCCAAAAAGTTTTTCTCAACTTCATGCATCAAATTAACCCATGGAACTCTATTCCTAGTCAAACATACTTTTCAAAAAAAGCTGTTCCATAGTTGTATGGCTTTGGTGTGTACTGAAGTCATTAAGGAATTGAAACACTCTGAGGTGAAGCAGGTTCACATAATGACAGATACATGGACCAGAAACTAAACAACTGACCACATGAGTGCTACAGCTCATTGGGCAAGATTTTGGTCAGAAAGTAATAATCCCAGATCTACTGTAATCAGTAGGAAACAGGCTGTATTATGTGTCAACATTTCTGAAGAAAACCACACTGCAGCCAATATTTTACAGGAGCTGCAAAAACAGTTCCAGAAATGAATCACTCCTTATTCCCTATCTCCAGGGTGCATAGTGTCAGGTAATGGTGCCAACATAGTCAAAGCCATTACAGATGGCACCTACCAACACAAATTGAGCCCAATTCTCAAAGCCTCCCTGAATGGTGCAAGGGACTTGTGCCACAAAGAGTGGTGCAAGGTGAGGCTTACACTACAAGATGCACCAAGAACAATTCTCAAAATCAGCCTGTGTCAAACACAGGCTGTGTGTGCCAAAGCAGGTTTGCACCATCCTTGCAGCACAAAATGGGCTGTGGCATGGTGCTAGGGGGCTTGTAGCAGATGCAAGTTGCCATATCCCCTGATTCAGGAGTCTCTAAACCCTCCCAGAGCGCACACATCTATGTACTCTTAGACCAGTCAAAGCTGGTCTAATGATACTTAGAAGTGTGTCCTCTGGGAATTTAGAGTACTTGCACCACCCCCAGAACCCTCCCTGGGTGGGAGAGCAGATGTGCTGTGGTCCCCCCTCCCCAACCTCAATCCATTGCAGAATAACCTAAACACACCCCCAATTGACCACCCTCCCCACCACACTAGTCAACCAGCTCAGCACCTGCCCAGCACACTCCCTCCCACATACCTCCCCTCCCTTCCCCTATGCATGTGCGCGCATGTATATGCACGTAGACTTCCCATCGCCCAACCTCACCCACCCAGGTATACAGTCTCTATCCTGCCAGGTAGCCCTGAACACAGGCACCATGACTGAGTTGCCCTTTTTGAAAGTGTTCAATCGTGGTCACCTTGTACATGGTATACCTCAGAGGGACCACATAGAAGAATGCCTTATATAGCCATAATGCTAAAAGCTGTATTTTGGAAACAGTGGCTGGCTTGCTCAGAGCAGCTATACATTTCATACTTGACTCAAGCCAGCCCCTTTGAGTAGTTTTCTCTGTTTAGGGCAGTCAGAAACAAAGCCATTCACATTTTGATATGGTCAAGGTAAAGTAATGGGGTAGTAGAAGGATCAAGGTAGCAACTACCCTGCCCTAAGAAACTACCCATTTTTCACTGGGATATTTTTAGGGCAAGTTAGGGTAGCTGGTGGTACCTGCAGGTAGCATTTAGGGAAGACTATTTCACTACCCACCCGTGACTACTTTTTAATTTGTATTTACTAATAAGCACTGCCTGTTCTCATTTTATTACAGCCATAAAAACCCTTTTCTTCTTCTTCTGCTTTTCTCTGTCAAGTACTTTTTCATCCTGACTCTGTCATACAATATAAATTCAGAAAGCAGCATACAGGCTTACTAGAGTACTTGTGCTGCATTATGACAGTAGCTGCAGCAAAAACCCTGATGTGTTGATGGTTCTCTAATTGTAAGTATTGTATTGCATATACAGTTTAGTACCTTTAAAAAAAAAAAGAAATGTTAAGAACTTTTGTTTGCAAAATATGCAGTGTGTGTAGTGAAATGTAGTAGTCAGTTAATGAAATAGTCCCTGTTTTATTGTTTGCCCAGCAGATGACACTATTTAAACAGAGGTTTTTTTTTTCTCTTATTTTTTTAAGTTGTTTGCCAATGGAACTTTTTGAATTGGGGCTTCAGTGTGTCATGCCTCACTGTAGGTAAGTAATGAACCTGTCTTTTTCTAGGTGGCAGTTTGCTGAGTCATTCACTGGAGTGCAGGTTGTGGAGTCCCTGCTCAGTCCATGCTTCTAATGCACTGTGATACCAGAGCAATCTATGCTCAGTCTTGTTCATGCCTACTTGGTTTCTGCCAAGTATTGTTTCCTACTGGTACAGCATGCAGTAGTTTTCAGTTTGGAAAATAACTTGGGGGCCGGGGGCTGCTTGTTATGCTAACTGTGCCCTGCTGGTAGAGGATGTAAAAAAACTGTGTGGTTTAGGTTTACGCTGTGTTTTGTCCTCCTGGAGACCAGGGATACCTGACAGACAGATGGCATGGCCACAAAGATGGAGGAAGTACTCAGGAATAAAAAAAGGGAAAATAAATATGCTGGGAACAGTGGCACGTTGTATGACAATGGTAATAAGATGTGTTTTGTTGAAAGGAGAAAATGAAGAAGAAACAGGTTTTTGTTTACATCAGGGTACTAAAGTACATAAAATCAAACATAGAAACACACAACCATAGAATTGAGGAAGGCAGTTGTCTTTTTTGGTTTTCATTTTTATATGTAGTGATATGCTATAGTAGTAAGGTTTTGTAAAGATTAGCATTAGATCAGGCACCTGACCATGCATCAACAGCTTATTAAGTCATGGTTGATTGACATCTCTGCCAGTTATGTTGTTGGATTTCCCCTTGCCATTTTCTAAAAGTAATTGATTATCACAGGAATGCTCCTGTAAATGGGGTTTGCCCAGCATTTGAATTTGAACCAGGATTTCCCTGGTTGGAATTCCACCACAGCCCCAAGTTGATTGTGTGACCTTAAGCACGTCTCATGACTTTAGTGTAAATCAGTCTATTTACAGCTGTAAAACTGAATAGAATCAGAACACCACCAAAAAATGAGATGTTGTGTCCAAGCTGAGCTATCCTGAATAAATTGTAGCGCTCACACACCCCATGTGGGGTTATGACATGAACCAGTATTCTCCAGCAAAAAGTGTTCCAAGGACCAGCCATACAAAAAAAATCTGATAGTTCTTTCATTTAGCTTCCATAAACCAAGCACAGATCCCCTAGACCACGCCTGATGTTTCACCCAAATGTGGGCTTCCCAAGGGTAGAGGATCTGTATTCAAACAATAAAATTACATCATAAACATGTTATAATAAAAGATAAAATCACATCTATACATGTATGCTCTTCAGCAGTACCTCAGATTAACAGGGTGATAGCATGCTCCACTCCTCCCCACTTCATAGTGCTCTTAGTTTTTTAATATAAATTCTTATTCACATCATATTTAGGTGGACCTGCATACAGACGATTAATAGTCAATAATTACTGGTGACCCCATTTAATACATGGACTAGAGCCATGTTTCAAATGCCATAATAACCAATGGAACCAGTTGCTACGGCGGTTTGTGGCACTCATCTGTAGCATGCAACCTCATTGGCTGCTACTCCTTGAGTGGGTGGGCCGAATGCATCAATAAACATGGTGGTGATTCTCTGTTATCGAGGACCCATGTGGAGCATTTGCCTTTCACTCTCCTTACAGGGATGTTGGTGTTTTTTTTCAGTATTTATCTGGTTGATCCTGCCCTTACAACTTATCTGGCTGATCCTGCTATTTATCCGGTTCGCGATAGAGCAAATTCGACTGCAATCAGCAATGGGAGTGTGTATGTGAGAGAGAGAGAGTGTGTGCGCATGTGTGTGTCTCTGTCTCTGCCTCTCTCTCTCTTTCTGTAGGACAGCAACTGAACTGCTTGGTACTTCAGGGATTTTCTTCACATTCACTCTCTGCACCAGTAATTATAAAAAATAACACGTGTGCCTGGGTGTTTATGAAGTTTTTTTACACACCCTTGGTGTGCGATGACCTAATAAACGTCTTGACCTTCACTCTCCATGTGTATGGGTCATCATACAGCTCAGGTGTGTAAAGAAACTTCATAACACCCAAGCACATATGCATTACTCTCTATTTATCAGGCTGTTCCTGCTATCTATGTATTCTTAAGATGTGCAAACTTACTAGCACATTAGCTCATATTATATGTATTGCTTGTAATGCTTAACACTATAAATGTAATTTATTCTTGCTACCCATCATATAGTATGTTATGAAAACACGTACCTAAACTGTCAGGCTCAGTTCAAATATATTGATGTGCACATGTCCAAATTTCATAAATTAACAATTCATGTTCATCTGTAAAACACATATTCAAAAACAATGTACCCAAGACCAGAATAGCCTAAGAAGCATATTAGATATGTCTATGCATATCTTATACCTCTTATTATTTATCAGTTCATACAACAGGATAGAGTTTCCTGTACAACTCTGTTATATAAATCTGTATAAAAAAGCATATTTTATGAGCCCATACCTCAGACACTTCTAACTCGTTATTTTCATCATAAACATTTTTTTTCATTTCCACTCAGTATACTAACCTGCATGTTTTATGAAACCCCATTGCCCAAACATTTCTCCCTCATTATTCTCAGTCACACACTTTATTCATTTCTACTTCTTATAATAGTCTGCAAGAGAAAGTTACATTGCACCAAAGTTTGTCACAGTTAGTATGTAGTTGAAAGGATGCATTTACATTTTATTCAATATACCTCCTGTTTTTAAACTCAACATTTTGTTAATGTTGAGTTCTTGATTTTGCCTGTATAGGAAACATAAACTTATATCAGAACCCTAAACAATCTAATTCTTCATGTGAAGCAATTACACTGGGGTTTTGAAGTATTCCTAACACTGAATCTTCTAAGAAAGTTTAGCATGTATAAAATGTCCACTCACCATAACAGGCAGTGTTTGTGTTATGTAGCATTCAGAGCTGACTGCGCTGAATGCTGAGTAAAAATGTCCTTATGTAGAACTGGGCTGGAGGCAGGAACAGCATCCTCCAATCCCTAACCACAGCTGCCCAAAATCATAATGACATCTGAACATCTGGGTGTTTATCCCAAAGGAAGTCAACCCTTGCTAGCAGTGGCTTAGTGTGCCCCAGAAAGAAAGGCAAAATGAGATGAAACCCAGCCACCCTGTAAGGAATGTACATTCTGTCCCATATCCCATATCCCAGGAGTTGTAGAAGTGTGTAGTGCTCCATTTCACAACTGAGAGCATTTGGACAGCTCCTTGAAAGGCAGTTTTAAAGTTCTATTAGAAGGCATATTTTTTACTCTGTTCACACATTCCAACCTGATGATATCAAAGGTTGGGCTGTGTAGAGGTTCCATGAAATGGGAAATCTCATAATCAAGTAATTAATTATGCTAATCAGCTTTGGCAAATGTCACTCAGATCACTTTTTCATAAGATTTCTTAAGGCACAAGTCTTGTGAAAACAGGAGAGAGTGGGATGAGAAACAAAGGAAAGGAAGAATACAAACACAACTTATACTAAGAATCACACACCAGATTTCAGTGTTCTCATATATGTGAAAAGCTTGTGTGGATCTTGCAGTGACAGAAAATTACCTCAAAAAGAATTTAAAGTGATAAAGACAAAGGGGGGTGCAATTTTCAAGTCCATTTTATGGCCTAACTAGAGCAATATTCCCATTCCATGCACCACCATATTACTACACAGCTCACGTTACATTCATGAAATTTAAAAGATTATCATATCTAAGAGAATATGGAGGGGTCATAGGGAGGTCACCAGGGTCAAATGTAGAAGAATCATGTTTGTAACAATGAAAGTCTACATTTTACCAACATGTCATCCAGGTTTCCTCCTCATTCATGCCCCGTTTGTCACTCAGTGTATCCAAAGTACATATCCAATACATTCATACTTCTCTATAGCCTTATTCTAATTATCACTATGCACGGGGGTTCTACTCTTTCAATGCCCCAAAACTAAATGGAGGCAACAGAATGCCCTTTGTTACAGAAATGCTGCACCACTGGTGAACCCTCATGAGTGTTTCATGTTGAGCTTTTATGCTCACTTATCCTTAATTTCAAAGGTCTATTGGTTTTACCCACATAGTATTTCAAATAGGACAGGTGAGGAAATAAAACACATGATCAGAGCCACAGTTCAAAAAGGTTTTGCTTGGGTGCTTAATGTTTTCACTAGGATGTGTAATCTCCCTTTTCTTAGAGGTATTCCCATAGTGAATGCATCTACCACAGGGTACATGTCGGGTTCCAATGGCTCCCAAAGCAACTGCCTATCTGTGCCTTCTGCTCCTTTTTGTTCTGAATGTACCAACTTACTGTATCTCTAAAGGTGCTCACTTTTTCAGATGCTACAATTGGCTTTATATTGAATTCAAGTATTCCCAAGGGCTTCAGTGTATCTCAATGTGAATTATTTATCTTTTTAATTGGCTCAGAAAATGAAAATAAATCCTATGCTAGTGCTACTCTTATTTCTTTCATGTGTACCTTGGTGTTGTTGTCCCTCTCTATTGCTTTGTTTAGTTTTGACTATGGCTGCATTCAGAACAATTTATTGTACCCCCTTGTCTGAAATCTGTCTGTTGTATTCTGGAATTCCTGCCATCTTTCTTCTTCATTGCTGCAATTTCTTTACACGTGCAGCATCTGTGAATAAGGTATGCTGTCCTTCGAATGTTTTGGATGGTAACTATCTGTACATAATAGTGTTTTTCTGCCTGTCTCCTTTCTGAAAATTGCAATCCGTAAGCTCCCATTTTGTTTGAAAATTAGTAAATCCAAAAAATCTGCTTCCATGTCACTTGCTGTCATGGTAAATCTCAAATTCTGTGTGAGTGGGTTAATGTGCTCATGAAACATTTATAATTTCCCATGTCCCTATCCTAATGATCAACAAATCATCAATATATCTTTGGTAGCACAACATTTTCTGAAAGAAAGGACTGTGCATGGGGTTCAAAATGAACTGGGATTCGAAAAGTTCCATATACATGTTTGCAGAGGTGGGGGCCATGGTACTGTACTACCAATGGCCATTCCCTTCCTTTGTCTATAATATTGCCCATCAAAATGAAAATAATTTTCATAGAGGACCAGTCTGGCAAGCTTGAGGAATGTATTAACTGGTGTCATGATTTCATTTTCTTGACTCTTTTTTAATCCCACTTCTAAATTGTGTAGTCCATCCTCATGTAGTAAGGATGTGTAAAGATCTTTTACATCCATACTAGACAATATGATGTTCTCACACTCTATTTGGTCATTTAAAGTATGTATCAGTGTTAGTACATCATTGGTGTCCTTGATATACCTATCCATCTGATATACCACCGGCTGTGCATAGTAATTAACAAAGCTGGAAAGTGCTTCCAGGACAGATACATTTCCTGATACTATTAGTTATGCTGGTGGATTTTTAGCATCTTGGTGTATTTTTGGCAGTCCATAAAAGACTGGAATTTAGGAAACTTAGGGCCAGATATTCAAAACTTAGTACTGCGCACAAATTGTTTGCACCAGGCTAGCGCCGGACTAGCACGGGAGTGTGATAGTCAAAAGGGCCATTAGTGCACGCAAACTGCATTAGCACCAGGCAAACTGATAATGTATGCAAGGTGCAAACAGAGGGGCTGGGCTAGTGCTCTGAGATATTCAGCACATAGTGTTGTGCTTGGCACCATTGCATGGCTTAGCATGGCACATTGCATGACAAAGGTGGTCTTAACTCGAGGCAAATGCATTGTGCTGCTTGCACACTGTTAGCATGGCTTTGCATGGCCCCAGCCAATATGTAGGCAACACAGCAGGGCGGTCATAGGGTTGCAGACTGAGGGGGCCTGTAGGACAGCATGGGGCAGGCATGATGCACTCTGGGGGTGTGGTAGGAGGCTGTAGGGTGGTAGGAAACTGGACTCAGCAGCTGCTCCAGTATGTAGGGACTGGGCAGAGTAGGTGGGCCAGGCAGTCCCCAGCCACCATCTAATGCATTGTCAATGGTGCTGTGTATGTTCTGTATGCTGCTTTGTACTGTGCAGCTGCCTTCTGACATGCCTGCCCAGCACTGCGTATGTCACTGTGGGCATCCCATGCCTGTTGTGCAGTATCTGTGAGTCACACAGCAGCAATATGGTACAGTCCACTGTAGGTACACACCAGCATGATGGGGCTGTCACTCTGTACGGTGCCACAGGCAATGCTGCCTACCATGCCATAGGCAGTGCTGTGTCCCACACACCACTGACCCCCATGGCACTGTATGGCATGACCTACAGTTGGGCTATTGTAGCCAGCACCACCACCAGTACCTGTGAACTGCAGTCCCCTGGAGCACAGTATACCATGCAGTTCTAAACATCTGCAGCCTGCAGCGCCTACCATGCTGTTCCTGACTGACCTACAGCTGGAGCTTTGGCAGACCCTGATGTCCCCTGTACTTCCAGACTGACCTACAGATGGAGCTGTGGGGCCCTGCAGTAATGCTGGGCAAATCAGGGCATAATGAGATGCAAATGTGGCTGTTTGCCCACTGACTAGATAATTAGACTCATTTGCATGTCACTTTTGAATATGGCAGATTTTAGCCCCAGGCAAATGTGTTAGATCCAGGCAAACAGCTTAGCACTCTGCTAGACCTGCGTAAATGGCTGTGCGCCATGCAACCATTGCAGCATCATTTTTCATTTCTGTTGAATGTAAGTAGTATAAGTTCATATATCTTGTCAAATGTTAAATTTCAGCCAATCAGCATGTGCCACATCATTTGACAGGTGGGTGTGGCCTAAAATGGACCAATCAGAATCGCCCCTTGTTAAACCAGAAGTCCCTCCCTAAAATGCGCTAGCCCCACCCACTTCTGGCGGAAGTGACACAACCTCGAACCCGTGTCCCACCCCTTGCACAGGAAATGACATGCATTCGAACCCATGTCCGGCCCCTTGTGCAGGAAATGACCCACACTGAAACCCTGGAAGTGACATAACACCACCATTTTGTAAGTGTCTTATGCCCCTCGTTCTTGTACACTCCTCGAACCCCTACCACCCACCATTTTGTAAGTATCCTATGCCCCTCCTTCTCGTACACTCCTCAAACCCCTGCCACGCCATCCTGGCTGGAACCCAAGTCCCGCCATTCTAGCTTGAACTCCTGCCTCCCTCCTTTCTCCTGTACCCCAACATCCTGGCTCAAACCCCTCCTTTCTCCTGCACCCCCACCATCCTGGTGTGAACCCCTGTCCCTCTTCACCATCGTGCTCCACCCACCCCAAAAAATCAGTTAGGGTTTATGTAGAGTTATGTGCCCCCTGTAGGCTTGGGGGAGTATAACTGCAGGGGTATGTGTGTGTTTTTTTATTAGGATATTTTCAGAAAGAAGTATCTAGGAGGCAACCTGATCATGCAGAGGTTTCACAGATCTGTGTGGAGACCTTCCCCTGAGGGAAAGTCATCTGCCTGTGTGAGTACCCCTTTTTCTGTTTTTATAACAATATACAAAATAATTTCACTTGCATCTGTAGGACTGTGTCAAACTTGCATCAAAAGGATAGCTTTATGTATACACATGTAACATTTATAACCTAAAACGGGGGGACCTCTGTGTAAATAAGATGGTTCAGCAGTTTTCTCTGGATAGCATTGCAACATGCTGGCTGTGTCTGTGTGTGTGTCCCTCATTAGACACGTAGAAAAAGCAATGTCTTTTATGTATGTTTAAAATATAGATGGGCTTTTTGGAAAAAAATTAAAAAGTCATGTAGTAGGTTTGTAACCATTACCTGTATGTTTCTGTAATGTATGTGACCTGGGACCTTTGTAAAAGAGCTCAGGGCTCAAAAGTATTAATCTTAAGCTTAACTAAATTGGAAAATAAATGATATGTTACAAAGAAAAGACAGAATGTAAAATGATAATGTTTCTCTTTCAGAATAATTTTAAAGCACACAGTCTTAAAACGTATCTACAGCTTTGCTTAGAGTCGGTGCAAAAAAATACACACTTTGTGTGTGTGTGTGCTATGTTTTAATGAATTACTAATTTAAAGCACTCATCTGTTTAAAAAAGACAAAATTTCCATCATGCTGGCTATGTCTGTGTGTGTGTGTGTGTGTGTGTGTGTGTGTGTGTCCTCATTAGACACGTAGGAAAAGCAATGTCTTTTATGTATGTTTAAAATATAGATGGGCTTTTTGGAAAAAATTTAAAAAGTCATGTAGTAGGTTTGTAACCATTACCTGTATGTTTCTGTAATGTATCTGACCTGGGACCTTTGTAAAAGAGCTCAGGGCTCAAAAGTATTAATCTTAGCTTAACTAAATAGGAAAATAAATGATATGTTACAAAGAAAAGACAGAATGTAAAATGATAATGTTTCTCTTTCAGAATAATTTTAAAGCACACAGTCTTAAAACGTATGTACAGCTTTGCTTAGAGTCGGTGCAAAAAAATACACACTTCGTGTGTGTGTGTCCTATGTTTTAATGAATTACTAATTTAGAGCACTCATCTGTTTAAAAAAGACAAAATTTCCATTTGACTTTTAAAAACATAACTTAAGATGGTACTCAACAGCCGTTATTATAAACTGTGCCTCTTTGTGTTTTAAGATTGACAAAAAGCATCTGTTTTAATTAGACTGTGACCAGCGTGTTAGTAGTATGGCATTTCTTTTTTGAACTCTCCACTGTGTAAATGAGAAAAACAGGTGTTTCTCATGATTAACTTTTGAATAGTGGTATGCAAGCAGATGTAATGAATTGCTAATTTAAAGGACGCAGCTGTTTTAAAAAAGACAAGATTTTCATTATACATTTTAAAAAGCTAACTATGCCATAAGCTTATTTGGACTTAAAGAAGCAGTCTACATACCTTTTAATTAGACTGTGACCAAACGTTTGTCACAAAGGCATTTCTTAATGCCTTCCAGCTGTCGCAGGAAGTGAAAAACAAAAGCATACATTGAGTAGCCTACGACTTATATATTTCCCCTTTGAGAAAGGGTGGGGTGGTTTGATGGACAGTACCAAATGTTCAGATGTTTTTTTCACTAACAGCTACATTCTTGGGGGTGAGGAGGGTGGTCTAAGTCATTTTTATATAAGCATTTCAGGATATTGGTAGCTAAAGACAGAAGGACAGAGCGAGACTGCCAAAACTACTTCTTGAGCTAAAAGAATTTTTAAAAACATTTAACAAGTAACAATGGAACCATGGACTGTAGATGAGGCCCTTATCCAAATGTTTGAAGAGCTGTCTAATCCACAGTTTACCACTACAGAAGGTGTGTATTTTTAATTTTTAACTAGAAACAGTAGATGCTGCAGGTTTTAGAGTTTAAATTATGTCTTATAAAAGTTTTAAAATACTGAAAGTAGTGACAGGGGTGTATTTTCTGTTTTGAAACAGCAGCACAGCAACCCCCTGCAGGAGAGAGAGAGTGAGTGAGAAAGAGACCATTACATGAAAGTGATGTTTTTCAAAGGCATTCAAGAGTTTCTGCTGGTGTCATTAATGAACAGAATATACCTAGCATAACTGAAAATGATGTACAGCCATCTAGGAGCAGCGGCTCAAGAGTTTTTGCTGGTGTAAATGAACCAAATGTGCCAATAAACATTGTACATCCATCTAGGAGCAGCGGCACAAGAGTTTCTGACCAAAAGTTTCAAGAAAGGGACATTGACATGCTCAATGTTGGGAAAGCCTATATTCTTAAAACAATTGATGGTTTGTTTAATGCCTTGGTAATTGAGAGCAGATTATCTAGTGAGGATTACAATCATCAGATGCTTAAATCTGAGCTTTTTAAAAGTTCAGGTACTTTATTGAACAGTGTGCTTGGTTTAGTGCGTGCATCTAAGTTCTCATGCAAAGAGTTGAAAATGATGGTAAGTGCTGCCAACATGTATGAAAAGTATAGGGTTTTGGAGGAAACAGTAGCCAAATACAAAATCAAATTACAAAGTGAAAGCACAGAAGCTCTCACAAGCTGAGTACAAAGGGTGGCATCACTAACAAAATGAAAAAAAATAACAAATGGGGTCAAAAAGGAAAAATCTGGGTAAAAAATAAAACAATCCGAGAAAAGTTGATAAGAAGAGTAAAGCTTGCCAGGAAAATATTACAACGTAGGTTGTTACAGCATGTTGCTAATGGTCAGCAGTCTGAATTAGAAAACCATCACAATGATGAACTGTCAGGTCAGTAGTCTGAATTAGAAAACCATCACGATGACGAACTGTCAAACAGGGCACCCCCTACAGTATTTTTAGAATCTGTGCAGCAATATGAACGCATTTAAAAAAAATTTAATGCTACAGAATTTCATCAAAGATATAAGTTTATAAATCTAGATAAAATAAAATCTTTTACAGAGGCTATTGCTGCAATGCACCAGGCTATAGAAAATTTGTTAGACAGTGTGAAGAGAAAAACTAGGCCTAGCGATTTTATACAGGTAAGATTAAATGCTGCTTCTTTAAATCATCCCTTGTTCTCAAGAAAAACGCCACCTAATGAGTTAAATGCTGCCACCTTCTTAGATCAGCTAGCTGATATGCTGCAGAGCAATACTGAAGTGATTGCTGATGACACTATACATCTCGTGGTAACCACTATCAGGAACCACCAGGGTTCAGGGGTGGGGGGGAGACGGACACTGAGCTCCATCTTGTATAGCAGGATTTTACAAAAAAAGAGATGATACTTGATTGATTTAAATAACAGAGACAATAGTTTGTGTTTCGGTGGCTCCATTCTCGCACTCTTAAATCCCCATATGAGTGACAGGCAGTTGTTGAACAAGGCTAAAATATTGCATGCTGAGCTAGGTTTGTCAGACCAAACACCTGCCACTTTTAGTGATGTGTCCCAGTTTGAACGTTTTTTAGGAGTCAAAATAAAGATTTTATATCATAATGAAGGAAACTGGCAAACATTTTCAACAGGTCCAGAAAGATTTCCTAAAACACTGTTTGTATTATTACATGAAGGACATTTTTATGGTATTACTAATGTAAAAAAATTCATCGGCACACGGTACCTCTGTGAATACTGTGATGTAGCCTATAGCCATAAGGGGAATCATATCTGTGCACAACAGTGCAAAGTTTGCTTGAGCCCTGGTGTCTCGAAAATGAAACTGGTACTGCATCATGTCCCAAATGTAAGAAGATTTGTAGGTCTGTAACATGCCTAGAAAGACATTTAGCTAGAGCTGATGGGAGTACAGGGTCTTGTAAATCCATGAAACTGTGTGAACAATGTTTTGTTTTTTACAAGGGATCTCATACATGTAAATCGATTCAGTGTAACAGATGTGGTTCTTTCATGACAGCAGACAAGCATCTTTGTTACATGTCACCACTCACAGATGTAAAAATCTCTGAGAAATATATAGTGTTTGATTTTGAAGCCACACAAGAAACGGGGGTGCACATACCAAATTTTGTGTATGCTAAGCAATTAGATGGGGAGAGGTCCTGGGAATTTGAAGGGGAAGATTGTATAAAAGATTTTGTGGGACATTTTATTGATGCACCATTTAGACACTACACATTTATAGCACACAATGCCAAAGGCTATGACAGTTATTTTATCATTAGCCAGCTAGTCAAGGAAAGAAATGATATTAAATTGCTCATACAAGGAGGAAAAGTACTCTGTGTCACAGTGACATCCCTACACATCAGATTTATTGACAGCCATTGTTTTCTTCCTTTTAAACTAGCAAAAATTCCTGCAGCCCTTGGATTTGAGAATGAGATTGCTAAAGGTTACTTCCCCATTTTTTAACACCAAGGCTAATGAAAATTATGTAGGCCCCCTGCCCGATGCTCAGTTTTATGGTTCTGAATATATGTTGCCTGCAGAAAAGCAAGAGTTTTTGCAATGGTACCTAGCTAACCAACATAGAGAATTCAATCTGAAAAGAGAGCTTCACTACTATTGTCAGTTAGATGTTGAAATTCTTTGAAAAGCCTGTGTCAGATTTAGGAATGAAGTAATGGAGATGACAACCAACGGTATTTTAAAACAGTCAGATGGTGATACAGTGGAGTATGAAACAGTATCCTTAGACCCCTTCCAGTACGTCACCATAGCCTCAGTTTCCATGGCGATGTACAGATTTTTATTTTTGAAAGAATGCACTGTTGCTGTTCTCCCCCCAGACAACTACCACAAACAATTGAAGAGATACTCCACGCCTGCTATTCAGTGGCTTATGTACATATCTGAGAAAGAAAACATTTCTATTCAGCATGCGCTAAGGGGTGGTGAATTTAAGGTGGGTCCATACATTTTGGATGGCTATTCTGTCATAAATGGAATACCCACAGCATTAGAATTTAATGGTTGTTTTTTTTCATGGCTGCAACATCTGTTACTGTGAGAAAGACAGAAACCACATGACATGGACTAGTTTTGGACAGTTATTCAATAGGACCATGCACAAATTTCATTTTCTAAAAAGCAAGGGTTTTGCCATTAGAGTATTGTGGGAACATGAATGGAAAGCAATGCTGGCTACAGATCAGGGTTTGAATAATTTCTTGAAGGACAGGCAGCTACCACAGCCACTCGAACCTAGGCAGTCACTGTTTGGGGGGAGAACAAATGCCATTTGTCTGTACTATAAGACGCAGCCTGATGAGAAAATACACTATTATGATTTTACCAGCCTCTACCTTTTGTTAACAAACCAAACAGTATCCAGTCGGTCATCCTGACATCATTTATGACAATTTTGATGACCTCACTCAGTACTTTGGTTTAGCAAAAGTGAAAGTCTTACCCCCTAGAGGTCTTTTTTTTCCAGTGCTGCCATCCAGGATTGGTAAAAAACTTGTGTTTACATTATGTCATGCATGCGCTGAAAATAGACTTCAAACAACATCATGCGCACATGATGAGCAAAGGTCACTTACAGGTACCTACTGTACTGTAGAACTAAACCTGGCACTGGAAAAAGGCTACAAAATCATTAACACTTATGAGGTTTGGCATTTTAAAGAGTCATGCACAGAGCTTTTTGCAGACTACATCAAGCTGCATCTAAAAGGTCAGCAAGAGGCATCTGGTTTCCCTTCATGGGTAAAAACTGAAGAAGATAAAGTCAGGTACATACAACGGTATTTTGAAAGGGAAAATGTACATTTGAACCCTGCAGCCATAGCTGTTAACCCCACAAGGAGACAGATATCTAAACTGTTTTTAAATTCTCTTTGGGGCAAATTTGGGCAGAGAGCTAATTTGCCGACCACGAGCATAGTAACAGACCCACAGAAATTGTTTCAGAATGTTTTTGTACTGTATCACGATGTCGCATCATGCTTTTTCATCGATGATGAAACAGCTTGTTTAAGCTGGAAATATATCAGTGATCATTACACAAATTCCAATAATATCAACATATTTATAACTAGCTTTACAACAGCATATGCCAGAGTTGAACTCTACAACCTGCTAGATAGGTTACAGGACAGGTGCCTTTACCACAACACAGACTCTGTCATTTTTGTGTCCAGACCAGGTGACTGGGCCCCACCTCTGGGCGATTATTTAGGGGAGCTGACCAGTGAAGTTCCTGCAGATGAACACATTACAGAGTTCATTTCTGCAGGCCCAAAAACTTATGGCTACAGGCTGTCCAGTGGAGAGGTTGTTCTTAAAGTGAAAGGGTTTACCCTTAATGTAGCCAGCAGTTAGCACATTAATTTTGAAAGTTTGAAGGACCTGGTCTTTGACTATACAGGGTCACAGATCTCTAAAGAAATTACAGTGAGTCAACTCAGCATTGTTAGGAATAAAAAGCAGTGGTCCCTTGAAACAAAAACGCTGTCCAAGACCCAGAGAAGTTTATGACAAGCGAGTTTTACAAGACAATTTTAAAACACTTCCTTACGGATACTGATTGTGAAAAATGGATATCAGGTTGCAGCATCCCTTTACTTGTCTGTTGGCTGGCCCTCTAATAGTGGGAAGAGCTTTATAAAACAGTTGTTGGAACATGCTGATGCCACTTTATCACACAAGCCTGAAAATATTGTCTGGTTCTACAGCTGTTGGCAACCTTTGTATAATGAATTGCTGTTAAAGTTCCCTCAGATTAAATTTGTGGAGAGGCTACCAATGTCACTAGCTGACAATGATCTCTTACCCCCTGGAAAGGTAAATTTTGTCATTATAGATGATTTGATGGAATGTGCCTGTCAAAATAGTGAAGTGGAATATGGGTTTACCAAGTACAGTCATCATAAACAATTGACAATATTTTAATTGTCCAGAATGTGTTCTGTCAAGGTAAAAAAAGCAGGACCATCACACTAAATGCCAAATACATGATTTTGTTTAAAAATCCCAGAGACAAGCTGCAGATCATAACTGTGGCTAGACAAATGTATCCTGGTCAGACAAAATTTTTCTTAGAAGCTTTTGAAGATGCCACACAAAAGCCTCATGACTATTTACTGGTTGATTTAAGATCCAATACACCAGACGAATATAGACTGTGTAGTGGGGTGTTTCCCCCTGACTGGCCTGTGGCATATGTCATGAAAAAAACACATTCTGCTTCTAAAAATATTTGATACTGTATTGTCATTATGTCTAAAAGACTGCAGAGAAATCTGTCTGTTTTAAAATCTGTCTGTTTTAAAGTTACTAGTAAAAGGGCCTCTGAGCTTAAGAAAAGCTATTTTATGTTCAGCCTCTGATGATCTGATATCAGCTATAGCTGAGATAGCCTTAAACACTCTCAAAGGAAATATTCCCCTGTTAGCAAAACAGTTAGGTTTGCTGAAAAAAAAAATGGAGAGTCATTAAAACTTTAAGCAATATACAAATAACCTTAAAAAGGAAAAAGAAAATAGTTAATCAGACAGGTGGCTTTATAGGAACGCTGCTAGGAATTGCCGTCCCTTTGATCACAGGCCTGCTGGCTAACAGATAATGGATTTCACTCAGAAAATGTATTTGGTACCTCAGCAACAGATGGATCACATTAAAACTAATTACCCTGATCAGGATATGAGAAAAGTTGCAACTAACAGTTTGGACACTGACATGAGAACTATACTGTCCCGGACTGATTTATCAGACTATGACAAAGCCAAAATGTACTCTGCTGTGTTACAGCACTATCTGACTTTGGTAAGACAAGGAGAACAAGCTAAAACCAGTTTGACATTACTCATGCTTGAAAATGAATCAATGTCTGACCCCCCTGCGGACACGGCAGAGACAGCTTCTGTACCTAGTACTATGGAAAAAGACATTTTAAGTAGTGTTTCTCATCGGTCTAAAACCAATGCTGAACTTTTGTTAAAGCATATGGCAAAGAACAAGGATTTTGTGTTTTGGAGTGATAAGGGTGAATTAATGTATAAAGGCACTGTTGTTTCTGGGTCTCACATGGTCAATTTAGTAAGAGCGGCTACAGCCACCACGCAATCCCTGACCACAGAAAGCCAAAGGGGTGGGATGTTTTTGTCAAAGCAATGGCTGAGTCTAACATACCCACCTCAGTGTTTGCTCACTCAGCAAACAGGAGCTATGTGGAAAAGTTGAAATCGGTAGCTGGTGAAAAATAGCCACAGCCATCTCCAGTTAACCAATGGTCAGTGACGCCCAAAAGACAAAAGTCTTTTAAGAAACCTGCGTGGCTCACTATGTAAAACTTAAATGCAATCTCTATGTATGAATGTTAGATACCTCAGTGACTGTTGTGTACAGCCTATGTTGAACATTTACCTCATATTAAATATGTAATCCTACCTCAGTGACTGCTGTGTACAATCTATGTTAGCCATTTACCTCATATTGAATATGTAATCCTGTTTTTACAAAAAAGTGTTTATTTTGATGCATGTTAGTCTACCTCATAGTTAAATATGTTAACATGTTTTTAGAAAGAGGTACTTATCATAATTTTACCTCAGTGCTATGGTATATATAGTGTGCATTTTTTAACAGGAGATGCTTTTGTTTATTATATCTTATCCATGATGTTACCACTGATGTATGTTGTATTTTATTGGCAGTTTTTTTTTTACAATAAATGCCTTTACATTTTATATATTTGTCATTATTGAAGACATTGCATATCTTATCCATGCTGTTACCACAGATGCATGTTGTATTTTATTGGCAGTTGTTTTCAATAAATACCTTTATATTTTATATATCTTTGTCATTATTGAAGACATTGCATATCTGAAAATGTTAAACACAGCCCCCACCCAGTTTAAACACAGGTGCCCCCCACCCCAAGTTTAAACACAGAAAACACAGAGACACACAATTATGGGTGTTTATATATGATTTTATAAGTGACTGGTTTTGAATAAAATTACAAGCGGTTGCATATTTTAAATTCATTAAGACAAACAAGTCTGAACATGTTGCCACCTCACTGATACATGCCCTGACATGTTTAGATGTCTGAAAAGGTGACGTACAAAACTAGTTACCATGGCATCATTTTTCAGCAAATCATTAGAGTACATTTTTAAAATCTGATCATAAGAAAGTCCTTTGCATCTGTGGTGTAAGAAAAATATGCAGTGAAATCCACAGTTGGTAGAAAAGGTATCTTGTAACTGTGTGTCTTGGTACAAAATGTTTTTTGCATTTCTGTTTAAAAAAAAACCAATCATTTGTGCATGATTGACAGGATGAAAACCGTAGCTGTCGAAGAACTCCCCAGTCCCATTTTCTGAAATGTATACAGCTAACCAGTGCTGTCCAGGGAGGTCATGGGGGTCAGTATTGATGACTAGTGCTGCAGGAAGGTTTCTCAGTCTCTCCTTGGGTAGCAGATAACAGGGAGACACGCTCAGAAAGCAGTCACAGATGTGGGAGTCATTGTTACAATTTTTCCAGCTGCTTTGTGTTCATTTTATGGTTTATCACATATAATCAAAAATGACATTTCTTCTCTGGTTTATTTCAATGACATTATCAAACACTGCATAGATAATGAGATTAACTGTTTGTGGAAAAGCTTCTGCAAATCTGATCTCAGCTCTGAGGTTCCCAGTTTTAATTAATGAATAATGATCAGCACATTCTTGGTCCGGAGTGAGATCAAAGGCAAACAGGGTGTACCCTTGGGTAAATTCCTGACGGTTAACTACAAGCGGGTGATCTTTCATAGATTTCCCTGCCGCTAGTACTAGATTAAAATATTCTCTCACAGCATTCCCATTTCTAAAATCGGGCTGCAGAGGTTTAGCGGGGATTTTTTCACCATCCAGATACAGAGCCATAAGATTAATGTTATAATGCTTAAAGTTAAAGGGGTTTTTAGTGTAGGAACTGCTAAATGTATCATTGTCAACAAATCCCATGACCATCATTTTTGGTAACTGTCCCCAAAAAAAATATCTTGGTTGCAGACCCTGCTGCCTGCAGGGAGGCTGAACACTTTCATACCCACTCTGTCTATAGGGTATTTAGCGTTGGAGGTCAGCAGGGCTTCTGAGTGTCCAGACAAACTCCGGGGTCACTTTAACCTTTTGACAAACAGAGGCGGCCATGACTTTTTAGCTTATAAGGCTCAGCATCTCCACTCATCAGGCAAAAGCTGTCCCTGTTACCGTCAGTTTAATTTTAATATCCACGCCATTCAGCATCAGTTTCTCTTGAAAAAACAAGTCTGTGTGCAAGTGTCCCAGCAGTTCTACCCCTCTACTGAGATGTGTGAAGGAGCTTCTTTTATTAAAACCTACATTGTCACCATCTCTGTCTGTGATTTCATGTTTCCCCGGGGTGTCTTTGTAAAATAACCCTGCGGTAAATTGGGTAGAAAGGGTCTCTTCACTGAAGTTCAACACAGATTCTATGACAGCCCTGTAGGGGTAACAGTTATTGCTCTGACTGATGAGTCAATCACTGACAGTCACATCCAGCTGACTGAAAATGGTGGCCACTGGGTAGTTTATAAGGCACACTTTGGCTGCTGCAGGTATATCACTACCATCCGCTTCAGTGATTTTGCAAACCAGGTAAAGAAGCGTGTTGTTTAGATCCAAATAGTCTTCACCATTCCCTGCTATATAAAGTTCAATCGGTGAGTTTTCTGAAATGGCAGCCAGAGGTGGTATCTCTACATAAATGCTTTTTTCAATGCTTGTCTGTGTGGGAGAAATGGCAAGCAAGTCAAGTTCTGATTTTGTGCATTCTTCAGAACCACAGTGCACGAAAGCCATGTTTTTTAGAACAAGTCTCTGCTTTTTTTACGACCCCTTTTGCCTTTGAGCATTTTCTTTGATGTGAAGTTTTGCATTTTGAAACACCTCTTTTAAAGTAGCCGGGAGGGGGCCGATGAGAAGTGAAGGGTGTACTCTGCGCTTTCTCTTTTTACCTCTCTTGAATACAATCAGCCCTGAGCCACCCTGAGTAGGCTTATCACCCCCTGACATCTTTTGAGCGACAGCACTAGTCACATACCCCACAACATCCTTTGCAACATTTTTAGCAGCTGTCTGTAGATGTGGTTTTGCAATTTCAAACCCCCTTCTTAAAAATGGAACTGCTTTTCTGAACAGACTACGAAATATCCCTCCTATACCAGAACCATACATAGTAGGAAGTCCATGAAAGCCGGGCAGACCGTATCCTGCCTCTGCCATGTAATAGCTTCTGTACAAGGCAGGGTCCCCATAGCGTCGAACAATCACCATCCTTGTTAAATTTTAGAGCACTCTCTGGGGCGAAAATGCAACTTCACGATCACCTTTCCAAATCAAAATGGTACAGGTTCATTTTGATCATTCTTTATTTCAATAGTGACTGTATCGATCTGATGTTTACTGACTGTTTGATAATGGGGTTTATCGTAGGTCACGGTCACTATCTCATTGTCTTGGCCCTAATGGGTACACATCTCAACAAAGGCACTAGACTGTCACCCACTATTTCATGCGTGATAATGTCAGTGTAGATATATAATGTGTAAAAACCCCCATTAATATCTGGAGGGTTCTTTGATAGATTCTTTCCTACACCTACCTCGAGTCTGCTAAAACCCAAAAGGTACTGTAACTGCCCGTGCATAAACAAAATGCATTTGATGTCACTGTCAATACTTATTTCTCTCCTGACGGCTTGTTGTTCCAGAACCACTGGCAGTCCACTTACTTCAAATATGCTTTTATTAATTTGAGAAATAACACCAGCCTTGTTAGGATAATAGCCCGATGGAATTTTAAATGCTGCTGACTCAGTAAAGGGTCCAGTTGGTGGTGTTTTACTGTGGGCTACGTTTAGAGGCTGATAGAGCATACTGAACCTGTTTTTCTGTGCAGGCACATTGTCCCAGGTATGAGGGTACTGAATTTCTGCTAAGCCCACTTCCCATTCACCAGGCAGTTCAAGCGTTTGTGGTAACTTTACAGTAAAAGTGGATATAGTATTGTTGGGGAAAATGTTGTGCGATGCATTGCTGGGCAATGTGATATAAAATCCATTTTTGAGCATTTTAAGCCTTATCTGCTTCTAATGTCCCGAACCTGTGTTGCCTCAACCCAGCTATTAAATTTTTCAGGCCACCCTCTCCACTTTACCAGATACCAAGTTTTTCTGCCACGCTTTTTCTCTAGCAGGATTTTCTGCACCCTGTACACACGGTCCTCATCAGGTTCAATTTTTTTCAGCTCCTCAGCATAAAAAGTACCTTTAATGTCTTCCCCCTGATAGTCTTTTAGCTTATAGGTGGGCCTCTGTGTCTTTAAGACCTCCATCACAATAAATATCTCATCTGTGTACATCTGTTCATATCCCTTTTCAAACACCCCTTTTAGCTTAGATAGTCTCACGTGATCATCTTTCTGAAGGGTACCCTTTTGTTTTTTGCCAAGAACAGAATTACCGTAGAGGATCTTCCATACACCCAGGGCATTGGAAGGGTTAACATCCACAGGTCTGTGTTTAATGCTTCTGTGATAAGTATGGTTATAGCTGTGCACCAGGTCTGACAACACATCTGTATATTTCCAAGTATTCTGGGCTGTAAAGTAACGCCACATGCGTGACTTCAGTGTCCTATTAAATCTTTCTACAATGCTGGCCTTAACTTCATTATTCGTCACAAAATGGTGTATTTTATTTTGTTTTAATAGGTTCTTTAAGGAAGCATTTAGAAACTCTTTACCCTGATCAGTCTGCAACTTCTGAGGTGTGTGTCCACTTTTAAAAATAGTTTTAAAGGCTTGTGTCACTGCCTTGCCTGATTTGTCTTTTAATGTCACTACCCAGGCATACTTGGACAGCACATCAATGCACGTCAGTATGTACTTAAACCCATTATTGTACTTTGCATATTGACTCATATCCACTAAATCAGCTTGCCATTGTCTGTCTATGTCAGAAACAATGACAGGATTTCTCTTAAATCGGACTCTTGCTGCTTTGTGTAATGAATAGGGGTCCTGCTTCGCAAGCCATTCTGCAACACCTTTCCTGGTGACCTCTTTATCAAGGTTTTTGCAGCCTTATACAGCTGAGTCACCCCTGTGAAACTACCCACTTTTTGCATTAAAATATATATTCTGGAACAGGTGATCATTCATCTTCTTTAATCAACCCCGATACATCTGTTAGCTAGCAAACTCTTGTCACCAGTAAAATAAAGCATGTGCTCTTTCTGTTCTTTTAAAAACACTATGACAACCACAAAGTGCAATGCATGATTATATTTTATTTATAAATACACACGTCATAATAGTATTTGAATATTTACTTTATATACTTTATAATACATAAACTAATGCATATAGCTGCTACATACAAAAGGCATAACACATGGCAAGCATGCAACAATTATATAATATCTTGTTTTTCTACTCTTCAATTTTTACATGCTTCACAATACCCAGAAACAGCAACTTTTGAGCAGCATGTTTTACACAAGCATGGGCATCGTCCACTTCCCCCTTAGTGATAAGGTGGGCACAATACATATACACATATGCCATACACCACTCAAAATAATAAGCCTGATTTTTAAGACCATCTGTTACAACTAAAATGTAATTCACCTTGCATACTGCACTACGGTTACTGTTTTCCATTATGTCAACATAGAGTCTCCATACAAGGGGTGGCAACTCTTTAATCAGAGCCAGTGTGTTTTCTGCCAGTGAAGCAGCAGCATCTTCAGAGCAGACATTTAATGCAGGCTGCTTTCCAAAGTATATAGGTTCCTTTAAAATGTCCTTCATCACACGGCACATTGTAGACATCAAGACTGTCTGGAATATTGGGAGCATGCCAGTACGTTCCATCTGAAAGTACATTATAATTCACTATTTAGGAAAAGCATATGCTAAATCTGGTTTATGAAACACAACAAAAGCGATAAAAGAAGCAAAATTTATGATGTGAGACTCAGACCCCCCGTTCTGCAAACTAAACACTAAAAAGTCCACAGTGGTACAGATAAAACCACAAAAGTGTATTACATCATAAGGGTTATGCATAAACTCTATAGCAATTTTAAACATTGCTTCCTCAAGAGTAGCCCCCTCATCCTTAAAATAAACCACAGTTTCCTTTTGGGGTCCTTCTGGGAGACCATCAAAAAGACCTTGGCATGTCTCTAAAAGTACAGATGGTGCTTGTCCTGTAGGTAGATTTAAACCAGGTTGTTTAGCTCTGTGTCTGACTAGTTGGTAAATAAGCCTCTGGGTGCACTGACATGGTGTTTCCCATCATTGTATACTCTGGAAAAAAAACATACAGCACTATGTTTTAGTGACCTCTCACTGCATGGGTGGTTTAGCAAGTGGAAAAAGCCAGGGTAACAATGTGAACAATATTAAAATGGTAACAAGTAACAGTTTTTTGGGGGGTGGGGGGTAAACATTTTTAACAACATAAATAGGGTTCCTGAATTTCCTTACATATTTTTTTAAAGGGCTCTTCTTTGACCAGTGGATCATTTCAGCAAGCTGAGAAGCCAGGTTAACAACACATACAATATCACAAGGTTTTTTCTGCTTTGTAGTACACACACACATGACTATGACGATCATGATATAAAGTCCACAAAGACATTCATCGTCTTCCACGAATATATCGGCAAACACTTTAACATTTTCTACAAGTGGCAACACAGATTCATTTATATATTTATCTGTATCCACCCATACTGCTGGAAGGGCAAACATCATCAGTTCAGAGGCTGCATGTATCTCACAAAGGCAAATGTCATATTGAGGTGAACCAAATAGTGATGGATGGCAGTAATGGCTCAGGATCAGATACATAAGCCTTTGGATTCTCTCTGTACTTGCATCCCACATGATTATCTGTAAAAATAAAATATGACACGTTTTGGTACTGAAATGTTTCCATGTAGTAATTTGGGGGTGGGTCAGATGGGGTTATTTTTTTACAATATAAACAGGGTTCCTGAATTTCTTTTTAGAAATTTTTTAAAGGAACCTTTGCTGACCAGATGGCAGGCATCTTTTTTAATTTCACAGTCTGTCTGCTGTAACATTTGCATAACTAACCACATGGGGTCATCGGATTTTCTCACATCATTTAAAACATGACTTATAGTTTCCAGGGTACAATTGGTCATATTTAACCCCTGATGCTTCATAGCAATTGCTAAGTTCACGGGCATGAGCTGCCCTATGTGTATGCCTTCAGAAACATTTCTGTATGCTTCTTTAGACATTAAGTCATCAAGGACACATGAATGGTTTTTCTGACTCGGATCATCTATCTCACACCCTGGACAGGAATCGACCAATTCACAATGTATCACCCTCTGTATCACTGAGGTAATTACACCATGGATGGTATGATACATAACATACTTACAATACATATTGTTGTCAGTTTTGGGGTGTTTACTACTGAGGCCTGGTTTTTCACATGAGGTCCCCTGTCTAATCTCAGTAGAAGAAGAAGAGGGTTGTGTAGTGATCACAGCCTGTTCTGTGACATTTTGAAACATTCTATCACTCTCTATATTTCTAATATACTGGTTCACACATCTCATTAACAACCACATTTGTATCTTTCACACAGCAAAGACAGTCGAGCAGTAGATTTGTGGAAAGTCGAGAATCCATGATGTCCGAATATGACTGCTGCTCCATCGCAAATCCTTCAGTCTATTAAAGTAAAAACAGAACACAGCATTGGTCCTCTGACTCATTATAGGTAAGATTTAGTTCTACTGCTAACTCATCTCCCTCAGTTACACCATGTACGCATGTCACCACTCACATTTTTTGAAATGTTAAAATGCATTTACCTCATCAAGGCAACTCTTTTCTTCTTCTTCTTCATTTTTCTCATCTTTCTCTTTCTTAGCCTGGGCTTGACTGCTTGTGGCTGCATTATCATCATCCCCCTCTTGGCTGTGTCTTGCATTTCTTTTTTGCAACTTTCTCTGATGCTTTTTTTGGCAGTGTCTCACTGACCATCTTCTCTGGCTCCCCCTTCTTGTCACTCTCTGTTTTTGGTTTCATAGTAACTTCTTTTTCTGCATCAGATTCACACCCCAGCACCTCTTCAAGGTCTTGCAGTGGTGTCTCTTCAGAAGGACAGTCAGATTTAGGACTTTCTGATTCACCAAACTGTTCAGCGAGTTTCTTTTTTATGTCAGACACTCTTCCACTCAACAAGACTTGTGTGGGACATTCTTTTTCACACCTCACATAGTACACATACATTGGCTTGGGTTGTGGGGCCCCGACAGCTATCTTCTTGCTTGGCTTTTCATCTCCAGACTTTTAATTAGGTGGTTTGACAATCTGGCCTGTTACAGGGAGGTTGAATTGAGAAGTGCTGCGCTGTGCCATCTTCTTGATTGATGTTTTTGATAATCCGCTCCAAGTCTATAAAACAGAATCTGAGGAATCTCTCAAAAGCTGTGCCTTCTGGCTTCAAATGCAGGGTTTATATAACGTTTTGCAAGATGGACTGCCCCTTGGTAAAACCATCACCACACCCCATCATACTATACATGGTAACATGTGTCAGAGGCACATCTGTTGTAGCCCCCACCCACTTTTTCAAAACATTATAAATATCACTCACATTTCATTCAGCCTTCTCCTTGATACTACACAGAGTTGAGGGGTGAACTATAGGTATGTGTATTCCTTTTTTCTGATATATTTTATTCTTTTAATTCATGATGGAGTATAAATAATTAGTTTTGTGATTGTTGCAATGCTATCCAGAGAAAACTGCTGAACCATCTTATTTACACAGAGGTCCCCCCGTTTTAGCTTATAAATGTTACATGCATATACATAAAGCTATCCTTTTGATGCAAGTTTGACACAGTCCTACAGATGCAAGTTAAATTATTTTGTATATTGTTATAAAAACAGAAAAAGGGGTACTCACACAGGCAGATGAATTTCCCTCAGGAGGGGTCTCCACTAAAATCTGTGAAACCTCTGCATGATCAGGTTGCCTCCTAGATACTTCTTTCTGAAAATATCCTAATAAAAAAACACACACATGCCCCTGCAGTTATACCCCCCAAGCCTACAGGGGGCACATAACACTACATAAACCCTAACTGATTTTTTGGGGTGGGTGGAGCATGGTGATGAAGAGGGACAGGGGTTCACACCAGGATGGTGGGGGTGCAGGAGAAAGGAGGGGTTCAAGCCAGGATGGTGGGGTGCAGGAGAAAGGAGGAAGGCAGGATTTCAAGCTAGCATGGTGGGACTCGGGTTCCAGCCAGGATGGCGTGGCAGGGGTTCGAGGAGTGTACGAGAAGGAGGGGCATAGGATACCTACAAAATGGTGGGTGGCAGGGGTTCGAGGAGTGTACAAGAATGAGGCGTAAGACACTTACAAAATGGTGGTATGTCACTTCCAGGGTTTCAGTGTGGGTCATTTCCTGCACAAGGGGGGGGCATGGGTTCAAACGCATGTCATTTCCTGTCCGAGGGGCGGGGCATGGGTTTGAACGCATGTCATTTCCTGTGCAAGGGGCGGGACATGGGTTCGAGGTTGCGTCACTTCTGCCAGAAGGGGGTGAGGCTAGCGCATTTTAGGGAGTGACTTCCGGTTTAACAAGGGGCGATTCTGATTGGTCCATTTAGGCCATGCCCACCTGTCAAATGATGTGGCATGTGCTGATTGGCTGAAATTTAATATTTGATGAGATATATGAACTTATACTACTAATGTGCATGCACATGCACTGCTGCCTGCAGCTCTACTGCTGCCACTCTGCTGCTGGCACACACTTTGGCCACATATTCCTCCTCTACAGACTTTCTTCATTCCTTCTTGCCACTGAGCCCTGTGTTGCTGTTGTGGTTTGCACTTCCTGGTTGCTATATTCAGTGCTGTCTTATTCCAGGACTGAGTTAGCCCTGCACTCCCAGCCCAGTTTGCCCATCTTCATATCCTTGCTATATTCAGAGGCTGTTTGCCCTGGGGTATTCTTTTTGAATATAGCTTGCTTTGTGCTCCGAGCTAAGTTTGCCTGCTGGACAGTGCTAATTTAGCCCCAGGGCAAAGCTTTGAATACCTGGCCCTTAATTTCCAGAAGTTCCATCTGTCATTTATGTAAGTGTCCAACCTCTTCTGACTCTTTAATGTCTCATAATTTTCTGACACATCCATAATTGGATGGAGACTCCACTCAGAGAATCCAGAAAAGCATAGAACAAGTGCTAAAGATGCAGAATATCTTGGATATGGAAACAGCACCAGCTCTAATGTGCATACCTGAAATTCAAGTTTCAAATAAAAAAAATAACTGGGTCAGGGTGCTTGTTTTTTTTTTTATTATTTACTAAGAAACACAATACCAAGCTCAGGACTGCAGCTACTATCAGGCACAGCGTTTATCTTGTATTGTTTAAAACATTCAAACTCGATCATGAATGAGTCTACCTGCGCCTTGCCACGCCATCACAGGGACATGTGGGGGTATCAGCTGGTGGTCTTTATGGCGAACTGCTCTAATTTAAATTTTCACCAGTAATGCCTTTAAGGTAATTATTTTGTAGCTCCTGTGGCACTAAGGCATTTTGTTGGGTTGCCATTGCCAACAGGCACAGTGTGCTTTTCAAAGTGACAGGAACGCTGACAGTGTCCCTTTATCATTGCATTGCCTAGTTTTGAGGCTTAGTGTTTCAACCCAAACAGATGCCTAAATGTATTTTTTTCAGTGAGTGATGCAATGAATATAATATGAAGAATAATATCCTTATTTGTTTTAAAATGAGTTTTTCTTTAGTGGATTTATTGTGGGTAAATATTAATTGTTTCCTTATAATAAAACAATTTGTCAAGTTAAGCATTCATTTATATACAGTAGCAATTTCCATATTATTTTTTAAACAATCTACTCTCCTGAGAATCAATTGCATTCAGACCAACATTGTTTGAACACTGGGCTAGTCTGCATACTGTACAGTTATTTTTCCACTAAGTTAACTATTACAGTGTCGTAGGTCTTTATTGCAATTGATTATTGTAGCAAGAATCCACTTTCAGCAATAAACATTAGACATTTGATAATTACTGGCAAACTATTTGTGGTATACCAAGGGTTATTAGAGTATCATTCTAAATATACAGTACAATGAGAATTTGCTGCTAGTCAGTTTCCAGAAAATGTATAGTATACTATGTACCAGCATTTTAATCCTTTCTTCTTTTAAATTCTGCATAGCTAGATTTGTTTATTTCACTTTTACCAGCTTTATCTTTATTTCACTTCTCCCTTTGACAATAATATGTATATTTCTGAGGTCTCATTTGCTAGTCCTTTTGGAATTTTCATTTTTAAATGATCTAAACATTTTAGACCATTTGAGCCTTTTATGTTTTCCAGATTCAGTATGTCTGGATTTCTGTACTAACTGGTTCCCTTGAATTCAGTCTCATTTCAGCCAACTCAATTATGTTCTCATTTCCAGCATCCAGCCTCTGTGCAGTCTTTACACCCCTGAGCAACCTCCACAGGAATTCACTTTTATTTGGTTGATTCCAGTCATAATGCTTCATTACAGGAACTTTAATTACCTATAGTCCCCTTGTTATTTAATTTACTTCAGTTAAATCAAGCAAACTCATAGCACAGATTAAACTATAGAGTAATTTAATCAATTAATCTGTGTTATTTATCTACGATTTAAATATCAGTTTGTGATTATTGACTCACTAGACTTGTGTCTTAGTTCAAGGATCTCTGTAATAGTTTCTTCTGGTTTTCTATTAAACAACCACACTAAAACAAAAGTTTCCTTCCTTATTTCCAACACACCATCCCTTGATTTTCCATGGATTCCATGGAACATACTATGGAAACCAAGTTTGGAAACCGTAGCGTATTCATACATATTTTTGTGGGCTTCTGTAAAACTCAGCGTGAAATTTACAATATTTCCCATGGTTTCTTTGATTAAAACTTGCATCTCTAGTGGTTACTTACTATGACAGCACAGGTAAATGCACTTTCTTGTGGAATTTAATGCAGTTTCAGGAAAGGGGCTAGACCTTCACTAATCAATGTCAGTGGATGATGTTTGTTTGCAGCTGAGTTTCAAGTACCTCTACATCCAATATTACTTTTTCCCTGTGCAGTGTGTGCATGTGTGTGTGTGTGTGTGTGCATGTGCATGCACGAAGGGGGGCTATAAGATATACTGGGGCCATGCTGCTATAACACCCCTCCCATGGGCCATCACAGAAAAGCTTCATAGTGGCGAAAACCACTGTCATTAACTTTTCATACTGACTTTTGCAGCAGATAAATTCATAAGTCCTCAATGGTCTGTGAAAAATAGTTGCAGGACATTAGCACCAAGTCTAGCAAGCTGGAGAAAGTATATATGATAAATTAATACATCTTCTTCTCCTTATCGGTACAGGTTGCCAATACTGCCAGCATTTAGAGCTCAACTTAAATGATGAAATGATGTTACAGCAAGTGAAATTTCTTTCCATCTACCATTATGTAATTTTCCATTTGGTAATAATAATGTCTTGTTTGAGGCAGTTCCTTCCCAATTACTGTCTTCTAAAGTCTGCTAAAACATACATGTCAACATTTATTTATACAACTTATTCTAAACCATAATTACAGAAATTTAGTTGACCATCAGAAATCAGTAAATGAACTGGCCTAGTGGCGCTGAGGGTTGAGGCGCTGGATGCCACACCTCACAGCACGCCGGTGACCCGGGTTCGGGAATGGACCTGGGTCAGTGGGGATCAGTAGGGGAGAGGAAGGATTGAGCATCCCATGACAGCTCTCCTTCCTCTGTGGTGGGTAGGGACATTGCATCGCTCCACAGCAGCGCGTGGCAGAGGTCGGGGCACTGCAAGGGCATGCAGAGTCGAAGGGGAGCGTGGCGGGCATCAGCATGTTAGTGCACCAATGCCATTGCATGACCAGCTCATGGGGAAAAAACATGGCAGAAAATTGCAGGGTGATCGTGGTAGCTGATGGCCATGCCCTGCACCCCCAGACATGAGAATGCACCCTCAAAGTCCCAGGTTTCCGGGTCCATGAGGGGGGTCTCCATGCAGCAGGCTTGTGTGAGGAAAGCATGTCATGGGCCAGACCTGGTCCGAGGGTGAGGGGTGCCAGCGGCCAGATGACTCTCCACCTGCTCTGCAGTGAAGGAGAGGATAAATAATGACATGATAAAAAAAGAAATCAGTAAATATCTGGGGAAAAAAGGGTATAAATAAACAAATAATAGGATGAGTGGAGGCATGGCTGGGACAAAGAACCCAGAGGGTTAGCATAAATGGGTATCTGTCTGAGGCAGTGCCGGTGATGAGTGGAGTGCTGCAGGGATCAGTGCTAGGCCCGGTACTGTTTAGGATGTTCATTGATAGCATGGGGAGGGTGACTCAATGAACTGAGTGAGTAAATATGCTGATGATACAAAACTAGCAGGCCTTGCTATAAATGGTGAAAGTGTTAACTCCATTCAAAGGGATCTGGATAAAATCCAGAACTGAGTAGTGAAAAGGGGAATGAGTTTCAACCCAGATAAATGTTGTGTTATACATCTAGGTAAAATGAATAAAAAGAATAATTATATACAAAATGGTCAAATTCTTAGAAAATTGGAGGAAGAAAAAGAAATTATACAATAGATAACACAAAAGCTGGTTCCTGATTGGTTACTGAACAGGATTTACAATGTATAAATCCTGCTAGTACCCAATGGGAAAAAGTGCCAGCTGCACCCCCTTGCCCTATACCCTATCAGAATCCCTCCGACACGCAACATCAAAGTCCTCTGCCGCCATCTTGCATACCGTCGCTACCGACCGCAGTAAATTTAAAAACCAAAAAAAATGGAATGTTCCTTCAAACTAATAGATCAGACTGAGCTTGATGAAATGTTTTCTAACATTCTGAAAACCTTCCTAGCAAAAACGTCTCACAACTCTCCTTAGCACTTACCTCACACCATAGTTCGAGCGTTCAACCAGCCAGCCTCTGTGAGTGCTTCAGAACTGGCACCAATAGCAACTACAGTTCTATCACAAATTATTTTTTTTTCCTTCACAGCAATAAATCACTATTTCAATCACTTTCTGCTAATAATTAATAAAACCTCTAATACCAACATTTAATTTAAAAAAATCCTAATTGTATAATAGCAATATCCCACTCGAGGGTGTGGGTGATGCCAGGATTAACCCACAGCTGGTGTGTTGCTGGTCCTTCAGCTGTGCCTTGGGACTGAACAACAAAGCAGTGGTGGGTAAATCCTGGCATCACCAACACCCTCTGGTGGTATATTGCTTAATTAACCTTTGAGGCTCACTACAAAAAACAGATAACAAAAGCAAATAATGCACTATGGGCTATAAAAAGAAACATTATGAACAGAAGTGGGGATGTGATTCCGCCATTGTACAGGGCCTATGTGAGGCCATTGTTGGATTATGGAAGTCAGCTCTGAGGTCCTATATCAAAGGGAGGGGTGGATGCCCTGGAGAGGATGCAGAGGCAAGCTACAAAAATGGTGTATAACTTAAGAATGGTTCCATATGAGGGGAGACTGGAGAGTTTAAAATTAATGTCTCTTGGGACCAGAAGAGTTAGAGGAGATTTGCTCTTATGCTATGATATAATGCAAAATCACGACTTACGAAATGAGTTAAACTTAATCATTAAAAACCCAGAAATCAGTACCAGAGGACAGCATTGCAGTTCAGAGGCAGAAAATTTAATACAAATAAAAGGAAGGCATTTTTTACACAGAAAGTGGTGAATCCGTGGAATGAGTTACTATCGGAGGTGGTAGGCAATAACAGTAAAGCACAGTTTAAATGTAGACTGGATAATCATATTCTAAAAGGAAATAGAATGGTATATTATGGGTAAATGGATAGGAGCAAGTAATGGGCTGACAGGCCTACTTGGCTCCTTTGTACCTTAGTATGAACCTTATGTACTGCAGTCATGGTATATGAATGGACATAGCTTACTAGTAAATCTCTTAATGTTATGGATATATAATGCTGGTGACGAATACCCAGCATTCGCCCCCATATACATCCAGCAGCACTTGCACCTTTCTTACCCCTCACTTGCGCTAGGGCTATCACCAGCACAGTGCAACCAAGATATTCAGTAGTAGTGCACCCACACTAACACCTCTGAATATTGGGCCAAATATCAAAAATATTTAATGAACAAAAATGGGCAATAGCCCATAAAAAAACAAAACAACAACAGCATAACTAGGGCACCCAACCATACAGTACACATAAAAAAAAGGTCATCTGCCCATACAACACAAATGAATAGAAAACGGCACCCATCCATTATAACGCAAACAAAAAAAGGCACCTGCCCATTAATATTCAAACAAAAAATGGCAGCCGCCAGTTATGAATTGAAAAAAAACAAAATGGCACCTGTTCATTAAGAATAAAAAAAGCAAATGGGCACCCACCCATACGCAAAACTTCCACTGTCTACTGCCCAACACTCAAGGGGCTGCAGGCAGTGGTGCTGATGGTGGATGCTGCAGCTGGTACTGGTTTGCTGCTGTTAGGTCTTGTATGGCCCTGGAGCACTCCCCTACCTGCCTGACCATCAGTCTGAGCAAACGGACCTGGCAAAAGAGCAGTTTGTCCCTGCTCTCATGGAGGCTGGCATCCTCTGTTTCCCTGTGGCACACATGTGGAATGAAGTACACTGAACACAGCCAACTGTGCACACAGAATGACAGATACTCAAGAGGCATAATGTGCTTAATGGATACACAGCCAGCTGACACATGGGCCACCATGCCACACACAGGTGGACAGAGTCACACAGCTGCAATGGAATGTGCGTGCCATACCAGAGACAGCATTGTGCACCTGAACAGTACAGGACTGCACATACAATCAGTGTGCCATGCTGCAATAGGACATGACTGAGTCAGGTAAGAGACACATGACACTGACAGGCATATCAGATGTGGAAATGCAGCACATGCAGTAGCAGTGCCAAGCTGGGGCATAACAGGCAGTGTAACAGCCAAAGTGGCTGGGAGTTGCACCCACACAGCCAGTGGCCTGCAGACCAGGCATCCAGTGCACAGGTCAACACAGGTGTGCAGGACAATGGACATCCATGAGCCACCCTGCTTGGCAGCAGGGGCCTGGCTCATGCACACACATGTTGGTACACACAGCACAGCTGTATATGGATTGGACTGTCATGCAGCACTGTGTGCAGCAGGCAGGGTAACGTGCGAGTGCAGCAGTGTGGTGTGCAAGTGAGCATCTGACACACTGTACCACAGTCACCATGACACTGATGTGAGATGCAGAGCTGCCTGGAGGAACCCTCTATCCCAGCAGATGCTGGTCACATCCTAAGTATAGGGCCCCCCCCCCATACAGAACCTGTACAGGTCATCAGTCCTGTGCTGACCTAGTTGTGTTGTAATGTATGTATGGCACTGCTCACATAGCATCTAATTAGCACACTATGGACATCACTGTGTTGGTTAGACACTGCCAAATATGCAGCTTAACATCAAACAAATACATGGTAAGGTGTATTAAAGGCCCATCAATGCCCGTCCCTGCTGCTGACCCCATGCCACATAATGCCGGCTGTGGTGAGATGCACTGGTGTTGCACTAAGTGCAGATGGCACTGATATGGGCAGACTGCCAGGAGTTCTGCATGCTGCACACAGAATGCCACTGGAGTGTACTGGTACAAGAGTAGCCAGTGTCTACCACTGCCAGACAGATACGCATACCTAGGCCCAATCATGTGGCACAACAGATCAGACAGACAAAGACAGTTGTATCACTTGGAGCAGTGTGCATTATTGCAAAAGCCCTGTTGTACCAAGGCTGTGGCACAGGGGACATGCCACAGCACAGTGTAATGCATGGCAAGGCACAGAACACACACATTGCAACATGCTTGTCACAATGATGATTAAACAAGTAGATGGCACAGACCCTGACACACCACACTGTCAGTGGTAGGACAGTGCCTAAAGGGCCAGGTACATACCTCTCAACTGTCCCAATTTTGGTGCAACATCCTGATTATTGGCCACTTTTCGGGTCTGATCCTGATGTTCCAAATTAACTCCACACAGTCCCAAGATTTCAGCTTTGTTGGGTTAACGTGCCAGGTAAGCCTGGCAGGCCACAGGTCTCCAAGCCAAGTCTTGGGTTACATAGACCGAGCATGCATACATCAGACATGAATGCGCCATCAGCCAATCGATGTGCTCACTTGCAAAGCTCAGTCCCACAGTCTTCAGCCCCCATTCCCCTCAATTATTACAGTATTATCACCTTTCAGGTTCCGCTCATCGTAAACAGTCCCCTCTAGTGCTCTTGGACCTCACAGCCAAGAAAAGTGCCAGAGAGGAAATTCAGATCAGAGCCACTGCCAGAGCAGTAAAAGAAAGCCAGAGGAAAACCAATCAGTAAGATGAGTAGAGAGATTGTGTCTTTCTGTCTGCATGCTGCATCACTGCACTGGATGAACAGCACTGCAACCACCTGTACAAAGAGATCACAGAGGACAGCAGTAAATTATCACTCACTCACAGCAGTGTTTTTAATATTACAGTGCTATCTCCATTACCCGCCCAACTTGAGGCCACTGTTTTTGGGTGGATAAGGGAGGGTGGTGGATAATAGAGGGTACCTGAAAATGAAAACTGAAATGCAGTCATGTTAAAAGCAAAACATTGTAGCTGGTAGCTGGCTGGTTAGACATGTACTTTGTTGTAACAGTGACACAATGGACACATTGTTTGTGTTTCTGCTTATAAGTTATATAATCTTTATTTTGTGGGTATAATTTTTTAAAAACAGTGGATAATTTTATTTAAATTAATGTACTGTACCATATTAAATTAATGCAGTACTGTACAGTAGAGAGCAAATACTTCTCAGTAACACAGTGCTTTAAAGTGCATCTCAAAGAAAACAAGCATAGCATAGCAGCATAGTATAGCAGAGCAGTATGACGTTCAAAACTACAGCACAGCATTTATGTTAGCTTAAAATAATCTGTAATAGACATTTGCTTTGCTCTTACAGAAACAAGTAGTTTTATCTTGCAATGTAGGGCAACACTCTTCTGAATATCTGACTCATCTGTGAGATCATATGATTCAAAAAATCTAAGCACAGTCTTTATTGCCTCCTTAGCCTCAAGTACAGCAGGAGGTTTTATCTCCTGTTCTTGGCTATCTTGGGTATCATCATCTTCCTGTTGTGATTCTTGGGGCTGTAAGAAATCATCTGGGACCTTGAAATTGGCCAATATGTAAATAAATTAGTAAGACATGAGTCCATACATTCATAAAAAAATTGTTGTTGTCTTTTATTCTTCTTTTTACTTTGCACCAAACTTTGTTCAACCAGCTACAGTTTCGTAGTTTCACGCCAATTCTTCAGGCCAAGGTTTTTTGATACAGTGCTTCTTTCTAAACATAAACAGACAAACGATCACATAATATCTCATAATTACATTCCTTAAATACTTAGACGGTCTTAAATATTACTTTTATAACCAGTTACTCATATTTCATATTGTCCACCAGTACTGTATTCAAGTTTCTGATTTTATTTCTTAAATGTGGATTATCTCATTAGTGTAAAGGAACTGATTATAAAGTAGTTATACTCTTATTACTGTAACCCCTATTCTTTCAAATTCACACATTATCATACCTGATACTGCTTTTTATCTTTATCACTGCCAGACTCCCCTGATTCCTTCAAAATTCAATCTTAACAGTTCTAATGAGGAAATATAACCTTTATTTTAATATAATGCATCATTGTGCTCTTCAATATATATAAATTTTGTTGCTCAGAGACTTACTATATTAAATTTGGCATTCATCTTGATGGTTACCTTCTGTTCCTTCTTCATTTGTTTATAACCTTTTTATAAAATAGTATAATTTTTTAGTTAATTTATAAAGTTAATAAACTTCTTTTGTATTGTTAAAGCAATACCATTACCTCTTTTCAAAAACTTTTTCTTATGTTTACCTTGAAAATTTAAAGACTCCAATCCATTATATAGCTTTATTGCTCTATTCACGATCTTCTCTGGATTTATAAAAAGAATATGTTCACTTATTATTGTTTTAAAGGATTTAATTATGCTAAATGCATGTTAATATAAAGCCCATCAGTTCTCTTTCATGTTTTTACCTGTTTTGCTTTGTGTTTCTTCATTGCTTTTTAATTCTTTTTCTGTCTCAAAGTGTGCTAAAAAACATTACCATGTTTGAATTTGGTAAATATTTTGCTTTATAAGTTTATAACTATGATTTTATAGAACATTGAAAAACCACTTTTACCTTTGCACTACGCCATTCCGCCTTCCTTCTAGTCAGTGGACAGAGTGATCTATGTCTACAGTCATGCACGGGTTTAAAAAGCCCGTGAAAATCACAAGAGGAACCTACGTCACCTTATGACATCATCCCATGTCTTCAATGTGACGATGTCAGATGTTAGAGGTGAAGTAACCTGTACTCTCCTAAATGGAGGTGGCCGATGTCAAAAATATACACCCCACATCCAGGAGGTCGGCAGTTCACCTCTCACTTTCAGCTTACTGCTGAAACCTCTATTTTAACTCACACTATTTTTTGCCTCAACGTTAGTGTGTTTTATCAAGTTAGTGCTCTATCTTACCTACAATTAGGATGAAGTACCCAACATTTATTTATAATCAGATGCAAAGCCTTGTTTTAATTAAATCAACTGTCCACCTTCCATTTTCGGCTTTCTGTTTTTGGCTTTTTTGCCGAAATATTTACTACTATTGTGGGTGTTCTTGTAATGTTATAATATAATCCCATCATAACTCTTAATCATTGTATACTATGTTAAACTACTGTTTGTTTTGGCTGGGTGACCCTATTTCACCTACTGGCTTCACCTCATTGTAACTTGAGGTGATGCCTAGATGTTTAAAAGGTGAAAATTGACTGATCTGACCCATAGCCAAGTGGTTAAAGATGATACAAACCACTTGGACATTTAGGTGGTAGGCGGTTCATCCCCAGCCCTTCGCTTAATGACGAAAAAATATTTTCTTGTTATTTTCCTTAGAATTATTGTGAATGTTTACACTATTCAAATTGGCTATAAAGGCCATATAAAAAAACTAAATTAGAGGTACCCCACCTTATTATTGTATACTATTTTATTCTATATTTATTAAGAGGACATCCTAACTACCCTGTGTTGGCTAGTATAATAGTTCACTTTCCATTATTCTAAACTATGAATTGCCCTTCCGTTTTCATTTTTTTACCGAAACTGTAGTTCATAGTCACCCTGCACTAGAGAGATCATTAACTTATCTCTCATTCACTACTTTTTACCTAGATCTTAGTTTTTACTTTAAAATACATTTTTAATACTGAATTATCATCCTTTGAATTATTTTATTTATAAAAATACCACTAGATATGGCTGGGGTAACCCTATTTCACTTGTAAACTTCACCCTACGCTTAGGGTGATGACAAATAGTATAAATACAGGTGAAAAATGCCTGATCCTACCCTTAGTCAAGTGGTGTATGGTAGTAAAAAACACTTGAATATTAAGGTGGTCAGAGGTTCACCCCCAGCCCTTGGCTAAATGCCAAAAAAGATTATCTTATTTAGAACTTTATTGTCATTTTTTTAATTGATAATTATCCGTTTAGTTTTTAAGTTTTAAATTTGACATTTTTATACAGTATATATATATATATATATATATATGTAGTTATTCATATTGTGGTAAAGACATTAGCTATGCTATCCTTTTACTCTCAAAATGGTGCCACTATTCTTAAAGTCAGCTCCTTTACATTATAATGATTTTTTCACACTTAATTTCAATCTTTAATCCTTCTAAATTCACAAATCAATGCTCTGTCTTGATAAACTCCTCTCTAACCACATAGTTGGAAGATTATTGTGATGTATTTACTTTATTAATTATTTGTAAGTGTCTTTTAATATATCATTCCAACTATGTTCACAATATTGGTACCTTATATAGTCAGGTTATCAGAAGTAAACAGTATTCTCACTTACATCTTCTTTATACATTTAGTTATAAAATTTTCAAGTCTATTCTGTTCTGTAATTCAGTATTCCAACCTTGTATTTTCCTTTCCTTTCCTTATTCTAATGTTCATATTTTGATTCTAATCCCACCCATGATTTATGGTACAAAACTCATTCTATTTTTGGATATTTCACCAAAATAAATTCCAATTACATGATTCATTCATTCTAAATCGGGAATTGGTACTGTCTAATATATAGATCCAATATGCCTCTCTTCTCAATAATAAATCATCCCATGTGACATTTCATCCTCTTGGTTCTTGTGCCATTTCAAGACCCCAAAATCTTAATGAAACTGGTGAGTGGCCTTCTCTATTGAAATATTTTGCCACTGTGGATTTTTCATCCTTAAGTCGAATATCACTCTTGTGTTCACTAATTCTCTCTCTTAATTCCTGTGTTGTCTTACCTACATAAAGTTTATCATATGGGCATTGTAATATGTAAATCACATGATGTGATTTACATGTTATATGCTGCTCTATATTGTATTTTTTATTTGTATAGGGTTGTTCAAACAGAAATAAATGAACATCAGATAGATTTGGAACATTTGTGGCTAGTCTCACTTGATGTTAAGGATTTGTATACAAGTATACCACATGAGGAAGGTGTATTATCACTAAAACATATACTACAAAATAGAAATGATAAATTTCCAGAAACAGATTTCCTGATAGGTCTATCACAATTAGTATTACAAAATAATTATTTTAATTTTGAAGGTGCATTCTATCTACAAATACATGGCACTGCAATTGGAAGCACTATGGCACCTTCTTATGCCAATTTATATATGTAGAATTTTGAAAAAATACGTATTTTAAACAGTGAAATAAATCCATTTGGCAATAACATAATTATTTGGAGATGCTTCATTGATGATGTATAATTAATATGGAAGGGTTCAGAAGAAGATTTATTAAAATTTAAGATGTACCTAAATACCAGGGATGAGAATTTGATTTTCTCATTAGAATATAATCAACAAGAGACTTTTCTTGACTTAATAATTTACAAAAATAATAGTAAATTGGAGACAAAACTTTATTAAAAAGAGGCAGATACAAATACATTGCTACATTATGCAAGCTATCATGCTCCAACACTTAAACAAAGTATCCCTAAATCACAAATAATTAAAGCCAAAAGAAATAGTACAACAGAAGAAGTATTTAGGGAAGAAACAGAGCTAATGAAAAATGATTTCAACAAAGAGGATATAAAAAATGGAATATAGAAGAATCAATATTAAAAGTAACACAAACACCAAGGGAGTCACTATTCAAAAAGGAAGAAAGAAACCAAAATGAAGATATAATATTGTTCTCTACAGCATATAGCCACTTGAGCAACAAAATAAAGGGTACATTGTTAGACAATTGGTACATTTTACAATCAGGAGAGCGACATAATACAAAATTTGAAATGAAACCATTAATAACATCCAAAACAAACTCTACATTATGAGACAAGCTAGTTCACACACAACATATAAGAACGGATATGTTTTCAAAACAAGGTAAACAATTATTATTGGGGCCCCTCAACATGGAAGTTATCCTTGTGGACAATGCTGTCACTGCAATAATACAACAAAAAAATATTCTTTGAACATCCCTATACCAATAAAAAATACAACACAGAGCAGCATATAACATGTAAATCATATTGTGTGATTTACATTTTACAATGCCCATGTGATAAACTTTATGTAGGTAAGACAACACAGGAATTAAGAGTGAGAATTAGTGAACACAAGAATGATATTCAACTTAAGGATGAAAAATCCACAGTGGCAAAACATTTCGAAAGAGAAGGCCTCTCACCAGCTTCATTAAGATTTTGGGGTCTTGAAATGGTACAAGAACCAAGTGGACGAAATGTCACATGTGATGATTTATTATTGAGAAGAGAGGTTTATTGGATCTATACATTAGACAGTACCAATTCCAGATTTGGAATGAATGAATCATGTAATTGGAATTTATTTTGGTGAAATATCCCAAAATAGAATGAGTTTTGTACCATAAATCACGGGTGGCATTAGAACCAAAATATGAACATTAGAATAAGGAAATGAAAATACAAGGTTGGAATACTGAATTACAGAACATAATAGACTTGAAAATGTTATAACTAAATGTATAAAAAAGATGTAAGAAAGAATACTGTTAACTTCTGATAACCTGGCTATATAAGGTACCAATATTGTGAACATAGTTGGAAGGATATATTAAAAGACACTTCTAAATAATTAATAAAGTAAATACATCACAATAACCTTCCAACTGTGTGGTTAGAGAGGAGTTTATAAAGAGAGAGCATTGATTTGTGAATTTAGAAGGGTTAAAGATTGAAATGAAGTGGAAAAAAATCATTATAATGTAAAGGAGCTGACTTTAAGAACAGTGGCACCATTTTGAGAGTAAAAGGATAGCATAGCTAATTTCTTCACCACAATATGAATAACTATATATATATATATATAATGTCAAATTTAAAACTTAAAAACTAAAAGGATAATTATCAATTAAAAAAAAATGACAATAAAGTTCTAAATAAGATAATAATCTTTTTTGGCATTTAGCCAAGGGCTGGGGGTAAACGGCTGTCCACCTTAATATTCAAGTGTGTTTTACCACCATACACCACTTGACTAAGGGTAGGATCAGGCATTTTTCACCTGTATTTATACAACTTGGCATCACCCTAAGCATAGGGTGAAGTTTACATGTGAAGTAGGGTTACCCCAGCCATATCTAGTGGTATTTTTTTAAATAAAATAATTCAAAGGGTGATAATTCAATATTAAAAATGTATTTTAAAGTAAAAACTAAGATCTAGGTAAAAAGTAGTGAATGAGAGATAAGTTAATGATCTCTCTAGTGCAGGGTGACTATGAACTACAGTTTTGGTAAAAAAATGAAAATGGAAGGGCAATTCATAGTTTAGAATAATGGAAAGTGAACTATTATACTAGCCAACACAGGGTAGTTAGGATGTCCTCTTAATAAATATAGAATAAAATAGTATACAATAATAGAACAATAATAAGGTGGGGTACCTCTAATTTAGTTTTTTATGTGGCCTTTATAGCCGATTTGAATAGTGTAAACATTCACAATAATTCTAAGGAAAATAACAAGAAAATATTTTTTCGTCATTAAGCGAAGGGCTGGGGATGAACTGCCGACCACCTAAATGTCCAGTTGGTTTGTATCATCTTTAACCACTTGGCTATGGGTAGGATCAGATGATTTTCACCTTTTAAACATCTAGGCATCACCTCAAGTTACAATGAGGTGAAGCCAGTAGGTGAAATAGGGTCACCTCAGCCAAAACAAACAGTAGTTTAACATAGTATATAATGATTAAGAGTTATGATGGGACTATATTATAACATTACATGAACATGCATAGTAGTGGTAAATATTTCGGCAAAAAAGCCGAAAACGGAAGGTGGACAGTTGATTTAATTAAAGCAAGACTTTGCATCTGATTATAAATAATTTTTGGGTACTTCATCCTAATTGTAGGTAAGACAGAGCACTAAATTGATAAAACTCACTAACGTTGAGGCAAAAAAAAGTGTAACGAGTTAAAATAGAGGTTTCAGCAGCAAGCTGAAAACGAGAGGTGAACCGCCGACCTCCTGGATGTGGGGTGTATATTTTTGACATCTGCCACCTCCATTTAGGAGAGTACAGGTTACTTCACCTGTAACATTTGACATTGTTGCATTAAAGACATGGGATGATGTCATAAGGTGACGTAGGTTCCTCTTGCGATTTTTGTGGGCTTTTTAAACCTGCACATGACTGTAGACATAGATCACTCTGTCCATTGACTAGAAGGAAGCCGGAATGGCGTAGTGCAAAGGGAAAAGTGGCATTTTAGCATTCTATAAAATCATAGTTCTAAACTTATAAAGCAAAATATTTACTATATTCAAACATGGTAATGTTTTTGGCGCACTTTAACACAGAAAAAGAATTAAAAAGCAATGAAGAAATCACAACAAAACAGGTAAAATCATGAAAGAGAACTGATGGGCTATATAAAAACATGCATTTAGCATAATGAAATCCTTTAAAACAAAAATAAGTGAACATATTCTTTTTAGAAATCCAGAGAAGATCGTGAATAGAGCACTAAAGCTATATTAGCGAAGGAAGACTAAGGGAGGGTTAGTGAGGCTTAATAAAGGGGAGGGAGGATGGGCAGAGGGTGACTGTGAAAAGGCAGAGATACTAAATAAATATTTTTGCTCAGTATTTACAAAGGAAGAGGGGGAGGTACCTAAAACAAACAGTAGAAACACTCTGGACACAGAAGTTGATATCAGCGCATTTACAGAAGAAAGGGTTCTGAAAGAACTCTTAAAACTGAAGGTGGACAAAGCAATGGGGCCTGATGGGATTCATCCCAGAATTCTAAAAGAACTAAGGGTAGAACTAGTGACACCACTGACTACCCTCTTTAACAAATCATGGGAGGATGGGGTGGTACCCAAGGACTGGAGGAGGGCAGATGTGATTCCCTTCACAAAAGTGGGAGCAAGACAGAAGCAGGAAACTACAGACCTGTTAGTTTAACCTCAGTGGTAGGAAAATGATGGAATCACTTGAAGGAAAGAATTGTTGAGTATCTAGAGGCCAGAGGGAACAGGACCCAAGGCAGCATGGATTCACAGTGGGAAGGTCATGCCAGACAAATCTGATAGATTTCTTTGACTGGGTGACCAAAGTAGTAGATCAGGAGGGGCTGTGGACATGGCCTACCTAGACTTTAACAAGGCATTTGACAAAGTCCCACACAAAGATTAATATACAAGTTAGCCAGCCTGGGGTGGGTCCCAAGATGACAGCCTGGGTAAAGAGTGGCTGGAAAATAGGACACAGAGGTAATAGTAAAATGGAGTCAGCTCTGAAGAAAGGGGGGTTACTAGTGAGGTACCGTAGGGTTCAGTATTAGGACCGGTCCTCTTCAATGTCTTTATAAGCGACATTGCAGAGGGACTGAAAGGAAAAGTATGTCTCTTTGCAGATGACACAAAGATCTGCAACAGAGTTGATGCACAGGGTGGGGTGGAAAGGATGAGAAGGGACTTGGCAAGGTTAGAGGAATGGTCAAAGGTATGGCAGCTTAGATTCAATGCTAAGAAGTGCAAGGTAATGCACCTGGGAAACAAAAACCCAGGGGAAGAGTACACAATGGGGAGGTGAGATACTAACAACAACAAAAATGGAAAGGGACCTTGGGTAGTTATATCAGATTACCTAAAGGTGGGCAAGCAATGTGAGAGGGCAGCAAGGAGGGCTGGGGGATACTGGGATGCATAGGGAGGCATCACCAGTAGAAAACAAGGAAGTTATTATCCCTCTGTGCAGACAGTTGGTGAGACCCCATCTGAGTACTGCATGCAGTTCTGGAGACCCAATCTCCGCAAAGACATAGACAGGATGGAAGCTGTCCAGAGGAGGGCACTAAAATGGTGCAGGGTCTGCACCAGAAGACATATGAAGAGAGACTTAAGGAGCTTAATATGTATAGCCTCGAGGAAAGGAGGGAGAGGAGAGACATGATAGAAACTTTCAAGTACCTCAAGGGAATCAACAAAGTCCAAGAGGGTAGCATCTTTCAAAAAAAGAGGTGTGCAAGAACAAAGGGGCACAATTTGAAGCTATCCTGGAATGCATCCAGAAGTATCTGCTCCCTTCTACTTGTGGTGGCCCGGGTACTCCAATCCACTCCCGGCAGGTTGAAGTTCCCCACAATCATTGTGCTACCCTTTCTGCAGGCCCTTCTGATCTGTCCCACTAGTTCTCTGTCTAACTCCTCTGTCTGAGATAGTGGCCTGTACACTACTTCCATCCTGAGAGTCCTATTCTTGGAATCCTGGATTTGCATCCTTAACGACGTTGTACTACACACCTCCACCTTCTCACAAACACACTTCAGTCCTTATCTCACATACTGTGCTGCCTCCCCACCCTTTCCATTTACCCTATCTCTGCAGAATATTTTATACCTTGGTACCACCAGGTCCCAGTCCTGGTAATGGGTGGCCTATGTTGCAGTGATGGCTGCTATGTCCGCCTCCCCTTCTGCCATGAGAGACTGTAGCTCTGCTGTTTTGTTCCCTAGGCTCTTAGCATTCAAGGGGACCACTCTCCACCTTTTTTCCTTCCCTTCCCCCCTTCTGCTCTCCCTTCCTAGCATCTCCTCTAGTACTCCCTTTTTTCCATTGCTTCTAGCATGGGAGGTATGCTCATTCAGCTTCCCTTCCTGTGGATTCTGCATGCCTCTTGCCCACTTGCCACCACCAACTCCTAGTTTAAATGCCTTTCTTTTGCTATGTAATCCCCCATCCTCTGCTTCAATACCTTCTTGCCCTCCACACGTAGGTGAAGTCTAGCCTTACTGTAGAGATCACTGTCCTCCCAGGTCCCTCCCCACTCACCCACCAGCCCATAACCTTTGGATTGGCACCAGGTTCATAGCCGTTTGTTAAATTCCTCTATCCTCAGTTTCCTTGCAGTGCCTGCCCTGGGCACTGGAAGTGCTTCCAAGAAAGCTGCTCATCTTCCTGCCTCCTCACATATTGATCCTAGCTCCTCAAACCTCCCCTGAACTACCTCTGTCATCTATCTCACTAAGTCATTTGTCCCCACATGCAGAACTATATGTGATTTCACCTGACCCCTACTAGCAAACTTTAATACAGACTGACCCATCCTTTCTGTTGTCATTCCTGGCATAGCCTCCACGCATTTGCAACTATGCTTCTCTGCCTTGCTTCCCCATCTGATTCCTCTTAGCATTGAGTCACCCAGCACTAGGATCCACCCTCTTTTCCATGAGCCACATTCCCTGGTCTCCCTTCATCCCACCCCCTTCCTCTGGACTCCCAGCACAGTTGTTGCCCCTTCCACCCCTGTTGAATCATCCCCAGTTGTTCTCCTGCCCATTCCATGATCCTCCAGTCTATTTTTAGTTCCTCCTCCTCTGATCGGACCTTCTATCACATCACCCAGTCCTGCCAGTACTGCAAATCAATTTTTCAATGCCCTTACTACCTCATACTTCCTCCTTCCTATTATCAGCCCCCCTCGCTACTGCTTCTATGTCCTTTATCTCCCCTTCCCCATCCTCCACTCTTCCCCTTTTCTGCTCTCTTTTGACCCTTGACCTGTGTTCCCCTGTCTCATTTCCCTATCTGCCACCCTTCTCCAGCTCCTTCCCCCTATGGTTCTACTTGTCCTTCCTCCTCAGTTCCCCCTCTACGTACTCCACCTTTTGGGTTGTTATCCACTGCAGCCCACCTTTCCCTCCTTAACACCTCCTGTAGACCTCTGATCTCATTTTTAAGCTGCATCATTTGCCTGCACACCAAACCCCCTACTCTCCACAAAATTCTAGGAAAGATTGGCACTCTGCAGTTCTTATAGCCTACTACCCTATCCATCTCTCTATTCACCCACCAACATTCCCCCCCCACACTCTCAGAAGGAAGCCCATCATACCTCCATACATCCTCCCTTCGTCCATTTCTAGGTTTGTTCATGTTCCACTGGTACAATTAATATTGTAGCTAAAAAGATGTATATACTATCTATCTGTTTAAGCTATACTGTAATTAAAAAGTTACTAATATTTTCTTAAATCCAAGATTATCATGCACTTTTCCTATCCCTCAATCCTTTTCTTTCTCTCACAAAAATTTATGCCCAGCCCAAAACAGTTTTTCACTGTAATATTTGCAGTATATGATTAAGATCCCTATAAAACAGTCCTTTATAGCTTTAAATAATTTTTTGAATTTACAAGGACCACCTATATGTGGTACCTAATTGCTCCAACCATTTTAGCTGAGCATTTAATATATGAGGTAGCGGGGTGGGAGGTGGGCCAAAAAACAACTCATGTGCCCAGTGTAGCCCCTTAGTGCCCCACACAAACAGTAATGATTATTTATTGCTGTAAGTTTCATTTTTGTAATCCACAATATATTTTATGTCCAGAACTATGTATGGAGATGACTGCTTCACTCCACTGCAGGGTTATAACTTGGAAAGTACTGTCCGTATTCCTTCTCTTTTAACCCTGATGCTGCAAAGCACTATAGCAAATTGCTCACTTCAGGTCTCTGCACCATTGCAGGGGAAGGGCCTCCACAGCCACTGCCAACAAGATAAATCCTTCCTCATCCTCTAACCTCTGATGCTGCTATGCCTTCTGAAAAAAATTGGAACATAAAGTCACTTACTGTTCTGATTCTACAGCATGTGAGGCGGAATGTAAAGTTACTTACTGTTATGGTTCTACAGCATGTAAGGTCTTTTGATGAATTTTACATAAGGTGCCCCATGCTGCTTTTTTCTGAGTGGCTCCCAAAAAACAACTTGAGTGCCCAGTGTAGCTCCTTAGTGCCCCACACAAACAGTAATGATTACTTATTGCTGCAAGTTTCACACTGCTCACTGCAGAGCTTCACTCTATTGCAGGGGGAGGACCGCCACAGCCGCTGCCAACAAGATAAATCCTTCCCTGTCCTCTAACCTCTGATATATGTCATACAGTGTGCATGTGTATGTGTGGCTACAGAAGTGTAAATCTGCACTTCTACAGACAGAAGGCCTAAGGGGCCTGCACCTCTGCAGACAGATGTACCCATGCATGTTGTCTCAGTAGATAGCATGATCCACTACTGTATGGTTTTCTATATGCAGCTGAGTAACTGAAATACTGCTACCCCCTTGAATAGTTTCTAGATCCATTGCTGAAACCATTTTATACACATTGCAACAGTATTTCCATCTGTGTAAGTGCAAGTCCCATAGGGGCCTGCCCTTCTCAAGCCAGAAGTAAGTATGTGTCTCTTACATTTGTAGTTGAAGAGATGCAGGACCCTCAAGGTCTTTTGCTTTTGCAGACAGAAGTAGTGTTGCAATATTGCTATCATGGATTTTGTCTTGCCTGCATATCTGTAGCCAGAGGTCCTTGTGTAAGTCTTACACCTGTGGTTGCAGAAGTGCAGGCCTATCAAGAGTGTGTATGTCTTGCTGTGTGCCTGAGTACCTGAGGCTACAGAAGTTCTGGCTCCATACTAGCCTGTGCTTCTGCAGACAAAAGGACTCTTGTAATTTGGGTATCATGGATTTGTATCTCTGGCTGCAGGGGCCTGGATTTGTCTACATGGAAGCAGTTTTGTGATGTGAGTATCATGGATTTCTATGATAGTGAAAAGTGAATGTGTATGTTTTACAGTGTGCATGCCACAGATACAGATCCATGAAGGTAGCACATAAGTGCTACTGCATTTTGGTCATCTGGAAACAGTTATATGTTGTTCACATCACCTGATGATGGCTGACTGTGGTTGCTTGTGTGGTCTTGTCCTTTTGCTGCTTAGGGGTTGAGGCAGGGAGTTAGAGTTGGAAACCCTAACACCACATTTCCCTGCTTTTGTGGCATTGAACCCAAACTGGTGCATTAATGCCATTTTGTTTTGTTTTTACAATAAAATTTCTATTCTTTTTGGGGAAGTCAATAAACTGAACTTACAACAGTACTCCCAGCTGCAGAAGAGCTGGTCCCTTTAGGTCAACAGATAAACATTAACAGTTCAAGCAATACATGGACACTTCTACATATAAAAGAGCAACAACTCAGAATATTAGTGCATGCCAATCCATATACAGTTAATCACAATATTTTATTCTGAATACAGTTCCACCTAGCAATCTAAAATTGTTTGTGGCTCTGCACAACTTCTTCCAAGCTTAGTAAATGGTGATATCTTTATAATGAAGATATACAGATGAGAGTACTAACAAATCAATACAAATGGCATTGTCAGAATTCATAATAAAATATTAATGTAAAAGATACAGATACTACTGCTGGACAGATAGGATACACACTCACAACAACAACACAAACATCTGCAGAAAAGCAAGGGGTTATAATCATCCTGCTAAAATGTTATGGCATATAGTAGTAGTAGTACCTGTCCTGAGTAACACAATCAGCAAAATGTTTGGACGCAATGGCCTAACTTAAATGCAGTAGGTAAATGATCAACCTGTTATTTGTCGTTCTGGAGCTAAGGTGCAGCATTACAAGCAGTGAGGGGAGCAGCAATATTGGCAGGAACATGCCTTTCTGAGTACTTATTGCCTCACATACTGTAAGGGATTTATAAAAAAAGTAATTTTCTGCCATATGTTCCATCTCAAGGCTTCACTCACTTTATAACCATTGCTGCCAAAAATGAAATTTTTGAATATTGAGTGTGTACACAAAGTACAGTAAAACATAGTAGATTAATAATAATCAGGACATGATCCTTGCAAAACAGCAACCTACCAAAGAAACATACAGTAACATCAAACTGCAGTTTTCTGCAGTAGCCTTTATTCCTTGCAGCCTTCATTACTTACATAATGTATGTACCCAGTGCCTGTCAATCTACCCTCTCAGCTCACCCCCTCCCAGGGCTTTGCCCAACCAGACACCAGGACTTGAAGAAGGAAGGATTTTACGTGCTCCACAGATAGAAAAAGAACCTGGCTGCTAGATCAAAAATTATTCTGGCTTGACAAACTTGTCTATGTGACCACTGGCTGTGAAAGTTCCTGGTGGGGAGAGACAACCAAAACACCTATAAGATTATACAGCCAATGCTAAAGTGTGAAAATAGGAAATCAGATGACATCACTGTGCTTTAGACTTCTCATTGAATAAGTACTAAAAGAAGAATGGTATAAATGTACCAATCGGGCAATAAGCAATCCCCAAAATAGTCCCCAATTCTCTCAAGACATAAGAGGAAGACATCACTTTAAAGCAGCAGCTTTTGTTAGTCGGCATGGCTTCATTTTCAGTAATACTGTATTTCTGTCAAAAATATTAACATTTTTTTTTTTCCACACCGCACTCAACTAAGATACATGATTTGAACATTTTCAAAAATTTTATTCTTCTCGTCAACTTGGAGTTAGAGTGAAACCATGAAATTGTAGACATATTGGGGCAGGATTCACAAAGCATTGCCTGGGTGCAAATCCAGTTTGTTGTGAATAGCTAGTATTCACAAAGCCCAATTTGCCTGCACAAACTGGGTTTGCACCTGGGCAAAGAAATGAGGGGGCCACAATGCAAATGAGAGGAAGGGGACCTGCATATCCCCACAATCCCATTCATTAAGGGTTTGCTCCATGCAAGGGCCTTTGCAAAGGCCCTTGCCTGGAGCAAATTACTGCCCCCCAAAAAACTCGCGGTAATCCGTGCAACCTTATTGGCTGGCAGAGGTACTGTGGGCCCCCCACCCCCTCTCTGGTCCCCGATCACCTGATTACCCACTGGTTAATAAAATAATCTAATTTTTCATAGTGTAGTGGTCCCATCCCAGTCCCTGATCGACCCATTACCTACCCATTAATAAATGAATTTATTTTCCATAGTGTAGTGGTCCCACCCCAATTCCCGATCACCCGATTATCCAACCATTAATAAATTAATTTATTTTCCATAGTATAGTGGTCTCACCCCAGTCCATGATCACCCAATCACCCACCCATTAATAAAATAAATTATTTTCCATAGTGTATGGTCCCACCCCAGTCCCTGATCGCCCACCTGACAATATAAAAATAAATTTCCATAGTGTAGGGTCCCTCCCCATTGCCTGATTGCCCACCTGATAGGAAAATTAATAGCTTTCCATAGTGTAATGGTCCCCCCAGCCCCACCACCCACCTCAGTAATCACAGATCACCAGCTTCCCCCGCCCCAGCACAGCCACCGGTCCATAAGCAGCACAGCCTTCCACACACCTCCATGGCTTCTCCCTGACTGAACTGCGAATGATAGCTTACAGTATACACTACAAGCCCATTGATTGATACTAGCAATGGGCTTATAGTGAATAATGTAAGCTATCACGCAGTTCAGTCAGCAGGCAAACCAGGGAGGTGTATGGAGGGCTGTGCTGCTCGCCAACCATCACTATGCAGGAAAAGTGGGGGAGGGGGTCTGTTATTATCAGAGTGCGGGGGTTGGGACAACTACACTATGGAAAGCTATTACTTTTCATATTGGGTGGGCTATCGGGCAATGGGAAGGGACCCTATACTATTGAAAATAATTAACTTTACTAATGGGTGGGAGACCGGGCAATCATGGACTGGGATGGGACCACTACACTATGGAAATTAGATTATTTTAATAATGGGTGGGTAATCGGGCAATCTGGGACTCGGGTGAGACCCTACACTAAGAAACTTTATTTTTATTACAAACAGGTGGGAGATCATGAGATCAGGGACTGGGAAGGGATGTACACTACGGAAAAATATTTCTTCTTACGGTCGGGTCCACAATTGGGGTGGGGGAAGGGCAAGACTGGACTATAGAGGATTGCAGCTGCGTGGGGCTTGGGCCAGGGGGGGCTGTACACCACCACACTAATGGCATGTAAATGAGCCCATAATCAGCATGCTAATGACCACTAGTGCCTTGCATACTCAATGGGCTCATTTGCATGGCTCCGTTCATGAATAGCACTTTAGCACCTAAGTGCTATTGACAGCGGGGCCATTTTCCCAGTTGGCTGTGGGAGCAGCACTACTAGGTATTACACTGCTTTACCTGGGTTAGTGCTGCCCCCCACTAGCCCCTGCTCACAGTCGGATATCCCACCGGGCTATCTGACTGTGAATAACTCCATTGCCCAGCAGCACAGCTGGGAAGTGCAGTGCAAATTTGTGCACCCCATTTGTGTTCCCTTTGTCAATCCTGGCCTTGACATGTTATGGATAGTGCTGTGTGGAATGCAGAATTCTGCTGGTGGAATTAGCATGGAATGACCATTCCACCGGTGGAATTTCTGACAGAATTTTGTTGGTTCTTCTGCAGTTTTCCACCTACTGTGATCCCCTGAATAATATTCAGAAAAGCATTTTTCCACAGAAAATATAGAGATCCACAGAATAATATTCTGTGGAATAGCATTTCTTCTACAGAAAATCATTCTGCAACTGTTTTCTGCCGCATAATTTTACCATTCCCTTTCTAGCAAAATTCGGTGGAATTTCAGCAGAATTTTTGAAAATTCCACAGAATTTCAGTCCGCCAAAATTTGAAAATTCCACACAGCACTAATTATGGAGCAACAGATGCAGTCACCAGAATTGAACAACATCTCTAAAATCCTCTAGTTATTTTGACCAGTGTCTGCTGACTGTGATGTAACTGGCAGTACTGCAGTACTAAATGAAACCTGCATGCCATGTATACAACCGTTTCCATTTTCCTTAGGGCAGGGCTGATGAAGGCTGACTACAGTGAGGTACATGAGCTGCCATGTTTACTGGCTGGATCCTACCTGTCCTCCAACCAAAAAAACAAGTAAAAATGGAAGGGCAGTGGGGATAAACATACAAACACAAACCTGATCCAAAGAAGGGTGCAGACTAGTGTGGAGACTGTTGAAACTGCACTTGCATCCTGAATAAGTAGTTACTTTCTGCAGCTTGAAGTTGACACACACACACATTTCATTGTATAGTGATCTTCTGCATGCTTAATATATAGGGCCAGCACAGCAATACAAATATATTATTTTACTATTTAGCAAAAAGGGAAAAAGTAGTGTTTACAAAGTAACAGCCAATGTAATAACCCATTGGCAATTGAATAACTAGTTCTCATTCTAAAATACTCTGATTTTGCTAGCAAAGAACACATCTGGGAAGGTTAACCATTTATATTTTGTTGGTAGAACACTGGTACAAAACACAACACAATCATTCTATCTATGGCCATTTCAGTGGGCTTCTATGCTGCGTGGGATTTTTTTTTTTAATATCAGGCCCTAGTGCCTTACCTAACAAGTTCCAGTTCACTCAGAACCTCACAGCCACAAAAGCAAACTCTGGTCAGTGCCAATGCAGCTGCTAATGAGCTAATACTGAAACAATGTGACTAAAAGTAACTGCATGTTGAAGCGAGGACAGGAATGGGATTGGAAGGGGATGGGATGAACAAGGCACAGGGATGCAATGGGGGTAGAGTTTTGTCAGTGGGGAAATCTGGTTTTCCATGTGAAGCTGGAGAGACTGACAGAGGGGGAGGATCCTTGATATGAGAGAGAGATAGAGAGAGAGAGAGAGAGAGAGAGAGAGAGAGAATCAACACCAGCACTCACTTTTTGCTGTGAAGAAACTCAGAGTAGCAAGTGCGCAGGAGCACTGAAAGGCTTCCCCTCATTTTTGAAAAGGTATGCCACCATTGCCTTGCCCAGAGCTCTTTCTTCATTTTAAAGATTAAGGCTGATGACCCACTTTAGGGATCTTTCCTCTGGAAACTATATAAATATAGAAGCTATACCGAGGATAAAATGCTTTGAAATACTGAAAAGCTGAAGTACTGGCTTGGGCCGGGGGGGGCCTCAAACCCTGAGCCTGAACTCCAAGAACAAGAAGTCTGAACAATCTTGTTTAGGGCAAGGATATATGAGAGTTAAAAGAATTTGGAAAGGGGTTTATCTTTAAACTATTTTCAGTTTTTAAGAGACTGATAAACCTTTTAAAACTTTGGAAATGCTGATTGTATTGACTGTTGTTTCCTTAACTAAGGGTCAAGAAATTCTTAAAGTTTTAGGGCTTTCTGTGCACTTTGACTGTTTCAGTATTTAACTTTGTTTTAGGCTTACAAAGTGCATGAGACCATACATTTTAAAGGAAGGTGCACAAGCACTTTAAATTGTATAATTAAACTAAGGCACACAAGAACTTAAGTGGTATAGAGTTTATTGGTAGCTGCTGAAGGAGACTTGGTAGAAGCTATTATTTAATTAGTCAATTAGTAATAACAAATCAAGAGACATGCGTTTGGCTCTCAGGTTGCTAATACTATTTGGGTAATTGGCTATTCAATATAGAACAGGTGACAACACCTCAAGTGGAGACACTCACAGTACTTTGCATGTATTGGTGTTCTCTCAGAGCAGAGCTATTTCTGAAATTACACTGAGTGACTACAGGTAGTAGCTGAGTTAGAAGCTCCGTGGGTGCAAGGGCAGAAGCACTGCAGTCTTTCTCAAAAGTGGAGAATCCAGAAGAAGTCTGCTAGCTCTTGTAAAGAGCTGTATTAACTTGGACTAAAGGTAAATTTAAATCTTTTTTTAAACTGGGGTCCTTAAACTAGAGGTGTGTGTGGGACTGAAACTAAAACATGTGTCTTTTGTTAGATGCTTCAAAGACACATAAGGCAGTTTTAAGGAAGACTTGAGTCTTTTCTGATATTGTCAAAATCAAAAGGAGATTCCATACAAGGTAAAATTAAATGTACTACCTTAATTAAAGTTGCTTTTAGCCTAGATTTTAAACATTGTAGTTTTTAGGTTCTAGTTCTCCGGAAACATTTTTATAGGCTATATGCTAAATGCTAAAAAGAGTTTTTAAAGTTATAATTTAGAAGTCCCATGATACATATAGTACATATATTGCTACGTTTAATATATTTTATGATACTTTATGATACTTTGAGGTTTTAAACCAGAGGAATCCGCTCAAAGAGGCAAGGGGAAGCAAAGAGAAGCAAAGGAGAAGGCCTTATTTATTCAAAGTTGTTTTATATCTACTTGCTGGAAAGCCAAGAAATTAATTTTAGCAAAGACAAAGCTGTGTTTTCTGGAAACTGAGTCTGAGCCCTTGAAAGAAATGGAAGGGAAAGGCTGTAAGGACATTACATTTTCATTTTTAGACAAATCCATATTGCGGGATTAGCAAAGGACCGATGGTGAATTTTGTATTCTGTATTTTGACTTTCTCTTGGAATATATTGTTTTTACCTTCTAATTGCTGAGGTAGTTAACACTGTTACTAGATTTACCTTAGCTACGATACCTGTATATAAGAACGGCATTTTGAAATGTCCTAATTAATTTTCAATTGTTTTTATTTGGACTTTAAAAACTTTGCATAGCATGAAGTTTAATATGGGGTGTATTAGAATAACTTAAACCTACAGTATTACAACATGGTTTCAACAAGAAGTGGTAAAAATAGCTCCCTGAACTTAAGTACCCTAGGGGGACCAGTATTAGGGAAGGGGAAGAAACCTAAAATAATGCAGAAACATATAACAAAAGGGGAAAAGATATCAGTTAAAGTGCCCCAAGAGAAAAAAAAGCAAACAATTTAAAATAACGGCTTTTTTCCTAAACATGTAGATGCTCCCATAAAGTTATCTACACCTAAGTCTGATCCGAAACCACTTAAAAACAGGGACATCATTAATCTGGTTTCTCAAGAAAACCCCACAAAGGAGAATAATAGTGCAACTCATGAAGCACAAGGTGGGGATATTTCTTTACTTACATATTGCTGGGAAACACCAGAACTGCAAAAAATTTGAGGAAGACCATTTAGATTCTGAAGTCCCCCCCCCCCCAAGAATATTCCCCTTTTGGAAAAATTATACCCAATCCGGTCCCAACCACACTACACCACTAAAACCCTGTAACGGTTTCAAACCATTACAGACAGTAAACGTTACAGTGTGTCCACACTGCCAGTGAACCATTATAATGGTTTGGAACCATTACAGCCAGTCCACATTGTGGGTGATGGGTAACCATTACAGTTGCCACCCTATCCCACAATGCAGTTCATGCAGCACTGAGGGCAATGCTGGGGCTACACGTTCACACGTCCACACTACAGCTGGTAACGTTACAGAGGCAGAACCGTTTTCATAACCATTCTTGAAACTACCTCATAAGTGGTTTCAACAATGGTTACGAAAATGCCTCCTGTAATGTTAGGTGTAAATGCAGACTGTTGCGGTAATGGTCTGGACCCTCTGTAACGTTACAGAGGCGAGTTTTCAGTGTAGTGTGGACAGGGCCTCAAACAATGAATAACTCATTCCTTTTGCTCCCCTCCCCCCATACTCACAGAGGGATGAAGGACTGGAAAAGTTTGGAAAGAAGTAGAGGTGATACATTGGCCTCACTTATACAAGAACTGAGTAATGCTATAGATGGCTTGAAGAAATTAGAAATGGAGCTGGGAGAATAATATTCTAGGGATCATCAAATAGGAGAGGAATTTTTTTTTTATTTATTACAGTCTTGGAATTTGACATAACTTTGAGTCAGAGACTCATTTAGAAAGGTTCCACATCCAAAATAAATCATAACAATTAGCCAAATACAACAATGTAACAAAAACTTGACAAGGATATAACAAAAAAACAAAAAACAATCAAAGCTGTCATATCAGACTTTGTCAAAGTTGGCAAATAAGAACCAAAAAAAATAGATACCAGGGTAAAAGCTAAGATAAAATCCATTAATGTATCAGTATGTGCTAATGGGCAGTCAAGAATAACTTTGTTGAGGTCAATAGGTTAACATGGGTCAGCCAAGATAAATAAAAAAAGAGCAGTGAAAAAGGGGAAAGTGGGAGGCGGGGAAATCAGGATCCTGCAGCTACAGATTGAGGTGAAGTTGAGAGTAAACACATCAATAGAGAGGAACCTATGGGGATGCGGGGAGGGGAGGGAGGGTGGGAGAGTGGCAGCTGTTTAGCCAGGAAATGAGGGGATACATGAGGTGAAGAAGCTTAAGTTGGGCAGTCGCAATGGTTAAGAGAAAGATACTGTCTGAGGTTGCGTTTAAACCACCCTAACTTGGAGGGAGTTTGTACATCAAGAGGGAGATCAGATAGCCAGGTGGGAGCTCTGTAGAGAAAGGCCCGCTGTGCTTGATTAGTCCGACAGACTGGGGCCTGATGGGTAGGTTTAGTTGCATTTCTCTTCCTTGGAGGATTGGTTACTGGGGTAAAGAGGTGTTGTGTTGTTGGAGGGGTTAGACCCAGACAGATCTTCTTACCTAGCAGGCAGGTCTGGTACATGATCTCGCCACTAAGATGGAGGAGAGTCTGGTGGCAGATGTTGGAAGACACTGCAGACTGGGTAGAGGAAAGGTGGTGGTGTTGGGGGATTTAAACATGCCAGGAACAGACTGGGAGACTATGACATTTTCTGTGACCAGGGAACAGAGGTTGTTGGATGTCTTTCAAGATGCGTTCCTAACTCAGCAGGTGGGGGAACTGACCAGGGAGGCGCAGGTACTGGATGTGGTCCTGGCAGACAGTGACCAGATTAGGGGCCTGGAGGTAAGGGACCCATTGGCGGGGAGTGACCATGCCACGGTCTGGTTCTGCCTGGACCTAGGAGGGCTAGAAAGCTGCACAAAGACAGAGGTAACTGACTTCAGGGGAATGGATTTTAAGGAAATGGGAAGGATCCTTAAGGAGCATTTGGATGGGATTGGGTCAGACATGGACGCTGATAGTAGGTGGGAAATAATCAGGAGAGGGTGCAAGATGCTACCAGCACCTGTGCAAGAGTAAGACGAAAATGCGGTAGGGCCCGAAAACCCTGCTGGTGGACCAGGGAGGTCCAGGAAGCGGTGCAGGGAAAGAAGGCAGCCTATAGGCAATTCAAGTGCTCAAGGTGAAAGGGATCGAGGGGTATGAGCTGATTGCTAGAAGGGCCACTAGGGTGGTGAGGCGGCTAAGGCAAGGAAGGAGCAGAACCTGGCCAGGAAATCAGGAGAGGAACAAGGGTTCTTTAGATACATTGGGGAAAAATGAAGGGTGAAGGGGCAGATTAGCAGGATTAAATCAGGGGAGAGGTGGGCACAAGACCCGGAGGAGCAGGCTGAGGTACTAAATGAGTACTTCACCTCAGTTTCCACCAAGGAAAATGGGGGTGCTGCATCATACATGGGAGGAGACAGAGATACTGAGGAGGGACCCTTACCGATCGGCGGGTCTGGGGAGAGGGGGAGGCATCACTGGCAGGAGGGGGAGGGCTAAGCAGGGAGAAGAGGTACTGGAAGTGGAAATCACAGCAGATAGAGTGAGGGAAGCCCTCAGCTCCCTTAAGACGGAGAAAGCACGGGGCCGGATAAATTACATCCCAGAGTGCTGAAGAAACTTGCGGATGTCCTGGCGAAACCCCTGGCGGAGCTTTTCACCATCTCTCTGAGGACAGGGTGGGTGCCCCAGGACTGGAAGGTGGCACATATAGTGCCTATCCACAAGGGGGGATCAAGGGAGGTGGCAGAGAACTACAGGCCTGTCAGCCTGACGTCGGTGGTGGGCAAGGTGATGGAGGGCATTGTCAAGGAGAGGCGGGGGGACCTGGAAAAGTCAGGGTGCCTGGACAATAGACAGCATGGATTCATCTCAGGAAATCGTGTCAGACAAACCTTGTGAGTTCTATGACTGGGTGACGAGTGCCTTGGACCTTGGTAGACCAGTGGACGTCCTCTTTCTAGACTTCAGAAAGGCATTTGACTCTGTTCCTCACATGGGCCTGTTGGATAAGCTGGGAGAAATGGGTGTGGGGAACCAGATGATCAGATGGATAGGCAATTGGCTCCAGGACCGGACCCAGAGGGTCGTAGTTGGTGGGATAGTCTCATCCCCAAAGAGGGTCATTAGTGGGGTCCCACAGGGATCAGTCCTTGGGCCACTCCTGTTCAATGCCTACGTCTCTGACATAAGGACAGGAATCAGGAGTGAGATGAGTCTCTTTGCGGATGACTCAAATCTGGGGGCGGTGGTGAATGAGGAGGAGGGGAGGGTGGCCCTACAGGGGGACCTGGAGGCTCTGGAAAGATGGTCTAGAAAGTGGAAGCTGAGGTTCAATGCAGGGAAATGCAAGGTACCCCACCTGGGGGCCAGAAACCCGGGCCAAGTGTACACCTTGGGGGGGGGAATGATACAAGTCTCGATGGCTGAGAGGGACCTGGGGGTGGTGGTGCTGGATGTCAAAATGAACAACTCGGAGACTTGTAGAAGGGCAGCAGCCAAGGCCAACAGGATGCTGGGATGCATCGCTAGGGGGATTACCTCCAGAAGGAGGGAAGTGATGCTCCCTCTGTATAACTGCTTGGTGAGGCCGCACCTTGAGTACTGCGTGCAGTTTTGGAGGCCACACTTAAAGAGGGACATTAAACTCCTGGAGAGGGTCCAGAAGAGGGCAACCAAAATGATTTGGGGCTTGGGGGACAGGACCTATGAGGAGAGGCTCGAAGAGCTAAATATGTACACATTGGAAGAGAGAAGGGACCGGGGGGACATGATAGACGTCTTCAAGTACATGAAGAGGGTAAATAGGGGAGGAACTGTCAGGGTGCTTCAAAGGAAGGAGGAGGGGGCCACTAGAGGGCTTGGGTGGAAGCTGGAGGGGGGAAGATTCAGGGGAGAAAGGAGGAGGTGCTACTTCACTGAGAGGGTGGTGGAGCCATGGAATGCACTGCCTAGAGGGCTGGTGGAGGCAGAGACGGTGGAGGGGTTCAAGAGGGGCTGGGACAGGTTCAGGGGAAGAGTTCTGGAAGCAAAATTCAATGCAGCAAGAATATCCGGAACTGGGAAGGGAGAAGCCAGAGAAGGTGAGGGGGGCAGCAAGGTCAGCCCCCAGGGTGGGGGCTGACCAATCGAGCAGACTCAAAAGACCGTTAGGCCTATTCTGCTGGCATTTTAGTATTTTAGTATGTTAAGATTCAGCCAGTAGGTTTGGGTATACAGATCCCAGGTGTGGGTGTACCTGTGAGCCCCAGAAACTAATCAGCAGGCCTTATTGAGGGTAACCTTAATATGTTTAAATGAAGTGTCAGTAGCTGCTCCATAAGTGACTAGCATGTACTCTGCAAAAGAGAGGACAGAGCTGTTGACAGCAAGATGGAGTGCATCGGGGCTAAGGCTGTGATGATGTCTGTATAGGAGCCCTATTTGAGTATTAACAGCTTTAGAAATGATGGTTATGTGGTAATTAAAGGATAAGGTGCTGTCAAGTGTAATACCTAGGTACCTGAAGTTGTGTACTTGCTCCAGAGGATCACAACAGTTGTTAAGGATGGTAGGTTTAGCTGACTTATGCTTGTTGTGAAAATTTGCAAAAAAAATCACTTTTTTTTTTATAGTTCAGGATTAATTTGTGTTCTGTAAGCCAGGAATTGACCAGTGCAAAGCTGTGCTGCAACTCTCTAGTAAGGAGGGAGGGGTCTGGCTGGCTTGTGAATAAGATGGTGTCATCTGCACAGAGGAGGAGACAACTGGGAAGGAAATTGAGGAAGAGACTAAAAAGAAGGGGCCAAGAATGGAACCTTGCGGTACACCGGAGAGCACAGGATGGGAGGTGGAGAGGCTACCCCTAATTTTGTGCTGAGAATTTGGAACTTTACCCCTAACTTTCACTCATTGTATTCTGCCAGCAAGGTAGTTCTGAAACCAGGAGTTAACTGCATGTGAAAGACTAAGGATGGGGAGAGACTCAATAAGTAGGGAATGGTTAACCATGTTGAATGCTTTGGTTAGATCAATGTAGATGGACCCAACTAGGTGGCCACGGTTGAGTGCTCTGTGAATAAATATAGTATATTCAAGAAGTGCTGTAGTGGTGCTATGATTTTTTTTCTAAACCTGTGTTGCTGCAGACATTGAGTGTGTATTTGGGTATGCCACCCTTATGGCAACACCAACACAGCGAAATAAACACCTGTTGGCAAAATCAACACTTTGCCGACAGGTCGCTGTGTTGGTGTGCCCGAGACAGGGGCATGCTGTCTCCTGATCCTGCACCCCTGCCCTGAATCAACTCTGACTGGAGTTGAGAATCCTAAAGAAGGGGGGTGGGGCAGAGCCCCCCCCACATGGAGTGTTTAGCGTGTAAAGTCCTCCATTAAAAAAAAAAACAGGACCAGAAGACACACAGGAATCATGTAGACAGCATCTTGCGGTTGACATGTTTCCTGTCAGCAAGATGCTGGTCGACATAAAGGATGTTGAACCAGCATGGTAGAGCCTTGTATTTGGACAGGTAATTGGAGAGCTGATCAGAAACGATACATTCAAGCACTTTGGAGACAGGGGAAGTATAGAGATGGGACGGTAGTTGGAGTGCAAGGTCTTTTCTCCACTCTTGTAGATGGGGTAACTATGGCTGCCTTTCACAAGAGAGGGAATTGACCTAGGCAGAGGGACAGATTAAAATCTTGGTGAGGAGTAGCAGTATAGCATCTAGGACAAGGTGGAGAAGTTTTAGATCAAGGGAATCACTGCTGTAGCGCGATCTGTTAAGGACCTGAAGGAGGTACTTTTTTGTCTCTTTGGCCAAGACTGCCCTAAAGTAGAAGGGGGGCAGAGTTGGGAGTGATCATAACTCTAGGGGATCTGTTAGGGGTTCCAGGTGTAGAGGGGCATTAGAGAAGTAGTCAGGGGGAAGGACTCCACTTATTTATTTATTTATTTATTTATTTATTTAGTTTCTGTTGACCGGGTAAGTGCACTAGACAAATCCTGCCTATTTTCAGGCACGACCGGGGGAGGGGGATACAGATTTATGCCAACTGACCTTGAACCAGATTAAGCTGTTGATAGTATTTTTAGTGAATGAGGGAAATTTGGCCAGGACACCTGGGAAATTCCCCTACTCTTTTTGATAAGTGCCATGGGATCTTTAACATCCACCTGAACTACCACCAATCCAGGCAGATGGGACCTCGGTTTAACATCTCATCCAAAAGACTGCACCTCAGAAGTGCAGCACCCCTCTCATGATGCACTACAGTGTCAGTACTAGGATATTTAGGACTTAGGTCTGAGAAGGTATTATTAAAGATGTCAACAATTTGTTGTGGATCCTGGGTGGAAACCCCATTGATGTTGGCTTGCCAGTCAGTTTCTTGCTGTTCTCCCAAAAATTCCTACTGTTACCCCATGTGTCAGTAAATACAGTTTTGTAATAATCAGATTTAGCAAGGCAAATTGCATGAGTGCAGTTGTTCCTAGTCACCTTGTACCTCTCCCAGTCAGAGGGGTTCCAAGGCATGGGCTTTATGCCAGAGATGATCTTAAGCAGCCTTCTGATTAAGGAGAGAGGTGGCAATCCAGGGGTTACAGGCACCTTTGGATTTCCTTTTTCTGAGAAGAGTGAAGATATCACAGGCTGCATTGAAAGTAATGATAAAGTATTGTAGTGCAGAGTCAACATTAACGGCTGAAAAAATAGGCATCCAGTCACACTGCTGAAGGTAACATAAGAACTGCTGCCACTGCCCTTTTTTCAGGACACACTGGTAAATTGCCTTGTGGGGAGTTTAGGGGCCTTCTTAGAACAGAAGCTGATAACCAGGAAGTGGTCACTGAACAAGTCAGATAAGCCTTCAGAGGCCATAAACCTTTCAGAAAACCTGAGATCAAAAACATTGGATATCAATCCTAATCAGACCATTCATTCAATACATTATAACAAGGAATACTTCATGAATGAAGGAGATTTTATATCCAGCTCTGTTTTGTCTAGGCAGATGCTGGAGGTGATTAAAAATCCATATTATGTAAATGTACTAATTCTGGAAAATATTGCAGCCTTTAAGGAAGAGGTCTCTTCCCTGAAAGCCGATGTATTTAGGAAAAATATTTTGCTGGAACAGATAAGAAATTTGTGGGAAAGCAATGAGCTTAATCCAGGTATGGAGATCAGAGTTACACAGGGAGCTTAGTGGCAAAGGATGAATCGTGGAACACAGGTGAATGTACCCCATCTTTTGTCAAAGAACAGTCTACCTCTCCATTTTTAGATTGTGCCCTGTTTAAGGAAAGGGCCCATGGCAAAGGAAAGGAGAAAGGAAGGAAAACTAAAAGCAAAAATAATCAGAATAACAAAAATAAGAATACAAAACTAAAATAGAGATAAAGACAAATTTCAAATCATTGTAAAGTTGACATTAAGGAAAGCAAAGAGGAAGGAGAAATTGAAATAGAGGAAATGAAACAATCTGATTTAATGGAAGTGGGAAGACTAGGCATATGTATCCAGTAAATGAAGGGAATACAGAAATTAAGAACTTAAGTTATGACATGTTCATAGGAAAAGATCTTGATACTGAAAGAACTGAAGCAAATAATGAAATTATAACTACAGAATTGGTCGTGAGGAAGGCCAGGACCTCAAATGCTGTAACTCCAGGAGGAAAGTCTGAAGAATTAAGAGGGACAGTTGGTAATAATACTAAGGGGAATACTCATGAATATGCCTCCTTCAGTCTTTTTAAAGAGAGAGAGAGAGAGGCACATTAAACAGAATTTCTAGTGAACTATATGGGGTTGAGATACTGGAAAGAGACACCAGAAGACTTGGATAAGCATATTAGGGAACTACTAAATATAAATGACCAGGAGAAGGAAATATATATTATGAGACTTCCCAATCCTACTTTTCCAGATTATGTTTTAATATAATCTCAGTCTTGGATACTGATGGAGAGGATATGGGCACAGGCAGACATACTTGGAGAAAAAGGCTTTAATATAAGCCAACCACAGAGGGTGCCCATTATTCCAGATAGAACATCAGAGGAAAATTCAAAGTATAAAGCACAGCTGAATAAAAGTGAAAGATTTAAAATACAAAGTTGTATTCAAATTATAGCAGAATATGAATATAAACAATATTTAGAATGGGAGAGTAACAGTATCTCAATTTTTGGATGGAATACACTAGGAGAAAGATCTAAGGAGAAAATCAGGAAATAAATTATTGTATTTATAATATGCTCTCTTAATACTGACATCTGAACTTATGCAATTGATAATGTAAGAATTCTCAATGAAACATCAGTAACAACACAAACAGATATCATATTCAAAAATACTCTCGTGGTGGATACAATTTTTGAAAAAGCTGCATTATTGGATAAATTTGATAGTCCTATAACAACTCCAAAAGTCTTTACAACAACTACAAATAGAACAGGAAAGGGAAATAGCGAAAAACATAAACCTGAAGGCATAAATAACATTCTGATATCTAAAATATCTAAGGGACAAACAATGAGCGATGGCCAAAAGAAAGAAAAAAAAGTCCAGTTATTCAGACATGGGAATTGAATACAAAATAATAGGAATTTAATGATAGGAAGAATGTCATGGACCTAAAAATATTATCATGGAACATAGATGGTATAAAATATAAATTGACTGACAAGAAAATCAAGGATTTTTGTGGGATCTTTGATATGCTGTGTTTACAAGAGATCTGAAGCAATCACTTTGAAACATGCTTGATTCCAGAATTTACTGTATATGGGGTCCCAGCAATAAAGGAAAAAAAGCAGGGCAGCACGAAAGCTGGACTTATTACTTACGTGAAGACCTCCTTGACCTTTAGAATGACTAAAATGAAATGCCTTAGAAATTATTTATGCCCATTAAAGATGGAAAATGACAAAATCAAATTATTAATAATTAATGTATATAAACCTCCAAAAAATGAAGAAAAAATCAGTGGATGTGTGGATAAACTACAAAGAAACTTTGGAAAATTTAATAGAGGACCAAGAGGTTAGCCCAATTTTGATAGTAGGAGACACTAATGCCTGAGTTCAAGATGGGAAATATAATCAAAGTCTAATATACAAGAGATTTATATAAAGATCTCTTGCAGTGTCTCCCAGCAAGTAACCATAAAATAAGTTATTTTAGGAAACTTAGAGATAAAAAAATATAATAAAAGAGGGAAGGATTTAATAACCTTCCTCTTGGAGAATAACTTCATATTAATGAATGGAAGATCAACTTGAGATCAGGAAGGAAGTTACACACATATAGGACCCATGGGTTCTTCCACAATTGATATAGTTTGGGTCAATGTGGAAAAAGCATAGAAACATAGAAGTTGATGGCAGATAAGGACTGCAAGGCCCATCCAGTCTGACCATTTCTTTTTCTACCTTATGAATGTGCCACTGGCCTTTGCTCTGTCAATGGCCTATCTATTCCTACTCTTTTGTATTGCTCCCTTATGCCCATCCCATGCCTGTTTGAAGCCCTGCACTGTATTCATATTCACCACTTCCTGAGGTAGGCAGTTCCATACATCCATCACGCTTTCCATGAAAAAGAACTTCCTTACATTACCCCTTAATTGGCCTCCCTCTAATCTCATGCTGTGTCCTCTTGTCCTGCTATTTTTCTTATATTGAAACATGTTAGACTCTTTCACCTTGTTAATGCCCTTAAGGTGTTTGAATGTTTCAATCATATCACCTCTCTCCCTCCTTTGCTCTAGGGCAGGGGTTCTCAAATGGTGAGGCCAGCCTCCTTGGGGAGGCCCCAACCTGTTCAAGGGGAGGCTCAAGCAAGTCTGAAAAAGTACTGTATTTACATTTTGAGTTTTATATATTTTGTGTGAAGAGATGAAGCAAACTGAAAGAGGATAATAGTAGATACATTTTATGTATTTATTGACTAATAGGTGACAAGGGAAGGTGAATGAGCCAAGGCTCATTTCAAGGTGTACCGAGGAAGGGTAGGTAGTGAATACATTTCAAAGGTAACTGCAAAACAATCAAGAAATACACAGTGAACAATAGTGCAAATGAATATGCAATAAACTAATGAGTGGTGGTAGTTGATCAATTTGTAGACTGATGGCAGAACAGCCCAAATACAAGGGTTGAGCATCCAGTGCTAAGAGCAATAGCAGGAAGGAGCAAAAGTAATCCCAGAGAAGTTGCTTAGGAGCAGGGAAGGAGGGAGAGGCAAAGTACTGCATGTGGAAGGTTATTTCATATAGAGAGGAAACAGAGAGACAGTAGTCTGACCCATGAAGGTACTGCAACAAGGGGTAACAATGGTTCAAGAATGAAAATAGCGGAGCACGTAGGCTGGCCTGTGGGGGGGGGGGTTACAATAAGCTGAATAAAATTTGTTTTATTTATGTTATTCAGATAACACCTTTGAGCACAGGAACTCTTTTTCAAAGGTTCCACATCAGTATAAGACAAAGAACTGAATGAAAGAACTGAATGTGAGCCGAGTACTCAAAGGGGTTACAATTTATTCATGGTGTACTGCTTAAAGTACAGTATGTCATTTTTCTTTGGGGAGGCCCAAGATTATTTCAGTTTTTGGGGGAGGCTCAAAATCTTTTCCATGGATTTGGGGAGGCTCACTGTGACAAAGTCTAAGAACTATTGCTCTAGGGTATACATATTAAGGTCATTTAATCTGTCCTCATATGTTTTCTGATGCAGTCCCTTCACCATTTTGGTTGCCCTTCCCTGGACTGCCTCAATTTGGTTAATGTCCTTGTGAAGGTGTGGCCTTCAGTACTGTACTGGAGTACTGTACTGACCTTAGTTTAACACAAAATTTAATAGTCTGGCACTGACCAGATTCTTCCCATTTTCCAATATTAACTATGATATAGATACAAAATTCTAATGTTGAACAAGTAGACATATCTTCACAGGAGGGCGACATGGAAATCTTGAATCATAAAAGGATTAAGTGACAGAGATACCATAAGTATATTCCAGGAACTATTCACGGAAAGTAGTCTGGAAAAGCAGTGACAGTATCTGTTAGAAACTGCCAACTTTACCATTATAACACAAGAATGGCAAAAAATAAATCTTTATATAGGGCCTCTTTGCAAGAAAAATAAAAAACAGATTTCAGGCCAGAAAACATGGTTCAACAACACTTGCAAAAAAGCTAAATAAAAATTAAATCAGATGACTAGAGCAATAAAACAAAGGAGATTAAGAAAGAATATCAGAGGCTTAAATAGAGCAAAGAAGATTTGCAATCAGTTGTTAGAACAAGAGAAGAATAAATATAACATCAAATAATGAGAAGCTGCTATTGCAAAAGATAAAACATTTTGGAAAATTGTTAGTGGAGGATGCGGTCAATATTCAACTAAATAGAAACTTATGTCATGCCAGAAGTCGGGGAGACTCATTTTCAAAAATTATATTTCTCAGAAGAAGAGGAATTTTGGATAAATAATTTAAGAATGAATAAACTGAAGGGGGCATATTATACCCAGCTCCAGTGGTTATAGGGGAAATTGAAATATTTCAAAAACGAGTCATGATAACTTCAAATAAAGCTGCTGGACCTGGCTGTATTTTGAGTGATGTGTATAAAACCTTTCTGAACTGGTGGATACCAGTTTTTGTCATTTTATTCGGCTTCTTGATACAGGGACAGAATATCTCAGATAGTTGGAAGGGGAGCACTATCTTCCCAATCCTAAAGAAAGGAGACCCAATAGACCCCAGAATGTATTGACCTATAAGTCTGCTGTTTCACAGAAAGTATTTTGTAGAATTATATTACATTGACTTCAATCCTGGATTGGCGATAATTCAGTACTAAGTGAATACCAGAATGGTTTTAGAGCTGGTAGATCTATGGTTTAGCATTGTTACAGTATGTTTTAAAACATTTGATATGGAAATATGTTACAGTAAAAAAGTAAGTATTTTATTGTTTTTGTGGATCTATCGGCAACATTTGATAGCATAAGTAGGGTGCTTCCATGGGAAAAATTGAGGAACTTGGGTCTTGATTATACACTTCTGGACATTCTTATTAGACTGCATAAGGACATTTGGATCTAAATACAATATAGCCAACAGGGACTGGAAACAGCAAAAACTAACATGAACCTAGGGGTTTGTCAGGGATGCATGCTGGCCCCCAACTTTGTTCAATTTATATGTTAATCCTATTTTGAAGAATCTTGATAATTCTGAATATCATTAACCAAAAATTGGAAATAATAGAGTTTTGTTCTTGGCATATGTGGATGATTTGGTTTTGATTTCTACATCTTTTCTGGGACTTCAAAGGAGGCTGGATAGCTTTGTAGAAATGTGCAAAGCTGATGGTTTGAATATAAATGAAGAAAAAACTAAGGTAGTAATATTTGGTAATCAAACTGATGCCTAAAGCAGTTGCAAATCATGAAAGAATTGTAACCAATAAATATTATGGTTATTTAGGATTACGTTTTGCGCAAAATAACTCATGGAAGAGTCACATTTTGCTTACACAGTCTAAAATGAAAGTGGCATCTAACGCTCAAAGGTACAGTTAAGGGAATTCTCAGTTCTTAATGCTAAATTGAAGGCTAGTATTATGCTTCAGAAGTATGGGGTGATTCAAATTTAAAAGATCTTGACTGCATCATCAGCAAATTATATCATTATATTCTGATGGTACCCCAATCAGTTCTTGCAGAAGTTCTCAGGATGGAACTTGGACATTTTTTCTGGAAACTATGGTAGTAGAAAAATGAATATTGTTTATGCTGGAACTTTATCTCCCAGAGACCAGGATGCTTAGATGGTGTCTGGAAGAGGAAATTACTTATGCATATTTGGGCTTTATTTCCCCAAATATTAAACTGATTCAAAAAGAACTTTATCCAATGGGACTAGGTCACCTTCTCTATGAAATTTGCACAAGACCAAAAGAAGAAATTCCCTCAACAGTAAAATTGAGGGTTAGGGATTTGGCAATTATGAAAGATCTAAGAAGAATCCATAATCTTAAATTTTACAGGTGATATAAAGAAATTAAAGTATTACATCAATTAGAACCATATTTGCCTAGAATTTCAAACCCTCAAAGTAGGCAATTAATCACAAGGTTTCGCCTAGAGCTTAATGCAGCTATATATAATATCTATCTCTATCTCTATCTCTATCTCTATCTCTATCTCTATCTCTATCTCTATCTCTATCTCTATCTCTATCTCTATCTCTATCTCTATCTCTATCTCTATCTCTATCTCTATCTCTATCTCTATCTCTATCTCTATCTCTATCTCTATCTCTATCTCTATCTCTATCTCTATCTCTATCTCTATCTCTATCTCTATCTCTATCTCTATCTCTATCTCTATCTCTATCTCTATCTCTATCTCTATCTCTATCTCTATGAGACAAAGAACCTCTGTGCGCAAGCACTGAGGCAATGATTACTCAAAAGGGCATTTGGCCAGGAAGCCAAGTTTCAAAGAAATACAAAATCACACATACTCCCACAATGCAAAGCATCATGGGCTACATATGCAAATCACCCCAGAATGTTATGCTGATTCAACTTTAAGCAGAAATGCATGGTGCCAAAAGGCCTCTCTCACAGTTTGTAAAGGGTGCCAACAGAAGACATAGACACGTGTTTTGTCCTACCAGGACTCATCAGTATGCCTCATCTGTTTGACACACCAGTAGGATGAACCAGCTTCCTTAAGTTGGTCTAGCTGGGTTATGTTGCAGCCCATGAAACGCATGTCTATGTCTTCTGTTGGCACCCTTTGCAAACTGTGTGAGAGGCCTTTTGGCACCATACATTTCTGCTTAAAGTTGAACCAGCATAATATTCTGTGGTGATTTGCATATGCAGCCCATAATGCTTTGCATTGTGGGGGCATGTGTGATTTTGTATTTCTCATATACACATACTGTATATACATTTTAGACAAAAGAGGGAAGGGCTAATGGATCCTCTTTGTGCTTGTGGGAATGGAGTGGAAGATGACTTAAAACATGTTACTTTAATGTGCCCCATCCACACAAAAGTTAGAAAGGCAAGATGAGGCAAGATTTATTTAAAAACACCCAATCCCATAGGCTGTGGGTACTGCACAAATAAATAAGCACATCTTCAGAAATAGACCAATAAATACAGACATAACTAAAAATGCAAAATAGTGAGGCATCATATAAACAATTTTGAACAAACCTGATCAATGAATTAGTAATTTAATCCAGAAATGCCTGGGCAAATGGGAGAGCCTTATGGTGGGCCTTGAATACCTCAAAAGTAGGGGCCCCCTTAAACCCAAGGGGCAGCGAATTCCACAGGATGGGGGCTGCAACACTAAAAGCCATGTTGCCAGCTGATTTTAACCTCATCCTTGGAATTGCTAGGGGGCCTCCACATGAGGAATGGAGGGGATGAACAGAGAGAGCAGGTACAAGAAGGTCTGACAGATAACCAGGGCCCTGACAATGTAGGATTTTATAGGTGAGAAGACCCACCTTAAAGAGGATCCTCCATCTGACCAGCAGCCAGTGCAGCTCACACAACACCAGTGTAATATGGCAAAATTTTGGCTGCCCAGTAAGTAACCGGGCAGCTGCATTCTGCACTAGCTGCAGTCTGTGGAGAGATCCTCCCACAACCCCGAAGTAGAGCTCATTACAGTAGTCAAGCCTTGATGTAACTAAGGCATGCATCAAAGTGGGGAGGTCCAGAGGCAGAACAAGGGGCTTTATCCTGGTGACATTTCTGAGATGGAAAAAACAGGAGCGAACAGTGGAGGATATTTGCACCTACATAGTCAAACTCCTATCCAGAATGACACCAAGATTTCGCACCCTAGAGGAAGTCTTCAATGAAACAGATCCCAGAACAAGTCCAGTCTCTGATTCAGAGACCATCCTATCACACACTCTGTTTGACTCCACCACCAATACCTCCGTCTTATCGGGGTTTAGTCGCAGCCAGCTAGAGGCCATCCAGTCATTAATCTCAGCAAGGCAGCTGTTTAGCACATCAACCGCTTTGGATGTTCCTGACGCAAAGGAAAAGTATAGCTGGTTATCATCAGCATAGCAATGAAAACCCAAGCCATACTTCCTAATGAGCCTTCCCGGGGTAGCATGTACACTGCGAACAACATTGGGGCTAATACTGATCCCTGAGGAACTCTGCAAGATAGGAGGCTAGGGGTGGAGGAAAAATTCCCCATCACAACTTGTTGCCTTCTGTTGCTTAAAAAGGACTAAAACCAGTTGATGGCAGTGCCGGTGAGTCCACAGAGTTCCCTAAGGTGGTCAAGCAACACACAATGATCCACAGTGTCAAATGCTGAGAAGAGATCCAGGAGAACAAGAATTGTCTTATCTCCTTAATCTCTCATCCTGAGGACATCATTCAGCACCTGAACAAGAGTGGTTTCTATGCTATGCCTCACCCAAAACCCTGACTGGAAAGGTTTGTACAACTCATGTCACAAGGTGCTCCTCCAACTGAAGCGCCACTACCTTCTCCAGAAAGGGAGGATTAGAGATAGGTCGGTAATTTGCCCTGGCCACCAGGTCCAATGATGGTTTCTTTAAGAGTGGTCTCACCAATGCATCCTTCAAGGCATCAGGGGAAAACCCCCTCAGACAAGGAACACCGGACAATCGGAGCAAACACCGGACCAATGGTGTTGATGCATCTCATCAAGAAACGCATCGGCACCGGATCCAGTTCACAAAAGGTGTGCTTCAGATTGGTCGCCACCCCAAAGACCTCACTCACCTCCACTGGTCTGAACTCCCCCCAACCAGGCGAAGTACACTCAGAACACTTCTGCTGACCACTGCCACCTGTAACATTGCTAACTGGAGAAACTCCCTGCCAGATAACGGACACTGTCCGAGAAGAACAGAGCAAAACTCTTCGCATTCAGCATTAGTAAAAAAACGTCTTCGGCTGTAGCCTGTCCACAGTCCGAAAAAGTATATCTGGTTGGTTCTTCCTGGCAGCAATCTCCCTGGACAGGAACACTGCCTTCTTATGGTTGATTGCCCCCGGGTATGCATTATAATACACACTCAGGGCCAGTTTGTCCTCTGCCTCCAGGCTGGACTTTCTCCAGCAGCGCTCTAACCTCTGACCCTTTCTCTTCATCTCCCTGAGAACCCCATCATACCATGGGGAACTCGGGTAGGAAGATTTGGGTCGTACATGGACAGGTGCGAGGGAGTCAATGGTGTCAGATAGCACTCTAAGGGCCCACCCCAGCACCAACTCCTTCAGTGCATGCATTACCCACACTAGATAGATCAGCTGCTGCCAAAAAGTCCTCCAGAGTCAATCCCCACAAAGGACAACAGCTCAGCTCTGTAGGGGGAGGACATCCAGTGGGAGCCCCGAACATGAACTGCACCGTGCAGTGATCAGACCATACCACCTGATCAATCTTGAGATTATCTGTCTCAAGCCCCAGTGAGAACACCAGGTCCAACATGTGGTTGCCCTGGTGTGTCACAGCAGAAACAACTTGCAACACGCCCAGTAATGACATAATCTGGAGGAGGTTATAACCAAGCAGAGAAGATTCATCGTCATCCCAAACATTGAAATCCCCCAGAACAATACATCTGGGGGTTTCCAATGTTTCACTGATGATTAATTCAGCAACCTCCTGCAGGAAATCTCCCACCGCCCCAGGGGGGCAGTAAATAAGAAGAATCCTGCAACCCCCACGAATGGCCACACATTCAAAAGAACCTTCGGTTCCCACTGGATACACGGTGAAGCCAAGTCAGATCTAAAACAAATGGCTACCTCACTGCCCCTAAATTCCTCTCAGGGGCAGTGCACCATGGTATACCCAGGTGGGACAGCAGCCTCAAAAACTGGCCCAGCATCATCCCCAAAAAAGGTCTCCATGGTGCAAGCTAGATTGACCGAGGAAATCAAGTCCACAATAATTGCAGTCTTGTTCCTGATCGAACTGGCATTGCATAGCACTGCCCTCGGGGGATTGGTGGGTAAAGCAGCCCCTCGGGTTACCTGACCACTCAGTCTGGTGGACTCCCTGGAGACAGGCACCAAACATGTCTGGCCTCTCCCTTTTGCCCGTCGTAATCCAGGGCACCTTCTAGACCTGATAATCCCTATCCTACCACACTCAGCTAAGCACGGGGCTCCCCACCGCCCAAGATCACCCCACCCCTTCCAAATCCCCACCTCCCGGCAACATCTTACAGTAGTATCAAAATTGGGAAGCAGATGAAGGGTTGTAAATCACATGAAAGGATGCCCCATACACTATCCTGGCCCTCCCAGCACCCCCAAATAACCCTAGCACATCACTAAATTTTGAAAGGATTTTAGTTACTAGGAAGCAGTTAGATATTCCAAAACAATTGAACAGTCTAAATGTTCCAACCCTTAACACACAAGTTTAAGAAGAATTTTAGTTACTAAAAGGAAGACAATTAGACAGTCTAAAAGTTCCTACCTTAAGCACCATTAGAAGGATACAGTAACCTATATCCAACTAATAGTATGACTCTCTCTCTCTCTCTCTCTTATATATATATATATATATATATATATATATATATATATATATATATATATATATATATATATATATATATATCTATCTCTTATGTGTGAGAGAGAGAGAGAGATAGCTTATTTCCAAATTATAACCATTAGTAACATATATCAACATTTTACTGTTCATAATTATATTCTATTTCCTACTGCAAATAAGACTAAAATAACCACCCCTCAATAAGAGAAACAACCCACCCCAACAATGAAGAAATCCTGGCAAGTCTTGACCCTCCCCCCGGTCTTATGCTAAGTTATCTCTTTGCTACTGTTGATATTTATGTATTAAACAAACTTGTAGGATATTTATCAGGAATACATTTGCAAATATTCTAAGGAATAGAAAGAAACTGGTGACTCTGGAAATAATTTTAGGAATGGAAAAAATTTTGTATAGAGTACAGGAAATGGATATTTTCATATTATACATTTCATTACAAAGAATTGTAAATGTCAAACCAATTGATGTGCCTTGTATATTTTAATGAGATTTGTATTGGATTGTTGTATGTTTGTACATTTTGTAAAGGCTTTTTGCCAATCAAAAAAACTCTCTTTTTGACTTTGACATGTGAAGCTGGGTGCAAGGACAGGCAGGATCAGAAATTTCAAGGTGGAAGCAAGATGAAGCAGGGTTCAACTTGGATTTTTTTCCCATAACTGAGACTGGGCGGCGACGAATGGTGAGCTGGGAAAATGGAAAGAGGGAGTAAATGAGAGATATTGTTTACAGCTACAGAGGTAGCACGGAGCACTTACCAGTAGATATATGTATTAAAGTTAACATAACTGGTCACCACATATTGTTTACCAAACTATCATCTTTTCACATTTGTATTTCATGCACTCCAGTTTTATATTGTCACCTGCTCCTCCATGCTCTTTAGGATTAGTTGCAGGGATGACTAGTGGGTGATTCTTCACAGCCTGGAGAGTTCAAGCTGTTCAATGGGAAAAGAAGCCTCACAGATAGGTGCTGGTAGTTTGATTGTAACATGCATTCACTGATTATAGTTCCAGACCAAAACATTTACCACAGTACCTCTACCCCCATGGAGGGACTTTAAATGGGACAGGAAATTTATGTTAATTGACAGCTTGTTGTAATGTTCATATTTACAGAAAGAAATGTACAGCATACCTCTGAAGAATACATTTTTTTTTTCAATTCTCTTTATTCACTTCTGTGCAGCGGAGATGGTACCAAATCCCCTATCAGCCCTGGTAAGTGGACCCTCAATGCTCCCCAGACCCAGCCTCTGCCTCAGCTGCGAAATGGGGAGGACCATGACGTACCCCACCCATGGGGGGGGGGGACTGAGATCACCCTTGAGCCCCTACCATGACTTAGGCCAGGCTTTGTTCGGGCCGGAGAGAGCAGGAGTCCATTGGGTCATCCTTATTGCATGAATAGAGAGGTTTTTCAAGCTTTAACCACCTGGAGGTGTGGATGTGCAATAACATCCAGCATGTGACGGACACACTCGGGCACCCTCCTGTAGAACATCTGCCATTGCCTCCACCCATTCCAAGGTGTTCCCTGGCTGTAGCACCCCCAGTGTTCACTGGGAGTCACATGTTGATGGGGATCCACATCCCACCCCTCCCCAGGAGAGGAAAGCTCAATTCTCCCCTCCCCAGCTGCCCCTGATGACCTGAGCAGGCTACTGAACCCAGGTTGCAGGCATGACATGAAATAAGGCATCCAGTGCCTCAGCACTCGGTGCCACTGGGTCAGCTCCTGAAGGATGCATATTGATGGTGGGACTGAGAGTCAGATGGCTAAGCACCCCTCTGGGAGCAGAATTGTACAAGCCTGACTTGACAGTACCTACATCTCAGCCTCTAAATGTTTTTAATTTAGGTGCACATTCAGCAAGCAGAATGCATGGATAGATTAATCAGGGTAAAAATCTTAGGAAAGTCATTACAAAAGAACTGTCCCTATAGCACTCAGCCCTCACCTGTCTTTCATTCTCTGTGCATCTCTTGCTCTCACTCTCGCTCTCTCTCTCGCTCTCCCCCTCTTAGTATTTCTTGCTGTCGCCAATATATTTGCCTCTCTCCGATTTCTCTCTCAGCCCTTCCCCCATCACTACCTTTCTCTCTCTCTCTCTCTCTCTCTCTCTCTCTCTCTGTGTTTAGGTGTCTGTCTTCCCTTCTTCAATTTGTCTTATCGCCCTTTCTCTGTAACTTTTTTTTTTTTTTTTTTTGCAATTACATTTTGGGGAAAATATGTACAACACAACCTCAATCGTACCGACAAACAATACATTAAAAAGGTAGGCTCTAGCATAGTTCATTGGTCGGGTCACCATAGTAAACTAGTGCATGTCCTGGTGAACCCTTTTCCATACAGGAAAAAACAGTACATTACTACCTATAGCTGCCCCTGCACCCCTCTCCAGGTTTCCAGGCCACCTAAGCGGTCATAAGTCTACTGGTGCACCAGATCAGGAATCACACCAAAGCTGTCATTTGCTCCAGGATCCCCAGTCCCTCCCTTGTCTCTATATACCAGAAGAATGGGAGCCAATGCACCTTTGCCCTATCTATTGCAGTGCTGATGGCATCATAAAAGGCTTGTGCAACATTGAAGCAAGCAGTTCAGATTTTAGAAAAAAAGTACAATCTACACACAAAAAACTGATATAAAAAGCTATAACTGTTAAACTGATGTTCTGTAAAGGATTACACACTCCAAGGTGTGCAGTTCCATGGGAATAATGCACACCTTGGTTGTTATTAGGCATGCGGCATAGCGAAGTGCCAGCAACACCCAAGATATGCATAATTGATTACTGTAATGTGCTCTACCTCATGGTCTTGGGGGGGGGGGACCTCCACCGGCTGCAGCTAGTGTAGAATGCGGCCGCTAGGTTGCTGACTGGGCAACCAAAATTTTGCCATATTACTCTGGTTCTGCATTATCTGCACTGGCTGCCAGTGAGGTGAAGGATCCTCTTCAAGGTGGGTTTGCTCACCTTTAAGACCCTACAAGGGCTGGATCCTAGCCATCTGTCAGACTGTCATATACTTGCTGTCTCGGTCGGCTCCCTCCGGTCCTCCTCTAGGGGCGTCCTGGTGATTCCCAGGACAAGGTTTAAAACCACCAGCAACAAAGCATTCAGTGTCACCGGCCCCATCTTGTGGAATCCATTTATTTGGGAGTCTCCTTCAATTGAGGTCTTTAAGGCCCGCCTTAAGGCCTTCCTGTTTAATCTGGTCTTCCCGGACCTTATATATTAGTCCTCCCTGGGTGCCCAGACTTTTCTCTCCTGAGTTCAGTTTTAATATAGACACTTATTAACTGTATTTATTTATGCTGCTATTTTCATTGTTTGTTTTTTTTTTATATTAATTTATTTGTATTGATAGTATGTTTTTACTGTATGGCACCCAGAGCCTCCAGGATTGGGTGCCTGAAAAATAAAATTTGCCTTGCCTTCCCTTGTCTAATTACCTTTAAACTACACACCCTGGTGTGTGTTATCCTGCTTATAAAATTATCTAAGGCTTAGGAAACATTTAGCACAACAAATAAAAACAAGAAAATGTTTTAAATATTTTTTATTGACATATTATCACACCACATAAAATAATCCCAGTACAATCAAACAGTGCTATGCAGTATAACATTTTCTTTTTTTATCAGAAGTAAATTCAGGTCGCAGGGACAAACATGTTGCTAATGCAACACCCACAGTGAGCAGACACTGCTGTATTTGTATACTGAGTTAATAATTACTTTGATTAGGTACAGTATCTGCTGGACCCCCTGTTCCTTCCAATGGCAGTTAAAGTATGGTATTTTGTTGCTGGATTTTTTTTAATGGATTTTATATAGACTTTTTATGCATCATATGATACCATTTCAGCCCATCCAGAACATGAAAGTTCCATCTCTAAGCAGAAGACAAGGAGGGTGATCTAAAAGAACTGAAACAGAAGCAAGCAATAATACCTGACAGGGTGGGTGGTATTGGGCAATACTGGACCGCCCAGGGGCGTAATGAGGCCTGACACCGCAGGCAGAGGGCCTTATAGCCCCTGGGCGGTCCGGTATTGCCCAATACCGCCCACCCTGGAGGGTATTATTGCACTTAGAAAATGGGTACCATAAAAAAATGAATTTTAATAAAAAATGGTAATTAAAAATTATGTTAAAGTCAGTTTTGTTATGAAATAGTTCCTCCACCTGCATTAGAATGTGTTTTTTATGCTGTCTGCATACTGTTGGTATTGATGCTAGAGGGCACTATAGCTCTTATTGTGGAGGCAGGATTCACTCGCACCCCATCGTTCCCTGTTATACAAAAAAAGTATTTTTAAACTTCATTCCCCCAGTCTCTTGTTATGGTTGTTCAGTGACAAACTCAGTTTTTGGCTCTTTCAGCTTGACTTCCCCCCCCCCCCCACTCAGGAGTTGCAGCTGTTGCATGCACAGCCTGCCACGTTAAAGTAGAAAGTGCACACTGGGAGGTACGTTGTGGCATGGGAGCTCTGTAAGTGTTTCAGATCTAACGGTTTCCATTTTTGTTAACTTGTTTAGTGCTTCCTCTTTCGTGGTGGATCACCGTCAGGGATTTCGGTGGTTGAGATGGAGTTACACCGGGAAGCTAATTCAAACATGTAGTATTTTTTTAAACAGGAAGCATGTTTTTTTCTGTTTACATTTGTAAAACGAAACCAAGACACAAGGCAAATAGGCTCTCTTTGTGTTTTTTTTTTTTTTTTTTTTTTTAAATTTATTTATGCACTGAACTTTGAACCCATTTTTTAACTGTCACCCCCCCTCCAAGGGTCAACGCCAGCTTAATGCACATCTGTATGGAGAAACGGGAACAGATTGGAGCAGATTGCTCTGCGTGTGACAGGACACTGCATTTGATCAGTTAAGGATATGAATTGTGTTTCATTAAAAATAGAAAGAACACATATTGATTGCCTTGTTTCTGTGATTTTTCTAAGTGGGGATGCAGTGAACAGGAGCTGGACTGGCTCAGATTATCCTCGCCAGTAATCACTTTGGGGGGGTTGTTAGTTCACACTGCTGGAGCACAGACCAAGTGGGAGGATAGAAGATAACTTACTTCGCTTAATCTGTTTTTGTTAGAACTCGGGATCCCTTATTGTAGTGAGGAGCTGATGTGCTGTATAGAAGATGTCACGGCGCTGCTCCTGAATTCAGCATACTGTACACTCTGACAATAAGGGTTGCGTTCATTACATAGGGAGTTCCGATACATAGGGGTTAGATCAGAGCCCTACAGTGACATTTGCTGTACTTCGAGTGATTGTACTACTTTGAAACAGCAGGCAGCTATTTCTTTTTGTCATTATTTTCTTTCAGTTAGGCAGCATTACAAAACAGAGACAGAATGGGGTGGGCAGCTGCCAACTCGCTAGCTTAGCGAGATAAAAAAAAATGGTGGCATTTTAAAACTGAAAATTCTATGCACAAGCATTTTAGAACTAAATCAGGCAACAGAGACTGGGACTCATTATTTCCTGGTCTCTATTGCCTGATACCAGACTGGGTTTTGGTTGCCATTATCCAATCAAAAACAAGGATTTTCCCTACCCATTTTCTAACACCTGTTAGAGAGCATTTACTTTAGAGGGCATTTACTTCTTTCTAATATCATATGCTCAAAAACTCGATGAAAAAGGAATTGATAGAGAGATCAAAATTACATTTTTGTTCTAAAGATGAATGTTTGTTTGTTTTGACATTGCCTGTTAGTGTATCCTTTAATTTTTTTTTTTGTTCTGGACACTGTTCCCAGGGGAGGTATTCAACATGAGAAGGAAACATTGAAAAAAAAAAAAAGATAGCATTCAGGAAGTATAAGGAAACACAGAAGGAGCAGGAAAAAGAACTGTACCAGTTAAAGCAGAAGGAAGCAGGGAAGGCAGTTAGAATAGCAAAGGTCCAAACTGAGGAAAAGATAGTCAACTCAGTTAAAAAGGGGGATAAAACCTTTTATAGGTACATTAGGGATTGAAAAAAGACAAAGGGAGGGATACTGAAGCTAAATAAAGAGGAGGGTTGGGTGGGCAGAGAGGGACAGTGAAAAAGCAGGGATATTGAACAAATACTTCTGCTCAGTATTCACAAAAGAAGAGGAGGGGGAGGTGCTTAATCCAGTCAAAAGAAGCACTCTGGATAAGGGGGTCAATATCAGTCCTTTCACAGAAGAAAGGATTCTGAAAGAACTCCTAAAACTGAAGGTGGACAAAGCAATGGGGCCTGATGGGATTCACCCCAGAGTTCTAAAAGATATAAGGGGAGAACTAGTAACACTGCTGACCTGCCCTTTTTAACAAATCATGGAAGGATGGTGTGGTACCTGAGGACTTGATGAGGGCAGATGTGATTCCCCTTCACAAAAGTGGGAGCAAGACAGAGGCAGTAAACTACAGACCTGTCAGTCTGACCTCAGTGGTAGGGAAAATGACAGAATTACTTCTGAAGGAAAGAAATGTTGAGTACTTAGAGGCCAGTGGGGCACAGGACACAAGGCAGCACAGATTCACAGTGGGGAAGGTCATGTCAGATTAATCTAATTGATTTTTTTTTTTTGACTGGGTGACCAAAGTAGTAGACCAGGGAGGGGCTATGGACATGGCCTACCTAGACTTTAGCAAGTCATTTGACAGTCCCACACAAAAGATTAAAAAACAAATTAGCCAGCCTGGGAGTAGGTCCCAGGGTGGTAACCTGGGTAAAACATTGGCTTGACAACAGGATGCAGAGGTAATAGTAAACTGAGTCCACAGTGAAGAAAGGGGGTTACTAGTGGGGTACCACAGGGTTCAGTACTGAGTCTGGTCCTTTTTAATATCTTTATATGTGACATTGCAGAGGGACTGGAAGGAAAAGTATGTCTCTTTGCAGATGACACAACGGTCTACAACGGGGCTGATGCACATGGTGGGGTGGAAAGGACGAGAAGGGACTTGGCAAGGTTGGAGGACTGGTCAAATGTATGCCAGCTTAGATGCAATGCAAAGAAGTGCAAAGTAATGCACCTGGGAAACAAAAACCCAGGGGAAGAGTACACAATGGGGGGTGAAATATTGACAACAACAAAAAAGGAAAGGGACCTGGGGGTAATTATATCAGATGACCTAAAGGTGGGCAAGCAATGTGAGAAGGCAGTAAGAAGGGCTGAGGGGATACTGGGAAGCATAGGGAGAGGCATCACCAGTAGAAAACAGGAAGTTATCCCTCTGTACAGACAGTTGGTGAGACCCCATCTGGAGTACTGTGTGCAGTTCTGGAGACCCCATCTCCACAAGACATAGACAGGGTGGAGGCAGTCCAGAGGAAGGAAAGCAAAATGGTGCCAGGTCTGCACCAGAAGACATACAAAGAGAGAGACTTAAGGAGCTTAACATGTATACCCTTGAGGAAAGGAGGGAGAGGGGGTACATGATAGAAACTTTCAAGTACCTCAAGGGAATCGGCAAAGTCCAAGAGGGTAGCATCTTTCAGAAAAAGAGATGTTAGAACAAGGGAGCATAGTTTGAAGATAGACGGGGGGACGGTTCAGAGGTAATGTGAGGAACTATTTTTTTCACTGAGAGGGTTGTGGATGCATGGAACAGCCTTCCTGAGGAGGTCTTGGAGTCCAAAAACAGTGGGGGAATTCAAGAATGCATGGGACAGATGTAAGGCAATTCTGGGGGGGGGGGGGGTAGGAGGAAGTAGGCTGTTTAACTAGAATCTGCAGCTTATCCATTAGGTAGAGAAATGGGCAGACTAGGTGGGCCAAGTGGTCCTTATCTGACATCAAATTCTGTTTCTGTTTCTATGATGTGACCCTGCTGCCTGCTATTATACATTGATCTCCAGGACAAACATTGGAGGTAGTGAGACACACAAGAATACAATTTATGTTTCAATTTGATGCCCTCTGCCTGCAGTACTGAGACAAGTCCTGCTGCACCAAGACAGAAAGTGAGAAAATTAATGTCAGACTGGAACTCACAGGAAGTATGTTTGCATGGGTGCCTCCTGTCAGCCAACAGTATAGAGTTTAACATATTTTTTTTAAGTGGCGCACATATTACCAAAAGGATTATAAGGAGCCGAGCACAGGAATTAGATGCATAAGGTATGTCCCTCAATGGTGTGACATGAGTAACATGAGCTGCTTGTCCTCAGGAATGCAAAAAGTAACTGATCTCTTCTGCCAAAACTGGCAATTTTAACTGACAGAAGATTCCCCCTATAAATCATGTAACACAGGTTCTTACCTCCATTTGGTGACTGTTGTGGCAGAAAGCATCGTTGACTTACTTAGCCTAAAAGAGGCATGCTTCTCTGTCTTACTTGCTTTGTACTGGGAATCCTCAGTTTCAAACTGCCTGTTTCTGCAGATGCCATTCGGTCAGACCGAGCATCCTTATGATGGCAAGCAGCTGTTGTCACTTGCGCAGTTGACATTCAAAACTTTGCCATCCAATGGCTAGTAAAAATGAACCATGTTTTAAAAATGTATTGAGTTACAAAAGAATGCCTAAATAGCATTTTTTATGTATTAAATGAAAGCATATATTTTTAAATTCAAATGGAGTTTCCTCCTTGCATCAGTGACAGTGTTGTGGAGAGAATGTCATGATCAGTCTGTACCTTGGTGTTCTCGCACCAGAAGGTGGCTGTCAAAGTCTGGGGCACAGAGAGAGAGAAAGAGAAATAGGGGAGCTGCTCCCACTGCATACGCTCTCTAGGTCAGAAGCAGGTGCAGTAGGAACTCTGGAACAGAGAGTCACTCATGAAAATATATATAGTGCTCTAGGTGAGGAGTGGGTGGCATCAAAGAGAAGGTATTTGTCAGCAGTGATCCTAGCAACCACTGGCAGGATTGAAGCAGATTGAAGATCAGGATGGATCTGAGAACTGGTGGTGGGATTTGGGCACCCACACCACTATTAAGTGATTAATCAATCGGGATTGGGAATGGGATCAGGCATCCACTATCTTGTTCAGATCATATATACAATGTCAGGTGGTGGGATTGACACCACAGTTCAAAAATCAGTAAAGGAAGGGGTGGGGGAAGTGAAGAAAATGCTTACACTAATACTTTTAGTGATGTGCTTGTAGGATGATGTATACAATGTAATTCGCTCTAGTTGTTTTGGGGGGGGGCAGTATAAGAGAGAGTTTGTTTTTAACAGGCACTTTTCTGTATACAATGCATCAAACCAGATGCAGTCCACTGATTCGTAATGACTGCATGATTACAATGAGCTGAGACATGTGCTTACCCCACCCACCCCATCCCAAACTACAACAGGGCTGAAGGAACAAGGTTCTGATGCATCCTGACCACTGACAGTATAGATTGGACATGTATGTTTTAGAACAAGGAAAAAAGACAACTGTTATAAATTGAGCAGTCAAACCAGTGAGATATCTGACACTGGAAAGGAAGTAAAATAACATAACCTCAACAGGACCAAAATAACACAAATAAGAGACAGGGAATGTAAAGGTATATGAGGAAACATGCAGATGAGACTTCATTATTGAGAAGTGAAACCCAGACAAGACTGGCTTATTTAGTTTGCATTCAGTCTGCTCTTTAAGTTGCCACATGCAGCACTACAGTATAAGCCCTGGGCAATCATGCAAAAAGACTATTTCATTTTGTGATGTGGGCTTCCTCACTGTAGTATCCTGACTCATGTAAAGTTAATATCCCATTTGATAACAGTACCTGTTAACAGTTGAGCATGAACCTCCATAATGTACCTGATTGCTGTGTGCATTAGGAGTTAAGGCACAGCAAAAGTGCAACAGATAAATAACACTAGTCATATAATTAAAACACTTAAAATTGCACATCAGTTCCTAACCTGAAACAAATTAGCAGACCAAAAAGCAATCCTTTTGAAGCTCTGCTATAACAACATGTCCTGAAGAAACTCAGACAGAAAAATCCTGGGGCATAATGTAAATTGGAGTAGAACTAACTAAATGTTTAATGTTTGGTGAATAGAACAATGCTTGTGTATACTTATGAACTTTTGGCCTTTTTCTATTCCCACCCTTGGTAGATTAGGCTGGGTAGCTGTAGGGGATTGAGGGCCCAGCATCAAGTGTGAGCAAAGTGATAGAGGAGGACGGGGAGGATGCTGGGTGTTTCAAAATGCACTAAGCATGAGCTGCTGGGAGAGGCTGGTTCATTTTTGCTATGTTGGAGGAGCTATTCCCCCATACCGAACCTCGGGCTTTAGCCCTCCCGTTCAATGTTTGTTGAATAGAATAGTGCACGTGTATTCTTATGAACTTTTGTTCTTTCTCTATTCCCACCCTTGATGGATTAAGCTGGGTAGCTGTAGGGAAGAGAGGGCCCAAAAAGATTACCTCCTCCAACTCACGGAGAGTGTGACCAGTAGCACGTAGGAGAGGAAGAACCCCCCCAGTGGAGGAAACCTCTGAGGACCATGGCTACTGACCTGCCCATCCCCTGGGCAACCTAAGAGGAGATGATCTGAAATGCGTGCACTGAATTCTAATTCTGGTTTAGGATGTAGTGTTTACAGCATGGCAAAGTCCATTTTCCTAGTCTTTGGTGATGCATGCATGAAGGTTTGTTTTGGAAGTTAAAAAGGCAGAACCAATCCGGATGAATGTTGAGATGATAAATATGGATTAAGTCCAGCTGTTGACAGAAGATTTCAAACATTATCTAACAACTGTTTGAGGTATAAGGTGATAGCATATCTGAGATACATAAAGAAAGTGATGGATCTGAGAATGAAGAGGAGCATGAATTTGTCCAGATGAGCTGCCAGATTCGAGTAATCACAGGATGGATATTAGGTTATATGAATTCTTTAACATAATTAGTTAGACTTTGAGGAAGATAATGGCAAGATAGAATGATTGGCCCCTTTAGTAAATCGATGATTTTATGAATGTTGGTAAGGTTTTCAGTACTTCTTAAGGATGATGAGACAGAAAATCTGGGACACAGGAATCAAAAGAAGGATAGACAACTGGTGGAAGAAACTGTGGTATGCAAAGTAGAGTCAAATTAATTTCAGTTTAGTAGATGCACTATGTTTCATTATGGAATCATCTTATAGGGAGACGACAAGAAAGTTAAGTGATTGAAGCTTTTGGATACCTGGTTGAGCATAGTAACTGGAAGACTGAAAAACAATACAGATGAGGATGGAGTAGACTGTAAGATTAATAACTGGGTATCTGATAGGTATAGCTTAATTGATCTGCATGATAGTTCCAATGCTTAATGGCAGGTTAGAATTGCTAGAATATGGTTTTGTAAGAGGTCTGAACCTCACTTTTAGGTTCTTGGCAATATTGGGAATGCAAATAATCAGACAGGTTGCATTCGAGTAATAAACAAGTTTATTACTACAAAAGGGATAAATCACAGTTGCCCTAAGCAGTTCTTACCAATACAAACCGGGAGCCAGTGCTAAACGTTCCCTACACCTCGAGGTTTCTCTGTAGTCTCTTGGGATCTCTCGGGTCTCCGAGGTGTAAAGCCTGTGCATAACACTATATACCTGTGATAATTACTATGGTTACTAAAAGATAGAAACATTTCTAGTTACAGAGATGAGCCCTATTGACTAAATTAGAGGTGGCTCCACGGTCCAAGATAACATTATATAATTCTGTAAAGTCATCAGTTTTAGAACAAAGACGTTCTTATACAGAGTCTTACATAACAAGGTGTAGTGGTACACATCACCAAAGGATGGCAATGTTGCCTTACATATTACAATTACTTCAAGGACAGGTGTCTTGGCATCTGACAAGTAAGAAATAGACAAGAAAATATATGGTATAATGTGTGTGCATTAGCAAGCTAAGTGGGTTACAATAATATGCATTCATATCCTGACATCTACTCTTATACGGTAGATGCCCTTAGCCTTATGTATTAGTATAACCTATGCCTAAACATTAGCTGTCTACGGTGTACCCCTGAGGGTATCAATTAGGGTGCAGGGACCTCATGTAACAGTTTACATGAGCAAATAGTTAGGCAGGAATGTGATGAGCATATGAGGGATATGTTTCAAGCTGTAGTATAAGTAGCTTGGTGGCATAAGCCAGAAAGGCCCCCATGGAGTTTACTTGCTGGTGCATAAATTCCGACATGTTGAGGGAATGCTAGGTAAAGGAGAAGTCTTAACTAAGCCTGCTGACTGCTGAGGCAATGAAAGGTGTGATATTGGAAACAGTATAATGTATCAACTGAGTCGTTTGCAATAGTCTGATGTGGAATGGCAAAGACGTGGAATTGTAGTAAAGCAATAATGATTTCAGCTGTGCATGAGTGGCATGATGGAATGAAATGAAGACTTGCCCTTGGTGATGGATTCACTGTTGATTGAGTATAAGGAAGATAGATGTTGTCTGATACCAGAGAACCACAAGGAAGATGATTGCCATGAGTGTGTACATCTTGCAAAGGAGATGTAGATGACTTCATGAAGTACTGAAGTGTCTGGAGGTTCAGGAGCAGTGATTTAGATCACATAAAGATAGCAGGATAGCCACGTGATGGAGCTAAGATGGTGCATATTCTGAGATGCTAGATTGAAGAACGATCTTTGAAGAGCATTGGACAGCTATTTCATGAAGGTAATAGGGGAACGGCATGGTCACATCTGAGTTTTTATCCACTGTAGAGAATTGGATATATAATGGTATTTGTTGAATATGTTGTTGCTGGTGCCAATGGGAAGAACATAAGGGAACTACCTTGAGGAATTATGGTTTTTTGCAGATGAGGTATCCCAGGAGGGAAGTAAATTCATATTTCCTGGTGCTAGAGGATCAGTTTGAAGAGGACTCCACCAAAGCTTGGATCCTGGGGAGTATATCGGGAAGTAATGGCTTCCATACAGTCTGAGTCCAATGAGATGTCTGAAGACTGATCCTGTGGAGTTGATCGGGTGGTAAAAGCTTCTAGATGGTCTGAATCAATTAAAATGCAGAGGAATGGTCTTGTGGAGAATATCGGAGATAATGGTGCTTCAGACTGTCTGGGTCCAAAGAAATAGAGTAGTTCAAGGGATGCCACTAGACCAAGGTTTTTCTCTTTGGTGAGGTACTGATAGTACATAGAGTACTGGGCAGGAGTTGTAATGCCAGCTATAGGAGGAGAATAAGGCACAGCAATCATGAGAAAAAATCAAACAGATAGCTAATTGCTGGACGGCAGCAAATGTGAAGAATGGCCCAAAAGAAAAGACAAGGAAGCAAACATGCCAAAGCCCATGGCCATGTTAACGGTGGTACAAAAAAGGGCACCATGATATAGCAGCCACCCTCCCAAGGGAAGCCAAGGAAATGCAGCAGAACTGTCAGCAGAGGAATTCCAGGAAGCAACATTGGAGGTGGAGGACATCCAGGAAATGACAGGCAGACAGGGAGAATGCAGCAGGCTGGAAAATGTCCTAGGAGTGACACCAAGATGACTGATCCAACAGGGAGGAATAGCAGATGGTAAACCAGTCCCAGGAGAAATCCATCCATTGAGCAGAGTGGAACAGAGGAACTAAGGCAGGGTCCATCACAGCAGACTGAAGAGGACAATTGCTGAGGCAGGAGGTGAGCACGAAGATGCAGGGGGGTCCAAACAACAGGGTATCCCAAGTACTGCAAAATTATCAGCATAGAATGGAGAGATATATGCTGCTCAAGTGATAAGCTAAGGCCATTGAAACATAACTAGGCAACCATGGAGTGGAATGAGACAGCGACGTCCATGTAAGCAGGAGCACATGTTCAAAGGCCCAATGGCAGCATGCAGTGGAAAGCAGCACTTGTAATCAAGGCTGGGTGTACTAGAAAAAAGGAGCCCCTCCCCCTGAACCTAGAAGACTCACAGGGAACCAGGTCTAGGACAATTACAATCCATGCAAAACAACAGAGAAGCCATACAACAGGTGGAAGGCCAATGCCATGTGGTGGGGAAGCAAGGTGGAATGGATCCTGAGGCAGGAGAAGCAAAAGTGAGGAGTCATAGGGTCTTGAATACCAGCAACTAGTGAAGAGTCTGGGAAAAAGCATCAAGCAGGGGGCAGGATCCAGAACTGGATTAGACCAAGGGGTGACACCAATCCAGGGCATGAGGAGGAGATGAGTAATGGACAATCCAGCAATTGCAGGGGGCCAAGAGGCACAAACTGTCCAAATGGCAATGAAGTAGTTGAGTCCAAGGCTCATGGGTGGTCTGAATGAGCTGAGGAAGAAGTCAGGGGAGATATTCCAGGAGTGTCTGTGGAAACTGAAGGCATGGAATCAAAGATGAGGCCCAGGTACAGGAGATGGAGGGCTGATGATGGGTAGAAGGCATCCAAGGTCGAACAAAGATAGTGGACCCAAAACACGGTCTGAAAGATCCACAGAACCCAGCTGGAGCAGAAGGAATGATGCTATTGGTACAGAAATTACATGGTAGAAAATGCAGATGGATGTGACAGACTCCTAGCCTCAGTGAGCAGGCAAGCCTACCTTCACCAAAAACCTCAGACAGAGTTAGGGACCAAGCCCTTCTGAATGATGATATAGGATGAACTGATGGTAGAAACTGGAAACAAGGAACAGGCTCCCAACCCAAAAAAACAGGGCAAGCCCTCCTTCACTCAGTGCCCTGTCAATGAAAGGACAGGATGGATTGATGGTAGAAACTGAAAAATGGGGAACAGGCTCCCAGCCCTGGCAGACAGGGCAAGTCCGCCATCACGCAATACCCAACTATGCAGATCTAGGGACAGAGACTTCGAATGATGGAATAGGCTGGAACGATGGTAGTAATTGAAAATGAGGAACAGGTTCCCATCTCCGGCAGACAAGGCAAGCCTGCCTTCACTCAATACCCCTCTAGGCAGAGCTAGGGATGGAGACCTTCAGAATGATGATATAGGATGGGTTGATGGTAGAAACTGGAAACGATGAGCAGAACTTCCATCCTCGAAGACAGGACAGGTCCACCTTCACTCAATACCTCGCTAGGCAGAGTTAAGGATGGAGACTGTCAGACTGATGTTAGAGGCCAGAGGTGGCTGGAAACAGGCCCCCATCCCTGGTAGACAGGGTGAGCCTACCTATGCTCAATACCTCAGAAGACAGAGCTGGGGACAGAGACTGTCAGACTGCTGGTATGGGCCGAGCAAGGAAAAGGCAGTTGATGCAGCTGAAATAGAAAGAACAACCAGGCAGGGAAGCAAATAAATGGGGGAGAAAAGGGGGTAGCAGAGAATGAAGCAAGATAGAAGACAGAACACATACTAGAGGATGAGATACAAATGAAACGCACCGAAGGCACAGCAAACAAAAGTGCAAGGAGAACAACATTGGATATGTGAACAGGAGACAACTAAAGCCATAGATCATGGTTTAGCCTGAACTGGCAACAGGTAATCTGGTCCCAGAGTTGGGTAAGACAGAAACAGGTGGGAACATGGGGTCTGATTGGGTGAGTAGATTGATCTGCAGGAGAAAAGCACCCGGGAATCAAGTAGGTTCACAATATAGCATAAAAATATGGACTGGAGTTGAGACTTCTAATAGACAGCTGCTTATTTGAAGGTGGAAAAGTGACATACAGTATATGGCTTCAGGCATTGTTTGCTTACTGGAGGCCAGTTTTGTAACTTGAGGCCAACAATTTTCCACTATTGACTGCCACCTTCAGTCAGTTTTTTATTTAGGAATCTATTTTGGGAACAGATTTGTTGCTCTGGTGCAGTTGTCTGATAACCAGCAGGAGTGTTTGATGGTCAGCACTGCAGTTGCAACTGGGCTGCTCTGGCGATATCTTAGGTGTGATGGAAGACGTGTTTGCAATGAGGCTGCAACAGGTAAATGACTAGTACAGAAAGCAAAGCATACGGTTGTGGATCTTGTAATGGTTTGAACTCACCAGGTAACAGCATTGGGAAAATATTAGTGATAGTAGCTGCATAAAGACATACAGGTGGGTGCAGCTTGAAGCCGAGGGCTAGTGGATGATGTCACACCCTGGATGTGCTGGCACAGAGATGGGGCAATGGCTCAGAGAGGATCAAAAGTCCAAAGTAAATGACAACAGGGGAAACAAGGCATGGAGATGAGGTACAGGGGAACCAGAGCAAAGCAGGAGCGGAGAGGAAACAAAGAGGAAGGGGGCCCAATGCAGGGAACAACTGAGAACAGGAATGAGGATGTGCACCAGGAATAAAGTGGGAATAAGGCAGACAAACAAGGAGATGGGGGGGGCATGAACAAACACAAAACAGAGCAGGAGAATGGAGAAAGGAGGGCAACAGCAAGGAGCAAGCAGAAAATGGACCAGAAAGGCAAGAGAAACTAAATGGGAGCAAGATGGAGAATGCCAAGGTGGCTCAGCCTCACGGCATGCATGAGTCCAGAACACCCTGAAACAAGCACCTGTTTCAAAATGCACCAAACATGACCTGCTGGGAGAGGCTGGTTTATATTTTGGTATGTGAGAGGCGCTATTACCCCACATTGAACCTTGGGCTTTAGCCCTCCCATTGAATGAGCTAATGAGAACAGATACATTTGGGATAAAATATTTGACCAGTTAATACAAACAAAATAAAAAAATTGAATTTTTTAATTGTTGCTCAGCACACAATCATATACAAATCAAAGTCCATGAGAACATACATCCCTTTAAATCAAGTACCACGTAAATAAATACAATTTTCTCAAAATCACTGGACCAAGAATTTGGCATGACAGATGCTCATGAAAAAATGCGACATCAGAAACTTTACTGGTATAGCTCAATTCAGTGCTTTCTTCTTTGGGGAGCATTAGTGACAAATAACAGACGTTTACAGTTAATTACCAGTGTTTTCCAAGAGAGAGAGTACAGGATTTTCAAAAACAGCATACACAGCTGTGCCGAGTGAATAGTCCTGTTACAACTGATAATGCAGATATCAACCTCCCTCCAAAAAAAAAAAAGTATTATTACTCATCAGTATTAACCACTGCAACTGAACAGCTATTTTGATAACAGCATAAAAATGACATTTAAAGGCACAGTTCATCATGCAGATGAACGATTCTGGGTTACGATTTTTTTTCCTGTGGAAGTGACAGAAGTGATGCTTAAGTAAAGCCCCAAAATATAAACAGAGAGGAAAATGCAACATTCACGCAATATACAGCACATATTGCTAAAGGAATGTAACTTTAATATCCGCTCATTGACCTACCACATTGTGCAAAAGCTGCAAATTAAACATATTATGCCATCGCATATTTGGGGTGCAGCAGCAGCACAGGTCACAAAACACAGACTAACACCACAAGAATCACAATGGCATCCACAGCAGTTAGATATAGCCTGGGTGAATGTGCTCACTTCCATGTAGCAAGTGAGACAAAAAGATCCAGCTGATCAAATAAATATCATATATTGCCCCCCTCCACATGTATTATGTGATGTCGTAATTAGAAACACAAGCATGATCTGATACTGGGAAAAGCTGTGCTAAAACAAAGATTGAACAATGTCAAGCGTGTGGGGGGGGGAGGGATATTTCACAAAGCATCCCTGAGGGACATTACATAAAACACCTTAGGGGACTTCATGGAGTACACTGGTGACAAGGGGAACACTGCATGGGTAAGGAGGAGTATTTTTGTTTGCCTGATACTAGACTATTACTTTTGCCTACCATAGAAGACAATTCCTGATTCACTGGACTCTGTGACCACAGAGACTGTAACAGTGCAGCCAACAGTTAACAGCCTTCACACTACCACAGACCTGGTCCAGGATGAGAAACAACTGAAAGTGGCCCCTACATCTGTGCCTCAATACCAGTCTGGAGGTGCTGCTGTACTGCTGCTGCCTGGTGTGTTGCAAGTGTGGCATGAGGCTGGGTGGCATGGAGCAGCTGCTGCTTATGATCATCTGTTAACTTCTAAGCAGTCTGCCGCTGCTGCCCACAGCTCCAGATTCTACAATCACTGAGTGGGAGAGCAGGCAATTATTTTATTTATTTATTTAGCTTTTGTTTACTGGGTAGGAGCACTAGCCATAAGAATGACTATTTTTAGGCGCGACCCAGGAGGATACATAACACAGCAGAGAGAGATCCAGACAATTCAAAACAGTTTTTAAAATTGTTATAGGATATCTATCCAGACAATTTAAAACGGATTACAAGATTGATATAGGATACAGGGTAAGGGAACAATAAGAAGCAGCAACTAGTGTGGCATAAAGGCAAATGGGCATGTAAGAACAATAATTACAGTGACAAATACAAATACTGAATAAGGTAACATCAGTGTAGACAGATAGTTATGTAAACACAAGTAGACTAAAAGCAGTGAGATAGAATAAAAGTGTTTAATGCAGAAATTAGAATAACATATTGAACATTAGTGCCAATTTTGGTGAAACTAGAAGCGCTTATACACAGAGAGGGGCCAGAGGCAGTAGGAGTGATAAGAACAGCAGCATGGGAAGAAGGCTAAGGAGGTATGAAACAGGAGCATTTGTTAGACAAGATGAGATGGTTGCACAGTTCCTTTTTAAAAACACAATGAGACGGAGCTTGGTGAGTGAGTAAGGGGAGGGAGTTCTAGTACTAGGGAGCATGACAGGAAAAGGCACTGGCACCTTTAGAAGGATTGTGCCTAGGGATATATGCAAGTGACTTGTCGACTGAACGCAGACTGTAGCAGGAGGGCACCTGGCAAAAGAGGTCAGCAAGTGATTTTGGGGTCTGAGTCCTTATAATATTGTCAACAACAGAGTCAATTGAGTAGAGTCTGTACGCATGAGGAGATAGCCAGTTTAAGTCTGAATAGAGGAGACAGTGGTGTTTAAGTTGGTGAGAGGAGGATGCATAACGACAAATGTTATGTCACATTCCATTTGTGGAACGCAGATATAGATGCTGAGGCATATGTAGCAACACTGTAGGTAAGCGATGGAAGGAATAGACCATGTGCTATGGCAAGCCTAGCTGGTGGGGGGGGAATACATAGCTTGTTCGAGAGGCAATTATAAGTTTACAATTTACAGTCTTACAGGCATTTTGTATGTGTAGGTCAAAGTTCAGTGAGGGGTCTAGGGTAATACCTAGATATTTAAAAGAGGTCACTAATCCAACTGATGAACCATCCAAGGCAGAGATACTAAAGTTGGCACTGGCGTGCTTGAATCTGTGAGGGGTACCAAATAGCATGGCTTGAGTCTTTGGCTTATTTAGGACTAGCTTGTGGCTAACTAACCAGAGTTGGGTGAGTTGAAAATCAGCTGAGAGGCTGTGATTAAGATCCGAGGTGTCCTTAGCACTAGAGTAAAGAACAATGTCATCCTTGAGGCACACCAGTATTCACCATGGTTACATCCGAAAGGGTTGAGTTGAAATTAACCATTTGCATTCTGTTTGATAGGTAGCTGCCAAACCAACTGACATTAGTTGCAAAGCCCAACGAATGGAGGGTAGTTTTGAGGATAGTGTGGTCCATAAGATCAAATGCCTTGGTCATATCAATGAAAATGGCTCCAATGAGACGGCCTGAGTACATGGCTGATAGGTCTCAGATGTAAATTTAAGAAGTGCAGTGGTAGTGCTGTGTCCCTTACAGAAACCGTGCTGAGCTGTAGTTAACAGGTTATTTTTCTGGAGGGATTCAGTAGCCTGAGTGGCAACAAGTTTCTCAAGGATCTTACTGAACACAGGCAGGATAGCAATAGACCTGTAGTTTGGGAGCCAGCAGATGAAGTGCTGGCCCAGGGGAAACAGAGGAAGACTGAGCTATTGAGGGAAGGTTCGGGGGCTGAGAAAGTTGTCAAGTTTGCTACTTGTCAACAGCTTGTTTTATCCAGTAGCCATGAGGGTTCTTTTGGGAGCGGTGGGATGTACAGCAGGAAGGACTGTTATTTTTTCAAGTGATAAAGGAAACAAAATTAATCTTAATTAGAAACTAGAGAGATTTTGCATGAAAAAACAGCTATCTGAGGAATGGGCCAATTAGCAGGGGGGTTCCATGTGATTAATGGCAAAAACATATTAGTGACCGGAATATGGGTGAATACATAACAGCGACACCACAAAAAAAAACACACAATCAATGAACATCAAAATGGCGAACCCACAACCTCCCCCCCCAAAAAAACCTAAGCAAACCACACCCACTACATCCACCACTCCACTACCCATTCTTAACTGAAACTGAAAATTATAGGCAACACCACAGAGATAACCATAGAGGGACTGGGAGCCATTCTCAGAAACCACAAAACACAGCCTCTTACTGAGACCTTCATCTTTTTTTTTTTTTTTTTTTTTTTTTTGCCAGATGTCATCCCAGCACATGACAGCAGTTGCTCCAAACGAATCTCACTTAGTCGTTACTCATTCTGTACACACTCAAAGCACCATATAGTCGGATGTAAGGCACCTACATGAGTATTGAAACCCCAATGCCACCCCTCCACCACATTATTAGTATGAGCCAATCCCATCCTAGTTGCACTGTAACAGTTCCAAACACTGATAGGAAACAGTGGTCGACATCCAGACCGACCCAAAGGACAACTGACCCAGGTATCTTTGAAATAGTCCACCAAGGGTTGCAAGATTCCTCAAAATGCACAAAAATGTCCCACTCCTGCAATGCTTTTAAATTCCCAACCACAGCCACCACAGGTACAAATGCCAATTCTAATAACATGCAATCGTGTAAGGAGAAATCCACATTTCCATAGCACTCCAACACATCTGGACACATTTGTATTCTCCTCCACACTGCTTGTGAGAAATGAAACACCCACATACCTGCACATGGGGGAACACTGACATCAGGCCCTTCCACACAGCCCACTCATAATCCGTTACTTCAGAACAAGGATGAATCCCAGGACTGGCAGCCTTCAGTGCACTGAAGGCACGGACATCTGACTGCACCTTCTGTGTACACATAAGGATATAGGCAGCCGGTATTATTGTGCCTCCTTTCAACCCCTGCATGGAAAACAACTGTGTAAACAATGGAAAACACTGGAACATGCCATCAAGGCACCACTCCTCCGATTCCTCCAGAAGTCTCATGTTCGTCTCCATGGCAAATACCAATATACGATCCACATCCTGGCCACTGTCATAAAAGAGGAAATGCTTACTAGTGGAAGTCTCTGTTTTATTGCTCTGGAATCCGCAACTCCTTAACAGAACATGGGGCTACTGGACATCACTGCTCCACATGCCTCACTTGCTGCACCATTCATTTCATCAGTGACACCCCAGGTAAATGGCCAGCAACAGGGTCTGGAACACCTAATGTACACTCCACTATGACCCGGGATGTATTCTCCACACTACTCCTTGCCCATTCCCATACCTCACACATGACACAGTGTACAGCCACCTTGCCTGCATCAGTAACATGATTGTGACTTTTTATACTGCACACCACATTTTCAGCTACCATGTGCACCCAAGCCTGGCACCCATGCTTATGATACTCGGTGCTCTTCCAATAAATCTTCCTGGCCACCTCCTTGTTCTTCTGATAGAGCAACCCCCCATACAGAAGGCGCGGTCTCCCTTTGTGACTCCTCAGGAACTCAGCAGCCATAACCACACACACACACTGCTCCACAGCACCGTTGCAGCATCTCATGTACCTCTTATAGTGTCAATGACCTCCTGACATAAAACACCTGTGAATCCTAATTACACACACCTGTGAAAGTCACAATATAAAAAAAAATAGTAAAAGCCTGCATAACACTGCACATATGTGTGTGTGTGTGTGTGTGTGTGTGTGTGTGTGTGTGTGTGTGTATACACACACATGCGCGCGCGCCACGCGCCGTCACCCAGAATCGAACCCTACAGACTCAAACCTCACTAACTAGCTACCTGCCTACTTAATAGCCATACTAGACCGCAACACCACATCTGCTGCAGCAGGTCAGAATACACCCTACATTCTTTACAACATCTCCAAGCACCATTTACCCATGTTACATCCTACCTCCCTTTTCATGCGGGGGGGATCTGCCCCTGCACCCCCTATTTTTAAATAACTACCTCAAAGAATGCACAATATTTCACATGGTGTGCTATAGTAGATAGCACACTTTGCCATCCCAGCACACAGTCACCATTATTGCATCCACACACAGTCGCCATTATTGCAGTCGCTCTTCAGTGCATGTCACTGTTTTCACAGTCGCCCTATTTGAGTCACTCCAATTTGAATCACTCAGATTGGTTCACTCATATCATGGGATATTATAGCACAGTTCCCCTCCAGCTAATTTTAAAGGAGATAGGAAATGCATTTCAAAGTGATTTTGTTGCTCATCTGCATATTTATGTGCAAAAATATTGTGGTTTTGTTTGTTTTAGTTTTGTTTTGTATTTCTGGTCTTACTCAATTAATTCATAGGCGTTTTTTTTATCCAGAGGCTTGCAGAGTGAGCTTCTTTTTTAAACCCACTGCCTAAGTAACTCCCTTGAGACATCTACTGAAGCTGCTGCTTCAGTGTGCTGGAAGTATAGACCAAATAGGCTGAATGTATAGCTATTGAATTTGATGTAATTCTGACTTTTTTCTTTTCACTTTTTCTTGATTTTAAATTGAGTACTATTTATTTCACTAAAGTGATTGTAATGTCTGTCACAATGGCATGGGTGTTGCTCTAATGAGCCTGGTTTTATGAAATTTCCCTTTTTTCCTGTTTGATTGCGTGGAGGCCCCCCAACACACATACACAGCCACTAATAAGTAATATAGTTCTGTCACTTGTTTTTGAATTTAGTTGTGCTTGTATTAAAGGTAACTGTTTTTGTACACTACGAAGTAAGACAAGTATTTTGGTTTGTACATTTTTTTAAATCAGATTTGGAAAAGGACAATCTCTTGACAGCTTTATTAATTGTCAGTAGTTAAACAGCGGCCAGTCAGCATAATCAAACAGTAATGCCTGCAAATCATTTTAAGTGTAAAAAAAAAAAAAAAATTTTAAATTGGTGGCATTTTTCCATTTTACTCTATGTTGAATGCAGCTTGAATGATTGACTGGGGTAAAATGTTGTCCTTACTCTAGCAACCTTTATCAAGATCAGTGAAAATAGAAACACAGAATTTGACAGCAGATAAGGACCGCTTGGCCCACCCAGTCTGCCCATTTCCCTACCTACTGGACAAGCTGCAGATCCTAGTTAACCAGCAGCCTACTTCTTCCTACCCCCACCCCCTAGAATTGCCTTATTACTGTCCCATTCATGCTTGAATTCCACTACAGTTTTTGACTCCACATCCTCCTCCGAAAGGTCGTTCCATGCATCCACAACCCTCTCTGTGAAAAAATACTTCCTTAATTTACTTCTGAGCCGCCCCCCCATCTTCAAATTGTGCCTCCTTGTTCTTGCACACCTCTTTTTTTGAAACATGCTACCCTCTTGGACTTTGTTGATTCCTTGAGGTACTTGAAAGTTTCTATCATGTCCCCCCTCTCCCTCCTTTCCTCGAGGCTATACATATTCAGCTCCTTAGGTCTCTCTTCATATGTCTTCCGGTGCAGACCCTGCACCATGTTAGTGGCCCTCCTCTGGACAGCTTCCATCCTGTCTGTCTTTGCAGAGATTGAGTCTCCAGAACTGCACGCAGTACTCCAGATGGGGTCTCACCAGCTGTTTGAACAGAGGGATAATAACTTCCTGTTTTCTACTGGTGATGCCTCTCCCTATGCATCCCAGTATCCCCAACCCTCCTTGCTGCCCTCTCACATTGCTTGCCCACCTTTGGTCATCTGATATGACTACCCCAGGTCCCTTTCCATTTTGTTGTTGTTAGTATCTCACCCCAATTGTGTACTCTTCCCCTGGGTTTTGTTTCCCAGGTGCATTACCTGCACTTCTTAGCATTGAATCTAAGCTGCCATACACTTGACCATTCCTCTAACCTTGCAAGTCCTTCTCATCCTTTCCACCCCACCTTGTGCATCAACTCTGTTGCAGATCTTGTGTCATCTGCAAAGAGACATACCTTTCCTTCCAGTCCTCTGCAATGTCGCCTATAAAGACATTGAAGAGAACCAGGTCTAATACTGAGCCCTACGGTGCCCACTAGTAACCCTCCTTTCTTCAGAGGTGGACTCCATTTACTATTACTTTCTGTTCCTATTCTCTAGCCAATTCTTTACCCAGGCTGTCTCTGGGACCTCCCAGGCTGGCTAACTTGTATATTAATCTTTTGTGTGGGACTGTCAAATGCCTTGCTAAAGTCTAGGTAGGCCATGTCACAGCCCCTCCCTGATCTACTACTTTGGTCACCCAGTCAAGAGCATCTATCAGATTTGTCTGGCATGACCTTCCTGCTGTGAATCCATGCTGCCTTGGGTCCTGTGCCCCTCTGGCCTCTAGATACTTGACAGTTCTTTCCTTCAGAAGTGATTCCATCATTTTCCCTATCACTGAGGTTAAACTAACAGGTCTGTAGTTTCCTGCTTCTGCCTTGCTCCCACTTTTGTGAAGGGGAATCACATCTGCCCTCCTCCAGTCCTCAGGTACCACCCCATCCTCCCATGATTTGTTAGAGGGTAGTCAGTGGTGTCACTAGTTCTACCTTTAGTTCTTTTAGAATTCTGGGATGAATCCCATCAGGCCTCATTGCTTTGTCCACCTTCAGTTTTAGAGTTCTTTCAGAACCCTTTCTTCTGTAAATGGGCTGGTATCAACTTCTGTATCCAGAGTGTTTCTACTGTTTGTTTTAGGTACCTCCCCTCTTCATTTGTAAATACTGAGCAAAATATTTGTTTAGTATCTCTGCCTTTCACAGTCACCCTCTGCCCACCCTCCCTCCCTTTATTAAGCCTCACTATCCCTCCCTTGGTCTTCCTTCGCTCCCTGATGTACCTATAAAGGTTTATCCCCCTTCTTAACTGAGTTGGCTATCTTTTCCTCGGTTTGGGCCTTTGCTGTTCTGACTGCCTTCCCAGCTTCCTTTGCTTTAACTGATACAGTTCTCTGTCCTGCTCCTTCTGTGATTCCTTGTACTTCCTGAATGCTTTCTTTTTCTCTTGAACCTTCACTGCCACTTCCTTTGAGAACCATAGTGGTTTCTTACATCATTTTGTTTTGTTTATTTGTTTCACACAAAGGCTTGTTACCTCTGTGGCAGTTTTTATTATTCCCCATTGTTCTTCCACCTCCTTCCTGCCCATTTGATAGTGCATTCCTTAGGCAGCGCCCATTTTAGCAAGATCAGCCCTCCTAAGTCCAGTACTTTTTCCTTTGTATGGCTTGACTCTATTGCTGTGTTTATTGTGAACCATACTGTTGGTGGTCGCTAGTTCCCAGATGGCTACCCACTTCTACATCTGTGATCCTCTCTCATCTCCATTTGAGAGAACCAGGTCTAAGATTGCTCCCTCTCAAGTGGGCTCCAGTACTAGTTGTCTAAGGCATGCCCCTGTAGGGCATCTAGAATAACCCACTCTTTGAAGTGGTTGCTGCAACTGCACTCCAGTTAACACCTGAGTACGTTCAGATCACCCATCAGCAATATCTCCCTTTTCTACCATTCTAAGTATACTTTCTATCATTTCCTTGTCCATTTCCTCCCCCTGAGAAGAGTCTATGCTCTAACCCTGTGCGGATTGTGGTGCCATTGCCTGTCTCAAATTTACCCACAGTGCTTCTTCTCCTCCTGTTTACCCTTTTGTTCTGTTGCTTTGATTCCTTCCCTTATGTAAGAGTCTCCTCCTCCTCCTCTTTTACCCTCCCTGTCCCTCCTGTAGATAGTGTATCCTGGTATGTTTACGTCCCAGTCATGGTTTTGTGTATACCATGTTTCTGTGACTGCCACAATATCCAGATGTTCCTCCTCCATCAAGGCCACTAATTCAGGAAGCTTGTTACCCAGACTACGGGCATTGGTACTCATTGCTTTCCATTTTTTGATAGCTTTACCTTCTGTTGCAGCATCCCCCACTGACATTTCTACCTCAGTCTTTTTTTCATTTAGTACCCTGTTTTGTAGGGAGAGGCTGGGATTTTCCTGCTGCTTATCAGTGTCTCCCCCTTTGAATAGTTTAAAAGCTTGCCAATGAAGCATTTAAACCGATTGCTCAAAAGACTTGTTCCCTTCCTGGACAGATGCAGACCATCCTGCCAGTATAGGCTGGTGTCCTCAGGTGGAACCCCAGTCTAATGAAGCCAAACCCTGTGCTCCACACCATTTTGCAACCATTCATTAAACTGTATGGTGCAAAGTACCCTCGCCTCCCCCATGCCATTGGCAGGCAGCACCTCTGAGAAGGATACTGTGTGTGCTACTTGTCTTAGGCCCCTCCCCAACTCTACAAAGTCCTCCTGCACTGCTCTAATCTCATGATGAGCCAAGTCATTTGTCCCTAGGTGGACAATGACATCCAGCTCAGACTCCTGTGCAGCTGTTCTCATGATCCTGAGGATGTGCTTCCTGTTCCTCTAAGCCATGGCACCAGGCAGGCACCTTACTTCAGTTTTCCCTGCTCCCACCAGTTCTATCCCCCTAATAATTGAGTCCCCCACCAGGAGCTGCTTCCTTTCCCTGTGGTGTCCTCTGCCTCCTTTCTGTGGGCCTCCCTTATGACAGTTGCCCTCAGCCTCCTTAGTCTCCTCTGCGGGTGCATCCATAGGGGAGCTATGCTCCTCCAGAATGGTGTATGGATTGTGGGGTGGAACAGCTGACTGGGTGTGCCTCTGTTCCACCATCCTCACCCTCCCTGAGCCCACTGTGGTCCAACTGCTGTGCTTTCTTTGCAACCTCTGAGGTAGTGGTGGTGGCTCTGGTGCTCCCTGGATAGGGGAGGTTCCCTTCCTACTGTCCAGTGTGGCCTGGGGGAAGGTTACCTTACTACTGTCCAGTGTGGCCTGAAGACTGGCAACTTCCTCCCTCAGGGCAGAGAGTTGTCTGCAAATAGGGCAGCATCTCAGCCTCCAGAAAGACTCCCAGAAGACTGCTGCCCCACAGCCATTACATTGCACTACTCCCCACATGTTTATCTACTATTTTTTTTTGTGTGTGTGTGATTGGTTTGTTATATAGAAATATATATATATATATATATTATACAATGTGTATGCTTATATTGTCAGTGCAGTGTGCTAGAGAGGATATGACAGTGATATGCACCTTGTACTCTTGAGGAAATGATGTCAGAACCCCAGGTATAAAGGAACTATTTCCAGGGGTGAGTGGGGTGAGGGTGGGCAGGGGTTGGGCCTAAACTGTGCCCTCACAAAACAATCAGCTAAAAGCTCTGACCCACTGCTGCAATGAGGTGCCTTCCTGTCAGCAAGATGCCCTACACAACAATTTGACAGAGAAATACCCTGCTAATCAAACAGAGAAAATCCAGACATCCAAGTCAGACACAGGTAAACATCCCCAGCCCCAAAACAGCCTGATGGTTTGTGCTCTGAAAGCAATCAGCCCCAAAATAAGTCAGCTGTGCTTTAAACTCTTCCTGCACTGAAAATCTTAAGAACTGGAACAAAAGTAAAGCTAGATCCACCTCCCTCTGTTGCTTGAAAGACTGTCTTTCCTGTTAATTCTAAGTTCCTTATTTCACCTTTCAGTTAGAAGTAGCCTCCACCTGCAGAATATCTGCTACAAACCAAAGACAACTGTAAGGTTCACCTCCCTCTGTTGTGAGCACAACTCGCTTTCTTGCAAATCCTATGTTCAGTATTGCAGCTTCCAGCCAGAGGTAGCTTCACCTGAAGAATATTAGCTGTTCCCTCTGTTTTGTTTTTTTGTTTTGTTTTTTGTAAGTTATGTCAGTTAAAATGATACATGAGATTGGTTTGTATTCACATTTCAATGCTCCCATCATAATCAAGGATGACCTCCATCCCTGAATAAAAAAAGATAAAATAGGAAAATGTATAAAACATGTGTTTGAACCACACCTATTAACATGAATTATGTATAATTAGTTTCTTAACCATCAAGAATTCATATAATTAATGCAGAAAAAAAACATCAGTTCGGCATTTGAGATATCAACCAAACTAACTGTAATACTAGAAGTTCCATCACTGTAATGCTAGTATTTTGACCCTGCTTTTTTTTATCTCTGTATTTATTTTCAAGGTCAAGAAAAATTGATCAATTTCTATTATCCAATATCTGGCTCCAGGTAGCAGCTGCTGAACAGAGGATATGTTATGGAGTGACCTGTGCTGAACTGAACTTTGGAAAGTAATTTTGAAACATACTAATTACACAAATATTGCTAAAAAAAAAAAAATTAAAATCAAAACTCCTTTCTACATAGTACTTTTTTGGCAGGAGTGATAATCATAGCGAATAGCAAAGATTGTTTCGGCTGCTGATTAAAATGGAGGGGTTGGGTTTACCACAATCAAATTTAAATGAATAATTAATGTATAGTAGGGTGGATGATGTTCTGGAGCACAAGTTTGCACAGGACTCTTACTTTGTAAAATCTTTCCAGTACTTTTTTCCCTAAGGCTGAGCGCTCAACCTCCTTTGACACATGAAACTGCCATCATGAGTCTGATCATCTGAGTCCCCGGGCTGATAGGTTAGGCATGGATGCTTGATTATGGCTAAGAAAAACATTTAAATAAAGGTAAAAAATGTTTGCATAATATAACTGGCAAGTAAACATAGTAACATATTTAAAAATATGACATACAAGTTGCAGCATCTGTTTATAAATTTGTCAATCTTTTTTTTTTTTTTTCTTTTCCCTTACGCTAATGTTATCTCTGCACAGACTGAGAACCTAGGTACTGCTGCATGGTATATTGTAATACCAAAACACACTGTTTGTCATTTTTGCATTCAGCTCAGTAGACATTCATATCACTGTGGGGATCGGAGCACAGAAATACATTGCAACATCTGACATCAGTTTTGGAGATCAGTAGTAGAACATTAGTTTTCTCTTTAAGAGTGATAATAAAATGATTTAACCAACTTAGCAGTAACAGTATTGCTGACTATTTACATAATGTATAATGTATTGCTTGACCTGGATAGTTTTTATCTGGTGTTCTCTGTTTTGTTTTATTTGTACCATTCATGACTGTAATTTCCTGTATTCATTATTGCACCTGCATGACGTGGAGCCTTTGCAAAAGAGACTGACTCAAAGGTTTGTAATTCTGATTCAATTAATGAATAATAAATAAATATGCTATTTTTAAATTAAGTAAGTTGGGGTCTGTCCACTGTGCTAAGGATGCCAGCAGAGATATAGACAGGTATCTGAAGTTTGAAACTACAGTTCAACATCACGTCCTTTTTTTCAACAGGCGGGATACTCTAAATGAACAGTGAACATATAAGAACTGTTATTCTTTTCCACCAGGAGCATTTGGCATGTTATCAAGTGTGACTGCCAAGAGCTACAAGGCCTTTTCTACATGGTCTCATTGTTTGGATTGCAACCTTATCCCGTCTTTTATTGCTTCCATTGAGTTTGAGAGAGCTTGTTTGCAATACTAACATGTTTTCGAAACGTGCACCAATAGACCGAAACAAGTTAGTGTATAAAGCTGCAACTTTCTGTATGTAAAGCGCTTCTGAGTTCAGTAAAATTCTGGACTACTTTTACCATTATGTCTTCAGCTGCAAAAAAGTAGGCTTGCACAGTGGCAAGAAGTGCAGGTAACTGTGACAGAAAAGATAGTGGAAACACAAAAGGATCTTTCCACACCCTCAAGGGGTCCATATTGGAGGATGTCACCTCCTTCAAATACCTCTGGCTCTGGCTCTGGCTTAACTGGCATCTTGACTTATCTGGATGCCATCCACAAATAATTGCACCCTAAACTAGGTGCTCGGTACAGACAATGTGGTTGCATCCCCCTACCAGCCCACAGTGAAATTGTCCAGAAAATGATCCTCCCAATTTCTGACTATGGTGACATAGTCTGCAACGTAGGCCCCAAGTCCACCCCTTTTGTTGGTTTGCTCTTAACTGTTGGCCCTGTAGTCATCATTGTGACCTTTATATTGCTCTCTCTTCCCACATCTTGGGGCCAGATGCCTTGCCCAGTGTTCCTCCTGAGTCAGGATGTACTGGTTCTGCTCCCTCCCCTTCTACTTAACCGCCCTCCTCTCCACCCCTCCTCCTTCCACCTACTCTTTCTGTACCTGTGGCTACCAGACCCTTGCACTCCCTGTCTAATCTTCCACCTCAGGACAGGCTGCTTTCTCCTAACATTTCCCTAAAATTTGTAACTCCCTTCCCTTAGATAGCTGCTCTGCCCCGTCTACTCGTTTGCTATCCTCTCTTCTTTGCAAATACATTTTTCCATCCTGCAGCAGCACCTGACCCACTCCCGAGTAGCCCCCCACCCTAATTCTCTGTCACAAACTGTGTCTAACTACTCCTCCTATTCCCCACTCCTACCTTGTTCCAGAAAAGCCAGTATCCCATGACACTGACTGGGTGTGCTCAAGTAATTGTTGAACCCTTGTGGGGTTTCTGCTCCAGAGGGTCAAAGGATTGCCCCTTCCCTTCTACCCTAACTCTCTTCTTCACAACTTCTTTTCTCCATCCTGCAACTGCACTTGATCCAAATAACATCCCAACCCCTTCTCTCTTTCAAAACTGTGTCTAATTACTCCTTCCTATTCCCCACTCCTACCTTTCCCCAGGAAAGCTGGTATCCCACAACACTGACTGGGTGAGCATCGAGCAGTGTTGGACCCTTGTGGGGTTACCAGTCCTCCAGAGAGTCAAAGGGTTTGCCTCCCTCACCTCTACCACATCTCTCTCTTCTTGCTGGCTGGAAAACCAGAACATTCAGTTAGGGTTGCTCCCTGCTGAATCTGGGCCTTATGGGGTGTGCATCCCAGAGGTCCAAAGGTCTGCCCCACTTAACCCTATCTCCCCCTCCATTCCATTTCTTCAGTCAATCTAACTATATTTCTCTCTCTTCCCCTCATCTACTCTTTCTTCAGTCAGGCTAGCTATATTCTGTCTCTTTCCCTCACCTTCTCTGTCTCTGCTAGGGACAGGCTGCCATACTAGAGTTTTGAATGTGCAATATTGTATTTTTGATCAGTGTATAGCAGTTTCAATGCACACCCCCACATGTTCACTTCCTCTTATTTTCACTGGTGGAACACTAGTGCTGCTATGTATAGTGATCTACCAAATATTCACTGTCTTTTTTTTGCTCTAATATGGAACCAATGAATATAGTGAAAATAAAGACACTAGGTGGGATATTCAAAGGGGATGGTGCGCTGTGCAATTCCCGATGCACTGTGGCGCACCAGTATTATCTGCGGCGCAGAATGCGGGGGGGCCAATGCATATGCGGCACATCCCGATATTCAGCCCGGGATGTGCAGCGTATATTCAGGCACAAACTCGCCTTGCACCGCACAGGGGGGTGCAAAGATCCACCCATAAAAAGCAGGAGCAAGCCTGGGGACACCCACAGGCAGGCCGCCATATTGCAGTGCGCAACACAGCAGCCGCCTGCTGTGGGTGGCCACCCGACCTCCTGGGACACAGTCTGGACGTCGTGCTCCCCCCTCGCCGGATCACAGACATAAGTGTCCATACATATCCCCGGTGGTCCAGTGGACTCTACCCCATCACCCGATCGCAGGCATATAATATAGACAACCCTGGTGGCCCAGTGGACCTGCTCCCCTGCCCGATCGTGGGCTGTGGTCAAAATCACATTCCTTGGTGGTCCAGTCAACCTGAGCCCCAGCCCGATCGTGGGCAAATAAAAATAAATGTCTATGGTGGTCCAGTGGACCCAATCCCCAGCCCGATCACGGGCAAATAAATATAAATGTCCCTGGTGGTCCGGTGGATCTAATCTCCAGCCCGACCGCGGGCTTTAGTTGTAAACATAATCCCCAGTGGGTCAGCAGTACCCCCCTCCCCACCAGCCCACTCAGACCCACCACACTCCTCCCCAGTCAGCGGCAGGTGGCAGCTCCCCACCCATAAACCGCCTGGCAGCCGATGACCAATGTACAGTACAGCTGTATGCCCATTGGTCCCCTGTGTGGGCCAATGGGCATGCAACTGTGCTGTACTACCTGATCTAAATGTGAATGGTTCAGTCACATTTTGGGACTCAGTAGTATAATATGGCCTGCAAGCCCATTGGCCCACACAAGGGACCAATGGGTGTACAGCCATACTGTATGCTGTCAGGCAGCGGGCGGCTTGCAGGTGGGAGCTGCTGCCTGCCGCTGACTGGGGACGGGGTGGCAGGTCTGAGTGGTGGGGGGGGGGTACCGCTGGTCACCGGGGATTATATTTACAACCAAAGCACACGATCGGGATGGGGATCGGGTCCACTAGACCACCAGGGACATTTATTGTCATTTGCCCATGATCGTGCTGGGGATCTGGTCCACTGGACCACCAGGGTATGTAGTTTTCACTAAAGTCCACGATCAGGCAGGGGAGCAGGTCCACTGGACCACCAGGGTTTTATTAATTATACGCCCATGATCGGGCGATGGGGTAGGGTCCAATGGACAACCAGGGAATTTAAACTTTACTAAAGCTAGAGATTGGGCATTGGGGCACGTTTCCCTCTGAGGGGCAGGGGGCGTCGGTCCCCGACAGCTGCAGCCTGACAGGGCGCTAGGTGCAAGTCGCCGGGGATCGGCGCACCTGCATGTAAATGGGGCCATAATGACATGCAAATCACCCCATTTGCACCTTGCATGCATAATGGCCTCATTTGCATGCCTAGTACTGAATATCACAGTTGATGTGCCTAGCGCACCCGCACTTGTGCTGGCGCATCCCCCTGCTCCTCACTTGCCACTTGCACTGGCGCAGTGCCACTGTACCATGTGCAGTGCAGGTGGCCCCAGTGCCATATTCAATGGTGCTGAGCCATGGCGCAGCACCATTGAATATCACCTGGGCCATGCCCTGGCGCATCCTGGTTGCACTGCGCCCAGGCTTGCGCCCATGCCTGGCGCAGTCTGAATATCCCACCCAGCGAATGTTTCCTATTACACAGTATTTATCGTCTTCTTGTATTAGCTGGTCATAACTGTCATTTGTTTGGATTTATATCCTTGTATTATGTTGTATTTTTTTGTATCTTGTTTTCATGTATACACCTATTGTATTTCCCATTTCCTATCCCCCCAGGATGCATCTGGAAACAAGATATTGCTGCTCAGTATGCCTTTCCTGGTGAAGCTTTTCAAATAAATAAGGCTTGGAGATTGTAAGAGGTTGAGCTCAGTGGCAGTTTTCACTGTTTCAGGAGAATACTGACAGGAACTGAGTTCTATTTGCAGACCCAGTTAGGGATAGAGATACATTGATATAGTGGAATGTTTTTATAAACTAAGTTCCAACATAAAATACCAAAGGCAGGGTCAATGGTCAACAACAAAAAACATTTTAGGATTTCTGATTAGGCTCCTGAAAAAATGTACAGTACTAATAAACATTGCTAATGGACTAATTGAACTGCTGCAGGCACAGACTCCTGAACCCTAAAAAGGTAATGGAGTATGCTATCTCTGTGTCTTCATATTAAGCAGAGTAATTACATTGTATTTGTACATCACATGTATAATAAACAACTAGGTTTTCACACATAGCTGTCCATTCAAAAACTGCCTTGTAGAGTTCTTGTTACCACATAGTGCAGTTGAGTAGGTAGCAGGTTGATGTTATTGCTTGTGCCTGAAGTGATGGTATAGCAGAAAAGCATGGTAAGTTTGACAAGAGTACACAAACCTGAAGTGCCGTGATAGCAGTGCTCTCTGGAGTGGCCGTTTCAGTGAAGTAAAATTAACTTAGTTGGTCATCAAGTCAATAAATGTCATTGTTGAATGGTGTCACACCTGTGTATGTTTCATGTCAGTGGTTTTACTTTCTGTAAATTTTGCATTTTATGAAATTGTGTGTGATATCACAATGGAGACATGGTGTTTCAGTTGCTGATGGTCTTGACAATTGTCTCATGCTAGACTTCTGTGACTAGTATTGTCACACTGTTTTTATTTGTATTGGCTGTTTTCTTCCCATACAAATAGGATTATTTTAATATTTCAGTTTTTTGTTTTGTCATCCTTTTTCATGATTGAAGCTCAGAGTGCTGGTCGATGCTCAGTTGGGCATACAGCTGTTGACACTTTGATCTGCTTCGTGCTTGTCAGATGCTTGGCAATTTTATATAAAGCATTACGCCATCATTTTTTCCCCCCCGATTCCACAAATCCCAATGCTGTAAAGTCAGGGAAGATGGAATTATGCATTCCTTATCTCATGGGTTGGTGAATCTGTTTGCAGTAATGGAAAAAAGAAGTTGCATGTCTTTCAGTACAAGGACGTAAAGGCAATACATGCACAGGAGATGCAGTATGTGCAATCTGCCACTAAGCACAAATGCCACATTGGGCTATAATTGAAAATGTTATGAATGTCAGTGTGGCTCAGTTGTTAGCACATCTGCCTCTGGACCAGAAGGTCATGGGTTCTCATCCCACGCCAGGATTGGACTTGTACCTAAAACACTGGCATCCAAGTACAGTATTGGGGGGTGCTGTACTGCTGGGGTGTGCTGTCCTTCAGATGAGATGTTAAACTGAGGTCCCATCTACCCATCCTGGTGGGTGTCCAGTGGAAATAAAAGAACCCAGGGCACTGTTCGCAAAAGTAGAGGACATTCCCAGTGTCCTGGCCAACATTCCCCTTCCCATAAACCAGATCATGCAATTGTCCAGGCTGTGTGTGGGTGTTTTGATATGCAATATGGCCACCACTACACATTCAGTCACTTCACTACCAGCCTAGTATTGCTTGTATAGCACTTTGGGATACACTGTGTATGAAAAATGCTATATAAATGCTGATTCTTCTTCTACATCAGATGGAAATAGTGTGCCAGCAATGCCAGTATCTATGGCTGCACACTAGTTCTCAAGTATTGTCTGCTATTGATAGTCTAGAAAATGACCTGGGTATGGCCTACAATAATGGAGTCACTTCTAATTCCTCATGGGTTAAGAGTCTGGATTGGGTGTCACCTTCTCCACACAAAGGAGACAGACAGAAGGAGCTATTAATAAGGGAATGTAGATAGATTTTTAAATGAAAGATACTAACAACAACTGGGCTAAATGAGGAATTATAATGTATTCCATTCTTGTAGGATTACACAAGTAATTTTTATTCATTTTTTTTTTTTGCTTATCGTTGAATTTTCTTTTACCTTGCGTGTTTCATCTCCTGATTTTCCCATGATTCTTTCAACCAGTTTTGGACTGCTGTCTAGACTAACTATTTTTGTTATCACTCATCTGGTTTTGATGTGAACTGGTTTAGGAGAGTGATGGCACAACACATTTTCAAACGTATAGTAAGTGTATGACATGTCCCGGTTAAGCAACATATGGATATGGGACTATGTTTGAAAGCTTTCTTCCAGTATTACATCCATTGCATGTACTAGACATTTATTTGGGGTAGTTTTGATATTTGAAAGGGAGGGCAAATTCTGAGCAGCATCAAGGTTAACTGGAATATGACAGGACTATACAAATAGTAAAGTAGTAATTTATTGATACAAATACATTACCTCTCCTAGAAGATCATATTCCTAATAAAGTGAATTAGGTATCACCGATGTACATTAGCTAGAAAATAAAGGAGTGACTTTTCCATCCTGTTTGCCTTCAGAATTGGTATAGAAAACATCACTGATACCATGGAGCTTGTTTCCCCAGCGTGTCAAGCAACATTAATGTTGATGGGATCCCTTTACAAAGCCTCATCCTGATTCATATTTACTGTCACTAAGCATTTGCCTAGGGTGGTTTGAATGTATAAAGTGGGGTGCGAACCCCAAATGGCAAATTAAGAGTTACAAAATGACAGAGGAGAACAGGTAAGTAGTAGAAGCGACAATTTATGGATACAAAACTATTGCCTTCCCCAGAAGGTCTGCAGTCCCAATAAATTAAATAGGGTATTGGAGATGTAGATAGAAAACACAGAAGGGACTTTTTAGTCAATTTCATCCTATACAATTGCATAGAAAACCTCTCTGATGTGGGGCTCATTTCTTATCCCTCCCCTTTTTGAATTCCTTATGTGCATGGGAGAAGGAGTAAATGAAATTTATGGTAAGAGCAACATAAATTAAAAATAAAAATGTAATGTAACATCTAATATTCCAAGTGGTTGAAGTAGAGACAAATGAATTCCTTTCTTTATTGAAAAATCTCACAGAACAGCAATCCTTTTGGTCTCGACAGGGGGATATGAAAAATAAAGCCAAAGGGCTTATCCTAATAGCATCTGACAACAATATAACAAATTATATGAACACTTGTACGGGAAACTGCTCTCACTGCAGCTGGGCAGCATGATTATCAGCTGCAGCTGCAGAAGCCAAGAAAGTCCCGCTGTTCTCATACAAAGAATATGGGTCAATGGCTCCTCTCGCTAAGCTGGGTACCCTGGATTTTGGGTGCCCAGAAAAGGTATTTCTAGCAAGGTTTTAAAAACAAACAAACAGAATCTAGCTGAATGGTCCCATTTAGCTACAGTAGGTTCAGATTTTTTTTTTTTTTTTTTAATACATAATCTGATTGTACCTTTTCTGGTTATATTTTTAAAATGGTAAAAAGAAAATGGCGGCCATCTCAAATGTTTTTTTCCCCCACGGCAAATAAATCACACGAAAAACCATTGGCAATTTGTTTTGTTATCTCTTGCAATTGGTATTTCTCTGCACATGAACAGTAAATCATGACCAGTTAACACTTGCAAACGTATTTTTATCCATCAAACTTTTTTTTTTATCGATAAAACTTGAACGCTATCCCAAAAATCAGTGTACAAGTGGGGTGAGGCACAGAAACGGTGGTGCTGCTGTTAAGTAAGTTACTAGCAGTTACAAGGAGCAGCTGCACTCGCCAATCACACTGGAACCTAAGCAGAAAGACAGGAGCTTAAATCACTTTGTTGCCAGTCTTTTATTCCAAAGTCATAACAGAAATGGACCAACAGGTCAGGACGGAAGTGACTACCACTGCTGGCTTACGTATCGCCCTCCTCACAGGGCTTCTTCAGAGCTAGTTAACAACTAGTTAAACAGGTGCTTTTACATAAAAATATTTAAATCACATGTGCTTGTAGGAACCAATCCTCAGTGAAAGACATAAGTGAAAAGAAAAAGTGAAGACATAAAGCATTAACCCTCTATGTGATGCAACATACATAACTCGCTACACTTTCAAATAATGCATTTTAGAAACAAACTCAAAAAGCATTCAAGTTCTTGTAAATTACTTATTTACAGGTTTGCTCCTTATTTGTTCCTTTTTATTTGAAATTATAAAAGAAATCCTCATATGTCGGGGCTTCAGTATATTGAGGAGATCCTGTAAGACAGAAAAACAGGGATTATTAAAGAAAAGTCTGTAAACAGAATCTCAATATTATAACTAAGATAAGAAAAATACAGCCTTTATACGGGAGTTAATACATGCAGTATTGTCAGACAGGGAGGTCAATGGGCATGGGGGAAGGGGGAGGCAGGGAAAGAGAAAGGAAGACCCATTAAATTATTTTGTCCTCAAAAGGAATGGTGCAATTTCAAATTTCCCATTGAACCCTGGATAATGTAAGGCTCCTGTTCAGTATATCCATTCCTGTTCTCTGCAACTGAGGAGGTGATCCAGGTCATCCCCCCCCCCCCATATATTTTTGGAAACACATTCAACTTTTATTGCTGTGATTTTATGTGGGACGTTTGGGTGGCTGTGAACATGCAATGCCATTGGATAATTGAAATTTTTATTTTTATTTTTAATGGCAAGTGTATGCTCATTGATTCTGAACATAATTTTTTTTTGATGCTCCCCACATAAAAACACCCGCAAGAACATTCTAGGAGACGGATAACTCTTTCCAAGTTACAATCAGTTGTGCCTCTGATTTGTTCTGATCTATCAGTGCCCAGATTCTGAAAACTTTTTTCATATACAGACATGCTCAATCCTCAGGGCTTTTTGACCCATTTTGTTTTATCAATTGCTGTCTTTATAGTTGGCTCATAGCTGTGAACTAGTTGGTCTCTAAGGTTTCTCCCTCTCCTATAGGAGACACGTAATGGCTGATTGATCATTTCTTTAAGTTCTGGCACACTTCTCAGGGTATGAAGATTGTTTCTAATCATGTTAATTGTTTCCTTTGTAACCCCCCCCCCCAAAAAAAAAATTGGTAACAAAGGTAAGGGGTGGTTGTGTATTTCTCTTCCTTTTTGTTTTTTGGCAAAAACAGTGATTCTGTAAGTACACTGTCTACTTCTGTTTTGGCAGTCACTAAACCCTCCTCCCTGTACTTTCATTCCAGGAATTTTTTAGATAGTTCCTTTGAATGCAGATAGTTCCTTTGAATGCTGTTCGTAGGATTCTCTCTGTGAGCAGTTTCTCCTCATCCTTAGAAACTGGCATTTGGGAAGGTTTTGGATTAAGTGTGGTGGTGGCAACTATCGGCACGTAGCAGGCTGTTCCTGTCAGTAGGCTTAGTATAGAGATCGGTAGTGAGTGTGCCATCGGGAGTTTTTTATAATGGTCAGATCTAAAAATTGATAACATGCTTGTTTGTTGTCACTGTGAACCTTATATTGGGATTCGAGGTTTCTAAATACCTGGTAAAGTCAGCAAGTTCTTCAAGGGTCCCTTTCCGTAGAAGGAAGATATCATCCATAAAGCACTTATAGATGTCTGTCTTCTCATAGTCTGTGTGTGTGTGTGTGTGTGTGTGTGTGTGTGTGTGTGTGTGTGTGTGTGTGTGAAATCACTCAGTCCTCCCACTCTCCCAGATAAATTTTGACAAGGCTGGGTGCCAATGTGGCACCCATAGCCATCCCCTTTATTTGTTTATACAGCCTGTCTTCGAACGTGAAAATATTGTTACTAAGAACCACATTTTCAAGTTCTACCACTATATTGATTTTTGGCTGACAGTGTTGTATATTTTAGCAAAGAATATTCTACTGCATGTAAACCCCCTTCCTTAGATATATTGGCATACAAAGCATTGACATCCATAGTAACCAGAAGCCCATCGGATTCCAACTGCATGTTATCTAGAATGATCAACATGTGTGTGGTGTCTTTGAAGTTGCTTTAAGCAATATACCCTGACAGGGTGTGGGTATATTAGAGGATTTACCACGGCTGGTGTGGTTCGGTCACGAGGCGCAGCCGAGGGACTTAACCACACCAGTAGTGGGAAATCCTCCAGTATACCCACTCCCTGGAGGGGTATATTACAATTATACAAAGGCCCTGTATGTTTTTGTAGAAAAAAATATTTGAAAGATCCCTTCATTTTCAAAGTTGCTGCTCATTTGTTTTTCACTGCTGACTGACCGCTTGGATTTTTTAGCGAGGTCTGTGCATGTGCCAGAGGATCGCCGATTGCCACCACTACTGTTACGATATTTTTAGCTTATTTGCTGTCGGAGAAAATGAACTGCATTTTCTTTTCTTTTTGTTTTTGTTTGCGTCACTTTTCTGAAATGGTGCAGCACTTTTGGTGAAGTTTTGAGGCTAGTAACAGAGTATCGGATGTCGGGTTAACCACTAGGTAACCTCACGGTCTGTCCTTGTGCTTGGCAGTGGTGTGTTTGCAAGGAATGGAAGGATTTGCCAGGGAGTTCCTAATGTGGCTGAGTGGTGGCTGGCACCTTTTCCAGTGGGTACTCTGAAGGATTTACAATGCTGAAAAGGTGCCAGACAGCCAATCAAAATGCAGGATTCTGTCTGTTTTTTTGTGCCCATTGCATAATCTGGAATTTTCCACTATTGGATTCAAAAAACTGTCAAACAATCTGGAAATAGGTTCTGTGAGCCAAGCTATGCCCAAAACTATTGGGCATCCTGGTGGTATAACAGGGTTTTTATGCACTTTAAGAAGTATATAAAAAGCTGGCTTAGTTGGATACTGTACAGATAAGTAACACATTTCATTCGTGTCAATAAGGCCACTCTCTAACAATTCTAAGAGGTATACTTCAATTTCATTCTGTATTCTGGGTGTGGGATCAAAACTGAGACTTTCATAGTACTCACTGTCAGATAATTGCCTATATGCCTCTGTTCTATATGCCTTCACATCCTGCACCATGATGCTCCCACCCTTATCGGCCAATTTTAACCGTGATTGTAGGATCGGATGCTAAATTTTCCAATGCTTCCCTCTCCCTTCTGGGTAAATTGCAGTATGGTCCTGAAGGCGGCAGTCTAAAAATGTCTGAACAGATGGATGAAGCGGGAGACAAAAAGTAGAAATGGGTTTAAACTGTGGTATGTTAATATCATCCAAAACTGTTGTATCAATATGCATATTCTGGCTATCATTTACAATATTAGTGTCATTAACCACATTGTTATAATCTAACCCCTTATTATTAATCCCTGAAGATTTAATGAAGAAGTTCTTTACCGTCTAGGCTGTAGGTGAGAGCAAAAATACCCAATGTTAAGTATAGGGAAAAAATATAGTGTTTTTTCCTTTTTTTGACCCTCTGTATCTCAAAAACCATATAAGATGCCATCACTAAACTGTTCACATCTTGAGACTCTGACAGCCTGACACTTTACTGGTGCATCAAGGATTGACGGGGGTTGAGGGGACACTCAAGGATCCGCCTCCTTTCCCCTGCAACAAAGAATCATCGCGGAATGGAAAACCAATGGAGAGGAGTACCAGGTTGAGGGAGCACCTGCCCTACAGCCTCCCTCCCACTACGAACAATGATTGCTCCTGATCAAGTGGCAGGGGTGAAGTAAATCAATAGAATTTTTACCCTGCCACTCATTTTATTCAGGTGTAAGCTCTGTTTTCAGTGGGTGCTACACTTTCACTAATGGGATTCCTGCACTGGGAAACTGAACCCGAGCTTGAACTTGTACTGCCTCTAATCCTTGGCGCTTACCCTGGTAATGTTTGTTTCTCAAGATGGTGACTTAAAAGATTTCATCTGTCTTGAACCAATTTGGTGGCTGGAGTCATGGGCAAGCACACAATGGCTGTTGTGGCATTTGGCGGCCAATCAGGGACGCACATCTGAGGCACAGTTTTTGAATCTGTGTTCAGGCTTAACGGTGGAGCCCACTGCAGTTGTTGAATTGTGTCCCTCCCACCCAGCGGCTATCCTGCGGCAATCTGTGGCCAATGACCCATGGCCAAACTCACTGTGGCAACTGGGAGCCAATCAATGATGGGCTTCTGAGGTGCCAACTTCAAACCCATCTGTAGCTGCCTTTTAAATTCAGTTGTCTCACAACCTGATGAGACACTTGCTGGTGCATCGAGGATTGACGGGGGTCGGGGGCACTCGAGGATCTGCCTCCCACCCCCTACAACAAGGGATCATCACGAAATGGAAAACTGGCAGATAGGAGCACCAGGGTCAAGGGAGCACCTGCCCTACAGCCTCCCTCCCCACCACAAACAAACCAATGATTGCTACTGATCAAGTGGCATGGGTAAAGTAAATCAATAGACTCTTTACCCTGCCACTCATTTTATTCAAGTGTAAGTTCTGTTTTCAGTGGGTGCTACACTTTCACTAACGGACTCTTGCACTGGGGAACTGAATCCAAACTTGAACTTGTACAATCTCTAATCCTTGGAGCTTACCCTGGTGATGTCTGTTGCTCGAGATGGTGGCTTAAATGTTTGTCCTGTGCACCCTTCCCACCCCCGGTGCTCTGTAAATTAGTTGCTGCCTATAAGCCTCCACCCCCTCTTTCCAGTTGGATGCTACATGATTTGTCATTTATGTACTGGTTAGAGCTTAGAAATTGCTCAGTTTAGCATTTGCTAATAACTTTCTCAGTTCCCTTAACAGAACCATTGCAAAGAAAGTTAACTGATCTGCTTAAAGTTAGTATCTTTAGCCAACTATTGCTCTGATGAATTTTCATGCCCCCCCCCCACGCCCATAGGATCAGCCTTGCTTCTCTAGGTGCTTTTTGCTGTGTACCAGCTTAGTGTGAGTTATCTGGTCTGGGTTCTCTAATCTCCGGGTATGGTCCTCTTTTCCTTACCCTAGTTGCCTTGTTACGTTAGATTAAAAATGTTTCTAGGTGTGTCACTGGGGAGCACCTGTATTCTGTTTGTCCTGTGTACTGACCAAATATTGATCAATACTAGGCAGGGCAATGTTCAACCACCTAGTCCCACACAAGCCCATTTTCCATGTGTCTACCCCTAAATCATCTCCTACCCCATCCTCCTTACATTGAATGGTCCCAGAAAAGGAGGGAGTTGTTATGTGGGTATGGTATATTTAAGGTTGCACAAACACCAGATTTTCCTTTCCCCATTCTGTTCGATCTGGAAAGTGTGGGTAATTATGAAGTTGCTGCTAGCTGGGGATATTGAAACTAAACCAGGTCCTCCTTGTACTACTGTCCCAAATGTAACTCCCCCCCTGCCCATCTGGGCCAGTGCAAAAGGGATTGAAACGGATTCATATGAATGTTAGTAGCCTTAGACCCAAATTACAAGAACTTGAAGCCTGGGTAGACCAGTATTCCCCCAATGTGTTAGCCATTTCAGAAACCTGGCTTAAATCTAGCATCTTAACACATAAGACTGAGATCCCTGGATTCAAATCTTTTTGGCAGGACAGAACTGGAAAAAAGAAGGAAGGGGTTATTATATACATTGAGATGTCCCTAACAGCGTCTATTGTAGCAACACCAGCCCTGGTAGGTTTGGGTTGCAAAGTACTATTCATAAAACTCCTGCTAGGTGGTACTAAGCCTTTACTAATAGGCTGTGTATATAACCCTCCTAAGACTGCAGTGGATGTGCTAAAAGCCCTTACCAGTATTATCCTAGGTGACTTCAGTCTTCACTGGGTCCCGCTTACCAAATGTGACATTAAGTCCAGCTTGCAAGAGGTTAACTTAACCCAATTTATCCAAGAACCTACTAGACTAAATTTAAAATCTGGGAACCACACTACACTAGATTGGCTCCTTGTGTCTAACCCCAGTGGATTCAAGTTGGCTGGCACTTTTGCAGACTCCTTAAGTGACCATGCTCCTATCTTTGGAATATGGAAAAATGATTATCCCAACCCCTAGGACCTTTTTGGCACGTGACTACTCCAAATTTGACACAGGTTCCTTCCTTGGTACCCTATCGGCAGTGGATTGGGCCCAGTCAAACTCATCCCTAGCCTGGACATAGCCTTGGACTTTTTCACCAATAATTTCCTTTCCGCCACTAAAAAGCATGCCCCCCCTTTAAACAAATGAGGGTCAAAGGGCAACAGTCTAGATGGTTAATGTGTGACTTGAAAAGTATTGTGGGAAAGAGACAGGGCTTGGGGTAGGTACAAATCCATTAATTTGTCCAATGATTGGGTCCAGTACCGAGAACTCAGGAAGAAATGTAAAAGACAATTAAAATGGGCAAAGCGACATTACCTCCAGAACTTGCAAACAATGTCTCTGACCCCAGGAAGTTCTGGTCCCAAATTAATGCAGTGTCAGTGGCTCAGTAGGTAGCGCACTCGCCTCTGAGGCCAGGAGATCAAAGGGCTGTGGGTTCCGTTCCCACATCTGGCACTTGGGTTAATATCCCAGTACTGACACTGTAGTGCAGCATGAGAGGGGTGCTGCACCTTCTGAGGTGCCGCCTTTCGGATGAGACATTAAACTGAAGTCCCATCTGCCTGGATTGGTGGTAGTTCAGGTGGATGTTAAAGATCCCATGGCACTTATCAAAAAGAGTGGGGGAATTTCCCCGGTGTCCTGGCCAAATTTCCCTCATTCACTAAAAATACCACCAACTGCTCAATCTGGTTCAAGGTCAGTTGGCATTCATCTGTATCCCCTTCCCCCGGGTCATGCCTGAAAATAGACAAGATTTGTCTAGTGCACTTACCCAGTCAACAAAAACTAAATAAATAAATAAAATAATGTTCTCCTACAGAGGCAGGCCACACAGAATATATGTGACATTGTTGCGGTCGGCATACGCCACACAAACCAGCAAGATTCTGCAAATGCCTTCAATGCATTTCTCATAGACCTGGATAAATACAAGGCTCACATTATCAGTTCTAGCCTAACCTCCCATGATTACACAGTGGACCCTCCCCCATCACCCAGCTTCCACCTTATGCTGGTGTCTAAAGCTGAGGTTCTAAAGCTGCTCAAAAACTTTTAAGGTCACTGGTTCAGCAGGGTATGACAAACTTGTGCCCAGACTACTCACATTAGCAGCCCAAATAATTGCCACACCAATCACGTGGTTATTCAATAGGTCACTGCTTGAAGGTAAAGTTTCCACAGTGTGAAAAGTTGCCCTGGTAACTCCCATTCCCAAAGGGGGGCCAAGTGAGTTGGTTGAGAATTACAGACCAATTTCTGTTCTCTACACACTAAGCAAAATTCTAGAGAATTGTGTGCCAGCAAGTCTGAGGATATATTGAAGAACATAACCTTCTCACTCCCTAGCAACATAGGTTTAGAAAACAACATGGCACTGATACTGCTCTGGTTTGCCTCACATTAGACATCCTTACAGCCCAAGAGAATGACCAATTAACTGATGCGATCTTCCAATGCCTTTGATCCGGTGGATCACCAGCTGCTTATCTTGTGGCTCAGATCCCTTTGATTGGACAATCACTCAGTGCAGTGGGTCACAGATTACCTGCATGATAAAGCTCAAATAGTCAGATGGTTGAGGGCAAAGTCTGACAAATGCCCCATTTTGGATGGGGTCCCTCAAGTTTCAATATTGGGGCCTCTCTTGTTTTCCCTCTATCAATAATTTGCCCAAGCACTGTGGGGGTGTCGCAGTGACCCTTTATGCTGATGATGCTGTGCTGTACAGATCATCACAGGATGCTGCCCAGCTAAATCAACTTCTCAGCCAGGACCTCTCTACACTGGAGAATTGGTTCCTGACCAATCGGCTAGTTCTTAATGGGAATAAAACCAAACCTATCTTATTTGGACCCAAAAGCCTGTGCCTTGATAGGTCAAGCTTATTGTCCCCCCTATCTGGCCAATGGTTCTAAGACAGAGGTAGTTGACTGCATTACATATCTGGGTGTGCATATAGATCAAAGTTGTTGCTTCAAGGGTCATGTTGACCAGTTAACCAAGATGTTGAACCAGAAGCTTGGTTTCCTGTATCATCTGAGCCCTTTCCTCACTCAGACATCTAAGCTAAGGGTAGCCACTGGCACGCTCCTGCCCACACTGTTTTATGGGGCCCCAGTGCTACACTCACTGAGAAACACAGATGCAAAAGCTGAGAACATTATATCATAGGGTTGGGCGTTTGGCCCTAGATGCATTGTCCCTAGAACACCACTGCAAAGTTTTGGACACACTAAATTGGCCTTCTCTAGAGGGCAGATTAATGCACCCTTCCCTATGTCTGGCTTTCAAGCTTCAACAAAATAACGCTCCTCCAAGTCTGGTGGGTACTATAACACTAAGCAGACTGGAAGAGCTTTGAGGTCCTCCAATCAGCAGCTCCTCCATGTCCCCAGAGTCCGGAATCTCAAGGGCTCTGTCATTCGCTACTTACATACTACCCCTCTGAACGGCCTCCTTAATAATCTCCAAGAGATTTTAAAGCCTCCATGGAAGCTGCATTCTTGGAGACTGCCCCAGTGCTACACTCTCAGTGAGTGGAGCACTGGGGCCCCATAACATAGTGTGGGCAGGAGCGTGCCAGTGGCTACCCTTAGCTTAGATGTCTGAGTGAGGAAGGGGCTCAGACAATACAGGAAACCAAGCTTCTGGTTCAGCAACTTGGTTAATTGGCCAACATGACCCTTGAAGGAACAACTTTGATCTATATACACACACCCAGATACGTAATGCAGTCATTGAACCAGATTAAGCTGTTGGTGGTATTTTGGCTGGCCATTGCCCCTATATTGGGACCCTTATCAATACTGATAAGCTCTGAGGGAGGAGGTTGCCCACCTCCAGGCTGAACTAGCAAGGACTAAGGAGGCCTCCCCCTTCCAAAGAGCACCACTGCCACAACCACTGCCTCAGAGGTTGCCAAGTATGAAGAGCAATTGGACCACAGTGGGTTCTGGGAGGGTGCGGGTGGTGGACCAGAGGTGAAGCCCCCTAGCTGTACCTCTACACAAACCATATGCCATTCTGGCAGAGCAAGGTTCCTCTATGATGGCAGCCTTAGTGGAGATCCAGACGAATGATGAGAACATAGGACATCCACAAGGGACACCCACAAAAGGGTGGCAAGGGACACCATAGGGGAAGGAAATGGCTTCTGATAGGGGACTCAATTGTCATGGGGTAAAACTGGGAGAGGAGAGGAGAGGAGAATAAGGTGCCTGCCTAGTGCCATGGCTTGGAGGGACAGGAAGTGAATCCTCAGGATTGCAGAAGCAGCATCACAGGAGAGTGAACTAGATATCAGCCCACCTTGGGAGAAATGACCTAGCAAGGCATGGGATCAGTGCAGTGCAGAATGAATATTTGGAGTTGGGGAGGGGTCTCAGACGGGTAGCAAGCATGGTAACCTTCTCAGAGGTGCTACCAGTCCATGGCAGGAGTGAGGCTAGGGTACTGCACACCATGCAGTTTAATGAATGGTTACAAAACTGGTGCAGAGCACAAGGCTTTGGCTTCATTGGGGACTGGGGGGCCACCTGGAGAGATAAAGGTCTATACTGGCATGATGGTCTGCATCTGTCCACAAAGGGAACCAAGCTCCTAGGTGATAGGTTTAAATGCTTCCTTGGCAAGCTTTTAAACTAGCCAAGGAGGGAGGTGCTGATAAAAGGCAGGAAATTTCAAGCCTCCCCCCACAAAACATGGCAGGTAGTAAAGTAAACACTGAGGTACAGAGCTCAACACAGGGCAGGACAGGGGTAAATGGAAAAACAGACATGGACAATAAGAGCAGGGATGGGGGGAAAAAAGGATAAAGCCAACATTAAATGGAGGGCGATCAGTACCAATGCCTGTAGTCTGGGAAACAAGCTTCCTGAGCTAGTAGCCCTGATGGAAGATGAACAATTGGATATTGTGGCAGTCACGGAAACATGGTACACCGAGAACCATGACTGGGATGTCAACATACCAGGGTACACAATCTACAGAAGGGACAGGGAAGGTAAAAGAGGAGGTGGAGTAGCTCTGTACATAAGGGAAGGGATCAAAGCTACAGAACTAAAAAGTAAAGGGGGAGGACAAGAGGCACTCTGGGTCACCTTGGACACAGGGAATGGCATCACAATCCGCATGGGGGTTGCATACAGACCCCCATCTCAAGGGGAGGAAATGGACAACAAAATAATAGAGGACATTCTCAAAATGGCTGAAAAAGGGGAGATACTGTTGATGGGGGACCTTAATATGCCAGATGTTAACTGGATAACATGTACTGCAGCCACATCCAAGAGCAGGGTCATTCTCGATGCCCTGCAGGGGGGCAGGCCTTAGACAGCTAGTGTTGGAACCCACTCTGGAGGGAGCAATACTAGACCTGGTACTCTCAAATGGAGAGAGGATCACAAATTTAGAAGTCAGCAGACATCTGGGAACAAGTGACCACTGCACAGTGTACTTCACAATGAGCACAACCATGGAGATAAGCCATACAAAAACAAGGATACTGGACTTTAGAAGGGCTGACTTTGGCAAAATGGGTGAATACCTGAAAAATGCACTAGCAAATGACCAAAAAGGAGGGGTGGAAGAACAATGTAGAAAAATCAAAACTGCCATCATAGAGGCAACAAGCCTTTGTGTGAAACAAATAAAGAAAATATAGCAGAGGAAAAAACACTATGGTTCTCAAAAGAGGTGGCAGGGAAGGTTAAGGAGAAAAAGGCTGCATTCAAAAAGTATAAGGAATCACAGAAGGAGCACGAAAGGGAACTGTATCAATTAAAGCAGAAAGAAGTGGGGAAGGCAGTCAGAATAGCAAAGGCCCAAACCAAGGAAAAAATAGCCAACTCAGTTAAGAGGGGGGATAAACCTTTTTACATGAACATTAGAGAGCATAGAAAAGTTAAGGGAGGAATAGTGAAGATTAATAAAAGAGAGGGGAGGTGAGCAGAGGGAGACAGTGAAAAGGCAGAGATACTGAATGAATACTTTTGCTCAGTATTCACGAAAGAAGATGAGGAGGAGTTACCTAAACCAGACAATAGAAGCACTCTGGGTAGGGGGGTTGACACCAGTCCATTCACAGAAGAGTCCTTAAAGAACTCTTAAAACTCAAGGTGGACAAAGCAATTGGGCCTGACGGGATTCACCCCAGAATCCTAAAAGAACTAAGGGAGGACCTAGTGACACCACTGACCACGCTTTTTAACAAATCATGGCAGGATGGGGTGGTACCTGAGGACTGGAGGAGGGCAGATGTGATTCCCCTTCACAAAAGTGGGAGCAAGGCAGAAGCAGAAAACTACAGACCTGTAAGTTTGACCTCAGTGGTAGGGAAAATTATGGAATCACTTCTGAAAGAAAGAATTGTTGAGTACCTAGAGGCCAGCGGGGCACAGGACCCAAAGCAGCATGGATTTACAGCAGGAAGGTCATGTCAGATGAATCTAATTGATTTCTTTGACTGGGTGACCAAAGTAATAGACCAGGGAGGGGCTGTGGATATGGCCTACCTAGACTTTAGCAAGGCATATGACACAGTCCCGCACAAAAGATTAATAATCAAGTTAGCCAGCCTGGGAGTGGGTCCCAGGGTGGTAGCCTGGGTAGCAAACTGGCTGCATAACAAGACACAGAAGGTAATAGTGAATGGAACACATTCCAAAGAAAGGGGGGGTTACTAGTGGAGTACCTCAGGGCTCAGTACTGGGTCCAGTCCTCTTTAACATCTTTATAGATGACATTGCAGAGGGTCTGAAGGGAAAAGTATGCCTCTTTGCAGATGACACAAAGATCTGTAACAGAGCTGATACACAAGAGGAGGTAGAAAAGATGAGAAAGGGACTTGGCAAGGTTGGAGGAATGGTTAGACATATGGCAACTTAGATTCAATGCAAAGAAGTGCAAAGTAATGCACCTGGAAACAAACCCAGGAGAAGAGTACACAATAGCAGGGAGGTACTAACAACAAAATGGAAAGGGACCTGGGGGTAGTCATATCAGATGACCTAAAGGTGGGTAAGCAATGTGAAAAGTCGGTAAGGAGAGCCAGGGGGAGACTGGGATGCATAGGAAGGGGCATCACAAATAGAAAAAGGGAAGTGGTTATCCCTCTATACAGACAGTTGGTGAGACCCAATCTGGAGTACTGTGTGCAGTTTTGGAGACCTCAGCTACGCAAGGACAGACAGGATTGAAGCAGTCCAGAGGAGGGCTACTAAAATGGTGCAGGGTCTGCAGCAGAAGCCATATGAAGAGAGACTGAGAGATCTTAATATGTATACTCTTGATGAAAGGAGGGACAGAGGGACATGATAGAAACTTTTAAGTACCTCAAGGGAATTAACAAAGTCCAGGAGGGTAGCAACTTTCAGAAAAAGAGATGTGTAGAACAAGGGGCACAATTTAAAGATAGAGAGCGACTCAGGGTAATGTGAAATTTTTTCATGGAGAGAGTGGTGGATACATGGAACAGCCTTCCTGAGGTGGTCGTTGGGTCTAAAACAGTGGGGGGAATTCAAACATGCATGGGACAGACACAAGGCAATTATAGTGGGGGGTTGCAGGAAGTAGGCTGTTGGTTAACTAGAATCTGCAGCTTATCCAGTAGGTAGGGAAATGGGCAGACTTGGTGGGCCAAGTGGTCCTTATCTGCCATCAACGTCTATGTTTCTATGTCTATGTTTCAGTCTCTACTCATGTTACCTCAGAGTATCATCACTCCAAAGGGCTACCTCAGTAGCTACTGTCATTCTCTAGTTTTTGTTGACTGGGTAAGTGCACTAGACAAATTCTGCCTATTTTTAGGCACGACCCGGGGGAGGGGGATACAAATGAATGCCAACTGACCTTGAACCAGATTAAGCTGTTGGTGGTATTTTGGCTGGCCATTGCTCCCATATTGGGACCCTTACCAATATTGATAAGCTATGTATAACTGTTTTATTTCTGTGTAACTGTTTATTCCTCATGATTATAAATTGTACCTAACCTGACAGTTGTACCATCTTCTATGTCCTTGATTGTACTGTCTGTATTACTCCATTTGCTTCGAATTGTTCTTGCTGTTTTCTTTTCTCTTGTTGTATGTAATTAATCCCGGGTCACCCCTGAAAAAGGGACTGTAATGGTCTCAGTGGGCCTACTCGGTTACCAAAATTTTAAATAAATATGCAAAATCGTGTTCTATTTTGTCAAACAATGGCAACGTTATTAATATGTATAAAATTGGGTATAACACTGAACTGTCGACTCAGTCCTAACTATAGGGGTGCAGTAGCACCTATAATATATATAGATATATGTGAGTGTATGTGTGTGTGTATGTGTGTGTGTGTGTGTGTGTGTGTGTGTGTGTGTGTGTGTGTGTGTGTGTGTGTGTGTGTGTGTGTGTGTGTGTATGTGTATGTGTGTGTATATAAAATCAGGTCTGTATATATATTGTAGTGGTGTGGTAGGGGTTTCTATGTTTAAACCTCAACTTTTGCACTTTAATATCTTCGCAACCATTCAATGGATTCCGACAAAATGTTGCATGTGTGGTATTTGGGGGCAGATCTCTTGATCTGCCATGTTTTATTCCAGTCAGATGTGTGGATTCTGAGGTGCAGACAGCTTGGAATTTTGGTGTGAAATGTTCAGGGTAGAAAGGGCTTGGCCCACAGGTGTGCCTTTCACTGGTCTGGTGAAAAAGTTATTCATTTTTTTAATTTTGGTTCTGAGCATGCTCAGTAAGAACATCAAGATAGTTGTGCGAAACTTTCGTATAGGCCCAATCATTTTTCGTGAGGAAAAAATCCATTTTTCATAAGACCACCATTTTCTTTTTACTGTTTAATCTTACAAACATTTAAAGTACAGTACTTAAAAATAATGGGCTGGATTCACAAAGCTTTCAGAAGGTGCAAAACCTTCCCTAAGTCCCCAAAACTGCCTCAGCTACGGAAAAAGTTGAGATTGCTCTGTGCTATTCACAAAAACCTCCACAGCTGCGGAAAAAAACACTGGACTATGGGGGGAAAAAAATGCAGCAGCAGAAGTCCCTGAGGGAAGAGGTGCAAGATAAGTAAGGCACAGACCCTGAAAGGCTATTTTCAGCCAGAATTTTTCCACAGCTGCGGAAAAAATGTTACACACAGTGGAATGAGGTGTAACTCTCCTTCACCAAACTGCAGTAGTGCCCCTACAATTGGAATCAATTAAGATGGAAGTGAGGCACAGGTAATAGCATCCCAAATAATATAGCAGTGGCTATTGGTACAGCAACAAATGCACACATTGTCATGATATGGCAAAAGGCAACAACCACCAGACCCAGTGCAGCCCATGACGGAGCCCCACAGGCAGTACAGCCTGACCAGCCTACAGTGAGTGCTACCCCCCCCCCGCAGGCTACAGGAACACCCCAGGGAGGGATGACCAGAAGTGACAGTCGCCACTGTGGTACCAAGGTATCGCCGGCACCTGTGGTGCTGCAGTGGTCCCAGTTGAGGGACTGGTTGCAGGTCTCTTCGTGTGTGTGCTGTCAGCTTCATATTATGACACCAGTGTTAGTCTGCTGCTTCAGCTACTGAGTTGTACTATTACTGTGCCTCCTCAGCCTTTTCCACAGCTGCGGATTCACAGCGCTTGCGGGATTCCTGCACCTGCTGGAATTCCGCAGCTGCAGGACTTTTTATGGAATCTCTGCAGTTATGACTTTTCTTGAGAATATCACACACAACCACGCTTCCGCAATGCTGCAGGCTTTTTCCCACAGCTGTGGGATTTTGGCCTTCTTGTGAATCCTGCCCCATGTCTTTTATAAAAACAAACATCTGAACCTAGCTAAACAGAACCCATTTAGCTAGATTCTGGTGTTTGTTTTTTATGTTGATTGCGCGCAGTGCAAACATATTGTGGCAGCTTTCTCAGTAGCAGGCTGTGGAGGCATGGCACTGTTGTGGCCAAGGCCCCCATAGCCTGCAAAGGCTTGTCCCACTTCCCCCAATGCCATTGCAGGCTGCTGGTGACAGTAGTTTGGAACGTTCGCACCAACTACTGACAATTTCTCCGCTGCAATCAGGGGCCACCTCGTCATTGCAGCGTTAGCCATCCGCTGCAATGAGGGAGCGACCTGTCATTGCAGGGCAGGATGTAAAAACCCTGATATTGTTTGAACATGGCGGTGGGTTGCTGCCATGTTCACAAACAATATAACCCCTCACACTGTGTTTTTGTGCCGACGGGGGCCCCAAACCCCGTCAGCCTCAGTGTCCCATTGTTTCTGGTGACGAGGAGGGTGCCCACTTCCCATCAGCATTCTGTAGCTCCCCCTTTTATTCCTGCCAGCGGAGCCCAGTCCCCATCGGCATAATGAATCCCCTTTGTGTGCTGATGGGGTGCCCAATACCCGTCTACTGCTGCCCCCCAAAAGAAAACCGTTGGTGGCACACTGGGAACACACCCCAACTTGCCACATGCCCCTGTAAAGGTAAAAACGGTCCTGTGAAGTCTTTTTTTTTTTTTAACCTGTAAAAAAAGGAAACAGCCCCTCGTAGTGTCTCTGGCCCCCACCCACAACCCGCACCCACCCACTGTGCACCCTGCATCCCCACACCCCCCCTCACTCCATACTTACCTCCAGAGCTCGGCCATACCTCTCAACCTTTTTTCCCCCAAATATGGAACATTGGCTGTCAAAATGTGGAACAAATGGGCAAAATGTGGAACACCTAATCAAATCTTTACTTAATAAGCTCAAAACACTGTTAACATGTTGCATTTATGTTCAGAAAGTCTATTATTAATTGAATAATGTATTTTTTGCATCATTTACTATAGATTTTTGCTATGAAATGTTGACTTTGAATGTGGAACAAGTCCTCACAATGTGGAACAGGGAGCTTTTGTGAAGTAAAATGAGGAACATTCCTCGTAATGTGGTACAGTTGAGAGGTATGAGCTCGTCGCGATGATCTTCGGTGGACCGGAAACACATCTGCACTCTTCAAAGCAGACCGCAAACTGAGGAAATGCCGGTAAGCTATATAACGTAATAGGGTTTTTTCAACTTTAGTACATATCTTGGTCATTTGAGGGACTTATTTCACCAAATTTTCAACATGGGGTTTTTGGGACCCCTCCTCATAAATTCTTGAACTGTCGTGGCGTTAATTGGCCCCGGAAAGTGATTTTTGCGGTCACTGCACAGAATCACCTTTTGGGGCTAATTAATGAAATGACAGTGCCAGCATTCATGAGGTGGGTTCTCAAAAAGCCTATGTTGCAAATTTGATGGAAAAAATCCAAAAAATGGCTGTTTTACGAGCGTGCACTGCGCAGTTGCTATGCATACTTGTAACTTCATGAATTTGCAATATTTTCATGCCAGAGTTTCAACATTGCCATTTTTTCACACCTCCTTGTGAACAGTATAGCTGTCATTGTTCACATCCTGGAGGAAATGTGTTTTCGCACTTCCGGCGCAGAATAGCGCGGTCGCTGTGGGAAATCAGTGTTTGGGACAGATTAAGAAAATGACAGTGACACTGTTCATGAGTAGAGGTCCTGAAATGCCTATGTTGAAAATTTGGTGATGATAGCCCATCAAATGACTGTGTTACAAGTGTGTGGTGCACACTTTCCACACACCCTTGTAACTTCGCAGATTTGTAATATTGTCATGCCGGATTTTCAACAGTGGCATTTTTTTTTTTATACCTCCTTATGAGCAGTACATCTGTCATTTTTCACATCCTGACTGAAATGTGGTTTCACAGTTGCGGCACAGAATAACGCGGTCACTATGCGAAATCAGTGTTCGGGACAGATTAAGAAAATGACAGTGGCATTGTTCATGAGCAGAGGTCCTGATAGCTCCATGTTGAAAATTTGGTGACAAAACTCCATAACAAGACTGTTACAAGCATGTGAACTGTTTCCATGCACCCTTGTACCTTCGCACATTTGTAATATTTTCACACCACATTTTCAACAGTGGCACTTTTTCGCACCTCCTTATGAACAGTACAGCTGTCATTTTTCACATCCTGGCTAAAATATGTTTTTGCACTCCTGCCAGAGAATAACACGGTCACTGTGGGAAATCAGTGTTCAGGACATAGAAACATAGATTTTGATGGCAGATAAGGACCGCTTGGCCCACCCAGTCTGCCCATTTCCCTACCTAATGGATAAGCTGCAGATCCTAGTTAACCATCAGCCTACTTCTTCCTACCCCAACCCCCCTAGAATTGCCTTATGACTGTCCCATGCATGCTTGAATTCCACCACTGTTTTTGACTCCACAACCTCCTCCAGAAGGCCATTCCATGCATCCACAACCCTCTCTGAGAAAAATACTTCCTTAAATTACCTCTGAGCGCCCCCTTCTATCTTCAAATTGTGCCCCTTGTTCTCACACTCTTTTTTTTTGAAAGATGCTACCCTCTTGGACTTTGTTGATTCCCTTGAGGTACTTGAAAGTTTCTATCATGTCCCCTCTCCTCCTTTCCTCAAGGCTATACATATTCAGCTCCTTAAGTCTCTCTTCATATGTCTTCCGGTGCAGACCCTGCACCATTTTAGTTGCCCTACTCTGGACAGCCTCCATCCTGTCTATGTCTTTGCTGAGATTGGGTCTCCAGAACTGCATGCAGTACTCCAGATGGAGTCTCAACAGCTGTCTGTACAGAGGGATAATAACTTCCTGTTTTCTACTGGTGATGTCTCTCCCTATGCATCCCAGTATCCCCCCAGCCCTCCTTGCTGCCCTCTCACATTGCTTGCCCACCTTTAGGTCATCTGATATGACTATCCCCAGGTCTCTTTCCATTTCTGTTGTTGTTAGTATCTCACCCCCCATTGTGTACTCTTCCCCTGGGTTTTTGTTTCCCAGGTGCATTACCTTGCACTTCTTAGCATTGAATCTAAGCTGCCATACATTTGACCATTCCTCTAACCTTGCCAAGTCCCTTCTCATCCTTTCCACCCCACCTTGTGTATCAGCTCTGTTGCAGATCTTTGTGTCATCTGCAAAGAGACACTTTTCCTTCAGTCCCTCTGCAATGTAAACTTATAAAGACATTGAAGAGGACTAGTCTAATCTGAACCCTGCGGTACCCCTCTAGTAACCCCCTTTCTTCAGAGTGAACTCCATTTACTATTACTCTCTGTGTCCTATTCTCCAGCCAATTCTTTACCCAGGCTGTCATCTTGGGACCCACTCCAGGCTGGCTAACTTGTATATTAATCTTTGTGTGGGACTGTGTCAAATGCCTTGCTAAAGTCTAGGTAGGCCATGGCCACAGCCCCTCCATGATCTACTACTTTGGTCACCCAGTCAAAGAAATCTATCAGATTTGTCTGGCATGACCTTCCCGCTGTGAATCCATGCTGCCTTGGGTCCTGAGCCCCTCTGGCCTCTAGACTCTCAACAATTCTTTCCTTCAGAAGTGATTCCATCATTTTCCCTACCACTAAGGTTAAACAAACAGGTCTGTAGTTTTCTGCTTCTGCCTTGCTCCCACTTTTGTGAAGGGGAATCACATCTGCCTTTCTCCAGTCCTCGGGTACCACCCCATCCTCCCATGATTTGTTAAAGAGGGTAGTCAGTGGTGTCACTAGTTCTACCCTTAGTTCTTTTAGAATTCTAGGATGAATCATCAGCTCCATTGCTTTGTCCACCTTCAGTTTTAAGAGTTCTTTCAGAACCCTTTCTTCTGTAAATGGGCTGGTATCAACTTCTGTATCCAGAGTATTTCTACTGTTTGTTTTAGGTACCTCCCACTTCCTTTGTAAATACTGAGCAAAATTTTTGTTTAGTATCTCTGCCTTTTCACAGTCACCCTCTGCCCACCCTCCCTCCCCTTTATTAAGCCTCACTAACCCTTCCTTGGTCTTCCTTCGCTCCCTGATGTACCTATAAAAGGTTTTATCCCCTTCTTAACTGAGTTGGCTATCTTTTCCTCGGTTTGGGCCTTTGCTGTTCTGTCTTCCCAGCTTCCTTTTGCTTTAACTGATATAGTTCTCTGTCCTGCTCCTTCTGTGATTCCTTGTACTTCCTGAATGCTTTCTTTTTCTCTTGAACCTTCACTGCCACTTCCTTTGAGAACCTTTGAGGACAGATTAAGATCAAACAAGTGAGAGGGGGGAGTAACCGAGCTCAAGTGAGCTCTGTCAGGACTGCTGCAGATTTGTTTGTGGGCAGAAAAAGGCCCCAGCGCAAGAGCCCAGTACAAAAGGGCAGCCTACAGCACTGGGAGAAACAGAACGAGAGAGTGAGTGAGGGAGGGGGAGTGAGTGAACTCACCGGAGCGCTGTCAGGACTGCTGCGGATTTCTTTGTGGGCAGAAAAAGGTGTCAAAGCAGGCAGGGGCCCAGTAGAAAAGGCCAGTCTGCAGCGGTGGGAGAAACAGTACAAGTGAGTGAGATGGGGGACTGAGTGAGCTCAACGGAGCTCTATCAGGACTGCTGCCAATTTCTTTGTGGGCAGAAAAAGCTGCCAATGCAGGCAGGAGCCCTGTACAAAAGGGCCGCTTGCAGCGACAGGACAAACAGAATGAGTGATGAGAGAGGGAGACTGAGCGACCTCAATGGAGCTCTGTTGGGACAGCTGTGGATTTCTTTATGGACAGACAAAGGTGCCAATGCAGCCAGGAGCCCCGTACACAAGTGCAGCCTGCAGCACCAAGAGAAATGGAATGAGTGAGTGACAGTGCGGCAGTGAGTGAGCTCAACAGAGCTGTATTGTGACTGCTGCAGGTTTCTTTGTAGGCAGAAAATGCGGCAACGCAGGCAGGAGCTCAGTACAAAAAGCCAGCTTGCAGCACAGGCAGAAACGGAATGAGTGAGTGAGAGAGGGGGAGTGAGCGAGCTCAATTGAGCTGTGTCAGGACTGCTTCAGATTTCTTTCTGGGAAGACCAAGCTGCCAATGCAGGCAGGAGCCCAGTATAAAAGGGCAGCCTGCAGCAGCAGGAGACACAGCATGAGTGAGTGAGGAAGGGGGAGTGAGTGAGTGAGCTCAACAGAGCTCTGTTGGGACTGCTGCAGATTTGTTTGTGGGCAGAAAGACAGTAATGCACGCAGGGGCCCAGTACAAAAGGGCAGCCTGCAGTGGTGGAAAAACCAGAATGAGCAAGTGAGAGAGGGGAAGTGAGCGAACTCAACGGAGCTCTATTGTAACTAATACAGATTTCTTTGTGGGCAGAAAAAGCCACCAACAGAGGCAGGAGCCCAGTACAAAAGGGCAGCCTGCAGTGCCAGGAGAACCAGAATGAGAGAGTGAGAGAGGGGAAGTGAGACACCTCAACGGAGCTCTGTTGGGACAGCTGTGGATTTCTTAGTGGGCAGAACAAGGTGCCAATGCAGGCAGGAGCCCAGTACAAAACAGCAGCCTGCAGCACGGGGAGACACAGACTGAGCGAGTGACAGAGGGGCAATGAGCGAGCTCAACACACCAACACAATCAACATTCAGCATTGACAAATGCTTGTTTTAAAAGTTGCCAGAAATATGTTTCCTGGGCACCCAAAATCCAGGGTGCCCAGTTTAGCAATAGGAGCCCTTCACCTGCATTCTCTTTATGAGACTAGCAAGACTTACTTGACTTCTGCAGTCCCAGCTGGAACTCGTGCTGCGGGCTGCATTAAGAGCAGTTAGCTATTTCATATTGCTCTACAGCAGGTTGGGATTTATTGTCCCATAGTACTCTGTAATTCAACAATGCCAATTTCTAGAATACATGTCTTATTTCCCTATGTGGCAATTAAACAGCTACATACATGAATGTGTGTGTGTATATATGTGTGTATATATATATATATATATACACATTTCCAACCATGGTGAAAGGGGAGGGGGTGGTGATTTGGGGAAAAAAAATGTATCTTCTAAATGAAGAAAGTGTCCACTTATAGTGAATAATCACCTTGTTTCACACCATTCATTTCATTTTTCTTCAAAATGCTCAGGGGAATGAGCACACCATTCCAAGTTAAAATCCATTTTGTCATCAGTGGTAGGGCGATTCTGTCTCATTTGTTTCCACACTTACTGTCAGCTACCCTTTAATTTACTCCATTTAAATGCATTTCTTGTATAAAAATATCAGGCATCAGACTCCAGTTGACTACCATGGATTTCTGTGCTTCTGTGCTTCTGTGCTTCAGAATATAGGAACTGGGCAAATTCCTTTCTTTTATTTCTATTTTAAAACTGCTCTTGCAGTACCCGGTTCGTCCCCCTTATTGTAATGAGATAGGAGTGGAGCGAGTGTTCATTCTATATCTATCTATCTATCTATATATACTGTATTTCTCTCTCTCTCTCTCTCTCTCTCCATATATATATATATATATATATATATATATATATATACATAATATATTATTTTTTTCCTTTAATAGTGTGCTCATACCTCCCCATTCCATTTATTGCAACTTAATCCGACGGTGACACCAATACAGTGACATACCTTGCTGTTGGCAAAATTGACACTTTGCCGACAGCTCGCTGTGTTGGTGTGCCCAAGACAGGGGCACACAGTCTCCTAGTCCTGCACCCCCTCCCGAGTCAACTCCAACTGGAGATGACAATCTATAGTATGGGGAGTGAGGGGGCAGAGGCCCCTGCATTGGGGGTTGGGTGCAAAGCCCCCCCGATAGAAAAGCAGGACCAGGAAGCATGTGGGATTTATGTCTGCCACAACTTGTGGTAGACATAAATCCCGTCGCTGTGATGCTGATCGACAGAAGTGTTGTCGAACCAGCATCATAGATACCATTCGAATCAGTTTTATATCTGATACCTAACAAATGTGGAGTATTATGGAAGTAATCATATGATGAATAATGAATGATGATTTAATATAAACTGTAAACTATGACAGAAGTTCACAAAAAACAAGGACTTATAGAAAAAAATCATAACGATTAGCTATACAATATTACAAACCATAACCAAGAGACATCACATTTATTAGACAAGTAATAAAACATACCAATATTTTAAAGTACATATTACAGGATAAAGGAGGGGGTGGAGACGCACATAGCCATGAAACAAGTAAATGGAAAAAAAGTAAGAAAGGAAAACAAAAGATGATATAAGCAAAAAGGAGTTTTTGAAAATACATGGCAAGGGAGGAGGCAAGTTGATAGGAACTGACAGAGTTGTCAGTCTGACAACAACAATAATAATAAAAGATAGGAACTGAGACTAGCGTATCTGTGACCCACTCATAAATGTGAAAATGAGAAGTGATCAGGAAATGATATAAACCACTGTCATCTGTGCCACAACAAAACATTATTTTAGGGATAAACATATAAACAAATCCTTATTTTACTCTCTTGTCTAAAGGGTTTCCTTGCGTTTGCAGGGGAACTTCCTTCGGTCTTTTAGAAACTTGACAATTTGTCTTATTTTTACTTTTTTTGATCGATCAGATGAAAGAGCTCCTGAAAGTTGATGATTTTAATCCCCCACAACCTTTTTTTGCCATGGTCTGGATGCGGAGGCGGCAGGTTTTTATGGGGGATGGGGTGAGAAGTCTTTTCCCTGAGAATGAAAGAGCAGCATTAACAAAATCATATATATAAAAAGAAAATAATTTAAAATACTAAAAATTGGAACAAAATACATCAGGAAAACATGGATAAGCCTGGAAGTGAAATGGGTAGTGAAATGATAAATTTCGCTCTGAGAGAACAAACTAGGATGATAAAACCATTAGATGAAACAGAAAATTGCCAACATCTTTTTCAAAATGCAATTACATATTTGCATGGTCTGTGGGGTTTTTTTGTTTGTTTTGGCAGATTATACTTTTCCTCTGGCATTCTATTCTGATTTTGTAACCCTGATTTTTTTTTTAATCTAACTCCCACTGCCTGTTTTTCAAGAATAAAAGAAAATTCAGACTACTTTCTACTAAAGGAGGCAGTATAGCACAGTGGTTTAAGCCTCTGAGGTGCAAACCTGGAGACCTGGGTTTGAATCCCACAGTCCCCACTTGCATACTGTGTGACCTTGAGCAAGTCACTTAACTTCCTTGTGCTCCCAGGTTGCACTTGGAATCAAGTTTCAGCTTAATGTGCCTGTCCTGATTAAAATAAATAAAAACAAAGCTTATGACTAATGTGAGTCACTAAAGAGATCCCGGACAGCAAAACAAGATCAGAAGTTTAAACAAAGAAAATAAATTGGGTCATTGCAGTGGCAATGAAGAAAACATAAAATAGTTGCCAAAGCAGATTTCGTGGCTACACTGGTGTTGATAACCATGCTTCTCCCCTCTCAGTTGTGGTTTCATTTTTTTTTTATTTTGTATCAATAAATATATCCTTCTGTGTGGGTGTTGCTCCGTTATGTACATTGAGAACTGGATGTGATCATGTTCAAGTGTATAATTATACAGAGAGATATTTGATGGTCATTGTTGTAATTATTTTATGTGTGTACCTTGAAGCCCGGGGGCTTTTTTTTTTTTGCAACAAGTGGCAGGTAGGGCCTGAGTGGCCATTCTATAGACAGATCAGACCTCTCTGCTCCCATTTACCAATAACACATCAACGGAGCGATAACAGGGAGGACAGGGTGTAATGACAGTGACAATAATACACTGTAACCACAATAGGGGGGGAGAGAGAAAGATCCAATAACAGAATGTTGTGCCTGTGATAATTAAATGCACCTCTAACAGGCTGGGAAAGGCCTTAGCAGAGATCTTAAGTATCTCTAAAACTGCTAGTGAAATACTTATGGGACAAATAAATAAAAACTTACCGAACACAGAATGTACTTCTAAAAACTGACAGGAAATTAAACTAAGGGACAGGTTTGTGATGACCAAATGTACCCTTTATGGACAATCAGGGAAACCGTATCAGCAACAGGGATCTGACAAGTAAATTACACCTCTTAAAAGTGCAACTAGCCAGGTGAAACCCACTATAACAGAAACAGAGATTTGGTGAAATGTGTTCTTTCACAGAAGTCTGGGAAACATACTGCAGCAGGAACAAAGATCTGATTGCCAGATGTACCCACTCCCCCAGCAACAGTCGGGTAATACTGAAAAGAGATACAGATCCGGTGACTAAAGGTACCTGTAACAGGAACTATCATAGCTGATAGTACTATCTTAGCTGATAGTTAATCAATTATGACAAAGCCATATTAGCTGCTCCCTTCTAATTTTCTTTCTCCACCCCCTCCCCAACTCCCCTTCTCTACATGTCATCCTTCTCCCAGTCCCATCTGCTTCTTTCCCCTTTGCTTCCCCCTCTGTTTGCCTTTGGCCCCCCCCATGGTAATCCCTGCCTACTAATGTAGCCCCTCTACATACTCATGTTATCAAGTTTTTAGGTAGCTAATTATTTTGCACTTATGTTTGTTCTAGCTATGGTTATCATCCATTCTGTGTCACCAGTTAATACTCAATGTTTGTCCTCTTGCCTCTGTACACCAATTTTTGCCCAGGTTCCCAGTTACCCTGGGTGTTTATTGTATTTTTTTTTGTATTTAGTCATCCTGTGTATTTTCTGGAATTTGCTTCTGTACTATCCTCTGCTGCTTGTGATTATGTAATGGCACCTCTCAACTGTACCTGCTCTTATGACATGGAGCCTTTTTAAAGGAGTCTCTGACTCCAAGGTTTGTAATTCTGATACCTTCAATAAATAAAAGCACAACATAGAAACACAGAGACTTAGACATTGACAGCAGATAAAGACCGCTTGGCCCACCTAGTGTGCCCATTTACCCTACCTACTATGACACCACAGACCCTACTTCATCTCTGGCTTTACCCCCCTCTCTGCTTCTAAGGTTACCTTATACCTATCCCATGCATTCTTGAAGCCTGTTATCCTTTTTGCCCCTACCACCTTCACTGGGAGAGTGCTCCAGGCCTCCACCACTCTTTCTGTGAAGTAATACTTCCTCACATCTCTCCTGAATCTACCCCCTCCAGCTTCATAGCATGTCCCCTTATTCTTGAGCATCTTTTTTTCTGAAAAATGCTTCCCGCTTGAACTTTATCTATACCTGTGAGGTATTTGAATGTTTCTATCATATCCCCCTCTCCCTCCTTTCCTCCAGGGTGTACACATTGATGTCCTTCAGTCTCTCTTCATAGGACTTGTGATGCAGACCCTGCACCATTTCAGTTAACCCTCCTCTATGCTGTCTATGCCCTTCAGAGATGTGTTCTCCAGAGCTGACTGCAAGTGAGGTCTCACCTGTGATCTACACAGTGGTAACACCACCTCTCTCTCTCTTTCTGCTAGAGATACCCCTTCCTATGCACCCTAGCATCCCACTAGCTCTCCATACTGTCTTGTCACACTGTCTGGCTACCTTTAGGTCATCAGATATGATTACACCCTGTCCCATTTCCTGTTTGGTGGAGATTAATAATACTCCCCCATTTTGTACTCTGACCCTGGGTTTCTGTGCTCCAAGTGCACGATTTTGCACTTCTTCACATTGAAACCTAGCTGCCACCCCCTTGACCACTCATCTAACTTTCCTAGATCTCTGTTCATTTTTTTCACACACACACCGGGGGTGTCTACCTCATTACTGATTTTAGTGTCATCTGCAAAGAGGTATAACTTCCCTTCTAACCCTTCTGTAATGTTGCTAATAAAGACATTAAAGAAGACCAGTCCCAGTACTGATCCCTGTGGCATCCCACTTGTTACCCTCCCTTCCTCAGAGTGAACTCCATTTACCACCACCCTCTGTTTTCTGTCCCAAAACTAATTTCTCACTCAGTTTACCACCTTAGGACCCAATCCTGGGCTGCCCAGCTTGCTTACGCGTCTCCTATGTGAAACGGTGTTGCATGCCTTACTGAAATCTAGATAGGCCACATCTATCGCTCCACGCTGATCCAATTCCCATGTCACCTAGTCAGAGAAATCTATCAGATTAGTTTTGCATGATCTCCCCCCCAGTGAATGCATGCTGCCTCAGATCCTGAAGGCTCCTGGATGCCAGATGTTCCACAGTCCTCTCCTTCAGTAGTGATTCCCTTATTTTTCCCGCAACTGAAGTCAGGCTGACTGGTCTGTAGTTGTCAGCCTCCTCTTTGCTTCCACTTTTGTGAAGTGGGACTACATCTGCCCTCCTCCAGACCCCCAGAACCACTCCCATCTCTAGTGAGTGGTTGAACAGGGCTGTCAGAGGCGCAGCCAGTACCTCCCTTAGTTCCCTCAGTATCCTAGGATGCACCCATTCTGGACTCATTATCATGTCTATGTTCAGATTTGCAAGTTCCCAAACAGGGGCACACTAGGTATGATGACTAAATGGGTAGTAGCTGCAGAAACATACTGTGACCGCAGTAGAAACATAGAATTTGAATTTGACGGCAGATAAGGACCACTTGGCCCACCTAGTCTGCCCATTTTCCTACCTAACAGATACACTGCAGATCCTAGTTAACCAACAGCTTACTTCCTCCTACCCCCCACTAGGATTGCCTTATGCCTGTCCCATGTATTCTTGAAGTCCCCCACTGTTCTTGACTCCACAACCTCCTCAGGGAGGCTGTTCCATGCATGGAAGGTGCTGATATAAAATGAACTACAACTAGGGAAATACACTGCAACAGGGAAAGAGACCTGACAACATAATCAGTAAGGCATGACAGGGTGTGTGTCATTGTGTAATAGCATCATGCCTTGGGTGATTGAAGCATGAGGCCACAGGCCTGTAGAAAACAGAAAGTTGTTATCCCTCTGTACAGACAGCTGGTCAGACCCCATCTGGAGTACTGTGTGCAGTTCTGGAGACCCAGTCTTCGCAAAGACATAGACAGGATGGAAGCTGTCCAGAGGAGGGCAACTAAAATGGTGCAGGGTCTGCACCGGAAGACATATGAAGAGAGACTTAAGGAGCTTAATATGTATAGCCTCGAGGAAAGGCGGAGAGGGTGGACATGATAGAAACTTTCAAGTACCTCAAGGGAATCAACAAAGTCCAAGAGGGTAGCATCTTTCAAAAAGAGGTGTGCAAGAACAAAGGGGCACAATTTGAAGATGGGGGGCTCAGAGGTAATTTAAGAGTATTTTTCACAGAGGGTTGTGGATGCATGGAGCGGCCTTCCAGAGGAGGAGGTCGTGAGTCAAAAACAGTGGTGGAATTCAAGCATGCATGGGACAGTCATGAGGCAATTCTAGGGGTTGGGGGGGTAGAAAGAAGTAGGCTGCTGGTTAACTAGGATCTGCAGCTTATCCAGTAGGCAGGGAAATGGGCAGACTGGATGGGCCAAGCGGTCCTTATCTTCCGTCAAATTCTATGTTTCTATGTTTCATTCAACACCTGAGAAATTACGTATCACACAATGACAAGCACCCCTTGAGTGCCTTGTTACTATTATACAATGGCTTATTTATTAACAAAGAAAAAAGATTTAAAAAAATGTGTTTTAAAACTTTTTTTTCCTTGAATTTTGTGATGTGGAAGAATATCTTTTGGGGGGGAAAAAAGTCCACAATTTCTTATTCCTCCACTAGGTGGTGCTCCTGGTATGTACCACATGATTTCTTATTCTCAGCAAGTATCATGGTGTGTACTCCATGCCTTTAGAAACGTTTTTCCTTGTTACACTGTCCCCTCCCACTGTCCATTCATAGTTTCTAGAAGACAGCATCCCACCAAGTAAATGCAGAGCACATGTGTTGAATTTAAAGATTGTGGCTGTTTCTAACTGCATCTCTCAACACTGGACAGGGATGTGCTGAACTGTTCTCACAGCTGGAGGATTGTGGGAATGAAACTGCTGTTTCAGCTTTGTTGTGAAAACAGCCACATCCCCAGCAGAGCTGCTGAGGTGAGAGTGGCAATGACAGTGATTTTTCTTTACAAGTTAAATACAACAAGAAGTCAAAGTGGACTGGGGGAAAAGTGTGACATTTCCAAGGTGGAAGCAGAGCGCGGTTCAACTTTAACAAGCTGGGGAACAACTGGAACACCGGTGATCCTTGTGAAAGCTGTGAAAGGAAAGTCCTGGAGTATTTTTTTTAAACTGCTACTTAAGTTGCCAGATGACAATGATCAGTACTGATGCTGTGGCTGTTTCTTTGAGAACAGAGTCGAGTGGTGCATGGAGCAAGCTTTTGAAACCGCTCGCGCTACAGCTGGGGGGGTAACGAGATGCTGTTTAAAATAATGGCTTTTGTTGTACTCAAAGATTTTTCTGTTTGGGGAATCAAGCAGGGGCAGGAAGATTACTGGTATTACAGTACATGTGGTTTTGGCTAAGCCACATTCAGGACAAAATGTAGACTATAGTGGGGATGAATGTGAAGGTGTCAGCAGCATGGTGACTTGAGCAGGGAGGGAGGGATTTCATTTACTGTTCTATGGTAACGTGTGTGCCTGGACTTCATACAGTGATGTTATTGTGAAATAACATCACTGTTCTAGGCACCCACTCACCAATCAGAGCTCAGGCACTTTCCTTGCCATTTTATAATGCACATTGCAACATGGGGAAGAGAAAGGGTTGCGCAACATTGGTTCAGCAACATCAGGTGACCATTGATTAATGCTCAAGTAATCCATGGTTGCCTGAAAATTAATCAATGATAAAGTGCACCTACATTTCTGTTCCCAATGTTAGTTTCCTGTCCCAAAACAATCTTAGCCTGCAATGACAGCTAAAGGGGAGGTTCTGATAATGGGAGACTTCAACATGCCAGATACAGATTGGTCAATACCAGCAGGAACATCTGCCAGAACTAGACTCATAGTGGATTCCCTGCAGGGCTAGGGCCTCAAACAACTGGTACAGCAACCCACAAGAGACAGGGCTATCCTAGATCTAGTACTGACTAACAAAGAAGGGATCACAGATCTCCAGGTAGAAGGTCACCTGGGAGCCAGTGACCATCACATGGTATGGTTCAATTTGGCTACTACATCTAAATCATCCCATTCCAAAGCAAAATATGGGACTTCAGAGGAGCTGACTTTGATGAGATGGCCAACAGAGTTAAGCTAGCCCTGGCAAAAGAAACACAGGTGAGGAGTACAGGCAAAGTGGGCAAGCATTAGGATACAATACTTGAAGCAACATCCCATTGTGTTAGACAGAAAAGGAAGTGCAAAAGAAGAAGGAAACCACTTTGGTTCTCAAATACAGTAGCAGAAAAGGTCAGAGCCAAAAGGCTGGCCTTCAGAAAATATAAGGAACACAGCGGGATGAAGATAGGAGGCATACCAAACTGCCCTAAGGGAAGCAGGTAAGGCAGTAAGGCAGGCAAAGTCCCAAACTGAGGAAACACTAGCACGAACAGTAAAGAAGGTGACAAGACTTTCTATAGATACATTAGTGAAAGGAGAAAGTCCAGAGGGGTATTGCTAAGCAATGGAGAAAAGGGAGCATGTGAGGAGGAGGACCCTGTAAAGGCATCTATCCTAAATAGATACTTTGCTCAGTATTTACTGAAGAGAAGGTAGGGCAGGGCCCACAGCTCAGCATCATGGACACAGGGGAGGGAGGTGAGCACTACTCCTTCACAAAAGAAAGGGTCCTACAAGAGCTAAGCTCAGGGTGGATAAGGCAATGGGACCTGATGGCATACATCCCAGGGTACTTAAGGAGCTAAAGGAGGAACTAGCAGAGCCATTAGCAGAATTGTTTAGTGAGTCTCTGAGCACAGGAGAGGTCCCAGAAGACTGGAGAAGGGCTCATGTGATCCCACTCCACAAGAGTGGTAGCAGGAGGGAGGCGGGGAACTACAGACCGGTCAGTCTTACCTCAGTAGTGGGCAAGATTATGGAGCACTCCTTAAGGAAAGGATAGTGCAACACCTGGAATCCATAGGGGCACAGGATCCAAGACAGCATGGGTTTACAAAAGGAAGGTCCTGTCAAACTAATCTCATAGATTTCTTTGACTGGGTAACCAGAGTGGTGGACCAAGGGGGAGCAGTTGATGTCGCCTACCTTGACTTCAGCAAAGCTTTTGACACTGTTCCACATAGAAGATTGATAAATAAGCTAGGTAGGCTCGGGGTGGGTCAGAAGTTGGTCAACTGGGTGGCAAACTGGTTGACTGGCAGAAAACAGAGAGTGCTGGTAAATGGTATACAGTCAGAAGAGATGCAAGTCACAAGTGGGGTACCTCAGGGATCAGTCCTGGGCCAGTCCTATTCAACATCTTCATTAGTGACCTCGCAGATGGACTAGAGGTAAAGGCTTGTCTGTTTGCAGATGACACCAAGATCTGCAACAGAGTAGATGATCCAGATGGGGTGGGCAGAATGAGAAGAGATCTGGATAAACTAGCAGAATGGTCAGAAGAGTGGCAACTGGGATTTAATGCAAGAAGTGCAAAATCATGCACATAGGGAAGAGAAACCCTGAAGCCACTTATAGGCTGGGAGGAGTTGCTAGCAGTCACAAAGGAAGAAAGAGACTTGGGCATCATCATCACTGATGACCTAAAATCATCAAACAGACCTCTAAAGCAGTAGGTAAGGCTGAGGGGTGTTAGGGTGTATTAGTAGGGGTATCACAGAAGTCGTGAGAGGAGTAGTAAATCCTTCTGTACAAGACATTGGTTAGGCCCCATCTGGTAGTACTGCATATTGAGCCACACCTTCACAAGGACATTAACCAAATTGAGGCAGTCCAGAGAAGGGCAACCAAATGGTGCAGGGACTGCATCAGAAGACATATGAGGACAGATTAACTGAGCTCAATATGTATTCCCTTGAGCAAAGGAGGGAGAGAGTGATATGATCGAGACATTTAAACACCTTAAGGCATAAACAAGGTGAAAGAGTCTAACATGTTTAAATATAAGAAAAATAGCAGGACAAGAGGACACAACATGAGGTTAGAGGAGGCCGATTAAGGGGGAAATGATGAAATTCTTTTCACAGAAAGGGTGGTGGATGCATGGAATGGCTTACCACAAGAAGTGGTGGCTATGAATACAGTGCAGGGCTTCAAACAGGCATGGGATAGGCATAAGGGAGCAATACAAATGACTATGAATAGATAGGTCACTGACAGAGCAAAGGCCGATGGCACATTTATGAGGTAGAAAAAGAAATGGGCAGACTGGATGGGCCTTGCGGTCCTTATCTGCCGTCAACTTCTATGTTTCTATGTTTCTATGTTTCAATTCACAGTCAACCAACAGATGGCTGTGAAACACGAATAGATATGCTTAAGTGAAATTTCTTGTAGTTTCGTCATAAGTAGCTTGAAAACATCTATATGACTATGCAATGTGTTTTGTTTTTTTTTGTTTTGTTTTGTTTCACTTGATCTACTGGCTCAAACGCATACCCTTTCAGTAACTACACAGTAATGTATGCCACATATGATTGTCCATATTGCCTGATTTTCCAGATTGCCTCCATGTCTTTTATTAAATATCTTAAAAAACTACTTTAACAGTGGAACCTAAAAAAACAACAAAGGCACACACCTTGTACCAATGTGTATCAAACTAGAAAGTTTCAGGTTTCAAAGTCTCCTATTTTTTTTTTTTTTTTTTGTAGTTACTGAGTGGCAAAGAAAGGCTTAACATTTTAAAAAACTGAGCCTTTTGCATTTTTTACACCTCTGTAACTTTGCCTCCCCTGAACCAAGCTACATGGAATTTACATAATCAAGGGTTCCTGACACAGAGGCTGCGCTTTCTAAATTTCATGTAAATCAGTTGAAAGGGGGCAAAGTTATTAATGTGCAATGCTGGGTGTGAAAATCACAGACGATAAAGATGTAAGGCTCAGTGTACTGCCATCTGTAGGCTGGCAAGGGAATTACAGCAACAACTTGAACCACTGGTGGATGTGTGCACTGTCCACGAATAATGCCTGAGTTTTGTGCCCTATGAGGTGAGGATGAACCACTGATGCATGTGTACACTGTCCAGTAATAATGCCTGAGTTCTGTGCCCTTTGAGGTGAGAATGAATCACTGATGGTTGTGTGCACTGTCCATGACTAATGCCTGAGTTTTGTGCCCTTTGAGGTGAGGATGAATCACTGATGCATGTGTGCACTGTCCAGTAATAATGTCTGAGTTCTGTGCCCTTTGAGGTGAGAATGAATCACTGATGAATGTGTGCACTGTCCACTAATAATGCCTGAGTTCTGTGGCCTCTTAGGTGAGGATGAACCACTGATGGATGTGTACACTGACCACTAATAATGCATGAGTTCTGTGCCCTCTGAGGTAAGAATGAATCACTGATGAATGTGTGCATTGTCTACTAATAATGCCTGAGTTCTGTGCCCTCTGAGGTGAGGATGAACCACTGATGCATGTGTGCACTTACCACTAATAATGCATGAGTTCTGTGTCCTCTGAAACTTCATCTCCCCAAACCGATCTACATGGAATTTACAGGATCAAGTGTTCCTGACGCAGAAGGTGTGCTTACTAAATGTCATGTAAATCAGTTGAAAGGGGGCAAAGTTGTTAATGTGCAATGCTGGGGGTAAAATTTACAGATTAAAAAAAAAAAAAAAAAAGATGTAAGCCTCTAGGTACTACCATCTGTAGGTCAGCAAGGGAATTGCAACAACTACCAGAGCTCAAATCTCATCTGCATTTAAACATATGCATTTCCCATAATGCACAGCAGTCAAATCCCAAACATCAAACATAGCAAAAAAAAAAAAAAAGATGATTCCACAGTTTACAAAACAGTCAGTCAAAATGAGCACATATTCTGAAATGCTGATCACATCTGCATGTAATCAGTAATTGTTCACTGTTGCAGTCATAATATAAAAAAGTTAAAAATGTAGTTTTTTCAGTCAGGTGCAGTCCATTTTCTCTTTCCCACTGTAGGAACTTTTTAATAGCTTCCTGGAACCTTTGTAATTTAGTACTTTAAAATTACTTTAACGCGAATCTAACATGAGGAAGATAAACATATAAAAAGAGTGCTGAACCCTTTCTCTTCCCATATTACAAGAAGATTATACCATGTACCTTGGACACTGACCAATCAGCTAGGCAGGCTGGTACCTTACCTGTGTTGATTATCTGCTGATAATCACTGCAAAACATGTCAGCCAGCTGCATCTTCAAAAAAAAGCAATCTGACAGCCATCTTGTTTCCCCGCTAAGTGGAGACTGTGAAACAGCAGCTCCATACATCAGGAAAACAAAACAAACCAAACACACTGCTCTACTACCCAGTGGCTTATTTAAGCATTATACCAAGTACTGCTTTTTTTAAAATAATAAAAAAAGCAGTACTTGGTATAATAGCAATAAACTACTCGGGGAATCTGGGTTATCGGGGGATTTACCACAGCTGGCGTGGATTTACCCACTTGGCTCGCCTCATGGGCAAACCATTCCAGCCATGGTAAATCCCCAGTAACTATGGCCTATTGTTTAATTAATTAACTCACTCCCAAGTGTGGGTCTCTCAGGAGTTTAATGTATGGCTGGGTGGTTGGAACCACTCGGCCTTCGATTGAGGTCCACCCCCAGCCATACATTAATCCTGAGAGACCCACTCTGTGAGTTAATCCTTACTTTAAAAACAGCCTGGGAAATGCACTGTTTTTTCTGTGTCTCTCTCCGGGGAAACACACTAGGGACAAGGGACAGAGCTCTGATAACTCGTAGAACATCTAACAACTAGCAGAGAAACACACAGTGACGGGCAGAGATCTAATAAAAAAACGCACCTCTAACAGCAACTAGGGAAATATCTGTAACAGGAACATAGCTCTCAAAACTGAATAATGCCTCCAGTAATATCCATTGCAAAACACTGCAAAAGAAACAGGGACAAAGTTCTGATAGCTGAATGCAACTCGAGCAACAACCATGGAAACACTGTCATAACAGCAGGGACAGAGATCTGATAACCACATTTATAATACACCACAAATACGTTTTGGTGCATGACTAATACAAAGGAAAACCAAGTTAGTGCTTACTAAGCTTGCAACTAGGTTCAAGAACCATAAAAAGGAAGCAAAAGCTGAGAAGTGTTTTATTTTTTATGACCACCAGTGGGCACAATGCGGTTGTTTGTGAAATCTCATTGACAACCTAAACTAGGGAGTACAATCAAACCTTGTTTTAATTTTTTGTTTCTTGCATTATCTAAAGTACAACAAGCAAACGTATCACTAAAGCAGTTCACGAGTACTTACATCTTGTTTAAAAAAACAGGTGTAGCTAAGTCACATCACTCATCAATACATGATTTAGAGAGCATTTAGAAAAAACAGGTCATGGTTGGTGTCATGCAGCCAATGGAAACAACTGGTGTCCAAGGAGGTGGCTACGAAAGCCAGGTTGGAGCAACACAGCCATGTGAGGGACCATGTTAGCCCCATCACATTGAGCTTGTGTGTGCACACGCACCAGTGGTGTTAGGGATTGCATGCTTTTGAGGAGGGACATGCCATGGTGACACAGGCCACAGATGGTCAAGAACAGAGAGCAGGCAGAGAATTTGCTGTACAGATCTGTGTTCTGTGTACTCATCCTATTGTCGGCCACAGATGGCCAATCACAGAGTGCAACAGGATGCACAGATCTGTGTTCTACATACATATCCTACCACAGCCCTATGCATGCATCCTGCATGGGCTTTGGTACACCATGCACATGGACCACTACTGCTGCATGTACTGTCAGTAATGGTATACCTGTTGGATGTGTCACACAGTGGGTGTAGGCCGTATGGTGTTCTCCAGGGAGGTCCATGATGTGGCCCCAGCAATGAGGTGCACCTAGTCCCTGCCAAGGAGGCGATGACTACCACCTTTCACCAGGTGGAGCTGATAGGTGTCCCAGGAGATGGGTTCAAGAGTCTGGTCGGACCAGCATGTGAGTGACCATGTTAGCCCCATCACATTAGGTCTGTGTGTAAATACAGCAGTTGTGCTGGGGGTTGCATGCCTGTGTGGGGGGAGGTGGCATGATCCATGGCCAGGCAAGCAAAGTGTGCAGGCACAAGGATGTACTGCACAGATCTGTGGTCAGCATACACATCCTACCGTAGCACTATCGGCACTGCTGCACCCCTTCCCCCCTCCTGGTTAGCTATGTTTTATTTAAATCCCTGTATTGTTTTTATCTGGGTTTTTTTTTAACCTTTCCAGTGCATTTTGTTAAAATATTACTGTCTCCTCTGCAATATGCACCCATCGTCTTGGTACTTGGAGATCTGCAGTGAGGCGGCCTCTGTACTCCTGGAACCCTCTGTCCATTCTGGGGTCACATCCGTAAAGCTGCTCTTTCATTTCCTGACCCACTGCCTCAGCATCTGCTGCAATGTTTCCCTTTGGGGCTGGCAGGTATAATCCATGGTTGAATGCCTTGTTGTGTAATACATAACAGGCAAGGTATATGGAACAGACTTTCTTAGGGCAGTATTGTAGGGTGCCATAGACAAGGCATCTGAACCACATCCTGCGCATGCAAAGACCTGTTGATGAAATTGCATGCAGTAATGAGCGCCACATTGTACCTGTCCTCTGCAATGGATGCAGGTTGTAGGACAGTGTTAGCAGTCAGGGATGCAGGGGATATCCACTGTCCTTAAGTAGGAAAAGGGCATTAGTTAGTAACATCAATGGCAGCTATGGGAGGAGGGAGCATTGTGAAAGCTGTAAAAGGAAAGTCCTGGAGTATTTTTTTTTTTTTTAAAAACTGCTACTTAAGTTACTGGATGAAAATGATCAGTACTGATGCCGCGACAGTTTCTTTGAGGATGGAGACGAGTGGTGCATGCAGCAAGCTATTGAAATCGCTCATGCTACAGCTGGGGGTGGATATCGAGATGCTGTTTAAAATGACAGCTTTTGTTTTGTTCAAAGAATTTTCTGTTTGGGGAATCAAGTAGGGGCAGGAGGATTACTGGTATTACAGTACATGTGGTTTTGGCTGAGCCACATTCAGGACAAAATGTAGACTGTAGTGGGATGAATGTGAAGGCATTGGCAGCATGGAGACTTGAGCGAGGAGGGAGGGATTTCATTTACTGTTCTATTGTCATGTGTGCCTGGACTTCATACAGTGATGTTACTGTGAAATGACATCACTGTTCCAGGTACCCACTGACTAACTGCTCAGGCAATTTCCTTGCCATTATATAATGGACATTTAACAACAGCCTGGGAAACTCACTGTTTTTTCTGTGTCTCTCTCCAAGGAAACACATTAGAGACAAGGGACAGAGCTCTGATAACTCATAGAGCATCTAACAGGCAGAGAAACACACTGTGACAAGGGCAGAGATGTAATAACAAAACACACCTCTAACATCAACTAGGGAAGAATCTGCAAAAGGAACATAGCTCTCAAAACTGAATAATACTTACAGTAATATCCATTGCAATACACTGCAAAAGAAACAGGGACAAAGTTCTGATAGCTGATTGCAGCTCTAGCAACAACCATGGAAACACTGTCACAGCAGCAGGGACAGAGATCTGATAACCACATTTATAACACACCACAAATACATTTCAGCGCATGAATGATACAAAGGAAAACCAAGTTAGTGCTTACTAAGCTTGCAAAAAATTCAAGAACCATAAAAAGGAAGCAAAAGCTGAGAAGTGTTTTATTTTTATGACCACTAGAGGGTGCAATGAGATTGTGTGTAAAATCCCATTGCTGACATAAACCAGAGAGTATCATCAAACCTTGATTTGTTTGTTTGTTTCTTGTATTAGCTAAAGTACAACATATCGCAAAAGGCATTCACGAGTACTTACATCTTGTTTAAAACGGTGTCAGTGGCTCAGCAGGTTGCACACTTTTTTCCCCTGAGGCCAAAAGTTCAGAAGGATGTGAGTTCTATCCCCACACCAGGCACGTGGGTTAAATTCCAATAATGACATTGTAGTGCAGCATGAGGGGGTGCTGCACTACTGAGGTTCCATCTTTCGGAGGAGATGTTAAACCAAGGTCCCATTTGCATGTTCTGATGGTAGTTCAGGTGGATGTTAAAGATCCCATGGCACTTCTCGAAAAGAGTAGGAGGAAACTTGATTCAAAGAGGACTATACATACTATCACAGATATATACAAATATAATAACACAAGATTTAAGTAATAGGAAAATCTGAATCTGTTATCCAAGGGAGGCAGTGCTATCTCTCTAGTAACATTTGTCTATGCACTAGTTTTGCTTCTGAAAAATAAATGTTTTAGATCAGTTTTTCCCAATACTTCTTGATGAAATGTGCTTTTGCTGTAAAGTAAATAGACATCTTGCTGTCCAAATGTGCCATTTAAATACAGTAAATATAACATTCAAAGTATCTGTGTGCCATTTTTTCCATGCATTTGAAAAGACCCCATACATTAAATTCATATAAGGCACTGTGGCAAATAGTGGTTCATTCCAATTGTCTGCAACCGAAGTCCAAAACCTTGTATATATGAGCACAAAAAAATAGATGTTCAATGATTTCTGATTGTTGTATACATTCTAGTCTACTGCATTGCCTTTCTGACATCTGTTTATGTTTCTGGTTGGATTTAATATTAATTCTTTCATGGCAGCTAAGCCAATGTAAATTCCACATGTGCGGGCGTATTCTAGGATTTTGTAATAGGTTTAACAAAGTGTTTTTATACTCACTTGGACACTTATGAAAAACTACAGGCACATTACAAATATTTTCTACTAGTTGCAAATAGATATTTTTCCTATACAACGTTATTAGCATATTACTGGTGATATGCCATTGCTTACATCTCACAAATGTTTCCCTTACATATCTTGGAACTAGTGGGACATTCTCTACTACTGTCAGAGAATTTAGTCCCCATTGTCTAAACCATGATTTACAGGTTTCAAAAAACCAGGGTTCCCACCCCTTACCTGTATTAATAAATAATGGTTTTAAGTTTGCTATAAAGAAGATACACCCTTTGTTATTTTATAACAGTATCATATTTAGCCCTCCTTTTGAGATGGATAAATATGTAATATCTCGTTTTACAGGATTAAGGCTGCTAATGTCTGGAAAAATAAACTTAAAATTCTGGTTTCAAACACTTTTGGAGGTGGAAACATGTAGCTGAGATACACAACAATTGGAATTAAATGTTTTTATTAAGTATACTCTTGTCTTTTTCCTCAGCTTCCATTTATTCCACTGTGTTACTTTATTTTGGCATAATTCAATTTGTGGACTCCATTTTAGTACGTCTAATTGTCCATCTCCAAACTGTATACCCAGGATTGAGACTGGAGCTGTAATAATACTTATTTATGCAATATTTGAGTCTGTGTGGGGGTAATTTCCTAACTGTCTTCCAATGCATTTTGACAGATTGAGACGTGCTCCTGAGATACTACCAAACTCATTACACTGTAACTGCTTCCCTGACTGAAGATTCATTTACTACTATTAAACTTGTATCATCTGCATATGCCAATACATTATATGGTATAGTATTTACTGAGGTCGTGAGATGATGTGTAACAGTGGATCTAGAAAAAATACGCATAAAATGGGGCTCAGTGGACACCCCTGCCATACCCCTCTTTTAATACTAACCATTGGTCCCTTTCACCCGTTTGTAATAGGGACAACAGTACTGTAGCATATATCCTTTTTATCCATTCAATAGTAATATCTGGAACATGATACCTTGCTAATGCATGCCATAAAAATTCATGATTTACAATCAAATGCCTGCTTCTGGTCTAAAATTAAAAACCCTGAAAGTTGCCCACGTAATAAGATCAGGAGTCAGATATACTGCGACCAGGTATAGAGCAGGACTGGGCACCCGAGATTACATTTTGTGCTATTTTCTCTTTAATCTTTTCACTAAGATTCTTGCTAAAATCTTGAAATCTGTATTTAAGAGACTTATTGGTCTCCAGTTCTGTAGCTGTCTTCTATCCCCTTTTTTATGGATGTAAATAAGACCTCCCATATTCATTTCTAAAGGCATCGATGCAGATTGCAAATTATAGTTATATACCTGAGTGAGTTCCTGACCAAGTTCTGTCCCTACTATTTTGTAAATTTCATTTGGGAGTCCATCCAAACTGGGGGCAGTCCCTTTTTAGGGCTGTGAACGAAGCCTACAGCCGTTTTGGGATCACTCACTAGCTCTAAAAATGGCTGATCATGGAACCTTCTGTTGGACTTTTGGAAGTATCCTTCTGAAAGTTCAATAAAGCTTGAAACCCTCTGCCATGATCAGCTGCTATGGAATAACAGCCACACTATTTCTTCAGTTACTTCAGCATTCCATGGCATGAACTGTGCATGCACAACACGCATGCATGCACAGTTCTGCTGGCGCAGTCATGTTGTGAATGGCAAAATGCCATTCACCGCAACTGCACAAGCATAAGTGCCGTGCATGTGCAGTTGCATCGCCGCTGCTGCCAGCACCAGCAACAAAGAAAATGCACTGACATCGGGGTCCCCAATCCCCGTGTCAGCATTATGTAGCCCCTCCACTCATGTGGCGCACTGGGAGCCCACCCCAGTGTGCCCAAATGTGTTTTTCCCCTGCCAACATCAGGGTTCCCAATCCCTGTGTCAGCATTATGTCACCTCCTCAAATCATGTGGCACACTGGGAGCCCACTCCAGTGTGTCCAAATGTCTGCTTTTTTTTTGTTTACCTGTAAATAAAGAAAACAGTCCCCGACGTGTTTTTCTGTGGTTTTTTATCTGTAAAAAGAAATGGTCCCTCATCGTTGCCCCTCCCACCCTCCCACTGAGCACCCACCTCCCACTTCTCTTTGCCCCATACTTACTCTCCTCAAGGTCGGCACTGTCATCTTCTCTGGACCAGGACACATCTGCACTCTTCAAAGCTGAACTGCAAACTGAAGAATCAAAGGTAAGCATGTTATAATGCCATCCAACTTATTTTGATAAATAAGCCATTTTTTGGAATTTTTACTCCAAATTTTAATGGGACCCCACCTCATGAAAACTTGCACTGTCATTTTGTTGTTCGGTCCTGAAAGGTGATTTTGCAGTCGCTATGAGGAATCACCTTTTGGGATCAGTTCATGAAATGACAGTGGCACTGTTCATGAGGTGGGGTCCCAAAAAGCCCATGTTGCAAACTGGGTGAAAAAAAAAATGACTGCTTTACATGCGTGTGTTGCACAGTTTCTACACACGCTCCTAACTTTGTCAAGTTTTAATATTTTCCCTCCACATTTTCAACATTGCCATTTTTTCACACCTCCTTTTAAACAGTATAGCTGTCATTTATCACATCCTGCCAAAAATGTGTTTTCACACCTGAGGCACAGAATGGCACGGTCACACTGCAAAATCACCTTTCGGGACAAGTGAACAAAATAACACTGCGACTCTTCATGAGGAGGGGTCCCAAAAAGGCCATGTTGAAAATCTGGTACAACACCTCCAAAAAATGGTCAAGTTACACCCAGGCATTCAATAATTTCTACTCACGCATGTAACTTTGCTCACTTGGCAGCTCGTCGCAGCCCTATCGGCTCTGGCCAGAGTTTGTTTTAAAGATGTTATTGCTTCACTGACTTCATGATGTTGTATATCCTGTTGAGCTATGTCTATAAGATTTTGAGTTATTTCTGGAATATGTATTTGAGATGGGTATGAGGGGACTTGTGCTGAATTTGACAGTATAGGTCCATACATCTTTTGAGCGTAAGCAGCTACACATTGTTGTATCCCTAGGTTATTGGTATGAAGGTTTTGTTAATCAAATAAAGCTTCAGTCTCTTTCTTTTCAGTTTATTTTTGACAACTCTCATATGGACAAATGGTATCAAAAGAACCAGTAGTGCCAAACTGTTGTTGCTGCTGCAATAGTTTTGCTTTTTGCAAATGGTATTCTGTAAGATCTTTTTTTATCAAACTTATTTGTTTGGAAAAATCTTATCCAGTAGTATATGATAATCTTAATAATTTTTGGAGATGTTGCCTTTTTTCTAAGTACTCTATACTGTTTATTATTGTTAGATTTACTTAAATATTTCAATAGTTATTGTACTGTAGTTCTCTTTTTCTGTGTCATACTACCATAACTGTAGGTTATCATATATGATAAACACGGATTTCCTGGCTACCAGAAATAGTTTATTTGCAGCAGGACAGAATCTTTTTGTAGAAGAGGAGTGTTTAGTTTCCAGGTTCCTGGCTCTTTTACTAGAGGATTATCCTGTCCTACTGAAATGGATAAAATATTGTGATCTGAAAACTCGACTACAGTGGCTTGCACCTTGAAGATTCGTAAAAGATGCGATACAAAAAAGAAATCAATTTGAATGGTTAAGGGGCCCTTATGAAAAGTGGGAGTGTGATTTTTTTTTTTCTATTTCCAGATAGGCATCCTGTAGTCTAGTTGTTTTTAATAATGAAGATAGAAAGTATCACAGAACAATTCTGATGTTTTGGAGGTTTTAGATCTGTCTTTAGTAGAGAGTCCGCAGTTAAAATCCCCACCAAAAATAATATATTGGGAGGTATGTAAGTATGATTGCATTAATTTTAATAAGTCAGTTCTAAGTGTTTTTGTTTGGTGCATAAATGTTAAGTCTATACCCTATATTATATCCTTATACATAATCAAAACTCTACCTGGTACTAGATCTAACAATTTTACTACCTCTGTGTTTGGCATATAAAATAAAATTCCTAGCCCTGAACATGTTTCTTGTCCAAAGGATCAAAAGGAAGGGCCTAAGTACCATCCTTTCTTTGCTTGTGAGATTTCATTTAGGGTAAGGAATCTGACATCCTGTAAAAAAAAAAAACATTGCTGTATATAATAAAAAGGAGAAAACCATGTCTCTTTTGTCTGTTTTTTTTTATACTGTTCTCATTCACAGTATGAAAAGAAAAATTAGAATGCATAATTAAAGTAAGAAAAGTGCACAGTACTCAAAATATCTAATTCACCTTAATCTCCCCCTTCTAGGCATATGTTCTTTGTATTTGAGCTTTGACTTAGTTTTCCATTTCTGAGGCCCTGGGGTGCCTTGTATTACTGCTGTGTTAGTTGTTTGTTCAGGGTGAGAAGAAATTGTAGAAGAAGTATCTGAGTCATTGTCTGTATCATCTGTATTCTCCTGAAGTAGCTCATACTTATTCCCCGAGGGAATGGCATTAATTTTGAAACTTTTGGGATTGGGGACTCTGACCCAATGACTTCTAGTAACTTTCATCATTTTAGGAACACTGACATGGGGGGGGTTGGCACTTCATTCCTCGCTAGTCTGAGCTTCAGGTGTCACTGTCTCTGGGGTAATGTCACTGGTACTTGCAGTAGGTGTAACCTCCATCTCTTGAGGGGGGGGGTCAGCTTGAGAAGGTCTTTGTCTGGGAGTATCAGTCCCAGGGCCCTCAGGGTTTAAAGGTTCAGTTTCCTGATGTTGTTTTTCTGTAGGTGGGTTTGGGTTTGGGTTTGCAGGTTCTGAAGGTCTGGGTTGGCTGGATATAATCTTGGTCCTCTGAGCTAGAGTAATAAGCAATCTTTGCTCAGCCCCATCAGTTAAGTCAGGCGAGTTGTGGGTTGCCCACGTACATTGCTGAAAAATATGAATGGTTTCTTCACATAGGTTGCATCTAGGTTCTTCCACACATTGATCTCCTGAATGCCCTATTTCCCTACATACCATGTATTTTACCTTATCTCAGATCCTACTTCAGTGACAAATAGACCTACACTTGTAGCAGGCCTTCGGCTGGCCAGGATAAAAAAGCACCCCCCTGTCCCTTCCTAGCAAAAAGCTATTAGGCAAGTGCTGTATCCCCATATCAGAAGATTTCAACAATACCAACACTCTCCACCCCTCAGTCCAGATATTCTCAGAGTCAAAAATGGCTTTGGGATAATTCAAAACAGAACAACATTGTTTGAGCCATACCACCAGGTCATTCATACTGACTACTTAATTTCAAAAGAGAACAGTAATTGTTTTTTGTGCCAGTTTTGTAAGAGGTATCACATTAAAGGGGGCCTACAGGGGAGTGTTCTTCAGTTTGATACTTAAACCAGAATCTCTCAAGTCCATTTAGTGTCTTAAAACTGACATCAAAAGTGGTTTCATTTGAGACATGTATGAGAGCATATATCTCATATGCAAAGAACTTCACTGAATCCTTCAGCAGGGTTCTAGCTACAAACAAATGATCTGTTGCTTCATCCATGCCACCTATGTAATGAAGTCACATCATTATAGCATTTAGCTTGCTGAATGGGGGTAGAAAAACAGGAGGCATATGTTCTCAAGTGTGAGGAGTTTGAGGAATTCTGTTGAAAAAGCCCTAATGCTTTCTCAGTTCCCCCAAATATGGAAATCTGCTGTTGTGATGCCAAGTCACAAAAGTGGGGCTAAGACCCTAACCTCTAACTACAGACCCATCTCCATTCTTCCCCCTCTCTCAAAAGCGCTGGAGATAATAGTTGCTGATCAACTTACAGAATACCTTGCTAACCACAACCTGCAATGTCAGGAGCAGCATGGTTTTCGAAAAGGACATAGTACCACCACAGCTCTCCTTGAATTCACCACTTACATCCATAATGCTCTGGATCAGGGACATCGTGTCTGTGCCACCTTCATCGATTTGACAAAGGTGTTCGACACTGTCAATCATTCCCTGTTATTTGAACAATTATCTTGCCTTTGCCTCTCAGATGATGCCGCACGTTGGTTCCAAATCTACCTTAGCAACCGAACGGATCAGAGTTGGTGAGTCCCTCTCACCCTCCCGTCCGATTTTGCTCTGGAGTTCCCCAAGGGTCCATCTTGGGTCCCTTGCTTTTCAGTATTTTTCTGAACTATCTTCCTGCATCATGCCCTAATAGACTCCTGTTATGTGCAGATGACACAGTTATTTTCACCTCCCACCCTGACCCTTCCCTCCTACAATTGCAACTGCAAACAAGCTTTACGCAAGTGGAGACATGGTTTAAATCTCAAAAACTCATACTAAATCACAAAAAAACTAAAACAATGATGTTTCATGTCATCCATAACAAACATAAAAACAAATGTCTGACTTCTGGTTGCATCACACAAGTAGATGGCGGTCTAGAGAATGTCTCCCATAAAAAATTAAAATGGCATCGGTCAGTGTCGTGAGTGCCATTCTGGTAGAAATTGTATATTACAGTGCCTCACAAGCTTACCATGATGGGTCATACAAAAAAGTTCTCCTTTCAGTGCGATTAGCAAACAAGCCACCTCAGACTATCGTCGGCCTGAAAGTCCGGCACCCTCCCGCTCCTCAATTAACACTGGCTCAGGCGATGACTTGTACGGGTCAGGTTCAGACACAGCCTCCAATTTCACAAAGGCAGATGGGCACAGAATGATTGGAATACTGCACCACATAGATGTGAACATTTCAGGAATCCAAAAAGATTTTAAAAAGTTGGAAAACAGAACCGCGGTGGTGGAAACTCACATGGAGGGCATGCAGGCTGAGCACATGGCCTTCAGCAGGTCCCTCGCCTATCTGCATAGAAGAGAACAGGAATTAATGCTGCAGGCTGAAGATGCAGAGGCCAGAGTGCGCTGCAACAATATCCACATTTTTGGGGTGCCAGAGGGAGTCGAACCCCCAAGCATGGAGGAGTATATTGATTAATGGCTCCATAAAGAATTAGATCTGCCAGAGGATTGAGGTCTACACATCGAGCATGCCCATTGAGCCATAGCCTCTAAGCCTAAACAAGGGGCTCCACCAAGGTCCATAATTGTGAAGTTCCTAAAACATATGACCAAAGATAAGATCCTAAGACTTGCCTGGGCTAAAAAGGATCTCAACCTGGATGGCCAAAAACTTTATGTGGACCAGGACTTCCCTCCCCAAATGTTAACGAAGAGGAAGAATGTACTCCAAGTAGTAAAGCACCTAAGAGAGTAAGGGTTCCAAGCATAATTGAGATACCCCACTAGATTATGGGTCCAGGGTAAGGAAGGCATTAAAATATGACTCTCTGCTGGAGGCATCTGCCTTTCTTACTGAGCTTGAGATTCCCCTGCCTGACTTAAAAAAGGAGCTTGCAGAGAAAGAAATCGAAGAGCTCCTATTGTCAACTGCACCAGGACAGAGAAGAAGATCAGGGAGAAGGGGCGCGGCTCTGTTACCGCTCCATGCAGACTGCACAAAATGGCTACAAAGGGCAAGGAGACCTGAGGATTTTTAAGCAGCATATGGGACAAGCCATTTTTCCATTTCAATTGGGAGATACTATCCATGTCCCAATGGCATTTCTGCAGCGAGTTAACTGGTTCAAGATACTTACTTCGTTTGTTGAGGACTAGCCTGCCTGCATCCCTGGGATACCCTGAATGATAGCCTTCAAGCTGTGGGAAGGGGTATGAGGATTGTAGAATATTCAGTTTGCACCACACATTCAGAGGGAACGGTCCTGACAGAGGGCTGGTTTCAACAGGAGTGTATTTTCTCAAACACTCAGCTAGTGGTCCATTCCTTGTTTCCCTTGAATGTAACTACTTCCCCTAACACGAGTGGAGCTACATGTGCAGTCCTGAGGGGGCTTACTCGGAGGTCCTGAAAGATGGAGACTTCACTAAACTGGGCAAAATAGTCATAATGTACTTTGTTTTTCATTTATTTGCAATGAATCCACAATTTTAGAGCTATTTCTTTGGTACCTATGTGAAGTTGTAACTACTGCTTAATTTGCTGAATTGGGGCCGCATGCCTTCCCCCCCCCACATTACCAAACGAGGTTGGGGATGCAGTATTTGCGGGTAGAGGGTGGGGATAAGTGGGATGGTATTTTCATGTGGCTTACTATCTGAATGCATAGGGACTAAATTTCATGGTTTCAGATGGGAAGATGGGCAGGGGATGTAATAGGAAGATGGTTTTCTCTAACACTTGACTATACATTTCAGAAGACCAATTACAAGACTGAACTGGTGTTCTGGAGGACTAGAGGTGCTAGCAGTTATTTCTTTACCCCTACTAGGGGACTGATCAAGATGTGTGGGCTTGGTTCTCTAGCTCTCCAGATACTGGAATTTCCATGGGGCAGGCTGGTTAGATCACCAGCACTTCTGGAAATCATTTGGAGGAGAGACTCTGAATTCCTAGAGGATTTGGGAGTGCAACCCTTGGCAAATTTACACTGTTCTCCTCTTCTCAAGGGACTCCAGTAGTCCATTCTTCAGGGGGTTTAGTAGTTAGCCCCATTCAGCATTGTCTGATTAAGGCAGTGCGTTTGTTGATTATTCAGTTGTTGTCTGATTCCCTTTGGAAGCTCCCAATTGGGGTCTACAAGGGGGTAGGTTTGGACCAGTTTTGTGGTCCCATTAGTTTTTGTTTGTTGACGTTTATGGGTGCCATGTTAGGTACCAGATTAATTGTTAACATCCCAGCACCAAATTTGGAAGTTGGGTAAGGATTTGGATACCTGTGTTTATTTCTTTTATTTCTTTTTCCTAAGAAATCATTTTATGGAGATGGTTATAATACAGGGAGATATGGTTGAATATGTTAAAGAAGGGTTGGGGATGGATGAATTGAGAAATTTGTTTTCTAACCATGTTAAATGGCCACCTTAAAGATCTGCTCAGTGAATGTTAAGGGCATTAATAGCCCCATTAAGAGAATATTTGTGTACCTATTGTAACTACTGTAAATAATGCTAATATGTGTTTTCTGTAACTAATTCTGGGTCGCCCCTGAAAAAGGGACCTCTGGTCTTAGTGGGCTTACCCGGTTACCAAAATCTAAATAAATAAAAATAAATAGAAGAATGAGAATTTTTTACTGAATTAAGAAATGCTAATTGCGAGATTGCCTGCCTCCAAGAGATAAGACTCTCTGCCATGGAACATCTGAAGTTGTGGAGGTCATGGGTTGGGTCGGTTTATGCTGACTCCCACCCTAGGGAGAAAAAAGCAGGAGTGGCCATTTTGGTCCAGTGTGGGATCCCATTTCAGGTCTAGAAGGTCACAAGGGTTGGTTCAGGGAGAATAGTAGCCCTCTCTGACTTGTTCAGTGGCTGTCCTCTCCATATACTATCTGTATGTGCCCCCACACCCCCATCGAGGGAATTTTTTAGATCCCTGTTTAATCTAATTGTGGGCCTCCTCGAGGGCCAGGTAATTTGTGCAGCAGATTGGAATTAAGTTGAGACCTGAGGTTGGACAGAAGCCCTCCTGCTCCTAAGGGCTCAAGGGCTTGTTCCAGGCTATTAAGAAATTTGAGTAGCGAAGACCTCTGATGGCTACAATACTCCAATAAAATGGATTATACCTTTTACTCGGCCTCAATGAGATCTTATTCAAGATTAGACTATTTTTACACACAAAAGGGTTTATCCCATACTTTTACAGATCTCAGGATACATCCGGTGACTTTCAGACCATGCCATGATCTCTGCAACTTTGGATTGGGGGCCAAGGAAAACGAGCCAGTGGCATTTTGACCCAGGTCTGGTGAATGATAAAAATTATGTTGAATCCACAAACAATTATCAAGAATTATGTACAAGAAAATATGGGAAAGGACACAGCATTAAAATGTGTCTGGGATGAGTTAACGGTGGTGGTCAGGGGGCACATAGTCTTGTATGCGGCCTATAAAATTAAATAAATAAAAACAAAATCAGGCTGCATTGAAAGCAGATAAGGCAAAGGCTGAATTAGAGGCAGACCATAAGAGATCCAAAAATCTGGACCTATTGCCCCAACTTAGAGATGCCAGAGCTAAATACAACAGTTTAATGTTGAGACATATGGAGAACCTAATGAGATATTCGGCACAGAAATACTATGAATGGGGGGGAGAGAGTTGGCAAACTCCTGGCCTTCCACCTTAGGAAGCAGCAGGCTAATAGATATGTTCTGGCCCTTAAACCATCAGACCTGACCAGGCCTATGATTTCACATCCAGAGAGGATTGCAGAAGAATTTTGTAACTTTTATAAGGCGCTGTACGGGGAAGGGAGGGGTCCAGATCATCTACAAAAAATAGTAGATTTCCTGGAGTCAGTGGAGCTACCCAAATTGTCGGTTAGTCAAAGGGAGGGCTTAGAAAGATTATTTTCAGAAGGGGAGATATGTCACACAATTCAAAGTTTAAAATCAGGCAAAGCCCCAGGCCCCGACAGGTTTACAGCTGAATTTTACAAATGTTTTGGGAGTGATTTGGCACCCCTTCTGGTTAAAGTATTTAACGAGGCCCATACATTGGGGTCCTCCCCAGATTCCTTGGGGGGGGGTGATGGTATCTGTCATCCCTAAGCCAGGAAAAGATTCCTCCATGGGTGCTAACTATAGGCCTATCTCCCTATTAAATCAGGATGCCAAATTTTTTCCTAAAACAAGTGGGTCCCGTCTTCAAAATATATGTGAACTAGTCCACCCTGATCAGACAGGGTTTATGCCAGGGAAGCACTTTCAAGATAATATCCGGCTACTTCTAAACTCCCTTTCAACTCCCTTGTCCCCTTTAATTAAATCTCTGCGGGCAGTGATCTCACTAGATGCCAAAAAGGCCTTTGATCGTTTAGATTGGCTATACTTTGATTGTACCCTGAATAAATTTGGCTTAGGAGAAAAATTTTGTGGGTGGGTTAAGAACTTGTACCGGGAACCCAAAGCTCAGGTTAAGGTTAATGGAGTTCTATCATCGGCTTTTGCAATAGGTAGGGGGACTAGGCAGGGTTGCCTGCTCTCTCCCCTTCTATTTAACCTTAGCATGGAGCCACTGGCTGTGGCCTTACGGCAGTACAGTGTTTTTCAGGGAATTAAATTAGGGGACACAGAACTAAAAGTTTCATTATATGCGGATGACACACTCCTATACGTCACTTACTCTGTTAAGTTACCACCCAAAATGTTTGACTTTCTAGGGGAGTTCAGGGTGTTCTCCAGTTACAAAGTTAATGTCACCAAAACTGAAATAATACCTGAGGGAATACCACCTGGCTCTCCCCTGCCAGATCTGGGTAGGGCGCAATGGAGGCAAGGCAGGGTTTAGATACTTGGGGGTTTGGATACCAAGGGAGTTAAGTAGGTTGTTCTCAATGAACCATCATTGACTTCTACAGGAAGTGTGGGCAGAACTCCCACTGTCTCTCTCAGGTAGAATTGATTAGATGAAGATGAACATCCTCCCAAAGTTCCTATTTCTTTTTATTACACTGTCAGTCAGGCCCCCAAGAAAATTCTGGGTGGTGCTAAAAATACTATATCCAGATTTATTTGGAGAGAGAAAGCACCTAGGGTTAGATGGAGGGTGTCAAGAGCCCCCAAAGATAAGGGAGGCCTGGGCCTCCCAAACATTTGCACTTACTATTGGGCAGCTCAACTTCAGGCTCTAATCCCACTGTTAAAGGAAGGCAAGTCCCCGATTTGGGCAGAAATAGAATATTTTAATCTGGAATTAGCTAAGGTGGGTGATCTCCTCCTTCTGGATGGAAAGAGGTTGTCTAAGGTGTTTTTTGACAACCCCTGGACATCTATTCTGAAACAAACATGGATGGAGGTGTATCGAGTAAATAAGTTTTCCTTTGCTCTGCATGCTAGGACACCTCTTAGAAGTCGGCTGGACTTTATTCCCTATAAATGGGATGGGGCTTTTAAGCAATGGGGCAGGTTGGACCTGACCTCTTTAGGTCAGTTTTACAAGGAGGGCAACCTCAAGTCTTTTCATCAACTGCAGTTGGAGCATGGGGTGCCTCAATGCGATTTTCTTAGATTTCTGTAGTTAAGAAACTACCTAACTCAAGAAAAGGTGTCGACACATAAGACCCCTCAATCCCCTTCAATCTTGCTTATTTGACTTGGCTCAAGAGAACAGACCCTTAAAAACAGTCACTCATATTGTGATGGCATTGAGCCCTACAGATGTAGATAACATTAGTCATGTTAAGGAGAAATGGGAGGAGGAATTGGAAGTCTCCCTCTCAGAGGCCCAATGGAGGCAGGTGTGGGAGGGATACACTACACTTCGGCGTCCTTATTTTGGAGAGAGTTTCATTGGCAAATAGCTATTAGATTCTTTCGGCCCCCGGTAGTCTCCCAACATTTTGGCAGACATGCCTCTGATAGATGTTGGAGGTGCTATGTCGGTAAGGGTACTCTAGCACATATTATTTGGGATTGTCCCCTCCTAGCCCCATATTGGAAAGAGCTGGAGGAAGTGTTGGGCAATATTTTTGAATTGATCCTTCCATCCACCTCCTTCCTTTGGATTTTTGGCTTGCCACCTGCCCTGTTGAGCTCCCCGGCCCAGAAGTACCTGCTTTATATCTTAGTGGTGGCAGCCATGAAGGCAATCACTTCTAGGTGGTTGACTACCAAAGTACCCAAGGTGGAGGAATGGTACTCCATTTGTCTGAGAATAATGATTATGGAATGACTCACTGCTAAGTTGAGGTTGAGTCAGAAAAAATTCAAGAGCAGATGGCTGCCCTTCTTTCATCATATGGCAAGGATGGAAGGGAAGGACATTTTGGAAATTTTGGCTAAATATGGGTAAATCCCCATCCTTATTGCCCATAAAGGTGGCTGAGAAAATGTGCTACTGCAGAGGATCTTAAGTGGAATGAACAATGAATAACAGAAATCTTACCTGATGAGGGTCACAGAGGATAGTGTCTGTTCTAGAATGTTTTCAAAAATGTTTAAAATGTGGTAATCAGTGGGTCTAATATCCCCTCCTCCCTTTCCTCTTCTTTTCATTTCCCTTTCTATTCCACTTACCTCAACCCTGACCATACTTTCCCTTTTCTTTTTTTTAAGTAGGTTGTTTAATTGAGTTTATGTCTTTATTTTAATCTTATTTTTGTCTGCCTTAGATATATGTAATATATATATATACACAAATTGATTTACCTCTGAATTGACTGGGCATTGTACAGAGATCTTATATATTATGTACGATCAAAACTTTTTGCTTTTCCTTTTTCTGTTTGTCCTGTGTAAAACTGTGTTTAAAAAATCTCAAAGTTTGATTTAAGAAAAACAAAGCAAATGTCTGTCTATCACAAACAGTGAAGGGACGTTGCTTGAACATATTCAACTGTTTAAATACCTGGAGGTTACCCTCGAGAGCACCTTGTCTTATTCTGAACACATTGAGAGCATTGCCAAGATCATGAACACCCACATAGGACTTCTCTTTAGACACAGGAGCTGCCTCACCAATGAAGCCCTACGCATTGCCATTCAGAGCTCTGTTATTTCAACAATTGAGTATGGGCTTATGATCTACAGCTCTGCCACTGACACCACACTTCGACAAACAGACATTGCCCTTAACAAGGCATGTCATCTACTGCCCTCTGCTCCATGCCTCTCACATACCTGTGACATCTACAAGCAAGCAAATTGGCTCCAACTCCCCAGCAGACTCAAGTACCAGACCTGTATGCTAGGAAAAAAGATTACCTTAAATCTCCTACCCTCAAGGGTTCAGTCCTTACTGGCCCCCCGCTGCAGCCCCCGCCTAACCAGGAGCTCAGAATATCTTACTTTTTCTGTTCCACGCTGCCACACTACCAAAGGACAATGCTCCTTTATATACAGAGCCTCATCCTGGTACAATTCGCTTCCACCTGCTATTACCAACGACACTACCCTGGGCACCTTCAAGTGCAACCTGTGTCAGTGCCTTGTCACAATGGCCTCCTGTGAATGTTTCTCCTAACTAAACTTACTCTCCTTCCCTCTAATTGCCCCCCAAGTCTCTCCCACCTTTACCCCCCCCACTATCTCCTATCTCCTCCCTTTATTTTCCCACTATTATTTACATTCTCTCCCCATAGCTTCCTCTACATGTATCTACCATCTCTCCTAGCAGTTTCTAATTTATTCCAGTGAACCATATTACAACTGTGTTTTTTTATTGTACATATGTTCTTGAATTATATACATAAATTACTGTAACTTAACATACATACTGTGAATCATTGTATATATTACAGTAATTTCGTATAAAAGCTTTAATGTACCCGACAAAGCCTATGGCTGCTTGAAACTACTGTACTTGTTGTTGTCCTCAGTATGTTCTATATTGTTTCCCTGATGTGGAACCTTTGTAAAAGAGCCTTGACTCAAAGGTGTCTTCCAAAATAATAACTAAAGAAACAAATAAATAAATGGCCTTGATTGCTGTTTGTGCTGTGAGCTGGTACCAAGGCCCTGGTTTTCAGTTCCTGAAAGAGACGGTTGTGCTGGATTCATTTCTACAGCATTTGCATTGGACAAAAATTGCAGCCTGAGGTTTTGTGTCAAATTAAGCTCTGGAGGTATGGACAGATCCAGACCCTTGGTATGTAAATGTTCTGTAGTGACTGGAGCCTCCAGTTCATGCGGCATGTGGATCTGGGATGGGCCGGAATGCCAAGTTCCTGGGGCGGTGTCTTTTTCCCATCCCACAGCCTCCAATACTTTGTCTACAGACCATACTTCAGCAGACTCAGGGGAGCTCCTATTTGCCGAGAGACGTCTTAGGCCAGACTGAGTTTTGCCCGTAAATGCCATTCCGGACATGTCCCCGATGGTGCTTTGCAAAACAGTCTTTGCTTATTTGAAGTTGCAGTTGAAGACCGTGCTTGCAGGCCATCCTGCTGACAGGGATTTTGAGCTACACTGACAGGTGCCTGGATCAAAGCGTTTGTATTGACAGTCAGCTGGGATGAGTCATCCAGCACCTGTGGGGATTCTGGCGGAGTCATTTTTAATCAAGCTGTAAGTTCACTTTTCCTTTTTAAGTATTGTTGCTCTTCTAATTCCAACAACTTCTGTACTTTTTCTGTATCAGCACTACGGGCTTTGTTTTCCTCATGTGCAACAGCTGTATCAAATTTAGGAGTCACCACCTGATATTGTATAGGTTCTATTCTCATACCTTATTTTTCTTGTGGTAGCTCCGGTCCATATTGTTCACACTCCATAAGCTGAACATTGCAACTGTTATCAACTTCCACTCCATCTTGCGTGGTCTCTAGCAGTGCCGAGGCAGGGGAGGAGACCCACTCCACGAACTCCATCCTCTCTCCAGTTGATACAGGGATGGCCATCTTGGCAGAATGCAAGGATGTCAAGGTTCCCCTACTGGCAAGAGCAGGGGAATTTCCCTGGTGTCCTGGCCACATTTCCCCCATTCACCAAAAATACCATCAACAGCTTTAAAATCTAGTTCAGTTTCAGTTGGCATCCATCTGTATCCCCTTCCCCTGGGACGAGGCTGAAAATAGGCAAATAATTGCCTAGTCCTCCTTCCCGGTCAACAAAAACTAAATAAATAAACAAAAATAGGTATAGCTAAGTCATGTCACTCATCAATGCATGATTTAGAGAGCATTTTAGAAGAACAGGTCATGGCTGGTGTCATGCAGCCCATGGAAACAACTGGTATCCAGTGAGGTGGCTATGAAAGCCAGGTTGGTCCAACACAGTAATGTGAGGGACTATGTTAGCCCCATCACATTGAGCTTGTGTGCACATGCACCAGTGATATTAGGGGTCGCATGCCATTGTGGGGGACATGCCATGGTGACACAGGCCATAGATGGTCAAGAACAGACAGCAAGTACAGGATTTGCTGCACAGATCTGTGATCTGTGTACTCATCCTACTGTGGGCCACAGTTGGCCAAGCACAGAACGCAACAGGATGTACTGCACAGATCTGTGTTCTACATATACATCCTACCACAGCGCTATGCATGCATCCTGCATGGGCTTTGGTACACCATGCTCATGGGACATTACTGCTGCATGTACTGTCAGTAGTAGTATACCTGTTGGATGTGTCACACAATGGGTGTAGGCCTCATGGTGTTCTCCAGGGAGGTCCATGATCTGGCCCTAGCAATGAAGTGCACCTAGTCCCTGCCAAGAAGGTGATGGCTACCACTTTGCACCAGATGGACATGACAGGTGTCACAGGAGGTGGGTTCAAGAGTCAGTTCGGACTACCATGTGAGTGACCATGTTAGCCCCATCACATTAGGCTTGTGTGTGTATGTACAGCAGTTGTGCTGGGGGTTGCATGCCTGTGTGTGGAGAGGCAACATGGGTCATGGCTGGGCAAGCAAAATGTACAGGCACTGGATGTACTGCACAGATCTGTGGTCTGCATACACACATCCTACCGTAGCACCATCAGCACTGTTGCACCCCCCTCCCCCCTCCCCACATGCACACACCTGGATAGCTATGTTTTATTTGAATCCCTTTATTGTTTTTATCTGTTTTTTTGGTAATCTTTCCAGTGCATTTTGTTGAAACATTACTGTCTCCTCTGCAATATGTACTTATCATCTGCCTTCCCAGTGCATTTTGTTGAAATATTACTGTCCCCTCTGTGATATGCACTTGCTGTCTGGGTACATAGAAGTCTGCGGTGAAGTGGCCTCTGTACTCCAGGAACCCTCCATCCATTCTGGAGTCACATCTGTAAAACTGCTTTTTCATTTCCTGGCCCCACTGCCTCAGCATCTGCTGCAGTGTTTCCCTTTGGGGCTGGCAGGCATATTCCATGGTTGAATGCCTTGTTGTGTAATACACAACAGGCAAGGTATATGGAATAGACTTTCTTAGGGCAGTATTGTAGGGTACCATAGACAAGGCATCTGAACTACATCTTGAGCATGCAAAGACCCGCTAGATGAAATTGCATGCAGCGATGAGCGCCACATTGTACCTGTCCTCTGCAATGGATGCAGGTTGTAGGACAGTGTTAGCAGTCAGGGATGCAGGGGATATCCACTGTCCTTAAGTAGGAAAAGGGCATTAGTTGGTAACATCAATGGCAGCTACGGGAGGAGGGAGCCTTGGATATATTCTAACCAACAAGGTGCTCACTAGGTATATTCCTGCCTTCAAACCTCTGACACGGAATGGAAACATAGAAACATAGACTTTGGTGGCAGATAAGGACCGCTTGGCAAACCTAGTCTGCCCTTTTCCCTTCCTATTGGATAAACTGCAGATCCTAGTTAACCAACAGCCTACTTCTTCCTACCCCCCACCAGAATTGCCTTATGTCTGTCCCATGCATTCTTGAACTCCCCCACTGCATTTTTTTTTTTTACTTTCTATTTATGCTCCTTCCTCCCACGGTACTCCCCTCTCTTCGGGAGTCGCCTATGGCCGTTCTAGTCCCCAGTTCCTACCTGGATCCCATGGCGGTCCATCCTCCACGTAGTCTTGGCTTACTCCCCAGGCAGGGGATGAGGTGGGGAGGCAGCACCAAATGCCTTGTCTGAAATCAGGATGCGGTCACACGGGGCGGAGTAGGGGTATTGGGGATCAGGGCACGCACTCCGTCTATGCGGGAGTGCCATAGAGTGATCTTCCATGTTCCATGGGAGTGGCCTCCGCCCTGATGTCACAGCGATCTGCCGACATCCACTACTTCCCAACCCCTTATGCACTCATGTTCAATGCTCCGCTTTCTGCCAGAGGCGTCAGACACCCAGCATGTTCCCCCCTCCCTCTCAGGAGAGGAGAGCTGTCCTCGGATGCTCAATCCTCTCCCTCCTCTGCCGACCCGCGACGTCCCGGGCTCGTTTTCGAACCCAGGTCTCTGGCATGGCGCGAGCTGTGGCGTCCAGCGCCTCAACCCTCAGCACCACCAGGCCAGCCCCCCACTGTATTTGACCCCACAACCTCCTTAAGAAGGCTGTTTTATGCATCCACCACCCTCTCTGTGAAAAATATTTCCTCACATTGCCCCTGAGCCATCCCCCCCTCTATCTTTAAATTGTGCCCCATTGTTCTTGTACATCTTTTTCTGAAAGATGCTACCCTCTTGGACTTTGTTGATTCCCATGAGGTATGTGAAAGTTTCTATCATGTCCCCACTCCATCCTTTCTTTGAGGGTATACATGTTAAGCTCCTTTAGTCTCTCTACATATGGCTTCTGTTGCAGACCCTGCAACATTTTAGTTGCCCTCCTCTGAACTGCCTCCATCCTGTCTGTCTTTGTGGGGATGGAGTCTCTAGAACTGCACACAGTACTTCAGATGGGGTCTCACATACTATCTGTGCAGAGGAATAACAACTTCATGTTTTTTACTGGTGATACCTCTCCCTATACATCCCAGTATCCCCTCAGCCATCCTTACTGCCTTCTCACATTGCATACTTACGTTTAGATCATCTGATATGACTACCCCAGGTCCCTTTCCATTTTTGCTTTTGTTAATACCCTTCCCCCCCTCCATTGTGTACTCTTCCTCTGGGTTTTTGTTTCCCAGGTGCATTACTTTGCACTTCTTTGCATTAACTCTAAGCTGCCATTTTTTTGACCATTCCTCTAACCTTGCCAAGTCCCTTCTCATCCTGTCCACTACCCCTCCCTTGTGTATTGACCCTGTTGCAGATCTTTGTGTCGTTTGCAAAGAGGCATACTTTTCCTTCCAGTCCCTCTGCAATGTCACTTATAAGGTTCTATGTGATGACCGCGAGAGCTTAAAGGCGATTGCCATTATCGAACAGTCAGAGTGCAGAAAACATTTTGCCACTTGACACCTCAAGCGCCTGGGATATGCGGCGCTGGGGATAAAATTTCAATGCTTTCTGTGGGTGGGTTGTGACACCCCATGCTTGCCCTCGCACCCCTTACTAAAGATTCTCAACTCCAGGGGGTGCATGTTGGGGAGGTGAAATTTGTAAAATTAAAGGTTCAGGCGGGTGCAATAAAATCGCACCAGCACCTGGACCTGAACCCGGTACCTCACCCACCCCAACCACAGGCCACCTCCCCAATGCCACGACACAGCTCATCAACCCACCACAGCACCACCCCTACAGCTCCTCCACCCCCTCCCAGCCCACGATCGCCATGCTCGCTCCCCACCCCGCGTACATATAGTGACATCCTAGCCCATTTCACCCACCCCCCATCTGGTCACCCCTACCTTCCCAGCGTCATTAGGGATTTCATGGATTACGCCTTTCCCATGTGCCCACCTCATGGGATAACCACTTATAAAGACATTAAAAAGGGCCAAACCCAGTACTGAACCCTGCTATACCCCGTTAGTAACCCCCCTTTCTTTGGAGTGGACTCTGTTTATTATTACTATTACCATTTACTATTACTAATATTTATAATGTTAAAATACCAACAGTTTTAATCCCTGCTATTTTATAATTGTTAAAGTTCCAGGTTTGCAAAGATTGTGGTTCTTAGGAGATAAACTATTGCCTTTTGGGCTTAATGGCATTTGTTCACTGGCCACTACATGTTTCATAATGCCCATGGGTCTAATTGTTATAACATATTCCTGCAACAGCCATTTTGCAAACAGGGTGAAAACAATGGCCCCCGATTTGAAGGGTTTGCACCAGGCATAACCTGTTTATGCCAGCACAGGCGATCCTTATTGGACATCAAAGTCTGTTTCTATGTTTATGTGTCTATTATGATATTTCAAATTAAACTACCCCTTTGCAGATCACACAAACAAAATACTGAATTTATTTTAATAGTTTTATAATAAGAAACAGCCTTCCCTTCTCCACTTGAATCATGGCCTTGCCAAGGGCTGTTTTCTCATTATATAAACAATTGTGATCTCCTTTAAAGGAAAAAGTCATTGCCAAATTGCCATCATCCAAACTTCCTGATATCCCATGTTCCAGAAACGTTCTAAAAACTTAGACCCTAGCTTAATCCCACACCAGACCAAGTGCTATAGGCTACTTGTACCCATGCTCACAGTGGCCTGCAGGGGCACAGGGGGAAACCCTGGCAGGGCTCAGGCTTAATGGACCCCCTTTGAAGAACATGTCCCTTTTTTGGGGGGGTGCTAGGGTGAGGGAATGAAATCGGATGGCACAAGAGATATGAAATAAAAACCACAGGAAAAGGTAAGAGAAAGAAACATTATAATTAAATGTAAGAAAATTAAGATTTATTTACAGAGACAGTTATAAAGGAATAAAAATAGTGATTACTTTGTAAGGGGTGCAGACAGATAATGAACAGCAATTTTAGATGTAGTTAGAGAGGGATACATTTTTACAGTGCTGCTGCATTGCTGCGTGATTCAAATGGGCTCAAAAGACTGTATCCCTGTGGGCCCCAGGCACCCCAGTCCAACCCTGCTTGTACCAGACTGCCTTTTTAAGGAATCAGCTTATGGGATGCGCTATGCCTTTAGCTCCAATATTGATCATATTTACTAGCTTGATATGCTCATTAGTTGGAAAACCAAGGCATTTATCCTTGGCCCCCTCTACAGCTGTTTAACATTCAACATGCATTCTCTTTCTTGTGAAAACCTAATCACGTTATCAGCTATTTCAGTCTGACTCGCATGCTATTCCATGAATTGTATAAAAGAGGTAGAACTGAGAGCAAAGAAATGGGTGGCAGGGGACTGGAGATCAGTTTTAAGCAATTTATCAAATGCTATGCTGCTGTTGATGGAGAGCAGCTTGAGATAAAAGACTAAACCTTATTTAAAAATGAGTGAAAACATAGTCTGCTGAAGGCTAAAGAGCAAATAAAGCAAAAACATCTCATGGTCTCCGGTAATAAGGTTCTTAATAATCCCTACTTTTGTTATTAAAGTACTGCTATGTATTCCATGACCTTCAATATAGTATATGGGTAAGGACTATTATGTATGGAATTCAATGAGTTCCCCGAATTGTTGTACCCTAGTATTGATGTCAAACTGTTGTTGCACCATCTTGAGTATGCCACTACTAGGATACAACAAGAAAGAATGCATGTGTGCCACACTTTCCCTTTTCAATCACAAGAGTGTGGTGAACACATTTATGGAACACATACATACAGGAGAGAGAAATAAATAAGTGCTTCAGGTAGGACTTGAACCCAGGCTGCCCAGAATATTGTTTCAGTTGTGCTACCAGCTGTATCACCCCACCAAATCAACTGGAAACTGGGCCATCCTGGAGCACATTGCTCTTTCTCTAATGCACAACCTGGTGCGGCACAGATAATTACATTGTCAGTCACAACAGTGAGGTGTGCAAATTCATGGAACACATACAAACTGGAGAGAGAAAGAAAGAAATAAGAGCCTCAGCTAGGACTTGAACCCAGGCTGTCCAGAATTCTGTTCCCATTGTGTTACCAGCTGCACCACCAAGGCAACTGGAAACTGGGCTGTCCCGGAGTACATCACTCTTTCTCTAATGCACAATCTGGTGCTGCACAAATAGTTACATTTTCAATCACAAGAGTGCAGTGTGCACATTTATGGAACTCATACAAACAGGAGAGAGAAAGAAATAAGTGTCTCAGTTGTAATTATCAAGCAACATCAGGTTGTGCATTGGAAAAACAGTAATATGCTTCAGGATGGCCCAGTTTCCAGTTGTCTTGGTGGCGCAGCTGGTAGCACAACTGGAATAGCATTCCAGGCAGACTGGGTTTAAGTCCTAGCTGTGGCACTTATTTATTTCTCTTTCCCATTTGTGTGTATTCAATAAATGTGCACACCACACCCTTGTGACTGAAAATGTAATTATCTGTGCAGCACCAGGTTTTGCACTGGAGAAAGAGTAATGTGCTTCAGGACGGCTCGGTTTCCAATTGCCTTGATTGTGCAGCTGGCTGTGCAACTGGAATGGTATTCCTGGTGGCCTGGGTTCAAGTCCTAGCCGAGGAATTTATTTCTTCTCTCTCTCCTGTTTGTATGAGTTCTATAAATGTGCACACCGCACTCTTGTGATTGAAAATGTAATTATCTGTGCAGCACCAGGTTGTGCGCTGGAGAAAGAGTAATGTGCTCCAGAATGTCAGTTTCTGGTTGCTTTAGTGGTGTAGCTGGTAGCACAACTGGAATGATATTCCTGGTGGCCTGGGTTCAAGTCCCAGCTGAGGTACTTATTTCTTTCCCTCTCCCATTTGTATGGCTGCCATAAATGTGCACACTGCACTCTTGTGATTGAAAATGTAATTATCTGTGTAGCACCAGTTTGTGTATTGGAGAAAGAGTAATGTGCTCAGGGATGACCCAATTTCCAGTTGCCTTGGTGGCACAGCTGATAGCACAACTGGAATGATATTCCTGGTGGCCTTGGTTCAAGTCCGAGCTGAGGCACTTATTTCTTTCTCTCACCTGTTTGTATGTGTGCCACACATTCCCTGTCAGAATCACCAATCGCTTTTTTTTTTTCTTGTCAATTTCATCTGTTAGTGGTACAGATAAGAATGAGTGATCAGTAATGGCTTCAACGATATTTGAACATGCTTTACTGAGAAATAACTGCAGCCAAAATGAAAACTGTCACATTGACTCAAAAGGCGGTTTCATTTTAAAAACAAATGACATGTCTGGCAGATGTTCAAACCACCGATTATGTCAGTTGACTTACAATTCAGTTGTTAATAACAGTTAGAACATTTAGATGTAGTGGTTTTCTTTGCTTAGTAAATGCCACCAACTGTGATGAATCCCATGGCTCATTATTTATTAAAATGTAAATTGTTCAAATTTACAAGCAGTGTTTTTACCTGTGTACATGTGGCGGGGGTTGCAGTTACAACAAGTGAGGATATGACGTGGGAGTGGGACACAGTGAAGGTAGCACATACAGTAAGTTTGAATTAAATCAAAATTTGAATTCATTCAGAAACTGTTTAAACTGCCGAGTGTTGTGCAAAGTGGCCCATACAGCATAAAAGACAATGTATTGTCCACAGTGCACAACACTGAGTTTGTCTTGCGGTTGTCATGACAACCAAAGACCTCTCCAGCTTTGCTCTTGAGGTCTGATGGTTGTCATGACAACCACTGGAAGCAAACATAGCATTGTTGTGCACTGTGGCCCATACATTATCCTTTATATCCATGAAGAGCATCTCTAATCTTGACCCATTCCCTTCATACCTCCTCCCTGGTAATCTCCAAAACATGCTTCCACCCATTTGGTTAAATAACTGTAAACTTTTTTCCTTAATCACTTTCAAGCAGGTTTCTGTGCAGTGCAGTGCATAGTAATGGAGTTGCCACCCTCTGCATTGTGAATGATCCCTACCTTGCTTGCATTTGTGGTTAACTGTATAAATGGGTGGATAAAAGATTATTTCCTCCTGTTTAGATCTACAGACTAATGGAGTAGCCTATGCCTAAATCTGCTATTTGGAAAAAAAAACACAAGAATTGGGTAGTTAACTTTAAGAACAAACAGTATGTATTTGATCAACTTTTGCTCTATGGCCACAACCGTCTGGGGTGTAGTCAAAAAATCTTACTAATAAAAGTTTGTTCAAACAAATAATTCATGCTGGTGGGTAAAAGTAGAGTGGTTGACTTGCAAAGCAAAACAGGACAATTATTTCAATTTTTACATAGCTAAAACAAGCATTTGTCAATGCTGAACATGTTTGCCTGAATGCTGTTAAAAGTTAGAACACGTATACTGAGGCTGCAGGCAGACCTTTCTTCCCCCAGTAGCCATTACATTAGGGACTTTGGGTTATAGAGCTGAAAAAATGGTGAACAGAATAAATATCTTTGTATACTCAGTTTCTTCATGTCATCGTTTTTTGGCATTTTGACCTCAAATGTCCAATATAGAAAATACTGGATGGGCAACTATGCACAACCAGTTTGTTCTGCCACAGTGGGGTTCTGATTCCGTCTGACCTCAAGAGCGAAGCTCGAGAGGTCCATGGGAATCAGAACCCCAAGGTGACAAAACACACTGGTTGTGCACAGAGTTGCTCATCCTGTATTTTTTTTATAGTGTATAGTACTGTGTGAAATATGTGTTTGTGAATTATTTTGCTTTCAAAATGAAACTGACTCAAGCAGTCTCTAGAGGTTCTAGAATGCTGTTCTACCATAGTAGGGTAGAATCACATTCCATGACCTTGTAACTGTGGTACAACAGCATTTTGAAAGGGATGGAATTCTATACAGAACAACACTCCACTATAAACTATATAGTCTTCTTATGAGCTCATGTTATGATCAACACAGGCAGAATTTATTTAATCCCATCTGAAAGGTGATTTTGTGGAGTGAATGCGAAAACATGTTTTAGAGGGGATTTAAAAAAAGAATGACACTTCTGATGTTCATGAGGTGGGGTAACACAAGGGTTATATTGAAAATTTGGGGACAAAGTTCATGAACAAGGGCAAATGGGACAATGGCTTAAACTGAGAGCGCTCTCCTTCTGATATACTTTTTCGATTAAAATCCATTTAATCAGCGATTTCACCCATATCATCTATACACCCTCTGATTGGGAAATACCCGCTTTAACAAAATGCAGACTTTTCTGGTTCTCTTACCTTTTTTGACAGAGACATTACTGAATTACTTTGATGGTCTGTCAGTGGCACCTTAGCTCGACTGATAATGGTTGCTCCCACTCAGCATCCCTTCACAGTTGCGGCCAAAATTCAAGATCTCTTTCAAACAGTCCAGAGGGAGAGAAATAATTTTAAATCAGCGGTCAGTGTGATGGAAGGGATGGTACAAGACCCCACAAATAAAGCCATGGACACAGATCTTTCTGGCTTATGCTGATGATGTGGGTTCCAGACATGAGAGCCAGATACAGGAGCTTAAACTTCTTGTTGGACGGCTGTGGAATAGGGATGACAAATATCAGAACCATAGGAATACTCTAAGATTTGTTGAGTTCCCTGAGGGGGTTGAACAGCAAGACATCTCAGGCTTTATACAGCAGAACAGCCCAAAATCCTCTGACACAAATGGCAGCCAGCCCTTGAGATTAAAATAACCCACAGAACTCTAGCATTTCCAAGCAAGTGGGTCACCCATGGTCCATCATTGCCAAGTTCTTATGGTTCCTAGAAAAAAAGCATAATTTATCCCTGGCCCAAGACAGGAGTCCACTTACATGCCAGGGCAATAGAATTTACATTTTTAATGACTTTTCTCTAGAGCTTACACATCGAAGAAGAGGATTCTCAGAGGTTCAAAGACACTTGAGGAACTTGGGATCCCCTACCAACTTCAATACCCTGCAATGCTAAAAACTGTGAGAAACAGGATCCCCAGTGCCTTACAAACCCCAGAGGAAGCAGATGCCTATATCCAGAAGAACTGGCCACATAAAGGGAATATTTCAGCAGAAGGGGCTCAGGGTGGCAGAAACACCAATAAACACATTCTGCAGAGCCACAGCCAAGGCCTCTTGCATCTCAACTCCTCAAAAAGACAAGACCCACAACCACAGGCTATGGACTGGCAAATATCAAATGCAAAGAGGAGCAGTAGTAGAACTGGAAGACAGAGTACATGGTGGGCAAGGCCAGCAAGGAGTGTGATCTTGGGACAGAGATAGAAGCAGAGAGTCCAGAGGGTCTGAAACAAACATGGACTGTACCATTGAAACATATAACATAGAAACATGGAAGTTGACGGCAGATAAGGACCGCAAGGCCCATCCAGTCTGCCCATTTCTTTTTCTACCTTATAAATGTGCCATCAGCATTTGCTCTGTCAGTGGCCTGTCTATTCATACTCATCTGTATTGCTCCCTTATGCCTATCCCATGCCTGTTTGAAGCCCTGCACTGTATTCATATCCACCACTTCCTGAGGTAGGCCGTTCCATGCATCCACCACCCTTTCTGTGAAAACTTCCTCACATTACCCCTTAATCGGCCTCCCTCTAATCTCATGCTGTGTCCTCTTGTCCTGCAATTTTTCTTATATTGAAACATGTTAGACTCTTTCACCTTGTTAATGCCCTTAAGGTGTTTGAATGTTTCGATCATATCACCTCTCTCCCTCCTTCACTCTAGGGTATACATATTGAGCTCCATTAATCTGTCCTCATATGTCTTCTGATGCAGTCCCTGCACTATTTTGGTTGCCCTTCTCTGGACTGCCTCAATTTGGTTAATGTCCTTGTGAAGGTGTGGCCTCCAGTACTGCATGCAATATTCCAGATGGGGCCTAACCAGTGTCTTGTAAAGAGGGATTATTATCTCCCTCTTACGACTTGTGATACCCCTACTAATGCACCCTAACATCCCCCTAGCCTTACCTACTCTTTAGAGGTCTGCTTGGATGATTTCAGGTCATCGGTGGTGATGATGATGCCCAAGTCTCTTTCTTCCTTTGTGACTGCCAGCAACTCCCCTCCCAGCCTATAGGTGGCTTCAGGGTTTCTCTTGCCTATGTGCATGATCTTGCACTTCTTTGCATTAAACCCCAGTTGCCACTCTTCTGACCATTTTGCTAGTTTATCCAGATCTCTTCTCATTCTGCCCACCCCATCTGGATCATCTAATCTGTTGCAGATCTTGGTGTCATCCGCAAACAGACAAGCCTTACCCTGTAGTCCATCTGCAATGTCACTAATGAAGATATTGAAGAGGACTGGCCCCAGGACTGATCCCTGAGGTACCCTACTTGTGACTTGCATCTCTTCTGACTGTATACCATTTACCACCACTCTCTGTTTTCTGTCCGTCAACCGGTTTGCCACCCAGTTGACCAACTTCTGACCCATCCCGAGCCTACCCAGCTTATTTATCAATCTTCTATGTGAACAGTGACGAAAGCTGCCAGAAGCCAAGGTAGGTGACATCAACTGCTCCCCTTGGTCCACCCACTCCTGGTTACCCAGTCAAAGAAATCTATGAGATTAGTTTGACAGGACCTTCCTTTGTAAACCCATGCTTTCTTGGATCCTGTGCACCTATGGATTCCAGGTGTTGCACTATCCTTTCCTTAAGGAGTGCCCCTAATCTTGCCCACTACTGAGGTAAGACTGACTGGCCTGTAGTTCCCTGCCTCCTCCCTGCTACCACTCTTGTGGAGTGGGATCACATGAGCCCTTCTCCAGGCTTCTGGGACCTCTCCTCTGCTCAGAGACTCACTAAACAGTTCTGCTAATGGCTCTGCTAGTTCCACCCTTGGCTCCTTAAGTACCTTGGGATGTAGGCCATCAGGTCCCATTGCCTTGTCTACCCTGAGCTTAGTGAGCTCTTGTAGGACCCTTTCTTTTGCGAAGGGAGTAGTGCTCGCCTTCCCCCCCCGGTGTCCATGGTGCTGAGCTGTGGGCCCTGCCCTACCTTTTCTTCAGTAAATACTGAGCAAACGTATCTATTTAGGATAGATGCTTTTACAGGATCCTCTTCCTCACACGCTCCCTTTCTCCTTTGAGCTTAGAATACCCCTGACTTTCTCTTCACTAATGCATCTATAGAAAGTCTTGTCACCTTCTTTTACTGTTCATAAGTAGTGTTTCCTCAGTTTGGGACTTTGTCTGCCTTACTGCCTTCCCTGCTTCCCTTAGGGCAGTTTGGTATGCCTCCCATCTTCATCCCACTGTGTTCTCTATTTCCTGAAGACCAGCCTTTGGCTCTGACCTTTTCTGCTACTGTATTTGAGAACCAAAGTGGTTTCCTTCTTTTGCACTTCCTTTTCTGTCTAACACAATGGGATGTTGCTTCAAGTATTGCATCCTTAATGCTTGCCCACTTTGCCTATACCCCCTCAAATGTGTTTCTTTTTGCCAGGGCTAGCTTAACTCTGTTGGCTATTTCATCAAAGTCAGCTCCTCTGAAGTCCCATAGTTTTGCCTTGGAATGGGATGATTTAGTTGTAGTGGCCAAACTGAACCATACCATCTGATGGTCACTGGCCCCCAGGTGACCTTCTACCTGGAGATCTGTGATCCTTTCCCTGTTAATCAGTACTAGATCTAGGATAGCCCTGTCTCTTGTAGGTTGTGGTACCAGTTGTTTGAGGCCCTCCCCCTGCAGGGAATCCACCATGTGTCTAGTTCTGGCAGATGTTCCTGCCGGTATTGACCTATCTGTATCCAGCATGTTGAAGTCTCCCATTATCAGAACCTCCCCTTTAGCAGTCATGTTTTGTATATTTTCTAACAGTAATGTGTCTATGTCCTCCCCCTGGTCTGGGGGCTTGTAGACAACCCCAGTTCTATTGGCTGTCCCTTTTTCCTGTTTCCAGGGTGACCCACAGTTCTTCTGGCTCCTTTTGTGTATTCTGAATTTCTGTGGCTTTGATATTTTCATTGACATACAGGGCCACTCCACCCCCCCCCTTTTGCACCTCGGTCTCTTCTGAACAGTACATAGCCAGGTACTGAAGTCTCCCAAGTGTGGTTACTGGTAAACCATGTCTCACTAATTGCTACTATGTCCAGTTTAGCCTGTGACATTATTGCCTGCAGGTCTGGGATCTTATTTCCCAGGCTGTGAGCATTTGTGCACATGATTTTCCAATGGTCAGATTTCGGTGTGTTAGTTGTTGGGTGAGGTCTTGCATTTCCCCAGTGCATCGTATGGGGAGACAGACCTTTTTTCTTACCTGGTGATGCAAATGAACTGCAAACATACTGAATCCCTGTTTGACCACTAGCTGAGAGAGGAAGGGTGTTCTTCCCATTTGACATATGGGGTGCTGCACCCCTACCAAACAGCCTGGCACCCTCCCTTGGCTGCAAAAACTGCCATATAATTCAACTTACAGCTGAATACTACAGATTCCCCTGACATGCCAAATGGAATGGAAAAGCCTCTTTCTTTATGGGCAGACATTACAGAAGGCTCACAAGAGGGGATCCCAAACACTGTTGACCAACAGCAGCCCCCTACCTGACTGCTGGAGGTAACTTTCACTTAGGCCACGTATGGGCCGGTCTCAGTTTCTCTGTACTTTGAACTAATTCAGTCAGCAGTGTTTTCTAGTCTTTCTTCACACCCTCTGCTTGACACATTGCTTATTATTCTATTTCTCAAATACAGCAGCAGTGTATAATAGGTTGCAACTGTCTGAGAGAATGGAATTGAACATGTAAATAAGCTAGCATTGTCATTAGGTAGAACATTAGCACCCGAAATAACTACAAAGTAGTATTAGCCTTCCAGCCTCACTTAGCAGAAATATGCAAAATGCTGTCTCTTTAATCCTCAAACAACACTGTCTATCCAGCAAATAACACCCTACTCAAATTCTATGTTTCTAAGAGATTCCCTACCTTCCCACTCCTCTCCTCCATCAACCTTAGATCTTGGAAAACCATTAACGGGCACTCCACTGACATTCAACCACAGTCTAGATGATTTAGCTGTTTAATTTGTGAAGGCAACTCTTGCCTACACAACACATCTGCATAATTTTAATCCCCCATTGGTGCACAGGACCCAAAAGCTTAACTGAGGCCAGCCCAGTGGTGTAGAGGACAGAGGCATCAAGGAATGCTTCATATCTCCAATGCTGATGACCAGAGTTCGGAAGCGCACTCAGGCCACCATGGGTCGGCTGGGGGGAACAGCTGGGAGAAGGATTGAGCAGCTGTAAGACAGCTCTCTGCTCCTGGACCAGGGAGGTTAGCCTTCCTGGCCCATAACTGCAACTGGGTAGAGGCTCGACGGTAGTGTCAGGCAAATGGGGGGGGGCTGGTACTAGGCTGGGTGGGTGGAGTGGGATCTTTGCCAGTTCCAGCGCACATGCACACCTCCATGTGCACATACAACCATGTCTACCAGGACCCTTGGGAGTTAAGGGGAGAAAGCCAGGAAAAATAACTGTTCCTCCTCCCCTTTGCCATATGTGACGGCTCCCAGGGTAGCCCCCTGAGGGGCCCAATTGCAGGAGAAGGTGGTGATGAGCGGGTAAAACAGCTACATTTAAAAAAAAAAAAAAAAAAAAAAAAAGCTCAACTGAGGCCTACTTCAACAGATCACACTGGCAGCAGTCAGGTGGAGCTCCTACTGGGCCAAGATATTACCAGCACCCTGCCACTCTCTTTCCACCTTCTCAACTCATTGCAGACATTAGCAATAACAGCCCCCCCCCCAATCTAACACTGGGAACAAATAACCTCCCAAAGGACTCCTGAACTAACCCTCTCCCAAGTGTAAGCCTGATACTCTTCACACACTTGGCCCTTAAAATGTTTTAAAAGGAGGACATTTGCTGAGTTTAAAAAATGCTGTAGTTGGGCTGGAACATATGAGCTGAATCCTCAAACAACTGTCTATCCAGCAAATAACACCCTACTCAAAGGGTTTTCAGCAGGACTAGATGCACAATTGAACAATGCATCTCTGGGCCACAGTTGGGAGGCCCCCAGGTGGTAGTTGGGCCCTCTCACCTGGGGGAAGTGCTCTTCCTTCTCAGTGGAACAGCCAACACAATTACAGCATGTCTGCCCCTCTGGGCACCACGGAGCAGTCTTTCAGGCAGCAACATTGTTCCAGATACTGATAGTGGTTACACTGGAAATTTTAGGTGGGGAACCATAATATCTAGATTTATAGGTGGCAGAACTGTCATTTTTAGGTGGTGGAACTCTCAGATAATAGCCAACAGAGAAAGATGACAGAGGTGGTGGAACTGTAATACAATTTTTTTTAAGAGATGGTGAAACTGAGTTACCGTGTGCTCCTTTTCAGTTTAACCCCTGGATTCTGGGGCTGGGCATAAATAGTAGGACATACCTCTACAATGCTGGAAACAAATGGGCTGACATGCGGCAGTGCTTCTATGATAAATTGCACAGCCACTGCCATCAAACTCAGAGCCATCCACACAGATACTGCATCATCAGGGCTACTTAAAAAATTTACAGTCCAGTCCAGCAAGGAGGGTCAAAACTCACATTTATACCCTTCTGCTAGCTGATCAGACACCATAGAATAGCAAGCACAAAGTGTAAGCCTCCTCCCTACCTCCCTCCACACTGATATACAGTTACAACCACCATTGTTATATTCTGCCGAAACCCTCCATATCATATGCTTATTGGAAGGACGTGCAGCAGCCTACGTTGGATGCAACACAAGCACGGCACTTTCCATTTTGCCTATATAACAGTTCATCGATTCACCTAAATGTTCACTAATTCCAGTAGATGGCACTTTTTTGAAAACATCTTTTCGCATGTCAAACAAAATAGGTAGTGTTTCGTTTGTGATGTCGGTAGTGTCTGCATATTGGTGTTATGTCCATACAGGTACTGTACTATACAATTCATAGTGTGGAATAGGGCACTGTTGTGTGATTTGTGCTGTTGTATGTCCCTCGTGGCCTCCTACTTCACAAGGTTTGTTTGTGTATATGGTAATGCATAAATCGTGAACAAAGATTTAATAATAGGCATGCATTTTTAAAGACTACTATATAGTGAGCAGCCTGTCCACAGTACACTGCATAGTATTTTTTAATTGTGGTTTAATTTACTTTTGTTACTTCATATTTTGACACATTTAATTAGAATAAAAATGTAGATGATAAATTCAAAGATTTTCAGAGACTAGAAGGTGCCTAGGTATTGTACATCATACACTGCGTTTTTTTTTCACAGCGTCAAATTCTCGCTTCTTTTAGTGACCAACAGTACCATGGTCATGGGGGTTGGAGTGCAGATTAGTACTTTTGTTAAAATTCGGCAGCCCTCACAATGCCCTCACAGTGCATTCACACATCACTTCGCTTTTCAGCTTCTTGCAGGTATCCCACACTGGGGGATGGTTATATTGATGAGACTGGTGTGCTTGAAGGTGGTTGTTTTGGATGTGTTAACTGCTCTTATGAAATGGGCATCATAAAATAGGAGCTGTGATTGGCTAGTAGGGATGTGATATTCATTCTGATGCACAGGAAAAAGGACCAGCAGTGCCCTGTGAGCATTGATCTAGGTGATGCTGCCCACTCGGAACCTTAAGAAAACAAAATGCAGCCATCTTGTTTATGCCAGCAGTGGTACCAGCCTAACAGTAAAAAATAAAATAAGTACCTCTGACCACCTGTTCACTTCACCTCAGTCTTTTAAAATGTCTGTGTTTAAACCCATCTGCATGTCTCTTCATGAATGCAGCACGTATCAAATGAAAAAAAAAAACAGAACAGCCGCAGTCTCTCTCTCCCAGCCCACCCGCTTGCTCTTGAATGTTTCAGTTTAAATTCCATCTGCTTATTTCCTCGTGGGTGCAGCATGTGGTAAAAGGGGGAGGGGATAAATGAACAGTGACAATCTCTCTCCCAGCTTGCCCGCTTGTTCAGAATTCACTTTTTTGCAAGGTCCCAGCCCACCCACTCGTTCAGAATCAAGTTCTTTAAAACAGTAACAGAATTAAAATTAAAAAATAAATTTTTCAGCTTAGTTGTCTTCACACTGCATTGTGGGGTGGGGGGGTGAATAATGCCATGACAACCAGACCTAAACTACAGAATCCTTTGTAGGACAAAATTCCTTCAGTCCAAAAAAAACACGTAACACACTTAGGCAGAGGAACTATTTTGTTAAAACTGACACAAACACATGTTTTTTCCTACTAAAATTGGGAATTTTACCTACCAGATGCAGTTGCACTAGGTGGCCATTTCATACGTAATAAGCCACTCAGAGTGTCGTTGGACACTTAACACACGGTTGAGGCTGGACGCACTCAGCCGATGCGCGGCCTCATGCCTCACTACGCCTCCTAGCCACATGTTAAAGTGTCTAACGCACACGCTGCCATGGCTTATTGCTTACATATCTGTGTCATGGAGTACTGTAGTCCTATTTCCAATCACATGTCAGTGTTATTCTTACTCTAATGTAGACCCATGTATCCAATAGTAGCAATGGAGGTACAGGGCTTTTTGAGTATCCCAACAGTTTTGTGCAATTATGTTTTGCCAGGTTGGTATAAATTAGATACCTGTCTGCCACAGCCCTAATGAGAATATCACTGATATTCACTTGTGCAGTTTGCCATCAACACTCATGATGACATAAGGTTGTATATATTTTCACTCGGGTATATATTTTCACTAGGGCCATGGCATATTTATATTCAGTATATACAGTGGCATCCCCCAGGATGATACCCAATTCTGCGGATTTTGCATGCAGAATGCTGCAGCATGACTGAATTGAAAGCAATGTAATTGCAATGGCAATTAGTCCCTTTGTCATTCAGGAAAATGTGACACTGCCAGGATGAAGTGAACACTACAGTTTCCTGCATGACAAAGGGGACTAATTGTCATTGAAATTACATTGCTTTATTCAGTAGGTCTGCTGCAGCGTACTGCAGAGTGCTTTAAAAGTGGGTTTCATCCTGTGGGACACCACTGTATACATGTATCAGTAGATGTGTGCATGAGTGTGTGTATGCATATATTTTTGTGTTACAGACTTTCATGTTCATATGTGTTAATGTTATTTTTCTACAGTGCTTTATGCTACAGTACTCTTAACATCCAGGCACAGAGGAGATTAAAAACTGCCATACTGTAGGCAGAAATGTCTGGGAAGCCAACACTCTGGATATGTACCTGTTCCTCCCAGAAGTACATTGGTTTTATGTGCTTTATTGCTTTTAGTGTGTATGCTGCTTATGCTTACAGTAGAGTATTATATTTGTACATGTCATAGACAATACAGATACATTGTTTTACCATCATGTTTTGTCATCTGCATAAGTTGTGTTTGTCTTGTGGCTGGGGGTGACTATTAAAACATAGTCTACGAGTACCTTGCATTCAGCACAGAATGAATTTTCATAAAATATAGTACAATGCATAATACAATATCACATCATTTTATTTATATATTGTCGAAAGTGGCACTCTTAATTTTCATTCCTAATTTCATAGCAATGTTATACAAGCATTTACAATATACCCCTATTACATACTCTCCTTTGGCAACCACTACTGCCAGTACTGTCTTCAAATGGGAAATATGGAGTGGCAGTGATATCCTTTTAATGTTGACCAAAACTGTTCCATTTTTATCCATGGCTTTGTCTTTTGTCTGTGTGTTTTCATTGCATGCCAGACCATCTCTGTAGGGTTAGTGTCTGACCTGCAATACAAAATGAAAATTACTGCACAGATTTTAAACTCACACACTGCTATAAAAATTGTTACCTTGTAAATTTACCATACAGTTTATGGTCAAAAGATGGTGTCTACAGTACACTAATGTGGCCTTACTCGGGTGGGATTCTGACCCAGTTAATGTTGTGCCCAGCAGTGAATGTTCCAGAAGCTGTGTGTTTTGGGTCATTGTCTTGAAAGAAGTGGTGTCCATCTGGGAACTTTGAATTGACAGACTCTGCGACCACCCTTACAACGTTGTTTCTGGAGAAGTCTCCATCCCTAGTTCCTATGGCTTGATTGAGACACAATTATTGCAATACACTGAGACAGGTGCCATAATACACTAGTTTCAGTCAGTGTGTCTTTGACTAATTTAAAATTACCATTATGCATTACAATACCCTCAAAAATACAAACTGGGCTTGCACCAATCTCTGAAATTCCACACCAGACATGAGCTTTCACAAAGTACTTTGGCTTCAGTTAGAAAGTTCCTCCCCTTCTTATTAAAAGTCATTGAAACAAAATGTTCAAGTGGTACCATTGTCATGTCAGAAAAAATGATGTCATGGAATGTCTCTCTTTTTGCACTTGATCTCCTGGCCTGCTCCACTCTCTTATCCTTATTCACATCACATATCAACAGGCAAAACCTGACTGAAAAACCACAATACATTCACAACCTTGCATACATTACAGCTGCAAAATTAATTTATAGTGGCTCAAACAATGTTAGACTAAAACTATTGCATCACATACCACACTCATTCATAAGACCAGCCCATGCTCTGGTGCATCCGCTTGACCAATCATGTCGATGTGGTAATACTACATTCCCTGGCCAGCAGCTCACACACTTTCCTTGCTGCAAGTTTGTCATTCATGTTCAGGATACAAACCACAAGAAACATGTTTTCCCTGAAAATAAAAAATGTGACATTGTAAATGGTGTACTGTTCAGTATGAACACTTTAGAACTGGTGCACCAAGCCGGCCCGGTGGTGCTGAGGGTTGAGGTGCTGGATGCCACACCTCATGCCACGCCGGTGACCCGGGTTCAGGAGTGGACTTAGGCGCCGGGGGTCAGCAGGGGAAGGAGAGGATTGAGTGTCCAATGGACTGCTCTCCTCTCCCGGGGGGGCTCTGGGATGTCCAGCATCCTGGTGGCCTCAGATGGTGATCAGAGGCATTACAGGATGCAGACCAAGTGCACAGAGGTCGACAGTGGCTGATGCCGGCAGGGTTGCCATGTGCCATGGCATCAGAGCATGCCATGCTTGGGGGGGAGGGCATAGGGGAACTCGGAGATAAACATGGAAAAAACCCTCCTGTTGGATAGGCAATGGCCCTCACAGTGCCCACTGCCACACACCCAACACTGGATCCCCGCCTCTGCCCTTTGGTCACCCCAGGCTGTATCCTCTCCGGCTCGGGGTGACATTAATGTCCTTAAAGAAGGCAGGAGTCACAGTGGGCAGTACAGCAGTTCTGGTGAGTTGAGTGACCTGAGAGAGTTCCAGCTAGGAGGAAATAAAGAGAATTGTGTTTAAAAAAAAAAAAAAAAAAAAAATGGTGCACCTAGATACCTGTAGTTTACCTTGTGCAGATAGTGGGATCCACACAGTGTGGAAGGGCTACTGGTCTCTGTAGGCCAGTCTGTGATGGTGATATTGTTCTGTTTAAGGGATGCATGCACCCAGCTAATGCTTGTCCTAGTAGCATGCATTTTCATAATTTGAAGACTGATCTCAGTACTGATCTTTCTCACTATTTCTACCCAGTTACTGCACAATTCCAGAACACTGTGTGGAGTTCCAAAAGCGCTCAGTTTATGTTGCAGCTTCAAAAAGTGTCACATCACCTGAAAATGCCCCAATGTTCAAGAACCACTTGCCTGTAACATCAAACATTCACACCTATGTCATGTCTCACTGAGTTCCTCAACTGTTAAACAAACACTGGTCAAAGCCGATACAGCTGCTTATTGCGCAAGAGTGCGGTGAGAGTGAGTAGAACAGTCAGAGCTCTCATGCACCAGAGTCTGCTATTCCCAAGATGGTGGCACTAACAGAACTGCACATGCACCATACTTGCACATGCACAGTTTGAGTTGGCACTGCCATTTTGGGCATTATGGCCATCACTTCTGCAGTTGCAGAAGAAAAAGTAATGCCCCAGGAAGGGGGTCTGTTTATGCGGCCTGCGGAGGGGAAGGGCCACATAAACAGTACCAGTGGACATTTGCCAGAGCACTGTGGAAGCACACCAGTCAGTGGTCCAGTCACATGCTCCCACAGTGCTCCTCTAAAGATATGATGGCATAACATCTGCAGAGCTCTGCCCCTGCAGCCGTGAAAAGCAGCCTCATCTCAGCTTTAGTTCATTCTTGCTGTACAGTGTCTTGCTACTGTAGTGCTGCATAATGCCTTTTTATTGCCTTTATTAACAAGATATACAAGACAAACTTCTAGGGGACAAATTTTGGCATGCTTAAGCAGACACCTGTAAGGAGAACATGGGCACAAGCAGCTAGGAAACAGAAGGTCGCACTGTTTGAAGCTACTTGTCGATTACTGAGAAGACCAAACCTGCTGTGGCTTTAAACTCTAAGCTACTACAGCCTAAAGCACCAAAACTAAAAGTAATCTTTGGTGGCTTTTATTCTTGGTGCTTTACTACATTTCCAGTGCTCATCATTTGATTTGACATTTTACATATAACTCCATGGCAATGTTCCTATGTTTTCCTCTGAATTATATTACTGTAGTTCCTATGGAAATGGAATTGCTGTGTTTGTTGTATAACCAATCAGATTTGGACTGGCCCACCAGGATGCCTGGAAATTTGCAGGTGGGCCCCCCCTCTGGTGGGCATCTGGCCATATTCTTTGCATTCATCATCTATTTTCTAAGTACATGCGATATTTTGGGCAATACAGGTAAGTGTAGGATGCAATCACAAAGTAATTGTAATGTATAAAATGAAAGTGGTACAGTGAGGCACCAGTATGACTGTGTCACCCTGGGTTCTCCCCCATTGATTTCCCACAGAAGGGTCCCTGTATCAACTTTTCAGGTGTGCCACCCGTATCCCGGGTCTGATTCTGTAACAAATTCAAGTTTATGAGAACAATTTCCTTGTAGATGGCTACATTTCCCTGTAAAGCACAGGAATCCCTGTACATCTGTGGGCATTGTTTTTTCTCATTACTGCATATGATACTATACTTCCAGAACTGAGGCTTATAGTAATTCTCTTTAGTTTGTTAAAAGTCCAATTTTGTGTTCGCGCCACTAATTTTTTTTTTTCATTCTAGTGTAAGCTAATTAAGATTTGTGCCCTGCTATCTGATGATGACAGCGTAAGTGACCATGCTTCTCCTGATACTGTGCCAGAAGACACTTCCATTCATAACAGTGGCATGGACATGGGAACTGCCAGTGGTTGACTCTATGCCTGAATCTGTGACAACAGACAATGTCCAGCAGGAAAATGGGGATGATTATGTCATGGCACCTCATACAGCCTTTCAGAAGACACAAGAGGAGTTACGCCTGGTCAACCAGAGAGTACAGAGCATTGAGGAGCTCAGAACTCTGTCTGATCATATGGCTAAATTTGACAGTAAGCTGGACACTGTCCTACAGATGTTCTAGTTCTGACAGCAGCAGGAAAGCCCAATAGACAGAGTAGCATGGCGTCGATTATCATCTTCTAGTTCATATGTACTGTACACTCAGATGCTGTTCTGTGATTCCAGCGACAACCATGTGTTCAGCAGCCAGAGCGCTGTGGCAAGTGCGTCACTAGCTGATTGCGGGTTTCATAATATGGACAACAACTCTGACTGTGAACATGTTGGAGAGAGTAGCCAGGTAAAGGAACATTTCAGTGCCATTATCTCCAACCCAGTTACAAATGTTAGCACCATCCCAGTTTGCATTGGCACCAGCACAGTTCCCAAAACTGGGTTTGTGGACTTTCATAGGACAGTACCAGAAAATGAATTTGTAAAGCTCAGAGAGCAAAGTGAGCATGGGATGGTATTAACCACTGCAGGTAGACATGACCGTCTTGCTGCTCTGGTATTCCGCCATCTGATTCCACAGCCGCTGTATTTATCCTGGGGGAAATGGGGGAAGTAGGATGGCAACAGAGGGAAGCACCAGATGACAAACAACATTATAAATAAAGTGCTGAGAGTAGTTGGGCAATATTTTGAAATTGTCACCCCTAATGAGGTTGATCATGGACAGGATCAGTGAACAATTATGAAATCCCAGAAAGAATGTGAATATGCTGAATTCCTAAATAAAGTATCAAAATATGTGTGTTGTACCTTACAATAAAATAATGTATTTTGTTAATCTCCTTGTGTGATCTCCTTGATGGCTAGACCCTTGAAACACTCAGAGGGGGAGGGGTGTCTGGCCAAACAGTAGTTTACATCTGGCCACAGGTGCTGAATAAATCCAAGGAATAACTCGGTTTTAAAGTGGGACACAGATAGTGGGAATAAAACTGCAAGGAACTTAGAGAAATGTGAAAAACTAAGGGGGAGTGGCCCCTGGCCTAACAGCCATTTTAAAATGGGCATGATACAGCAAAGCATTTCAAAACCTTTGGAACACTTATTTGTTGGTTGTGGTTTTGGCTATGAGTGAGTTGGTGAAGCCCCTGGCCAAACAGTAGTTTTAAACTGGGCATCATACAACAAAGGATTTTGAAACCCTTGAAATACTCCTGGGGGAGAGGGGCCCCTAGCCAAACAGCAGTTTTACATCTGGCCACAGTTGCTTTATAGAAATCACAGGGCTAAATCTGTGCAGTTTTAAACTGGGACACAGATAGTGGGAATTTTTTATTTTATTTATGAATTCTCTGAATTACAATAACTTTGAGCCAGAGACTCATTTACAAAGGTTCCGCATCAAAAAGTGAACAATACACGCAATAATACAACAGCAAGTGATACATAGCGACATATGTTACAAGGCAGTTCAGACAGTTGTTTCAAATACTGTGGGGGGGGTAGGTGATACAGCCAGGGTAAGCAGGAGGTGCTGTTAGTAAGATGACATTGTCATTGCTGATTTCATGGTATGTGTGTGCTGCAGACGCAGACTAAGGCAGGATGTAAACTAGACTGGACAGTTCTAGCTGAACGCTGCAAGTTCGAGGAAGAAGCCAATGTAGACAGAGGATGTCATTGTCACAAAGTTGGCCAAATGAGGGGGCCAAGGAGGAGGGGAAGCAAAAGGGGTGTGGGTAAAAGAGATAGTAGGAGTAGGTGAGGTGGGGAGAGGAATCAAGCTTCAATGAACTTAGAAACACTTGAAACACTCTGAGGGGGAGGAGACCTGGCCACACAAGAGTTTTACATCTGGCCACAGGTGCTGCATAGAAATCAAAGGGATAAATCTATACAGTTTTTAAAGTTGGACAAATGTAGTGGGAATCAAACTGCAAATAACTTGTAAACACTTAAAACACTCTGAGGGTGGGGGTGGTCACTGGCCAAGCAGCAGTTTTACATCTAGCCACACGAGCTGCATATAAATCCCAGGGATAACTTTTATTATGGTTTTAAAGTGGGACACAGGTAGTGGAAATCAAAATTGCAAAGAACTTAGAAACACTTGAAACACTCCAAAGGGTAGGAGCCCCTGACCAACAGCAGTTTTAAATTAGGCATAGTACAGCAAAGCAATTCAAAATACTTGAAACAGTCAATTCTGGGTTTGGGTTTTGGCCCTATGTTATGGGGAGAAACCCCTGGTCAAATAGTAGTTTTAACTGGGCATCATACAGCAAAGCAATTTGAAACCCTTGAAATAACCGGTGGGGGCCTTGGAACAAATAGCAGTTTTTCATCTGGCTACAGGTGCTGTTTAGAAATCCAGGGACAACTTTAGTGGACACAGATGTGGGAATCAAGCTGCAAAGAACGTAGAAACACTTGAAACACTCGGGGGGGGCCTGACCAAACAGCAGTTATATATCTGGTCACACGTGCTATCTAGAAATTGCAGGGATAACTCCTTGCAGTTTTAAAGTGGAACATATGTAGTTAGACCTAAACTGCAAAGAACTTAGGAACACCAGAAACACTATGATGGAGAGGGGCCTCTGGCCAAACAGCAGTTTGTCAGCTGATAACGTGCTATAGAGAAATCCCAGAGATAACGCTATTGAGTTCTAACGTGGAAATAGGTAGTTGGAATCAAACTACAAAGAACTTAGAAACACTTGAAACAGTACAAGGTCAAGGGACCCCAGCCAAACAGGTGCTGAATAGAAATCACAGGGATAATTCGATGCAAATTTTAAGTGTGACGCAGGTAGTGGGAATCAAGCTGCAAAGAACTTAGAAACACTACAAGGTCATAGGGCCCCAGCTAAACAGGTGCTGAATAGAAATCCCAGGGATAATGCTGTGCAGTTTTGAAGTCTGACAGAGGCAGCGGGAATCAAACTGCAAAGAACTTAGAAACACTTGAAACATTCTGAGAAGGAGGGGCCCCTGACCAAACAGCAGTTTTATATCTGCCCACAGGTGCTGTATAGAAATCCCAGGGATAATTCGATGCAGATTTAAGTGGGACACAGGTAGTGGGAATCGAGCTGCAAAGAACTTAGAAACACTTGAAACACTCCGAGGAGGAGGGGCCCCTGGCCAAACAGCAGTTTTAAATTGCCCATGATGCAACAAAGCAATTCAAAACCCTTGGAATTCACAATTGTGGGTTGGGGTTTTGGCCCTGAGTGAGGGAAGGGGCCCTGGGCAAACAGTAGTTGTAAACTGGGAATCATATATCAAACCATTTTGAAACCCTTCAAACACTCTGAGAGGGAGGGGGCCCCCTGGCTAAACAGCACTTTTACATCTGACCACAGGTGCTGTCTAGAAATCCCATGGATAAGGCTGTGCAGTTTTAAAGTGGGACACAGGTAGTGGGAATCAAACTGCAATGAACTTACTGAAGAAGCACTTGAAACTAGGGTTGGGTGGAGTGTTTTGCCCAAGATCTGAACCCCTAGATCAAACCTGTAATCCACAGACCTGGATAAATACAGACTTTGTCACACAAGTCTGGTGGCATGCCATTTAATGTATTGTTGCCATGGAGATGCTGTCTGCAGGCTCGCTCCATGTTCAGGTGGCCGGTGGCATCCAATCAGGCAACAGACAGTCACGTGAAGCACTCATGGTATATAACCATGCTGAGTGTGTAACGCGGGCCCAGATGAGTTGGAGGATGGTCAGAGGAGCTTGTATTTCTGCAGCAGAGCTGCCAGAAGTTACACACCACAGAAAAGAAAAACTAAAAATATTAAAAATAAATTCTTTTTGAAGCCGAGGGAAGGAAAGAAACAAAGGCGAGAGAAAGGACACTTACTGGGGTGAGGGGGAGAGAGAAAGTTATCGTTGGGGGAGGGTGAGGAATTGAGACTGGAGAGGAATCAGGAGGGACTGGGAGAGAGATAGTAGTGGCCTGGGTGGCTGCCAGGGGGGAGGAGGCAAGGCAAATAAAAGGCAGGCAGTGTGGCAGTGTGTACTACAGGGCAAGAGCAGGCTGGCAAAATAAATCTTTGACTTGTGCCATCCAGAAATTGAATCCAGAGAAGATTCTCCAGATGAGAGAGAGAGAGTGAAAGACTAGTGGGGGCCCTAGAGAAATTTTACAGTTACAGAAAATCCCAAATAAAAGGTTTTTCTTTTCTTGGCCTCTGACAGTGTGGCTATGTGCACATGAGCAGGCTGGCAAAATCTTTGACTTGTGCCATTCCAGATCCAGAGGAGAGAGGGTGAGACTACTGGGAGCCCAAAAGAAATTTTACAGTGCCAGAAATCCATAAACATTGTTTCTCTTTTCTTGGCCTCAATGTGGCTGTGTAGTACAGGGCAAGGGCAGTCTGGCAAAATACATTTTTGACTTATGCCACCCAGATCCAAAGAAGAGAGAGACAGACTACGGGGGGGGGGGCACAAGAAATGTAACAGTCCGAGAAATCCCAAATAAAAGGTTTGTTTTTTTTTCCTGGCTTCAGCGTGGTTCAGTGTACAGGGCAAGGGCAGGCTGGCAAAATAAATCTGACTTCTGCCATCCAGTCATGATCACTTGTTAACATTCATTCACAATGTCATGTATTAAAAAAATACTGTTCAGACAAACAACATACAAGTTGATGCGCCTGTGCTGCTGGTTGTGGGTGGCCCAGGGGATAATCTGACTTTGTGACCCATAGCAGGCAATTTACACTACAACACAAGTAAAGTACACACAAGTGTCAGCATCATCACTCATTCCCCATTATTCCTCCTTATCATTAATTTTATTATAGTATATTGCGTTACATTACATATAAGCATCAAACAACCCCAGTGTGGGACTGTGCTGCATGTGTCTATGCACCAGATGTGTCTGCATCTCCAATTCAAATTCTGAGGCACGCTTAACAGTTGTTGAATTTGGTCACTTAACAGTAACTGTAGGAGTCAGGTAATCTTGGAAGGAAGTGATGGTGGACTGCTGTGCTGTCAGTGTGCTGTGTACAGTCACGAGTCATGACAGTAAATGTGTCCCTGGCCTGTGGGTGTGGGTGGGGGTCATCAGATGGGCATCATGTTAGTTAGAGGGATCTTAGTTTTTTTACAGGTTAGAATACTAAGAAAACATGGATCAAAGTGTTGATGAGGCGCATTCTATTTCTCAGGTAGGCAGTAGCACTGCAAAAGACAGCAACCAGCCTGAAAGGGGAAAACAAAATCAAGCCCCAAAAAGTGATTTTTTTCATGTCTAAGGTTTTGTCTTCCAAGAGAATGCTTGAATCCAAAAAAGGTGAATATCTCAGATCTTCATCAGTCCCAAGTAAAAAAAAGGTTATGTAGTTAAAAAAACAAAGGCTTGGTGGGTACCACCCACAGAGGCACCCAAAGTTATGGAACAATTGCATACTATACTACTGCCAGTCCCTCATCTGTTTCTTCTGAGATTGAACCCAATGAGGGAAATAATAAAGATGAAGAGAATGATCAGACAGCACAACGTTTACTGGAGGGGGTGGAAATTGCAGATGAGGAACAGACAGAAATGTTTTGATTGAGGAGGGGGCAGTGGGAATAAACCACAAGAGGAACTGGCCCAAGAAAAATCCTGGGGGAGGGGACCCTGAAAAGGTGACCAAGGTGCCATTCCTTCCTGGGGAAAAAAACTAAAAAAATATCATCTTTTGCTTGGTCATACTTCTCCATTAGTGCTTTCAATGAGTTGGTGGCAACATGCACTATTTATAAATGGCCAATCAGCAGGGGTAAAAAGAAAGGAGCATTTGGGAACTTCAGCACTGAAAAGGCACATAGACAGATGTCATAACATTACTGAGAAGTCCAGTTGTGAGTCTTGAAGCAAAAGTGACAGTGATAGCTCACTACACTCAGGGGTAACTCCCATAGATGAAAGCAGTGGCAGCCCCTGCAGCACTACTGAAACACCTCCACCACCACTTCCTCCCAATCGAAGGACTCTTCCTACTGTTACTGAAAGTGACCATGTGTTCAAAAGCCTTCCTCCTTCAAGGAGACAGCTTATCATCTCAGAAACATATGAGTATAAAGCCAAATATGCCTCAACTCACCCTGTTGCTGTTGCAATAACAAAGCAAATTTCAGAAATGATAGCTGTTGATTTGCTGCCATATAATGTGGTTGAACATATAGGATTTAGGCGGCTGCTTGAGTACCTTAGACCTTGATATAGTGTACCATCGCAGAAATACTTCTCAACAACGGGGATGCCAGATCTTTATGATGTCATATGTAAAAAATTAAGACTCGGCTTGTGCAGTGCTGTGGGAAGGGTGGTGCATTTCACAACTGATATCTGGACAAGCTGTCAGCCAGAACCCTTCATGGCTGTCATAGCACATTGGGCATGTTTTGATAATTCACATGGGACTGGGGACAGTGAAGCATCACAGTTTGCTGTTCTAAAAATGTTTTATTTTCCATCTGTGCATACCTCATACAACATTAATGAAGAGCTCCAAAAACCAGTACAGCAATGGCTCACTTCACAGGGACTGTCAGTTGGCTTTATAGTTGCAGATAATGGGTCTAACATAAGGGAGGTCTTGGAGGATGGGGGCTTTGTTCAAATCCATTGCTTTGTGCATTGCTTAAATGTAATAGTTCACAGTTTTCTCAATGACGACAGGGACACTTGTTAGCACTGCTAAAAGAATGTGTACTTATTTCAGTCACTCAAGCAAAGCCATCACTTGTTTGAAGAAATACAGCAGGAGCACAGTTTACCTTCACACACACTGATCCAAGACATTTCTACTCAATGGAATTCGACCTTTTATATGTTCCAAAGGCTGCTGGAACAAAAGAAAGCTGTCATGCAATACAGCTTGGAAAATAAAATTGGTGATGCAGACGTCTGTATTACTCCACCACAGTGGGCCATGCTGAAGTTTATCATTGTACTGCTCCAGGCATTTGAGGAAATCACCAGGGAGGTTAGTGCAAACACGGCAACTCTCAGCCAAGTGATACCCCTAATAAAAACGTTAAAATTCAGATTAAATCTGATTAGGGAAAAGTTAGAGAAGCAAGACAGTTCATGATCACACAGGCTGCCAGTGGTGCTGCTGACACATGCAGGCTGCCCCCCAGAATACAAGATCTAACAAGACGTATGATCAAAAAAAGTTAAAGATGACAAACTATGCAAAATGCTTCATTATGAGTATTACATTAAAGCAACAGTCTTGAACCCATGATGTAAATCAAAGCAACTATTGACTGATAATGACACTTGTTTCAAGATAAACAAACAAGAAACAGTTGATGAGGTGCATGCTGTCATGGAACAAAGTACAACAACAGCACCACATTCAGAATTTTCTTCCCGATACAGCACAGCATCATGTGGCCCATCCTGTAGTGTTGTGGCATTTTCTCCCTCTTCCTCCTTAGCCACTGCAGCTGAATCTTATTCACCACCAGCCAAGCATAGCACTGTCCCACAGTCACTTGGTTCAACTTCATGTCTCTGGCGTCACTTAGAAGATGTAATTGTAACATCTTCTACATCTACCTCTTGTAACACAGCCTCAGCACAGACCATTGTTGAAATGTACCCGGCAGAGCCCAGTATCAGCTGGAATGCTGATCCTGTGCAGTACTGGAAATCCAAACAAAATACGTGGCCTAATTTAGTAAACATTGCAATGTAGTACATGAATTGCCCTCCAACTAGCATCTGTTCAGAATGATTGTTTAGTTCAGTTCAGCTGGTAACGTCATTACAGACACACAATCCTGTTTGACACCAGAAAATGCTGAGTGCCTGACATTTCTGAAAGTCAACAACCCTCACTTTAATTTCAAATATGATACCTGAATAAAACATACAGTGACTGCTCTGAGCAGGCCCTATCCACAAAACGCTTTCAAGAGTTTATGCCTATGGTGAAAATCTTTTGTGAATAGGGTCTACTACATGAGGTAGCAAATAGCAATTAATTGCAACAAGTCAGGTCAGGACGGACTAGGCCAGGCCACTATTATATGAATGATCACATGAGCAGCACAGAATAGAAAAAAAAATAACATCAGTGGGTTCAGAGTCCAATACAGCAAGCAAATGCTCTGCATTTCATGTCACAAACCTACTTGGTGGTACCCGGTACCACTATCTGATCTGGAAGGTAGGGTACTGCTGTCTACTACTACTATCACATTTTGTCCTTACTACTGCTTGCCACTTTGTATGCCCCTAGTCACTAATCCATTCCTTTTTTTTTAATTCAAGTTTATTGCAAGTTTACACACAGGGTTAATACTATACATTTCACCTTAAAACGATTGTTACATTTCCAGTTTATCTTATTGTGGTTAGGTTCCTACTACATATCATTTTTTTATAATGTTCATTTTTTTCTTCTTTTTTTTTTTTGGCCTTTCCCTTAAAAAAAAAAAAGTCCATTGATGTATTATTCTCAATGACAAGTCAGCATTACATTCTTTAATTGATATACCCTGGGTACAACATCATTCTGGTGTATTCTGCAGTTCTTAGATATTTGATTACTTCTTCACCCCATCTACTCCTTTTCTCATTCTGCTGTATTATTATCTTTCCAGACCACCCATTGAGTCCATCTACGGGTAAAAGTCTGAATACGTGAGTTGATTTTATGGGTCAGCTCCTCCATCTCCTGTATTTCCTGTATGATTTTAATCTATTGCTGAATAGTGGGAGGCTCAGAGCTCAGCCATTTTCTGGCTATGGCTTTATGTGCTGCTGTTATGAGTATATTCCATAAATATATTTTATCCCTCCTCCTGACCCCCCCAGGCATTAAACCTAGGATCATATGTTTTGGTCCAAGCTCATCAGACACTGTCAAGATTTCTCCCACTGCCTGTTTAATTTGATTCCAGAAATGGGTCAAATGTGGACAGTGCCAGAATATATGAAGCTGAGATGCCCTCAGTTCCTGACAGCCCTTCCAGCATGTTGGGGGGGTGGTTTCTTTCCCATTTGTTCTTTGTCACCGAAGTGATGAAGAAGCATGTTCTCGCTTTCCATCCGAACTCTCCCCACCTCAGGGAGTATGTGGTCTTATTTGCTTGTGTGAATACTGTTTCCCATTCTTTATCTGTCATCTCCTCTCCAAGTTCAGTTTCCCATCTTTTTCTAAGAGGTCCAGATTGGCCAGCTCCCTTCTCTCTGAGGGCTCCATATATAGCTGAGATGTGACCCCTGCTTCTTTGCAGTGTCAGAATACCTTCTATAATGTTCAGCAGACCCCCTTGAGTTGAGTCGTGGTCCTCCTGAGCTCTTAATGTGTGAATGTGGGTCCTAAGCTGTAGGAATCTAAAGTGGTCAGTTTGTCTCAGATAGAATTTTTCTTTAAGTTGTCCGAATGTCAGAATATTACCCCCACTCCATAAACTGTTTTAGTGTGCTCAGCCCTAGTCTTTCCCACCTTCTAAAAATTAAGTCTTGAAGTGCTGGAATGAAATCTGGATCCCATGCAAACCATTTCAATGGCCATAGTTCTTTGCTAAGTTTATATTTGTACCACAATCTCAGAGTTGCCCCTAATGTGTTCCTTACCACAGCCAGCGGTATAGTACTGTCTTTTTTGTACCAGTTTGAGGTTTGCTACCCTGGCCCCCAGAGGGGCCCCCTCCATGCTTACTATCTCTATATTTTTCTAATGGGCTGTATATTTCTTTGTTGACCATAAGAGAGCCATCCTCAAATGGGCTGTAAGGTAATAATCGTCTAGATTTGACAGAGCCCTCCACCCATGTTTTTTGCTGGTGAACATGACTGCATTTTTAATTCTGGGTCTCTTATCTGCCCAAACAAACTTTGTGATGCTTTTCTGCCAGATCTGAAATTGGTTACGATGTATTTTAATGGGAAGACATTGAAAAAGATATAAATATCTGGGCAGTATGTTCATTATAACCGTTTGGATCCTGTGTGCCCTTCATATCCTGCCTGATTTGACTCACCAGGGGGATCAAAATTGCTAATAAATAATGTTGTAATGCTTTTAGGGATGATCGTACCTAAATATTTTAGCATTTGATTATTCCAGTTTGGGGAGACCAATTGGCAAGTGGCCGAGGAAGGGTTATAAAAGAATTTTAGTATCTCTGTTTTTTGTTTATTGAGGGCATATCCAGAGTACAGGCCAAACATGCCCAGCAGTCTTCACAGCCTGGGTAGAGTGTCCTCAGGTTTGGTCATATAGAGGAGGACATCGTCCACATAAAGTGATACCTTATGCTCTGTATCTCCAACTTTCACCCCAGTGATCTCCCGGTCCTCTCTAATTGCCTGAGCTAGTGGCGCGATGTAAATAGCAAAGAGCAGCGATGAGAGCGGGCATCCTTGGTGAGTACCCCTCCCTAGCCCGAACCTCTGAGAGATACTCCCATTCACCCTGATATATGCCTGGGGGGATGCATAGAGAGCCTTGATTGCTTCTATAAATGTCTGAGGGAAACTCAATCTACCCAGGACTGCAAAAAGGAAACTCCAGGTGACCCTGTCAAATGCCTTTTCTACGTCGAGGCTCATAATACATGAAGGGATATTCTGCTTATTAATGATGTCTATTATATTTATGGTTCACCTAACCCCCTCTGGGGCCTGCCTTCCCTCTATAAATCCTGTTTGATCAAGATGTATTAGGACTGGTAGTATGGGGTTTAGGCGGGCTGCTATTATTGCTGTAAGGATCTTATAGTCCACCTTTAATACTGAAATGGGCCTATATGAGCCACAATCTTTGGGGTCCTTCCCTTCTTTATGTATTACTGCAATGGTGGTAAAATTCCACGAGGGGGGCACTGCCTCACCTTCCAGCCAAACTGGATTAAAAATATTCTTTAATAGAGGTGATGTTTCTGCCAAGAAAGTTTTGTAAAATTCACTGCCAAACCCATCTGGGCCCGGACATTTACCCACCTTAAGGTTCTTTAGAACAGATTCAATTTCTACCCCCAAGAGCAGTGTCATCAGTGTTTGTTGTCGTTCCTGACTAAACTCAGGGAGCTTTAATTTCCAGAGGAAACTGTTGGCTTCCTCTGAGTGTGTATCTTTCTGAGGGTGGTACAGTGCTTTATAGTATGTAACAAAAGATTCTGCTATCGTTTCCCACTTATGCGAGATGGTACCTGAGATAGGATGTCGGATTCCTGTAATATTAGCTCGGGACACTCTTTGTTGAAGTCGGTAGGCCAGTAGTTTAGTTGCCCTGGACCCCAACTTGTAGAAGGACTGCTTTAGATATTGGAGGGCTTTCTCTGTTTCGATTTTTATATCTTGTATTTTATTTTTAATAGTTTTTATCTCTACTTCTCTGTCCTCGCATTATTTTTGTTTTGGTAGTCCCTCTTGCATTTTTAGCTGTTCATGTAGAGTGTCCAACTGTTTCTTCTTTCTCTTTTTTTGTGTGTGGCTATAGATATTATTTTCCCCCTTACAATTGTTTTTATCGTGTCCCATAAAATCTGAGCTGTTGTCCCTGGATTATCATTTGTTTCTATTGTTCACTTAATTACTTTCTTGATCTCTTCTTTAACTTCTTCATCCCATAACAGACTAGTGTTTAATCGTCATTGGGTTGGTTTCCTCGGGAGCTCCAATTCTACTTCTACTATTATGGGCTGATGGTCTGACTAGGTGGCTGTACCCACCCACATCGACCAAAACAGGGAGAGGTCCTTGGCATATGTAAAGAACATGTCTAGTCTTGAATACATTTTATATTTTGTAGAATAAAACGTGTAGTCCTTAGCTAATGGGTATTTTCCCCTCCATATATCTACCATACCCATATCTCTTATGATCTTAGCAAACATCTTGGCCATTCTACCATCTGCTGTGGAAATCCTCAATGTGGAATCGAGTTTTCTATTCAGGATTACATTCCAGTCACCCGCGGCGATGATAATACCCTTAGCTTTCTCTACTATGGTTTTAAAAAGGTCTACATAAAAGGTAATGGGCGAGCCTGGGGGAGCACAAACATTGATTACGGTTACCCAGACATCTTGAATCCTCCCCACTACCAGGACATATCTAGCTCCAGTATCTGCCACAATCTCAGTTTCCTCAAAGGGTAGAGAGGCCGTCAATAAAATTGATACCCCCCCTTCTGCCTTTATCCAAAGAGGCATGGTATAATGGGGTACCCTTTATTTTTCAACTTTTGGACCTCTGTGGGACTCAGATGGGTCTCTTGGATAAAATTAATATTACACCTCTGGTCTCTAATGAATTTCTGTAATTATTTCCACTTAATTGGATGATTTATCCCATTAATATTATGGGATAATATTTTAGTGGTAACTCAGGCCATTGTTGTTCCTATAGAATCTTCTTTTTGGTCTAGTCATTTTCTCATCCATTTTTATGTTTGCTTGCAGGCATGTGCAAGAAACATAGTGCCTTCATCAGAGATTTCGGAGGTGTGTCACCTCCTCCTCCAATTCAGTCAGTGGGCTGGCAGGCGCGGCCCCTGTAAGCCAATGCATTTTGGAGCTGTCTATGACACGCTCCAAAATGCAGTGGTATACAGTTGAAAGGGGGAGCTACGCTTGAGTGAGCACCGATAAGATATCGGCTGCTCACGCGCAGCCCCCACGCACAGACAGACGGCGTGCTCTGCATTGTATAGCCAACGGGTGCCCAATCCCCATCGGCTGAGCTCGCGCCCCCACCCCCCAGTTAGGTGCCACGCTGAGCCACCCCAGCGTGCAGGCAAGCACTGTAATCCTTGCCAGCGGCGTGTCCAATCCCCGCCGGCTGAACGCACTTCTAAGTCCATGTGGCAACGGTGCCACGATTTTTTTTTTTTTTTATTTTGCCGACGGAGGTGCCCAACTCGTCAGCTGAACGCCCCCAGAGCCTTGTGCCACGCTGGAAGCTCACCCCAGCGCGGGCAAACAGTGCCGCGATTTTTTATTTATTTTGCTGATGGGGTGCCCATCCCCGCCGGCTGAACGCCCCCAGCCTTGTGCTACGCTGGGAGCCCACCCCAGCGGTGGCAAACATCCCATGATGTCTTTTTGTTTTAACCCGTAAAATAAAACCGTTCCGGGCGCGCCTCCCAACCCCGCCCCACAACCCGCACCAACCCACTGCGCACCCAGCTTCCACACTCCCCCACCCCATACTTACTTCTGACTCCGCGCGCCATGATCTTCGTGGACCGGGAACACGCCTGCACTCTTCAAAGCCGACCGCGAACTGAGGAAATGCCGTAAGCTGTATAATGGGTTACATAGGGGTTTCAACTTTATTGCATATCTCGGTATTTTGGATTTTGCAACTGTTCAACATGGTTTTAGATTCTTCATGAATTATGTCACTGTTTAGGTACCGGCGGGTGATTTCCGCCGCAGTGACTGCAAAATCACCCTTCGGGCCTGAATACCACCATGACAGTGACATCATTCATGTGAGGGGTCCCAAAACCCATGTTGAAAATTTGTGCCAAAATTCCAATAAATGACTGTTTTACGGTGCGTTGCAGTTCCTCATGAGGCTCGTAAGTTCGCGAAATTTCAATATTTTCACTCCAGATTTTCAACATTGTCATTTTACCACACCTTCTTATGAGCAGTATAGCTGTCATTTTTCACATCTCACCCAAAATGTGTTTCCACCCATGTAGCGCAGAATGGCGCAGTCGGTGGCGAAATCAATGTACGGGACAAATTAAGAAAATCACAGTGACACTGTTCATGAGCAGAGGTCTTAAAATGGCTATGCTGAAAATTTGGTGAAAAAATTCCTAAAAATGACTGTTTTACGAGGGTGCATTGCGCAGTTCCTACGCACATTCATAAGGTCGCGAATTTTCAATATTTTCAATCCAGATTTCCAACATTGCCATTTTATCACACCTTCTTATGAGCAGTACAGCTGTCATTTTTCACATGTCACCCAAAACGTGTTTCTGCCCATGTAGCACACAATGGCGCAGTCGGTGTGCGAGATCAATGTACGGGACAAATTAAGAAAGTCACAGTGACACTGATCATGAGCAAAGGTGTTAAAATGGCTATGTTGAAAATTTGGTGAAAAAATTCCTAAAAATAACTGTTTTACGAGGGTGCATTGCGCAGTTCCTACGCACACTCGTAAGTTCGCGAATTTTCAATATTTTCACTCCAGATTTTCAACATTGCCATTTTACCACACCTCCTTATGAGCAGTATAGCTGTCATTTTTCACATCTTGCCCAAAATGTGTTTCCACGCATGTAGTGCACAATGGCGCAGTATGTGCAAAATCAATGTATGGGACACATTAAGAAAATCACAGTGACACTGTTCATGAGCAGAGGTCTTAAAATGGCTATGTTGAAAATTTGGTGAAAAAATTCCTAAAAATGACTGTTTTACGAGCGTGCGTTGCGCAGTTCCTATGCATGCTCGTAAGTTTGCAAATTTAATATTTTCACTCCAGATTTTCAACATTGTCATTTTATTACACTTCCTTATGAACAGTACAGCTGCCATTTTTCATATGTCACCAAAATGTGTTTTCGCACATGTAGCGCACAATGGTGCTGTTGGTGTGCGAAAGCAATGTTTAGGACAGATTAAGAAAATCACAGTTACACTGTTCATGAGCAGAGGTCTTAAAATGGCTATGTTGAAAATTTGGTGACAAAAGTCCATAAAATGACTGTGTTACGAGTGAGCAATGCGCATTTTCCACGCACCCTCTTAAGTTCATGACTTTGTAATATTTTCAGTCCAGATTTTCACCAGCGGCATTTTTTCACACTTCCTTATGAACAGTACAGCTGTCATTTTTCACAACATGGCTGAAGTGTGTTTTCACACTTTCAGCGCTGAGATGCATGGTCGCTGTGGGAAATCATTGTTCGGCACAGATAAAGAAAATCACAGTGACACTGTTCATGATCGGAGGCACCAAAATGCCTAAGTTGACAATCTGCTGTAAAATATCCCCAACCTAATTATATTACGGGTGTGCGTTGCACAGTTTCTATGTACGCTCATGACTTCACCATTTTTTTAAATATTTTTACTGCAGATTTGCAACATTGCCATTTTTTACACCTCCCCATGAACAGTACAGCTGTCATTTTATATCCTGTTCGGAATGTTTTTGCACCTGTGGTGCTAAATGCCGTATGCTGTGCATAAGCAGCTTTCGGCTAACAAACTGATATTCCCCCTGTTCATGAGGTGGGGTCACAAAAAAAACATGTTGAAAATTTGGAGTGAAAATACCAACGAATGCCTGAGGTATTAGGGGTCCAACCAACGCCCAACCCTGTAGAGAGGACAGGCATCAGGGTGTGACTTGGGATTCTTGCCTGTAATGCTCATGCCATTCCACACCCTGCAGCCAGTGAGAGGCATCGAGGTATGCCTTGGACTCTTCAGCCCCAAAGTTCACCCCATTCTCCTATATCGCACTCCATCTCACCGCATTTCTAATGAAATGGGTAAAAGTATAAGGGCCAAAGACCCTTAAGGAACACTGTGACACTTGTCAGTGTCTGCAGGGTGGGGTGTGGTGAAATGGTGAGGCCGTTATGCCTGATGACCCAAATGCACACCCCAATGCCTGTCACTCTCTGCAGGGTGGTGGTGGGGTTGGCTTCAGTTCAGTACTTCACTGCCATTCCTATTACACAGCTCTGTAACTTCTACATTACCACTGCCAATGCCAGCAAGCAAACATTCGGCATTGACAAATGCTTGTTTGGTCTGTTATTCCCCCTTCTAAGTCTTTCCTTTCATCACTTAGTAGTATATTAGTCCCTAACCACTCACAATTGTATGTCCAATGGTGGACATGTCTGATGTTTAGTATTTTCTCAAGTTGAATCATTTGCTTCCAATAACAGTTCTGGCAAAATCCCTTAACCTTATTCTTAACCTGAAACTTAAACTGAATAAGATTTATAACCTCTTTCCAACTTTTCCCACTAGATGGGGGTATGACCATAATAATAACCAATAACTATTTTTTTTACATTCCTCAGAACAACAAAGGTACTTAAACACTGTAAAACTTAAATGATGTGAAACTGGGGTCCTACCACTCCCTACATCCCTCCAGGTCTCGGGAGCCATTCCGATCCCCATCTAATTGGACTGATTGAACCCCTTCTCTGCTTGATCTTGTGTAAACCCTTTTTCACTTTGGGGTTCCCTCTTGTAGCCAGAATCAGTCCTACTACTTATAACAGCACTTCCTAGGTCAGCCCAAATTGGCATGGATGGGCTGGTCTGTGCCATTCTCGTGGCACTAGGCCCACTATGTTGATATTGGGCTTGCCCATTCAGGGGGTAAGCTTTTAAGGTAAAGCCCATGCCCCCAAGGTGTGGCCAACATCAGCAGCATGGCTGAAAGTAAATGTACCATAATCTTTGTTTTCAGAGAGCATCTCCCTCCATCCACCCTTCTGTTTCCTCTGGGGGGGTGTCCATCGGACCAAGCCCCTCCCCACCCCTTCATTATGCGCAGCATCCACCATTTTGATCTCATGGTTCGGTTACCACGCAGGTATAGCCGCATGTACCATTCCCCTCCCCCCTCGCCTGATCATCATTTTATTTTCTCATCCTTTCACTGGTGCTTATGCTGTGCCCCTTAATTCTATTTATTTATTTAAGCGTTTTACCAGGAAGGCATACTTAGTGGTGCAACGCTTGATTCCAGATGCGTCCTGGGGAGGAGGATTTAGGATAGACAGTATATAGAGCAACATACATTACAAGCCGCAACACAAATGCAAGGTCGAGAGAATCACATTTTACAAGATACACCTGCCTCTTGGCAGGGGAAGATAAATTGTGCAGCTAGAGCACACACTGAGGCTTAAGTGCAGCAGTAATAGCATTGTTAACATGTTGTAACTATTATACACACACGCAGTCGGGCATTCAAGCAGTCGGATACCTTATGGGGCTACCTGCACAAGCAGGTGGTGGCAAAATGCTGTTTGAGGAGGAGGCTGAGATGCAGAGAGGAGGAGGAGTGTCTAATCTCATCTAGGAGGGCATTCCACAGGTAAGGCATTCGGCACTTGAATGCACGCTGACCATTGGTGGAGGACATGTGTGGGAGGGTGAGGAGCCTAGAGTCGAGATTACGGAGGATGAAGGGGTTTGGGCAACTAAGGTATTAGCAAGGTACGGGGGAGGGACTGGGACCAGTATTTTGCTGTTATCCTAGCACAATGTGCCATTCTCCAATCCTGTAAGGAAGGAAGGTCTAAGGATCTATAGAGATCACAGTGGTGAGTTGTGGGTGGACAGTCCAGGGCAAAAGGGCAGAAGGAATAGAAGAGAGGTCCAGCCTGGCAAGGGAGGACTTGGGGGCCGAGCTATAAACTATGTCCCCATAATCAAAAAGTGGACGTATCATTTTCTGAACAATTTCTTTTCAGGTTGGCAAGGGAATGCAGCCTCTATTCCAGTAAAGGGCTCCCAGTTTTGGGTGAAGTTTTTTGTGGATAGAGTCGATGTGGGCTGAGAAGTCTAGGTGCTGGTCGAGCCAGACCCTGAGGTATCTGAATGAGGTGCAGGTCTCCAAGAGGGTCCCATCTAAGGTGTGGAAGGAAGGGGATGTGTGGACCCAGGAGAGCCTTTGCCTGGTCCCGAAGGTGAGTGAGACGGTTTTCTTTGGGTTGAGAAATAGTTGGTTAGAGCAGAACCAGAGTTGGATTGCATTAAATCCTCCTGGAGTTTGGATGACACTACGTCGGGGGAGGGGCCTGTAGCATATAGTACGGTGTCGTTAGCATACATGTGAATGGACGAAAGAGGGCACATGGAGGGCAGGTCATTTAGAAAGACAGAGAAGAGTATCGGGCCAAGGACCGAGCCTTGTGGCACACCTACTGTGACAGGTAGTGGGGCAGAGGTGTGTGAGCCAATTCTAACTGCTTGTTGCCTCCCTTCTAGGTAAGAGTGGAACCGGCTGGTGGCCTCCCCCGAGAGACCTACTAGGGTGAGTTTAGATAACAGGAGTGGATGGGAGACCATGTCGAAGGCTTTAGTTAGGTCAATGAAGATGACTGAGGTGACTTGCCCATTATCCATGCCAGTGAAGATGTTGTTTGTTAACCTTGGTAAGGAGGTGATTGTGGAGTGTGATTTCCAGAAGCCAGCCTGATTGGGTGAGAGGAAGAAGGAGGAGAAGGAGTCAAGGAAGGCGGATAGTTGTGAGAGAACAAGTTGTTCCTGGACTTTGGCTAGAATTGGGAGAAGGGAGATAGGGCAGTAAATGCCCGGCAAGGAGGGGTCACCATCTTTAGGGAGAGGGATGACTGTGGCATGTTTCCATACTGATGGGATCTTGGCAAGAGAGAAGGAGAGGTTGTAGAGGGAGGCCAGTGGGGTGGCGATGGCTGGGGCAGATAGGTATAGCATCTTGGAGTCAAGGCTGGAGGGGCATTTACCTTTGTTAGGGCTGAGTGTGCGTAGGGCAGCTAGTACTTCGGCTGGGGAGACCAGGTGAAATGAGAAGTGGGGGGATCAGGGTGGGGGTGGAAAGGGTGGATGTGGTATTGTGGGAGGGTGCGTGTTTGTGGAGAGAAGGGAGGAGGCACAGTTAGTGAAGAATGTGTTGCAAGTAGAGGCCACCTCACCAGAGTCCATTACCAAGGAGCCATTTTCATTTAGGGCAGGGGTGGGTGGCTGGGAGGGGGGAGAGAACAGAGATTTCAAGGACTTCCAGAATTTTGCTGGGTGGTTGTTGTTTTCGTGGAAAGAGACCTTGAAGTAGTTTGCTTTTGCCTGGCGAATTAACCTGGTGCTTGCGTTGCGGAGTGTGCGGTAGTGTTGAAGGGCTGCCTGTGTCCCAGATGCCTTATAAGATTTCCAGGCCATGTCCCTGGTGTGGAGTTGGTCAATAATATGGGCATTTACCCAAGGTAGGTGGGCGCCCATTACACTGGCTCTTCTGAGAGGTGCGTAGTAGTCCCAGATGGTGAGGAAATTGGATCTGAAAAATTCCAGGGCCAAGTCAATGGAGGAAGCATGTTGAATAAATGACCAATCAGTGTTAGATAGGTTGATTAGGAGAGCAGCAAGGTCTAGTGATTTGTAAGCCCTAGTGAGTAGAATTCGAGGGTGTGGTGCCTGGGGTTTGAATATTTTCCGTACTATGTAAGTCATGTGGTGGTCACTGAGGGAATCTGGTAGGGTACCAGCTTCTAGCACCCGAAGGGGATGTGTGGTGAGGGCCCAGTCAAGGAGAGTGGTTAAGAGATTTATGGTTTAAGCGAGTGGGTTCGGTGATTTGCTGGGAGAGGTTTAGTGCAGTCACCTGGTTTTTGAGCTTAGAATTAGTTTCAGATAGCCAGTTGATGTTGAAATCCCCAAGTATGTATAGTTCGCCCCCACATAGCGAGCGATTTTAGGGTGCCTAGATGTTCAGTGATGGTGTTCAGGGGGGTGTCTGGAGAGCACTAGGACCCTACTATATATAAGGGGATAGAATGAGGGAGTGATAATCTGAGTAGGAGGGAGTCTATAGGGTGTGTTGGGTTGGAGAGTTGAACTGGTGCGAATTGTAGCTTGGAGGAGATGAACATGGCAATGCCCCCACCCTTCTTTTTGCCCGGACGGTCATGACGAGTGAGGGAATAGCCAGGGATGGATACTTCGGCATCCAAGTTATGGGGTTTCAGCCAAGTTTCAGAGATAATAAGGATATCAGGGCATAGGGAGAGGATGTCACCCCTATCTTTAAAGGTGGTGATAGGACTGTGGCTGGAAACTATCGACCGATCTCCATTCTCTCTCCTCTCTCCAAGGCCTTGGAAAAAGTGGTGGCCTCTCAAATCTCTGACTACCTCTCCACCTACAATGTCCTTTGTCCTGAGCAGCATGGCTTCCGAGAGGGCCACTGTACCAACACAGCCCTCCTAGAGTTCTCCAACTTTCTCCACTGTCCTTAGACACTGGTTCTCTGGCTGGTGCTGTCTTCATTGACCTCTCGAAAGCTTTCGACACTGTCTCCCACCCCCTCCTTCTTGATGCCCTTAGTCTCTCTGGTTTTGCTGCTGGGCCTATCTCCTGGTGCACCAGTTATCTGTCTGACCGCTCACAGCATGTAAAAATTAATGGGACCTACTCAGACATCTGTCCCATCTTTTCTGGGGTTCCCCAGGGCTCCATTCTGGGCCCCTTACTATTCTCTCTTTACCTTAACACCCTTCCACGCTCTTGCTCGGGGAACATTCTATTGTACGCTGATGATGCAGTCATCTTTGCCTCAAGTCGTAACCCTATTGCCCTCCAGGACTCGCTGCAGAAGTCCTTCACTGAAGCCGAGGGCTGGTTCAAGGAACATAGATTGGTGATAAATCTTAAAAACACAAAAACCATGTTCTTCACTCATCCCCAAAACAAGTCCTGCAACTTCAAACTCCTCATTCACTCTGGGTCCTCATTCCCACTCGAACAAGTTTGCTCCTATAAATACCTAGGGATCCATTTTGACCCCTCCTCTCCTTCCATGGACACATCGCTGCCCTAGCCACTGCCACTAATATCCGATTGGGCATCTTACATCGGTATAAACACTGCCTCCCCGGAGGCTCTTCGACTCGCAGTCACCTCCTCTATCCTGTCCCTAGTGGACTATGGACTGCCAGTGTATGGTGCTGCTGATCAGACCGCACTCCATAAAATTCGCACTACTCTGAATAAGGCCTGCAGGTTAATTACTGGAGCACCTAGGATGACACACACCTGTCTACTGTATGCTAAAGCGCTGGTACTTGATCTTGATGAGCGCCTCAAATATATTACCTGTACCCTTACAAAAAAGACCCTCCTTGGGCTTTCCCCACCAGGATTGACCACCACCACACGCCGCTCTGTCCCACTAGTTCATATTCGGACCTCTGGGAAAACCTCTCTTGTTATCCCTAGAGCTAGGACCTCTCACGGCCAAAGAGCCTTCAGCTTTAGGGCCCCCTCCTGGTTCAACACACTGCCCCCCTCCATCTACGAAGCTCCTACTATATCGTGCTTCAAAACTTCCTTACGTAACCACCTTATTAACACCGATGCTGTAACTGCCGCTAGTCAAAGCTTACTCAATACTTATGACAAAGCTTATTACTAACTGCTAAGGACAACATAACTCTTTATTGTTTGCATCCATCCTACCTGTACCAGCTTGTTTGTATCTATGTCTTAATTTACTGTTATACTTATGTGTTGTACTGCTATACTGTGTATTTTGGTTTGTCTTACTGTGACAAGGTACCTTTGTAAATGAGCCTATGGCTCAAAGGTTTTCCAAACTGTTTAAATAAAATAAAAATAAAAAAATAAAAATGTACGGTTGGAGGGGGTGATTTTGTTCAGGAGGCTGCATATGTTAAAATGCATAATTTTAAGCCCCCGTGGTAATTGGATAAGTGGGGAGGTGAGGTTGTTTGGGGGGGCAGATGGCCCAGGATTTGATTCAACATCCCCTGCTAGGAGTAGTAGTAGTGGTATTAGGTGTTTTACTATGAGCGACACATTTCTCGCCTTGCGTGGGGTCGGTAGCTGATGTGTGACTGGTGAACAGTTTTTTAGAGGGATCCTGCATCCAGCAGAACTCAGCTCCCCACAAATACTTTTGGTTTAGTAACCTTTATTTGTGTTGGTAGTGGGGTGGTACTCCCCCCCCACTGGAGACAGATACAGATTCAATTGACACAAATTAACATTTATAGTACGGAGTCCCCAGTGCTCGTGCAGCTCACCCTTCACCCTGAGCCCACCTTATGTTAACCTCTTAAGACCCCCTAGTCCCCGCCGCCCTCTCAAAGTTCAGAGGAGAGCATACTAGGACCAGTGAGGGAAGACCTTCTTAATCTATAGGGCCCTGCAGGGTTCATACTACGCCCCCAAATAGTCTTAAAGAACTTCTACCTTTTTGTCTACCTAAGTGAGTTCAGGAAAGGCCACAATGCCTCCCCCACCCACATCAGTGGAGTTCACCAGATGTGTCATAATTGGGGAGAAAGTGAGCTGCAGCGAGCTTAAACGTGTCCCAATATTCTCAAGTATCCCCCAAGATCCCCCACTTGATCAGAGCACATTTCACTTTTTATTAGGAGTTTTCACCCCAGGACCTCCCTCAAGTCACTTCTGGATAGCAGTTTAGGGAAATAGACAATCTGCTTTGCCTCTGAGCTACTTCAAAATATGCTTTCAGTCCAGTGCAAATCTTCAAGCCTTCCTGAAAGTCTCAGGCCAATCGATCCAATGGAAGTTCCCCTGACCCCCCTCCTCGTGACTTTCAGGAACCAGGCCACGAAATTCAAAAGGCCATTAATACTATGTGTCTTTACCTTAGCCACGGCATTCGTGGGGCAAGGAAAGAAGAAAAAAGAAATTTAACAGTCTGGTAGGTGTCTTACTTCTTCAGTCACTGACCCGGGTCCCTCGTATCAGATTCCATCTCCTCTTGGGATTCAGCGTGTCCTGTCCGTCACGCGATGAAATTCCGTCTATGAGGACCAGGGATCCATATTTCTTTAGAGTGGCACAGATATCAGCTCTTAATGTGGTGGCTTGTGCTGGTCAGGTTTGCTGCTGTTTTGAAGCTCCTTTTCACACCACTGCCCAGGCCGATTGCAGCAGCTCCTTCTCGAGGCACTCCATGACCAAGTGCGGGACTGCGATGCCCATGCCCTCCAGGAATCATGTTGCAGTGACCAGATCCTCATAAACTTTGGTGCCTTTGCTCATTTCTACACTTAAACAAGCCAGGTACAGAATTTGAGCTTTAACATTTTTAGCTCTCAGCTGCTTCAGGGTGGGCCACAAGGCACGTCTGCTCTCTTGAACCATAGAGGTATAGTCATTATCTATAGTAATGTGATGACCCTCAAATGAAATTGTTTGCATTCTCCAAGCTCTCCAGAGAATCTCTTTGGCAGTGTAGGATGTCAATTTGGTGATGATTGATCTGGGATGGGCGCCCAGGTTGTTGGGTCTTTGCACCAGCGAACGATGAGCCCTATCCATTGAGACATCAAAGCCGGGAGAGAGTTTCAACAATTCTCTCAGAATTTTCTGTAGGTAGGAGATCATGTCCGTGGCCTCTGCTCCCTCCGGCACACCATAAACCCTTATATTTTGGCACCTGTTCCTTCCCTCTAAATCATCTAGCGTGCTTGTCAGCTCTCTTTCTCTAGTGAGGAGGAACAATAGAAGCCCGTCATGATGCTCAGCGTGTTCCATTACATTCGTTAGTCCAAGCTCCAGCTGATTAGTTCTGTGCTCAATTTTATTAATATCTGCCTTCAATTCTGTTAGTGAGGCATCTATCTTAGATACTGTTTTGGCAATTTGCAGGATCGATGCCACCAGCTGTGAGCACTCTCCCTCCGATGTAGTCGGCAGCACCGTTCGGGCCTCCTCTTCCCCCGTCTAGGACATCGAGGCTGATTTTTCCATTTGTAGCATTAACTACAATTTCTGTACCGGGGTGTGAGCATTCCTAGAGAGGATTGCCTTTGATCTCGTAGATTTTGTGGGCAACTGCATGGTGATCTAACGATGGATGCCTATTGATTAAGCTTGGGGCTAGGCAGAGGGGAGAACTAAGCCACCATCAAGCTGCTGACGTCACCGGAAGTCTGATCTGTATCACTAATCCATTCCTGACTGTACTGTTTTAATTTTTGTACAGTGCATGGCTTAGCAGATGCCTGAAACCCAGAAACGGAATACTCTTTGTGTAATATATTTCTCACATGCACCATATTTGGCTGTGATTACTTCACAGAAAAAAAATGCTACTAAATTCATATAATTTCTTTGTGTGGGCGGGGTATGCTAGTCTGGTTACATCTCACTTACAGTAACTAGGCTGAGATTATTATATTACTATATTTTATTTTTGATACTTAAATTGCTTGACAATGGCTGGCAGCAATTGTGGAACTAGGAAGAATGTAATTTTTGTGTTGTCTGTCATCAGGTCTTCAGGTGGTAGTGGCAAACTTTTTTTATGACCGCACTTCACCGATGTGATGTGTGTGACTGCCTGCCTGCCTGGGTGGTGATCACTATGTCTTTCATTTTTCTTCTTTAAGGATTCAGCACGTTGATCGGATTCAGTAGAAGTAGTCTTAGTACTAGAAAACATTACCACCTGTTGGACCAAGTAGTGTGCCATATATCACAGTACACCTGGACATGTGAAACAGTTGCATCATTCACATGGGTAGGGTGGATGGACTCTCTTAGTGCTGCTCATTTGATCATTCATATCCATTTATTTGGCCTGTTCAGCTCAGACTGGAATATCCATCAAAATAATACCCACACAGCATCATTAATAAAAAAAAATCTTAGCTGCCTGGCAGTGCCTGTAGTGCTTGGTGGTGCTATGATATAAGTATTTGCATCTGTCTGTCTCTTTCTCTCATCTCTCTCTGTCTTTCCCAGCACACTCATGTCATGGATTCGAGCAGGATATGCCACCATTACAGGTTAGCCATGAAGGGGCTAGTAGTGAGTGACTGCTTTTTTTATTTAGCAGTTTTACATTAATTTTTATACAAATAATCCATTAAATTATTTCCTTGGTGTCTCTGTGTCAAATGTGACAGACTTTGGCCACTTTTGTGCATTTTTTCACATTTTTTTTAAATATTTGTCAATAAATCAGAACTAATCGGAACAAATCAGAAGTTCACCATGTTCCGGTTCTTATTTAATAAAGGTCAGAACTGCACCGAGTTCTCCCAGCCCTACTTGAAACACTCCGAGGGATCGGCTCCCCGAGGGTCGTGAGGGCCAGAGAACAAAGCCCTCCCCCACAACAGCTCACAGACCAGTCCGAGTGTTGGCTCCCCAAGGGTCGCGAGGGCTAGAGGACAAAGCCCTCCCCCACAACAGCTCACAGGTACGACCTTAATGGCTCTCCATGCTCCGTGAGGACTCTTGACGCCTTTTTATTTTAAACACTGAAGGGAGACAGAGTGCCTTTAAACTTAATCTGCAGCCATTTCTGAAATTCCAGTCAACACACAAGTAAAGCTAGAATAACTGCCTGCTGAAACCAGCCTGCAGTCAGTGTTTTCTCCCTAATTTTATTTTATTTATTAAGTCTACAAAAATTACCAGATAGTTGCTTAAAGGCAACAAGTAATAGTGATTGTGCTGTCTAGTGCCTCACAGATTAACCAGCACTCCGCATTTTGTTCATAATCTTTAAAGTTTTTATTTACTTGAAGTCTGCATTCAGCAATTCTGCTAGCTAGCACAGTGTTTGGAGATATTTAATGTACTGTATAGAGCAGTTAATCTCAGCTCCCTGGTCCCTCTCTGATACCTGTGTCAGCGCCCCCCTCCCCTGTTTTTACTAACCCCTCCTTAAGCCTACCTGCATTTAAATTGTTCCCCTATCTTCTTCCACAGACCAGTCCAGCGTCGGCTTCCAAGGGTTTGTGAGGGCGAGAACAAAACCCTTCCCCAACAGCTCACAGGTAGTGACTCATTGGCTCTCCACACTGCGTGAGGGCTCTTGGCGCCTTTTATTTTAAACACTGAAGGGATACCCAGCTGACGCTGCGTGTCGGCTCCCCTCCACCCTTGGTTGACCCCTGAATATATAGTGTATGTCTGTGTAGTCAGATGACAGCCAAAACCAATCAGCCAGCTTTCCCATTAGCAAGTTATCTCGTCCTGCCACTAGAGGCTGATACTGCTACCTACTCAGCGTGTCTAGCTACAGTACTAAAAGTTTTTGTCCCATTTACCTTCTTCCCCAAAGCCATTATGCTTCTGCCCCTGCTATTTTGCCTCCTCCTGAATATTCCACTTTTCTCTCCACCACCACCTACCCTCACCAGCCCACCCCCGGTGAACCCTCTCCTCCCTTCCTCTTACTCTCCTACCCTACCATTTCCCAAGAGTCACCCCCTACTACCCCTGCCTCGCCCACGCCCATCTTATCACCTCATCTCTCTCCACGACAAACACTTCCCTTCTCTTTCCCCCTCATCCAAACATTCACCCTGCATTGCTCCACTTGAATCTTTTTGATTTGAAGGCTCTCCTTCGGTGCCTAAACCTCCATGCTCCACCCTCCAAGCGCAGCCCCGGTAGACACAAGCAATCCCCATTTCTCACCATATCTCTGCTTCTGCTACTGGCAGGAGACATTCACCCAAACCCATGTCCTCTAGCACCTAACACACCCACATCCGCACTACCACCCTCACCCAGCCTGACCCCAGACACTCTCCCCAATGGCCTCCACATATTTCACCTCAACATCAGAAGTCTCCTCCCCAAACTAGATGCCCTCACCGTCTGGACCACCCAGTACAACCCAGACATACTGTGCCTCACGGAAACCTGGCTTTCTCCCAAAATCCCCCACCATTTCCTGGCCATCCCAAACGACAGCCTCTTCCGCCAGGACCGGGCTAAGTGAGGCGGGGGGTAGCTCTGTACATCAGGGACTCCATCCAATGCTCCATCATATATAAAGAGCCCCACCCCTCTTCCCTCGAATCCATCGTTGCTCACCTTACCTTTCCTTTGACAAGCCCCCTGTATATAGGGGCCCTGTATTCCCCTCCTAAGACATCACCCGACACTTTGGTCAATGCCATCACTGAAATCTCCACGAGAACTACAAATGGATAACTCATATTATTAGGCGATTTCAACCTTGATTGTCTCTCCCCCACTGCAATACACACTGCCCTAAGGATCAAAGCCCTAAATCTAACCCAGCTAATCCAGGAATCTATTCGCCTAAACCATCGGTCCTTAAATCACACCCTGCTAAACTGGATCCCCACAGGATCGCGCCAGCTGGCATCTTCTCTGATGCCCTCAGTGACCATTGCGTCACTTACTGCATCCGTAAAATCCACGCCCCCCACTCTCACCCCAAATTTATCTGGTCTCGCCCTCTTCACCTGCTAAACGAATCTGCCCTGCAGCAGGACCTAGCAACGCGGACTGGAATCCAGTCTTTTCCATGCCAGACGTCAGCACTGCCCTATCCCACTTCTGTGACATCTTCCTACATACCTGGGACCTCCACGCTCCCCTCAGGAAAGTTAGAGTGAAACGGCATCATCACCGCAGGATCACATCCAACCTCATCACTCTGTGTTGAGTGAGGAACAAGGCATGGTGGCTATACAAAGCCACCCTTACCCCCCACGACCTTCAATCCTACAGGCACCTCAGAAACAAATGCACTAAAGCTATTCAGCATTCAAATTCTCATACTTCAAAGAACAAATCACCCAGAACCAAAGCTCCCCTGCATCCTTCTGGAAGGTAATCAACTCCATGATCAAACCCTCTTCCAAACTGACCTGCCCTGTCCTCAACATTGATGGCAGACAAGTTTCTGATCCTGTTTCAGTAGCTGCTACTTTCAATTCGTTTTTTGCCTCATCTGCCCTGCCTGCCTCCTCCCCTACCCTACCCCACCTGACCACTCCGAACCCCCCACCCTTTCCTCCCCCGGCTTCCTCTTTCCTCCATTCTCACTCAGGGAAGTCTACAATGCAATCACCTCTCTTAACCAGGCCAAAATCATCCCAGACGGCTTGCACCCTAGACTTCTCCAGATCTCGGCATCAGCTATAACAGCACCCCTTACACACATACTAAACCTATACCTCACCACCGCCACAGTACCTTTGGCTTGGAAAATGGCCAAGATCATCCCTCTACATAAAGGCGGCACCCGTCCTCACCAGGAAACTACAGGCCCATCTCACTCCTTCCCTCACTCGCTAAAATACAAGAATCCCTCACACTGTCCAAACTGACTAATTTTCTCTCCACTACTAGCTCCCTCTCTCCCTATCAGTCAGGTTTCAGAAAACACCACTCCACCATCACCGCCTTACTGTGTGTAACAGACTCTATCCTCTCGGCCATGGACAGCAGTTTGACCCCTCCGCCATATTTATCGACTTGGCAAAAGCCTTTGACTCAGTCTCTCACCCCCTGTTACTACACAAACTCAGCCACTTCGGCCTTGCCCAACCCACTATAGACTGGTTCCACTCTTACCTCCAAAATAGACAGCAATCTGTCCAAATAGGGGAAACCATATCCTCCCCCCTTCCCATCCTCTCTGGTGTCCTACAAGGCTCAATCTTCAGCCCCATCCTTTTCTCCTTATTTACAAACGACCTCCCCTCCACCTGCCTTTCAGCAAATATTCATCTGTACGCTGATGATGCAATCATTTTTGCCTCGGGACCCTCCCACAACAGCATCCTCCCATAACTCCAAAATGTCTTCAGTAGAGTCCAAGCCTGGTTCCAGAAAAATCGGCTTAAACTTAATGACAAAAAAACAGTCTCCATGGTGTTCGGATCTAGAAAAAAGCTCACCTCCCTTCAGGCCCCCCCAGTAATCTCCACCCTGGAAGGCTCTCCCCTCGACCTGGTCCACACTTTCAAATACCTAGGAGTCTGGCTCGATAGCCACCTAAATTTCTCAACCCAGACAGAGGCCGTCTGTTCCAAATTCCGGCTCAAACTTGCCGTCCTCTATCGCCACAAAGATAGTCTTCCCCTACCCACCCGCAGCGAAATCATACATAAAATAATCTTACCAGTAATAGACTATGCTGACATCATATATTGCACAGCACCAACCTCCTCCCTCTCCAAACTCGACATCCTACTAAACACATTCTGTCATTTTGCCACTGCTTCTCCCCCACTTACTCATCATTGCCCCATCTACTCCACTCTCTCCCTGGCCTCGCTCTCACACAGGAGAACCACCCACAGCACCTCCCTCATAGCCAAATACTGGTTGGGCTCCCTGCCCCCTACCTCTCCTCCTGCCTTGCACCTGCTAGCTCCTTATGCTACTCACTCCACCACAGGGATGCCCGAACTTTCAACATCCCTCGCCCTCACAATGCCTCCAGCTAAGCCGCCTTTTCATACTGCCTCCCCCTCCTTTGGAACAACCTCCCATCCATCTTTCTCCAGGCCTCCACTCTCCCAGAAATTAAGCACCTACTCAGACTCCTTCCAACCCCGCCTTGCCAAAGATGCACCATGGGCCCCCCCCCCCACCGCCTGTACTATGAAGCCTCAGTTAATCTCATATTAACCAGTAAATTTCCACATCCCTACTGTACCACTCCAGCTTCTGTTTATACCATATTGTAAGACAAATGCTCTTATTTAAACTCTCTATGTAGTAACTACTGCCTGTAACACGGTTTTCTTTGTAACAAACTTGTCTGTAACAAATTAATCTGATCTGCACGTATTTCCTCTGGTTAACCTCTATGTACACCTCTGTACCCAGGTTGCACCTGGAAACGAGCCCCAGCTCAGTGTGCCTTTCCCGGTCACCAAATTTTAAATAAATAAAAAATAAATAAATAAATAGGAGCACTGACCAAGCAACAACTGGTCACTGGTGCTGTATAGAAATTGCAGGCATAAGGCTTTGCAGTTTTAAAATGGGACACAGGTAGTGGGAATCAAACTGCAAAGAACTTACTGAAGAAACACTTGAAACACTATGAGAGGAAGGGAAAATACTGAGTGAAAAGTGAATAAATAACCCAAAAAAGATATTCAGTTATCTTCACTGCAAATCCCCCCCCCAAAAAAAAAACAGAGCTTCAGTTATTGGCGGTACCCACTGCACCCATAAATGAAGGACTCTGCCTCATGGGAATAATTTTGAAGCTAAAAATTTGCTGGAGGTGCTGGGCATCCTGCATCTGCCATTTTGACCAACGTCGCTAAAAGTACTATATATATCTGGACTGAACCGAGACAGTATGCTGTATGTCAGAGGACATGCAGGTGAGATGTTCTGTGAAATTCAAATTGTGGAAGTGACATTTCAGGAAAAATGGGTTGAACCAAGTTAAACACAACTTTACACATTAGACATGCAGTAAGTGCATCAGCATCCCACAGATACCTGTAGAACTGGGTGTGGTAGAGCATAACCATACACACGGAACCAAGCACCCTGTCGGACATCACTGAGAACATGGCTTGGATGCAGCTCCTCTACACCTTAAGTGGTTCAGCTCACTATAACTTGAGGGTAATAATGGGAACTACTGGTCGGTTGTACACCCTGCTCAGGTAAGTACAGTACTGTATGAGTCCTACAGTTGGGTGTTGCACTGTACTGTGCCTGTCACTGATGCCCACCCCTTTTGTCATTTCAACAATAAAAGGGCTGCCCAGCAGAGCTGTTGCAGTGGACTGGAGACCACCCACCTACCATCCCATAGACACAGCAGCAGGACACTTTGGTGAGGTGAGATGCAACTGCTAGTGGATTTCCAGAGGTTTGACAAGGCTTATTATGTGGATGAGCACATAACCCCGTGGTTCATAGTGGAGCCAGCCATGGTAAGTTGTTCCCTGTGCCACAAACTGGATATGGCAGGGTGGGTGGAGGATGAGGACTGCGTCGGGGTATGGCAGGGTGGAACATGAGGGTGGTATTGCAGGGTAGGGCATGAGTGGAACATGTCTATTCATTCTGGTCATTTTGCTACAAGACAATTCACCCTAGATTATTGGCTCCAACGTCAATCAGTTCCCACATCAATTCGTCCCCAGGCAATTTGCTCCCACTACATATTGTACTGTACTCCAACCACAACTACAATATGACTTCTACTTCTACAACATCGAACACATTGCCTCATCTGGTGGGTAGATTATGCCCACCTGGAGTTTATTTTATAATATTTATACTGGGGGTGAATTGTCCAGGGACAAATTGAGTAAGAGATGATTGACACCAGAGCTAACAGTCGGGTGGGGGGGGCTGTCATGGAGCAAAATGACTGGGATGAATTGTGACATAGCCAGGCATGAGGAGGCTGCATGGAGGTATGGCAGGGTGGAGTATGAGGGGAAGTATGGGAAGGTGGGCATAAGGGGGCAGCATGGGGCTATGACAGAGTGGGGCATGAGGGGGTTAGGGCAGGGTGGGGCATGAGAGGGCTGCATGGGCATATGGACACTCATCATGGCCTTCTCTCCCTCATATATGCTTGGATCACTCACGGTGCTGTGATTCTGCCAGGAGGGGCCAGAGTAGATTGACATTGACCCAATGCCATCAAAGGAGCCACAGACCACACGTGAACAAGTGGCCATGGCCATGACCATTTCCTACAGTGCAGTTGTAGTCATAGTGGGTGTCCTGTTGGAGAAGTAATGCTTTAACTAACAAAGTCTCCAAGAAGTAACATTTTTTCCAGTACCTTCCCAAATATCTTTTTCCTTTTAAAGTATTTTAAAGAAATACAGTATGTTTCTCATTGAAAAAAAAATTCCTTTCTCCCCTCTTGTATCACCCATACCAAACTCCCTGCCTTCACCTACCCCCCTCACCTTTGGACATTATAATTCCCATACCTTTCTTGTTTTGCATGATTTGTATAACTTGTCACTGTAAAAGTAAAGTTTTTATTTTTTTATTTTAGTAAACTTGTTTGCCTGTACCTGCACCAAGCGTGTGATTCTTTCAGTGTCGGGAGAGGTTGATTGTTGATAAGATGTGATTTTTTTTAAGCTGATTTGCAAGAACGTGGTACACACAAAACCATGACTGGTACGTAAACATACCAGGATACACTATCTACAGGAGGGACAGGGAGGGTAAAAGAGGAGGAGGAGGAGTAGCTCTTTATATAAGGGAAGGAATCAAAGCAACAGAACAAAAGGGTAAACAGGGAGGAGAAGAAGCACTGTGGGTCAATTTGGAGACAGGCAATGGCACCACAATCCGCACAGGGGTTGTATACAGACCCACCTCTCAGGGGGAGGAAATGGACAAGGAAATGATAGAAAGTATACTTAGAATGGCAGAAAAAGGGGAGATATTGCTGATGGGTGATCTGAATATGCCAGATGTTAACTGGAGTGCAGTTGCAGCAGCCACTTCTAAGAGTGGGGTTATTCTAGATGCCCTACAGGGGGCATGCCTTAGACAACTAGTATTGGAACCCACTCGAGAGGGAGCAATCTTAGACCTGGTTCTCTCAAATGGAGATGGAGAGAGGATCACAGATGTAGAAGTGGGTAGCCATCTGGGAACTGGCGACCATCGAACAGTATGATTCACAATAAACACAGCAATAGAGTCAAGCCATACAAAGGCAAAAGTACTGGACTTTAGGAGGGCTGACTTTGCCAAAATGGGTGAGTGCCTAAGGAATGCACTAGCAAATGGGCAGGAAGGAGGGGTGGAAGAACAATGGGGAATAATAAAAACTGCCATCACAGAGGTAACAAGCCTTTGTGTGAAGCAAATAAACAAAACAAAACTCTGTAAGAAACCACTATGATTCTCAAAGGAAATGGCAGTGAAGGTTCAAGAGAAAAAGAAAGCATTCAGGAAGTATAAGGAATCACAGAAGGAGCAGGACAGAGAACTGTATCAGTTAAAGCAAAAGGAAACTGGGAAGGCAGTCAGAACAGCAAAGGCCCAAACCGAGGAAAAGATAGCCAACTCAGTTAAGAAGGGGATAACACCTTTTATAGGTACATCAGGGGCGAAGAAAGACCAAGGGAGGGATAGTGAGGCTTAATAAAGGGGGGGTGGGCAGAGGGTGACCGTGAAAAGGCAGAGATACTAAACAAATATTTTTGCTCAGTATTTACAAATGAAGAGGGGGAAGTACCTAAAACAAACAATAGAAATACTCTGGATACAGAAGTTGATACCAGCCCATTTACAGAAGAAAGGGTTCTGAAAGAACTCTTAAAACTGAAGGTGGAGGGGTCACGTGATGGCAGCTTGCTAGGTAGCAGCTGGATTCAAGAGCTCTCCCCTACAGCCACCTTTCCTGCCTCTCTGCAGTAGCATCTGGGCGTCGGACCTAAAAATTTCATTACAAAATAATAGATAAAGATATCTACAACCCCTGAAAGTGCGTTTGGTGGAAAAAAACAACTTTATTACGTCGGGATGGAGGTGGATGGAAAACAGGCCCCAGTCAGGCACACACCTCCTGTCTCTCCTGAGAAGGCTGCCAAAAAGCAGCGCAACCAAAGCACTACAAAGCTGGACCGAGCCGGGGATAAAATTCAACAAGCCATACCCCTTACAGAAGACAGATTCCTTCAAGAGCTCACCCCGCTAAAAGATATCTTAAGAGAAATGTCTGGGGAGCTCAAGTCCTTGCACTCCGATTTATCCTCCGTCTCTCTTAAAGTCACGGATGTGGAGGCCCGAGTATTTTCAACAGAGCAATGGCAAACAAAGGCTAATAATGAAATCATGGAGCTTAAACAACAAATTAAAAAACTGCAGCTCAAATCGGAGGATCTGGAGGGGCATAATCGTCAGAACAATTTAATAATTTTGGGCCTACCTGAATTAGAGGAGGGACCAGACTTGCTTGTCTTTCTTAAGCTCCTCTGTAAGATCGCTGGCCCTTCCCGATTAGCCCTTCATATCATATCGAGAGGGCCCATCGCTCGCTGAGACCAAGACCTGCGACCGGACTGCCCCCACGCCCAATTATTGCCAAGTTCTTGAGCTACATAGAAAGGCAGCATATATACAAGAAAGTCCGTGAGCTTAAAGACATTCTGTGGGGCACAGCCAGAATCAGAATAACACAGGACCTGCCAAAGGAAACTCGAGAAAAAAGGGCTGCCTACCATCCAGTGGTTCAAAAGCTCCTCGCTGCCTCCATACCTTTTAGAATGGTATATCCGGCTATCCTGAAGGTCACTATAGGGGGCACAGCTATGACTTTTAATTCTCCTGAGACGGCTACCAAAGAGCTAACGACCAGGCTCCCGGACCTGTTTAAACCCTCTGGCTGATAAGACTTTTAAAATTATGCTGGTTCTGGGGTTTTTTTTCCTCTCCTCACTAGTATAATCAATAATACCTCTGTCTTCTGCTTGACTGTCGTGGTTATAGGTGGTAACTGATGGTCTACTTTCCTAAAGGGGCTCTCGTTTGACTCTTACCTTTCGTTGTCTGTCTCTGCTGATTTTCCTCCCTTTCGTTTCTCCTCTTCTCTTTTTCTGGGCTTTTGGCCTTTCTTTGGTTGGGATGGAGTCCCTTGCTCTTTTGTCTCCTCTGGGAGCCTCGGCCTGGCGGGGTTGGGGTGGGGGTCTCTCGGTTGCTTACGGTGGCGAGTTCTCGCTCTCTCTGCGTTTGGGCCTTCCCATTGTGGAACTCCCTCTGCGGGTTGCGGTTTCTAGGGGGAACTTCCTGGGGACCGGACCGGTTCAGTTCACCGAATAAGTATTCCCCTGGAAACACTGGATGTTAGTGGCATTTCCTTGAACTCCAGTGCCTGCTGCCCTTTCCCTTTGGCACTGCTGGTCCCCTTGCCAAGCGACTGGACAAGTAAGTCGCTAACTACTTAATGAGGTATACTCTCAGGGGCCTGGGTGGTCACAAGGGGTTGAGAGAAGGAGGACTTTTTTTTATGTACCCTGCTTCTAGATTGGGTTGCAATGTTGTTCTGGAGCTCCAACGTTTTTCCTGTAGGGGACTTACTGCACTGATTGGATTCTGGGAGGACCGGGTGTTAGGTGCAGCTGCCCTGAGGTGAAGTTAAGTATTTTGGGCCTAGATTTGTGTAGAAGGGTTCACCCCGAGTATTAATATTTCTAGGGGGTAATGAACATCATTCTAGGAGCCGCCTCTAATTCAGCCCCCCTAGCACTGATTTTCTGAGCCTCTCTCTTAGCTGTTGAATGAAGACGGACTGGGTACAAAGAGAAATATTGAGAGTAGAGGCCCCACAGCAGGTTAATTCTGTCAGCTTTTCGAACCCTTTCTGGTCTGACCTATTTGCCCCTATGGGATAGGGGTGCGGGGGGGTGGCTTGGGGGGGGTTGGGTCTAGAAATGGCTGCTCGTTGGGTGTGGAATCACGAACCGATCGATGGGGGGTTTGCCAACCTCTCCCTGGGTCTGGGTATAGTAGGAGGAACTATGGTTTGCTGGTTAGTACAGGTCATTATTGGGCTTTCGGTGAAATATCTTGGGTGTTGGTTTCTATACACCATGCCGGGGATTCAGAGGTTCGCCTTGGGAACTGGGGGTCATGGATTCTGGACTTTAATCTACTTTACCTGATATATGTAGCCAGGCCGCCCATTGTATATAGTTTTTTCTGGGTTAGTTGGGGGTATTCACTCAATTGTTGGGTATTTTGGGTAACTACATATAAAAATGTCTGTTGGGTGGGTACAGTCTTGGGGGTAAGAGGGGTGGTGGAGGGATTTTCTACTATTTGGTACGTCTCAATTTTCTGGAGGAGGGGTTCTTTGTGGGGGAGGTGGGGTGGGATGGATACAAGGAATTTTCTAATTGCTTTATTTAAGGTGCACCCTGTTTCATTAGATAACACATACTCTGTCTGGATATCTAACTGTTTTGATACTTTTAAAGGATGGCTGGAGCCACAGTTAAGATAGCATCCTGGAATGTCAGAGGGTTGAGGGATCGGGCTAAACGCCTACAGGTCTTTAATCATTGTTCCCTACTCATTATCGATATTCTTTTCCTACAGGAAACACACCTATGTCATGATGAAGTTAGACTGCTATCTCGGTTTGGGTTCTCCCAATTTTATTTAGCCGGGAGCTCTAGTTTCAGTAAAGGGGTAGCGATTCTCTTTAAGAGACATGTGTTGTTTATTAAAGATTTAGTTTTCTCAGACCCAGAAGGGAGATTTGTATTAGTCAAAGGTACTCTAAATGGAGTAAACACGGTTCTTGGTTCAGTCTATGGACCGGTTGTAGGGAAACCTGAGTTTTTTATGGTATTATTGGATAAGTTGGCTAGTTTCTTGCCCGCTCAATTTGTGTTGGGTGGGGATTGGAACGTGCCCTTCTCCCTGAAGTTAGATAAAGAACCCCAAGATAGGCGTATGCCCACATCGGCTCAGAAAGCCCTAGGTGAAATGGTCTCACTACTAGGTTTAGGAGATCCATGGCGTCAGGCTGACCCCTCCTGCCGGGCTTATACTTTCCAGTCTCAACCACACGGTACTAAATCAAGATTAGACATGATTCTAGTCAGTCTTCCCCTCCTTCCAAAGATTCCTTCGTCTGGTATGGAACCAATCATTATATCGGATCATGCCATGGTGTGGATACAAATGTCCCTTGACCCTGACTATTCTCGTGATTCTATGTGGTGTCTAAACACTCAATTATTAAAGGACTCTCAGTGCGTCTCAGAAATTAGCTCTAAGATATCTCTTTTTCTGGCTGACAATATGAACTCCACCCCTAAGGTCGATATGGTATGGGGAGCCTTAAAGTGCTATCTTAGAGGTGATTTTATTAAAATGGCCTCCCTTAGGCGGAAAACACGGTTAACTAGGTCGCTGGAGCTGGTTGGCAGGATAAGGGAATTAGACAATCGGTACTTATCATCCTCGTCGATGTCAGATTTTAAGGAACTTCTTCTGGCTAAGAATGAATACTCCGAACTTCTGAAAGGTAAAACAGAATACTGTCTTATGAAAACCCGAGCTAAATATCTGGATTTTGGTGAGAAATCTGGTAAACTATTAGCTCTGCGTCTGCGCGCACTTGAGAGTTCGAGGATCATTCCCTCTCTGGTTTCTTTATCCGGTAATACCGTCTCTTCGCCCAGAGATATTGCCCAGGTTTTTAAGGAATATTATTCGAATCTTAATAGTCGTTCCCCAACAATTCCTCCGACAGATGATGTCAGAGAATATGTTAAAGAAAGTAGAGTTCCATGCATGTCGGAGTCTCAGACTGCGACCCTATTAACTCCTATCTCAGCTGAAGAAATAAAAAGTGTTATAGCCTCATTAGTCTCGGACAAGGCACCTGGCCCAGACGGATTCCCAGCAAACTTCTACAAAGTTTTTGCTAAGGAGCTCACTCCTATTCTTCTTGAATTATATAATTATTTCTTGATCTCAACTGACCTTGACCCTGCTCTATTTGAGGCCACTATAGTTTTAATTCCCAAGATAGACAAAGATCCCTCGGATCCGGCCAACTACCACCCGATTTCCCTCCAGAACTATGACATCAAAATTTTGGCTAAAATACTTGCTGAACGGATCAAATCGATTTGGATGGGTCTTTTGAGCCCTGGGCAGGCCGGTTTTGTCCCTGGGAGGTCGGCTGCCGACCATCTGAGGACCCTGTCCCATATCTCACAGTATGCCCAGACTACCCCTGGCCCAGTCGCCCTGGTTTCTCTCGATGCTGAGAAAGCATTTGATCGGGTTGACTGGTCCTTCTTATGGATAGTACTGGAGGAAATGGGCTTCCCAACTCCTTTTTTGAATCTGATACAGACATTCTATAAATGTCCCTCAGCTAAAATTTATTGTAATGGGGTCTTGTCCCCCTCTTTCCATCTTTTCGCAGGTACCAGGCAAGGATGCCCCTGTCCCCTTGCTTTTCAATTTATATTTGGAACCTTTGTTGATTAATCTCAAATCTTCTCCTCAGGTGAAGGGTATCCGGCTTCATAATAAGGAACTAATCTTGTCAGCATATGCAGACGATGTTTTGCTGCATCTAGTAGATCCAGTAACATCTCTACATGCAGCTCTGGGTATTATCAGGCAGTTCGGCTCCTTTTCTGGTTATAAATTAAATATCTCTAAATGTGAGATCTTTCCTTTAAATAACTACACTTTCAAGCCGAATTTCCAAGCTTTTGGGATGAGGTGGACTTCCAGCTCAATTAAGTATCTGGGGATCCACTTCTCTACAGATATCTCTCTTCTTAAAAAACTAAACCTTACTAAGATTAGAGACTCGATTAGCCAGGATTTGCAACGCTGGACAGTGCTTCCTATCTCCCTATGGGGTAGTATCAATATTATTAAAATGAATGTCCTTCCCCGAATTTTCTATCCATTGAATCTTACTAATCTTTGGGTCCCCCTTTCCTTTTTTCAGCAGCTTCATAGCTTGATTTCTGCTTTTATATGGCGGGGGAAAGGGGTGCGTTGTTCTTACAGTACACTATCACTTCCTAAGGAGAGAGGGGGTCTGAAACTTCCTAATTTTCTTTTATACTACTGGGCGGCCCATCTGTCCAAGTTAGGTAAGTGGTTTTCCACAAATACTGAGTGTTTTCACCCAATCTGGCTTCAACTGGAAAAGGCATTTCTTTCTGAACTTAAATTGGATATATCGGCTTTACTTTACCAAACCCCGAAATCACTTTCCCATTTGATCTCGGATGATGCAACGGCAGTTTCCCTTAAAGTGTTGGCCCAATGTCTCAAATATTTCCGAATTTCTAACCATATGGATTTAGGGCAGCCAATAATACTTAATCCCAATATTAAACTAGGAGACTCCTGGATAGGACCGAACTGGCTTCCACAACTTAAAGACCTCAGGGTCGAGCATTTGTTTGATCACACCCTGCTCCTTGATTCCGGAAAAATTCTAGCTAGATTTGGTATATCAAACATAGATATTTTTAAGGTACTTCAACTCCGACACCTGGTGAGCAATAAATTCGGTGGGCCCTACAAGCAATCGGTAGTTCACCCCTTTTTTTCGAACATTGTTACGTTGGCCTCCCAACCACACTCAATATCGCATGATTTATTCCTACCTCCTGACTTTTAATTTAAAGGAAGAGGCTGGGGGTCCTCAGGTTTGGACGCATCTCCTTCCGGAGATCGTTCCACGTTGGAGAAATTTCTGGACCAATTTACACAGATACCACACACAAGATAGATTTCGGCTAGTGCAGTATAACATTGTCTCTAACCTTTATTATACTCCTGTTAAGCTTTTCAAATGTAATTTAATTCCCACCTCAGACTGTTTCAGGTGTTTGCAAGGTGAGGGCAACTTAGTTCACATTTTTTGGGAATGCTCTAAAGTTGCCCCTCTGTGGTCCCTGATTCAGGATAATCTGGATCCTCTTCTGGGTCTGAGTGAATTTTTGCCCTGCAATTTGTGTTTCGTGATCTTTCTCAAGTAGATAATGGGGAGCGTAGATATTATATAGCCCTGATATCCATGGCAGTCAAGAATCTGGTTTTAAGACACTGGCGGGATCAATTGGTTCCAACATATGCGGATTGGTTAAAAGAGATGATGTCATATTTTCAATCTGAGAACCCTGATTGCCAGTTATAAAAACCATTTAGATTTATTTCGCAAAAGATGGGGTAAACTTCACTCCCTTTGCCTACCTTAAAAAGGTGACCTGGCGACCTGATCCCTTGACCCTCATGCTACATCATGTTTCTTCATGTTACATCATGTGCTTTCTATTAGTCTCATGGTTCTATATACTGTGGGTCCTGTTAACTTCTCATCACAACTAATCTGATGTCAGTCAGGATACGGGTAAATATGTGATGAGAAGATGATATCCAGACTCTTGTTATTCTGCCAAATAAGCTATATGGGGGTGCACCCTGAGAAAGGAGGATAAGGGTGGGGGGTGGGAAAGGTCATTTTTCTGTAACACTCTGGTTGGGGAACATATTATGTATTTCGATTCTTTCTATGTTTTCTTGGTTCCCAGATATTCTATGTATTTACTCTTGGATGGGGGGTTGGGGGGTAGGGATGGTTTACTGATTTATATATTGATGGTCTTGCTACGAATGTACCATGTTTTTTCTTTCTTTGAAACTAATAAACTTAAATTTCAAAAAAAAAAAAAAAACTGAAGGTGGACAAAGCAATGGGGCCTGATGGAATTCATCCCAGAATTCTAAAAGAACTAAGGGTAGAACTAGTGACACCACTGACTACCCTCTTTAACAAATCATGGTAGGATGGGGTGGTACCCGAGGACTGGAGGAGGGCAGATGTGATTCCCCTTCACAAAAGTGGGAGCAAGGCAGAAGCAGGAAACTACAGACCTGTTAGTTTAACCTCAGTGATAGGGAAAATGATGGAATCACTTCTGAAGGAAAGAATTGTCGAGTGTCTGAGGCCAGAGGGCACAGGACCCAAGGCAGCATGGATTCATAGTGGGAAGGTCATGCCAGACAGATCTGATAGATTTCTTTGACTGGGTGACCAAAGTAGTAGATCAGGGAGGGGCTGTGGACATGGCCTACCTAGACTTTAGCAAGGCATTTGACACAGTCCCACACAAAAGATTAATATACAAGTTAGCCAGCCTGGGAGTGGGTCCCAAGATGACAGCCTGGGTAAAGAATTGGCTGGAGAATAGGACACAGAGAGTAATAGTAAATGGAGTCCACTGTGAAGAAAGGGGGTTACTAGTTGGGTACCGCAGGGTTCAGTATTAGGACCAATCCTCTTCAATGTCTTTATAAGTGACATTGCAGGGACTGGAAGGAAAAGTATGTCTCTTTGCAGATGACACAAGATCTGCAACAGAGTTGATGCACAAGGTGGTGGAAAGGATGAGAAGGGACTTGGCAAGGTTAGAGGAATGGTCAAATGTATGGCAGCTTAGATTCAGTGCTAAGTGCAAGGTAATGCACCTGAGAAACAAAAACCAGGGAAGAGTACACAATGGGGGTGAGATACTAACAACAACAAAAATGGAAAGGGACCTGGGGTAGTCATATCAGATGACCTAAAGGTGGGCAAGCAATGTGAGAGGGCAGCAAGGAGGGCTGGGAGATACTGGGGTGCATAGGAGAGGCATCACCAGTAGAAAACAGGAAGTCATTATCCTCTGTACAGACAGCTGGTGAGACCCCATCTGGAGTACTGCATGCAGTTCTGGAGACCCAATCTCCGAAAGACATAGACAGGATAGAAGCTGTCCAGAGGAGGGCAACTAAAATGGTGCAGGGTCTGCACGGAAGACATATGAAGAGAGACTTAAGGAGCTTAATATGTATAGCCTCGAGGAAAGAAGGGAGGGGGCCATGATAGAAACTTTCAAGTACCTTAAGGGAATCAACAAAGTCCAAGAGGGTAGCATCTTTAAAAAAAAAGAGATGTGCAAGAACAAGGGGGCACAATTTGAAGATAGAGGAAGGGTGGCTCAGAGGTAATTTAAGGAAGCATTTTTTCACAGAGAGGGTTGTGGATGCATGGAACGGCCTTCCGGAGGCGATTGTGGAGTCAAAAACAGTGGTGGAATTCAAGCACGCATGGGACAGTCATAAGGCAATTCTAGGGGGTAGGGGTAGGAAGAAGTAGGCTGCTGGTTAACTAGGATCTGCAGCTTATCCATTAGGTAGGGAAATTGGCAGACTGGGTGGGCCAAGCGGTCCTTATCTGCCATCAAATTCTATGTTTCTATGTTTAAGGTTGAGGAGGTGGGGTTTAGGGTGAGGCAAAAATACGGTAAACTACACACAAAAGTTAGCACAGAACCAAGCAATACAACAGCAGCTATGCAATGGGGACCTGTCTGATGCATTATTTACAGTAGATAAATAATGTAACAGAAAGGTCTCCATTGCATGTCCTGTTTATAGATTTGGCTGGTGGTTTTTCTGAGTGGGTGGCGAACGGTTCACAGGTAGAGATGTGCGAAGCTGGAAAAATTTGTTTTGCAGATTAATTCACAAATTCATCTCATTTCAAGAATGAATCTGCTATGCAAAGTTGCAACTTCGTGGTGAAGTGATGACTCCACCAAGAGGCGAAGTTGCAACTTCACCGGTGGAGTTAAGGAACTCCACCAGTGGAGTTCAATCTCCGCATATTGCAGAGTTTTTGCTTCTATTGTCTAGTTGCCCCCACCAATCACCGCCCCACATAGAATAAAATTACCTGGTGTCTAGTGGTCCCCCCCATGGATTGCTGCCCCAATATAAAATTAAATTCCCTGGTGGGTCTGGTGGTACCCCCCCCGCTGATCGCCGATTGCAGTCATGATATGAAATTACATTCCGTGATGTCTAGTGGTCTTCTCCTGCCAATTGCCAGCCTGATGTTAAATAAATTATATTTCCACATGTCTAGCAGACCCTGCTGTCTATCCTCATCCCCAAATGTTGTCCATTCCCTGGTGTCTAGTGCCCCCCTGCCGATCGTTGGCCCGGTGTAAAATTAATTTCCCTGGTGTCCAGTGGTCCCTCCCCTACCCACACCCACGCCCGATGTTTCAAAACTTATTCCCTGGTGTCTAGCAGATCCCTCACCCCCCCATCCTGGCAGGTAGCGCCCCCACCACCCTTCTGTCCAACTCTCCAACCACCCCAACCCCGAGCAGGCGACCGGCACAGCCCTCCACTCTTCACCATGATGGCTGCCCGATTGAACTGTAAGTGAATGAGCGTGTACATGTACAAGCACATGCTCATTCACTGCCAGCTCATGCTCATTAATGAGCTCATTCATTCTGTCGGCAGTGCAGACAAGAGCAGAGGGCTATTCCAGTGACTGGCAGGGGGTCCACAATGCCATTCCCCCGATCCTGACTCCCCACCAGTGACCAGAACAGCCCTCTGCTCTTGTCTACACTGTTGACAGAATGAATGAGGTGTGCTGGCCTGTCAATGAATGAGCACGTGCCTGCACAAGTATGCACTCATTCATTGAAGCTCATTCGGGCAGCTGGCACAGTGGAAAGCAGAGGGCTGTGCCGGTTGCCCACTTGAGGTCAGGGTGGGGGGAGTGGGGTGGTGGAGCACTACCTGCCGGGGTTGGGGGTCAGCTAGACACCAGGGAATAAGTTTTGAAACATTGGGCATGGGTGTAGGTGGGGGGAGGTGCCACGAGACACCAGGGAATATGTTTTGATCAGGCATGGGTGCGGCTGGGGGGGACCACTGGATACCAGGGAAACTTTATGATTTACATCGGGTCAGTGATCAGCTGAGGGGGATGACTAGACAGTGGGGGAACTACTATACACCAGGGAAATTAATGTTACATTGGGCTGGCGATCGGCGGAGGGGGGCCACTAGACACCAGGGAATTTAATTCTATGTCGGGCCAGCAATCGTCGGGGGGACAACTAGACGACAGGGAGAGACTGGGCTGGTGATCAGTGGGGCGGGGGCTGCCAATTGTCATTTCTAACTTCACCTTGCTTTTGTTTTTTTTTTGAAGTGCAATTTGAACTTAAAAAAACAAACCAAAGCAAGGCGAAGTTAAAAGTGGTGAATTTCCTGTCAAACAGGGAAACGTCACGAAATGATCTGCAGAGGCAGATTTTGTGACTTCGCTGGAAATTCAACAGCAAATTAAAACTTTGTTGCATCTCTTTTGACAGGTACTGTTTATCTAACACATGCATGATAAATTCTGGGTTCTAAAATTTATCATGTATATGTGGGGATAACATTTTTATGGCATTGGATTTGTGACCATGCATATGGTATAAGTACTGTTATTCAACACTGAAATTAGATTGCAGATGCAGGGCATGCAGACTGAGAAAAACAAAGTGTCAGTAAATAACAAGAAACATCTACAGGTAGCAATCAGAATGTCAGTTACCAATCAGTAGAGGAAAGGCAAGCATAATTATCACTGTCACCAGCCGAAACCAGATTCTAGAATACGCTGTGATGGGTCGCAGCACCAAATCCAACATGACAATGGTCACCACTGTAGCCATCTCAAAGGCATTTTCACAGTACTGTTAACACAGTTATAAACCGCATGAGAGCCCAAAGCTCTCCCTACTGAGGGAGGACAGAGGACAGAGACACAGGAAGCAACAGACAAAGCTGGTTAAAATTATGATTAGGGATGGAGAACTCCTAAATACTAAGGTGACACTGCACACTAGCGCTATCTCAAGAGAACACGGAGCACAGGGACTAAACCCTTCTCCATTTCACAGCTCTCAAGAAGGAAAAAGTTTGAAGTGTTTAAAATATTAAAAATGTGTTGTGGCACAGTCTAAGAAATGCTTCATTGGCAAGCATTTAAACTAGCCAAGGGGGAAGGCACTGAAAAGGAGCAGGGAAATCCCAGCCTCCCCCCAACAAAACACAGTAGTTAGAGAGGTAAACACCAAGGTAGAGAAGTCTGTAGGGAGCAAGACAGGGGTAAATGCAGAAAAAGGCAGTAAGGACAGAGATGGGGCTAAAAGGGTAAGGCCATCAAAAATGGAAGGTGATGAGTACCAATGCCCACAGTCTGTGTAACAAGCTCCCTGAACTAGTGGCCTTGATGGAAGAGGATGCCTGGATATTGTAGCAGTCACTGAAACATGGTACACAGAGAACCATGACTGGGATGTTAACATACCAGGGTACATAACCTACAGGAGAAACAGGCAGGGGAGAAGAGGGGGAGGAGTAGCTCTCTCTATGTAAAGGAAGGGATAAAAGCAACTGAACAAATAAGTAAACGGGGAGGAGAGGAGGCACTGTGGGTCACCTTGGAGACTGGAAAGGGCACCACAATCCGCACAGGGGTTGTGTACAGACCCCCATGTCAGGGGAAGGGAATGGACAAGGATATGATAGAAGGCATTCTTAGAATGGCAGAGAAAGGGGAAATACTGTTGATGGGAGACCTGAATATGCCAGATGTTAACTGGAGCACCTTTACTGCAGCCACATCCAAGAGCAGGGCCATTCTTGATGCCCTACAAGTGGCAGGCCTCAGACAGCTAGTTTCGGAACCCACTCATGAGGGAGCAATCTTAGACCTCGTACCCTCTAATGGGGGCAGTGAGAGGATCTTAGATCTAGAAGTGGGTTGCCATCTGGGAACAAGTGACCATCAAACAGTGTGGTTCACGTTAAACTCAGCTACAGAGTCAAGCCATACAAAAGTGAGGGTACTGAACTTCAGGAGGGCTGACTTTGGCAAGATGGGAGAGTGCCTCAGAAAAGCACTAGCAAACAGGCTAGAAGGAGGTGTGAAGCAACAATGGGAATCATCAAAACTGCCATCACAGAGGCAACAAGCCTTTGTGTGAAGCAAATAAACAAATCAAAATGATAGAAAAAGCCACTATGGTTCTCAAAAGAGGTGGCTGTGAAAGTCAGGAAGAAAAGATAGCATTCTGGAGTATAAGGAAACACAGAAGGAGCAGGACAGAGAGCTGTATCAGTTAAGGCAGAAAGAAGCAGGAGGAAGTCAGAATAGCAAAGGCCCAAACTGAGGAAAAGATAGCCAACTCAGTTAAGAAGGGGGATAAAACCTTTTATAGGTACATCAGCGAGCGTAGAAAGACAAAGGGAGGGATAGTGAGGCTGAATAGAATGAACGGTGGGTGGGCAGAGGGGGACAGTGAAAAAGCAGGATACTGAACGAATATTTCTGCTCAGTATTCACAAAAGAGGAGGGGGAAGTGCCTAATCCAATTAACAGAAGCACTCTTGATAGGGGGGTCGATCCCAGTCCTTTCACAGAAGAAAGGGTTCTGCAAGAACTCCTAAAACTGAAGGTGGACAAAGCAATGGGTCCTGATGGAATTCACCCAGAATTCTAAAAGAATTAGGAGAACTAAGTGAAACCACTGGCTACTCTTTTTAATAAATCATGGGAGGATGGTGTGGTACCCAGGACTGGAGGAAGGCAGATGTGATTCCCCTTCACAAAAGTGGGACCAAGACAGAGGCAGGAAACTACAGACCTGTCAGTTTGACCTCTGTGGTAGGGAAAGTGATGGAGTCACTTCTGAAGGAAAGAACAGTTGAGTACCTAGAAGCCAGTGGGGCATAGGACCCAAGGCAGCATGGGTTCTAGCGGAAGGTCATGTCAGACGAATCTAATAGATTTCTTTGAACTGGGTGACCAAAGTAGTAGACCAGGGAGGGGCTGTGGACATGGCCTACCTAGACTTTAGCAAGGCATTTGACACAGTCCCACACAAAAGATTAATAGTCAAATTAACCAGCCTGGGAGTGGGTCCCAGGGTGGCAGCCTGGGTAAAACATTGGCTGGACAACAGGACACAGAAGGTAATTGTAAATGGAGTCCACTCTGAAGAAAGAGGGGTTACTAGTGGGGTACTGCAGGGTTCAGTATTGGGTCTGGTCCTTTTTAATGTCTTCATAAGTGAAATTGCAGAGGGACTGGAAGGAAAAGTATGCCTCTTTGCAGATGACACAAAGATCTGCAACAGGGTTGATGCACAAGGAGGCATGGAAAGGATGAGAAAGGACTTGACAAGGTTGGAGGAATGGTCAGAAGTATGGCAGCTAGGATTCAATGCAAAGAAGTGCAAAATAATGCACCTGGGAAACAAGAACCAAGGGGAAGAATACACAATGGGTGGGGAGGTAGTAACAACAACAAAAAAGGAAAGGGACTTCGGGGTAATCATATCAGATGACCTTAAGGTTAGCAAGCAATGTGAGAAGGCAGTAGGGAGGGCTGGGGGTATACTGGGATGCAGAGGGAGAGGCATCAGCAGCAGAAAACAGGAAGTTGTTATCCCTCTGTACAGACAGTTGGTGAGACCCCATCTGGAGTACTGCATCCAGTTCTGGAGACCCCATCTCCGCAAGGACATAGACAGGATAGAGGCAGTCCAGAGGAGGGCAACTAAAATGGTGCAGGATCTGCAAGAGAAGCCATACGAGGAGAGACTAAAGGAGCTTAATATGTATACCCTTGAGGAAAGAAGGGAGAGGGGGGACATGATAGAAACTTTTAAGTACCTCAGTGGAAATCAACAAAGTCCAAGAGGGTAGCATCTTTCAGGAAAAAGAGACTTGCAAGAACAAGGGGACACAATTTAAAGATAGAGGGGGGTGCGGTTCAGGGGCAATGTGAGGAAGTATTGTTTCACAGAGAGGGTAGTGGATGCATGGAACAGCCTTTCTGAGGAGGTTGTGGGGTCTAAAACTGTGGGAGAATTCAAGAATGCATGGGACAGACATAAGGCAATTCTTGTTGGGGGTAGGAAGAAATAGGCTGCTGGTTAACTAGGATCTGCTGCCTGTCCTGTAGGTAGGGAAATGGGCAGACTAGATGGGCCAAGCGGTCCTTATCTGCCATCAAAGTCTATGTTTCTATGTTTCTAAAAGTTTGTAAAGTAGGTTCTTGTAAGAGGTCTAAACCTCGCTTTCAGATTCTTGACGATATTGGGAATGCAAATAATCACAAACAAGTTGCATTTGAGTAATAAACAAGTTTATTACTACAAAAGGGATAAATCACAGTTGCCCTAAGCAGTTCTTACCAATATGAACCGGGAGCCAGTGCTAAGCGTTCCCTACACCTCGAGGTTTCTCTGTAGTCTCTTGGGATCTCTCGGGTCTCCGAGGTGTAAAGCCTGTGCATAACATTACATACCTGTGATAATTACTATGGTTACTAAAAGATGGAAACATTTCTAGTTACAGAGATGAGCCCTATTGGCTAAATTAGAGGTGGCTCCATGGTCCAAGATAACATTATATAATTCTGTAAAGTCATCAGTTTTAGAACAAAGAAGTTCTTATACAGAGTCTTACATAACAAGGTGTAGTGGTGCACATCACCAAAGGATGGCAATGTTGCCTTACATATTATAGTTACTTCAAGGACAGGTGTCTTGGCATCTGACAAGTAAGAAATAGACAGAAAATACATCAGGGAGCTTGTTGCCCAGACTATGGGCATTGGTACTCATTACCCTCCATTTCCTGATGGCCTTACTCCTTTTTGCCCCATCCCTGTCCTTCTTGCCTTTGTCACTTTCTCCATTTACCTCTGCCCTTCTCCCTATCAACACCTCTATGTTGGTGTTTACCGCACTTACTACCGTGATTTTTTGGGGGGCTAGGATTTCCCTGCTCCTTTCCAGTGCCTCCCCCCTTGGCTAGTTTAAATGCTTGCCAATGAAGCATTTAAACCTATCACCTAGGATCCTGGTTCCCCTCCTGGACAGATGCAGTCCATCATGCCAGTATAGGCTTGCATCACTCCAGTGGACCCCAGTCCCAATGAAGCCAAATCCCTGAGCTCCACACCAGTTTTTCAACCACTGATTGAATCCCATGATGCAGAACACCCTATCCTCTCCTACGCCATAGATGGGCAGCACCTCCGAGAAGGTTGCCGTGCGTGCTACTTGCCTAAGGCCTCTTCCCAATTCCTCAAACTCTTCCTGCACTTCTCTAATCCCTTTCTTAGCCAGGTCATTTGTCTCTAGGTGGACAAAGACATCCAGCTCCCTCCCCTGTGCAGCTGCTCCGGCAATCCTGAGGATTCGCTCCCTGTCCCTCCAAGCCATGGCACCAGGCAGGCATCTTACCTCCCTCTCCCCTTCCTCCCCCAGTTCTACCTCCATAACAATGGAATCCCTCACCAGGAGTTGTTTCCTTCCCCTACGTGGTCCCCTGCCACCCTCCTGTGGGTCTCCTTTGAGGAGGTTCCCAGCATCCTCCTTGGTCTCCACTGCGGGTGCCTCCATAGAGGAACCACACTTTGCCAGAATGGCATAGAAATTGTGGAGAGGTACAACTGGAGGGATGTGCCTCTGTTCCACCGCCCTCACCCTCCCTGAGCCCACTGTGGTCCAACCGCTCCTCTTTCTTGGCAACCTCTGAGGCAACGGCAGTGGCACTGGTGGTCCCTGCATGGAAGAGGAGGTCCCACAAATCCTGGCCAACTCAGCCTGGAGATGAGCAACCTCCTCCCTCAGCCCAGAGAGGTGCTTGCAGATGGGACAACACCGTCTCCCAGAAGACTGCTGCTCCAAAGCCACTGCACTGCACCACTCCAATCATGTCTTATTTCTGGCCCCTTAACTGTTTGCAATCCTTACTCTTTCCTCTGTTTTTTTTCTCTCTCTCCTTACTTTCTGCCTGTGTGCCCTTTAAGCTCCTGATTGTCCTGTTCTGAGACAAGAATATCCTATATTTCTCAGTAGACCCCTTGCTTGCTCAGTGGCAGACCTCCAGCAGCTAGAGGGGTCTGGAGAGCTACTCTTGCCCTTCTAGGATGGTGGGTCTTTGGTGGCTCTGTGATCACTCACTTCCTGCTCCCAAACAGGAAGTTTCTGTTGTCAGTCAAATCCTGTGCCTATAAAAGTAGAACTAGCTTTGGGTGGGAGGGAAGGAGGGCAATATAGTCCCTGCAGAGAAGTCCAGTCACACAGCAGTCCTTTCTCCTGGTGTCTTCTGCCAAGCTACTAGCAGAGTCTTTCTAAGGCAGTCTTTAAATGTAGCGTCCTTCTAGCTAAGCCACTCCCCCTACTTACTAGATCTTTCTACAAGTAATTTAAACCTCACAGCTATCAAGTCCTTTCAATCACCTGAGATTTACACTTACATAACTGTTCAGATAACCATTCAGTTCAGTTAACACTTTTTTTTTGTTTTGTTAGTTTTTTTTTTACCCTAAATTAAAGGTCCAAGTACAGTTAAGAAGTATCAAAGGTCCAAAGCTGGTTCCAACAAGGAGCCTAACCCACAGTCTGCTCACCTGCATACTTCATGCCCTGAAGGAACTCGTTCAACTCCACAGGAAGAAGTAACCAAAAACACTAAAGAATCGCTAGATATGGATTAAAAACTCATTCTGACTGTGCTTGCATGGGCCAGGATGTTCAAGACTTCAGGAGCACTCAAATAACCATAGACTTCTGTTTTTCCTATTGTTGATTTGTGGGATACTGGGGGTATGATCTAACTTCCAGGTCATGTGAGGTTAAACATGAATGCATCTGATCCAGTTTTTGTGTCAGTAGCTCTGTGTTTGCTGTCCAACTGTATAAGTAATCTTAGCTGGCCTTATGTTTTGTGTTAGCTAGCGTTACTCTGGGAAGAGTGAATTAAATTTCATTTATTTATTTATTTATTTTTGTTTATTTATTTTTAGCTTGGCCCCTGGCTGCAGCGACGCTCCAAGTGAATGATTGTCTTCACTTGCATCTGTATTCGGGTCTGTATGGCTCAGAAGCAGGCTCAAGGGTCACCTTTTTTTTTTTACAGGGTAAGTTACAACTTTATATTCTCCTTATACTCTGTCCATAAGGTATTGCATATTACTGTTAATATTATTGAGTATAGCTGTGCTTGAAGCCTCTAATGGTCTTTCTCCACTGCAATATCTCAGAAATCAGTTATTCTCAGCTCTGCTGTGGGATGATTGAGCTAAAAGTACATTTCCAGACTAATCCTGGGGTCCTTACCCAGGTGGAGTGAGACAAATGAAGTATGTAACTAGTGTTCTTGCAGAATAGAATCTAGAAGTGTCATTTGCTCGTTATGCCTTTTTATAATGATACTGCCCAACATAGTAAGATATAGTATGCTGTTCCTTTGTGGTACTAAGTGGTTCACAATCACAGTATACATGAAATGTGAAATTCCATTATTGTGTGCTGTATTCTTGAGGAGGCCTTTGCTTTTTTTTTCTTTTATACAGCCTAATGTACCATACCTGATATAATTTGATATATTTAATGTGGCTGAAAGCTTCTGGGGGTGAGTTATTTCTTGGGAGTGCTGAGCTTACCACATACATGAGTCATATTTTTCTGGTGAGCAACGCATCCAATCATCTGCTTGTTTGGGGAGCTTTAATTATTATTGTCTGTATTTGATGCCTAAGGTGAGTTATGATGTGCAGATGTAACAACAAGTTATCTAGAAGGCACATTTCATTTATTGCTATGCTAGCTCGGTTCTAGCAGATCCATACCCTTCATTGGCTGTGTCTACATTCTGCTTTCATCTAATTGGTTGTTTAGCATGCTATTGGGAGAATCAGGGTATGAAGGTCCTTCATCATCATAACTGTAGAAACCGGAGCTGGTATGGCTGTTATGCTGGCTTGGCAATCTACCATATTAAGTGATGCGACTGGCTGTATTGTCTGGTCAGACTGATTGTCTGGGATACTCTTAGGAAAGACATTTACACAGCAAAACTCTATCTTCTATTTTCTCTTGCTGTCCCTGGGTGTCTGGGGTTCAGTCAGAAGCCAGAGAAAAATCACACAAGTTCATTCATTGTCTCAAAATTGATTTGGCTACCTCTAGGAGGTTGGATATGGATCTGTAACCAGCGGTTGACACAGTTAACAGAATTTACTTCATGAATGCAGCACAGTCATTTGCTGACATGGTTTGTAGACTTTAATACCACAACTGCTCAAGCATTTGCTTTCTGGTTTTACTAAAGTGCCACTTTTTGGTACGTCTGTAATATCATATGCAGATGTTTTCATTGCTTACCTTTTGTTTTAATAACTCTATTTTATCATTTTGCACATTAGGGTACATTGCACATGGCTCAGGGGCAACATCAGAAAGTAGTTTTTCACGGAGAGGGTGGTGGACACATGGAACCACCTTCCTGAGGAGGTTGTGGGGTCAAAAACAGTTGGGGAATTCAAGAATGCATGGGACAGACATAAGGCAATTACAGTGAATGGTAGGAGGAAGTAGGCTGTTGGTTAACTAGAATCTGCAGCTTATCCAATACATAGGGAATGGGCAGACTAGGTGGGCTAAGCAATCCTTATCTGCCATCAAAGTCTATGTTTCTATGTAATGTTCAGCCTCAGGGTTGAGATGGGCTTGGCTCAACAGATATGATTACCTTAGGCAAGCTCCCATTTGAGATGCTCATTTCTTCTTTTTGTATGCCGCAGTTTAATATTATTATACTGTGTGGCTTTGCACAATTGTATCAGGTATAGCAGCAGTATCATGCTCAAGCCATTCCTTTACCTTCTTTTCAGTGACGCATCATAACTAAATATAATAAGATTACATAGATTATCTGCATCTTGTTACACTCTTTTAGCAAATTAGCTTTAAGTTTTATTGTTGAAGTGTTTGTTCTTTGTACTATTTGTTGTCTATTTTAAGTATAAAGATTTAAGTAGGTTAATAGTTTTACACTGTATTAATTATCTATTGGCCTTATTTAGAAAAACTTTAATCTTGGTCCACTAAAAGGTTATCCAGATTTTATTATTATTATTATTATTTTTATTGTATTAAGTTTCTGGTTAAGTGACTGACACCCTTTCTTATATTTTTCTCTCTGGGTGAATGGCTAGCTATTATACCCAGGAAATGTCAAGTTCTCGTACAACTATTTGGTTTGTTTCCTGGAATATAAAAGGCTGTAATAATCCTATTAAAAGGTCTAAGGTCCTGTCCTATTTATAGAATTTAAAGACTGATATTGCCTTTATCAAGGAAATACACTTATCTGCAGAAGAGACAGCTAAATTGAAAAGACCATGGGTAGGGTGTGTTTATGGGAGTTCATTTAATACTAATAGTAAAGGTGTTTGCATTCTATTTCATAAAAGACTAAATGCTACAGTAGCCTCTGTTTTTATGGATCCTGAGGGCAAATACGTTATTGTTAATATCAAAACTGAGGGCAGAGACATTTCTCTGGTCAGTGTATATGCCCCAAATTTTAATCAAGCTGAATTTTTCACAACACTTGCAGGTCAAATATCACCGCATGTTCACAAAGACATGGTGATAGCTGGTGACATAAACAGTGTGCTTGACCCATACATAGATAGTACGTGTGGTAATCCGGCTGCCCACTTTCCCATTTTCCGTGGTACTAGGCAAGGCTGTCCCTTATCTCCACTTTTATTTGTTTTAGCTTTGGAACCTCTCTTGATCAAAATTAGAGCCTCACCCTCTGTTGAAGGTGTAGTACTTGGTAAACAATTTAAGGTATCGGCGTACCGGATGATGTATTACTTTCAATATCTAACCCACAATCCACAGTGCCAGCACTTCTCAACATAATTACTGAGTTCTCAAGTTTTTCAGGTCTGAAGATTAACTTCGGAAAGTCTGAAGCTCTGTTATTATCTGAGAACATTGGCACTTCAGTATTCACCAGCCATGTTATAAAGACTCCACAAGAGGGGATTTGGGTCTCAGGGATTCATCTGCTTCCTAACACCTAGCAAATAGTAAGCTACAACTTCCAAAAACTTATAGATAAGTTAGAAATTGACCTTGTGAGATGGAGCAAGATGCTACTTTCACTGTGGGGTTAAAATTCAGGCATTCAACATGGTTCTAGCTCCCAAAGTATACTACCTACTGCAGCATCTTCTGGTCCATATATCATCTCAATACTTTGAGAAAATACAGACTCTGGTTAGAAAGTTTTTGTGGGAGGGTAAAGCTCCAAAATTTTCCATGAAAAGAACTTCAACAGCCCATTACCAGGGGAAGGTTTGGCCTACCAAATTTCAAAATTAGACATAATGTTTTTTTGGCTGCACAATGTGTCAAGTCCCTTTGGTTAAAAGGAAAGCAAGATATCCCAGAGTGGATGGGTCAAGAATGGGCTTTATTAAAAGGACATCATCTGAGAATAGTCCACTTTGCAGATTCTGGCAAGTCCTTCAATGCTAATCCAGTACTTTGTCAGATTAATAGGTCTTAGGAAGAGGTTGCTTCAGCTTTAGAATGGGACCCTAATGCTGCACCCCACTGCCCATTATGGTGGAATCATATGCTGAAGCATCAGGGTAAATTTATGGATGGGGCCTCATGGAAGTCCAGGGGATACATATTTTGGATGACATCATTGACCTTGAATCAGCTTCACTGATGTCATTTACCCAGATATCCTGTAAATACTCTTTGCCTAGAACTGAATTTCATAATTACCTGCAGATAAAGGATATGCTTAGATGCAAAGTCAATAAGGATGTTAGCTTCCCAGTTGCACACATTTTGGATCAGATATGTACCTCAAACCAAGGCCATAAACATCTGTATAAATTAATACTGGATTCAGGTTCAGACCCCACACTTCTTTATTAAATGGCAAGAAGAGCTTCAAATAACCATTACACAGGTAGAGTGGTCTCAGATCTGGTCCATGGCCTTAAAAGCTTGCAGGGAAGCCAAAGGTAGGCTGTTACAGTACAAAGTGGTCCACAGATGGTATCACACTCCCTGCAAACTGGTAGCCATGGGTCTTTCCACCTGTGATTTGTGCTGGAAATGCATGAAAGAAAAAGGTTCACTTTCCCACATTCTCTGGTTTTGCTCTTGCTTAGATCCCTTCTGGTATAGTTTTAAATCTACTTGTGAAGATATACTTAAAATTCGGAATGACCTTTCTGCACATTTGGTTATCTTGGGAATCTGTTCTAGTATCCAGCTTTGCTCTGCTGCCCAAAAATCACAGGACCTCCTTGTGAATGAGCTTGCTCAATGGAGTTTTCCTGCAATAAACTTGAAAACTTGAAACTCTGGATATTGGCTGAACTGATTAGAGCTAAAAATGCTATACTAAAACATTGGAAGATCACAGACATACCTAGTTTGAAAGAATGGTTACAGGACCTTATGACAAGGGTTAGTTTTGAAAGGATAGCTTACCTTAACATAAACAGAATAGATAAATTCCATGATATCTGGAAGCCTTTTTTACTTTGTTTACAAATGTGATTTTATTGGTACTTGTTGAGAGAGCTTTATTTTAGCAATCTATTGTTAGCAAGTTATTTTAATGTTTCGTGTCATTCTGAATAGGGCTAGTTTTCCCATCCTGACAGGTCCCTTTTTTCATTGTTTCCCATCCTTGCATTTAATTACTTTACTCATAATATTTTCTGTAATCAATTTATGCGTGTTTTTGGATGTTTCTTGCCTGTATTAAGTATTTTTGTCCTGCTCACTGCATAATTTGTTGTATATGTAAATGAGAAATTTTAATAAAGTATTGATTACAAAAAAAAAAACACAAGGTGAACAATGCAACAAAACTTTCAAAATAACAAACAAAAGTAATTAGACATAACATGCAGTCTTAATAAACTTTTGAAAATAGCAATATTATTCCTGCACGTAAAATGTTTGCATATTTCTTTGTATATAAAATATTTAAATATTTCTTTGTATTCACATATTCAGTATAGGTTAAAAGATTTACCCTTATGTAACCACCCCTTTCCTAAGCTACACTAAAAATATATAAAAATATTAAAGTGATACTCAGATTTTGGAGTTGGTACAAAATTTGGGTCTTTCTTTAGGTTGCAAGAAACTATGGAGAACTATTCTTCATCTGCTGTTGAGTGTCCTGGATCTGCTGTTTTTTGCTTTACGTCACACTCTGGCACTGGAAACATCTTATGGCACAGACACAGGAAGACAGGGAAACCTCTGGAAAACAGGCTTTGGCACTTGGCAGGAAAGTTTATCAGCCATAAAACACAGTTTCAACCAATGTGGACTTGCACAGCCTCTGGTTTAAAAGAGTTCTGGGGATTTCTAAAATAGCTGGATTTTAAAAAGTCAGTCACATTATGACATCATTATTGTTCTAGGAATTACTACCTTTGAGCCAGAGGCTCTTTTACAAAGTTTCCACGTCAATTATGACATCATAGACTCTAATTCAGCAATTCTGATTGGATCTTGCAAATGAGGGGGAATGACAAGTTGCTGTCCTTGGTACTACCCCTCTCTGCACAGCACTTATTCAAAATAGAAATTAAAAATCAAAGTTAATTTTTCTTTTTGCAACTGGACGCCACCAGATACTTGTATCAACATACACACCTTTGAATTCGGAACATCAGTCTGCACATCTTGATATACGTCCCTTTTCTCTAGAGTCCATAGTTCACAAAATAGTCCACAGACATTGTTTCCAAGCAAATATCTTTATAAGTGTTATACCTTCTTGTTTCTCACATTCTGTGCTTCAAGATGAGGTATTCTTGGTGCAAATGAACCATTAGAAGATAGGTTAAAAGGCCCATAATCTCTTCTGAGTAAGATTTCTCTTTGTCTGAAATCTCTGAGGCAGAACAATATATAAATCTTAGCTGTCAGAAGACTTCTTCAAATAGTTCTAGCAAAATTTCCAAATGATATAACTTATTCTTGCAACCACTGAGACACAAAAAAGTCACATTTTTGAATATTATATGACATGGGCATTCAAAAAAAGTCCAAACATGAATATTTTAATTTTAAAACTGTTAGCACAGGACATATTTGCAAATAACTTTGGTTCCATAAGAAGAGTCCATATGAACATTGCGTTTTCTACAGATAAAAACCTCTGCTTCCAGTTTATGTTTTCAGACTTGCAGTAACTTTTAATTTCACAAGAATAACCAAAAGTATATATCCCATATTAAAGATCAGTAAGATGTTTTTTTCTCAAAGCAGCAAGGGTGGACTCTTCTCAATCCTGCAACAGGTTGCCATAGAGATGTCTCCAGTTCCCATGCTAAAATCCACACTTCTGACCTTTTGTATCAGTCTATGCTTGGCTTCATGAGGCCCTTTTCTTACTAAAGGAAGAACATTTGCAGCACTTAAAACAAACTTAGGTTGTCCTCATGCCTTGACATCAGTCCATCCAGACAAATAAAACTATTTGGAGGTTTAACAAGCAAATTGTCTCAGTATCACATGACACCCAGATAACCATCCTTTAAATATTAAATAATAAAAACTAATATTTTTTGTAACTAGCACTTTGCTCCAACACTGAAGAGAGCTATCAAAGGAATGTTTGCACATTTTGTTTTAAAGCTGGAACCTGATGAAGAGTGGTGGCTCAAAAATGTAAAGACTTGGCTACCTGGTGATAAAACCAAAGGTGCACTCCTAAAAGGACATTTTGGATTTAATCATGTTAGACCAGTACCTGAACATTTTGCCAGCTTGAGTAAATGACTGAGTAAGTCATCTTGAGCAAATCACACTGGCCACTCCCATCAAGATCATAGAGCATTATTTGGAAGTGGAGAGACCAGAGGATGCTAAGAAGAGCAGAAGTCACCACAAACCTCCTGGTGGCAATCCAGGGGAAGAGCCCCATAGAAGAGAGGAGAAAGGACAATGGGAGGATGGGAGTAAGAGTACTGTTGTGAAGTAGAGAAATACTGGTTACCCCTCCATGCCCAAAAGATATAGCCCCAGGATCTAGTGTAATTCCCCAAGTCCTAGGAACCTGGTGCCAAGTCCAACAAAGAGGGACACAAGGAAGGGAAGGGGGGAAATGGAACATTGTTTAACTAGGAGTAGCACACTAAGCTGAAGCTTGTTTCCAGATGCGACCTGGGAGCACAAGGAAGTTAAGTGACTTTCTCAGGATCACACAGTATGCACCTAGGTGGCTGTGGGATTCAAACCCAGGTCTCTGGATCTGCAGCTCAGAGCCTTAACCCACTGTGCTATACTGCCTCCACAGGACACAGGACAAGTGGATAGACCTATGGTCTTTTTCAGCCATCATTGTCTATGTTTCTATGTAATAACACTCTGATAGTATCATTACATGTTTTCACTTTGGTAAAGTGGGGGCATATCTGTATGTTTCGTGGCGCTATTGACTGTGACTCTGTGGAATGTGTATCTATGGAACACAGCAGTGAACCCCATTCCAACCAGCCATATATGGTCTCAGTGCACATGGGGGACAAACAGTTATGGATCTGGTGGATTTGGGTTGCAGGTAGGCATTGGTTAAAGAATCTGTGGTAGGATCCAGTTTAGATCACTGGGAGGAACCCATATAAATTGCCTGTGTACATGTGGTACCTGCACATATCCTTCAGCCCCAGTGTGGTTAAAAGCTGGCAATTTTTATTTTATTTATTTAGTTTTTGTTGACCAGGTAAGTGCACCAGACAAATTCTGCCTATTTTTAAGCAAGACCCAGGTGAGGGGGATACAGATGAATGTCAACTGACCTTGAACCAGATTAAGCTGTTGGTGGTATGTTTACTGAATGGGGCAAATTGGTTAGGACACCAGGGAAATTCATCTACTCTTTTCATCAGATCATGTGGCCTTAAGTGTTTACATAAATATTTCAAAAACAATGACATGTGGAAAAGGGTACTGGAAGATGAATATAGAATTATTAGAAGATGAAAGAGTGACAGAAGAACTGAAAGATATGTGGGAGGCTAGAGGGACAGTTCTGGATCTTTACGATAATATAATGAAGAGGTGGGATGATACAAAACAGGACATTAAAGAGATTTTAATAAAGGCTGCCCAGAATAAAGGGAAATCCAAATATCATAAATACCTGGGATTAACAGCAAAATTATATAAGGAAATAATGGAGCAGCATAAGGATGGAAGGAATCATATAGGAAGGATAGAGGAAATAAAAAAAACAAATGTGGGAATACCAATACAATAGAACAAAATCACTTATAATGGAGCAAAAATGCAGAACACAAGGGACTATAGCACAAACCAACCCGATGAATGATAGTAATAACAGAATTGGCAAGAGAGTCATATTTGAATTAATGAATAAAAAAAGGAAAAAACATCAGATATTAAAGAAATGTTATTAATAGTACAAGAGCATGTGAGATTAAATTTGCAAGGTAAAAAGAGAGATTCTAAAGAAAGCGGTACTGGATGAAGATATATCAAAAAGGGAAGTAAAAGGAGCAATTGAAAATTTAACAAATAACACGGCACCAGGATTAGATGGAATCCCGAATGCTTTTTATAAAAAGTTTAAGAATGAATTAGCCCCAGTTCTAGCATTTATATATAATGATATAAAACAGACAGGAGAACTATTGGATTCAATGAAACAAGGGGTAATGGTGTTTATTCATAAAAGGGGAGAAAGGGCACAGATTGAAATTTGGAGGCCAATCACGTTGCTTACAAGTGATTATAACATTTTAGCAAAAATCATACAGAAAAGACTGGTAGGAGGTGTATCCAAATTGGTGATGGAAACACAGACCTGTGCAGTTCCAGATAGAAACATAAAACAAAATCTGTTATTAATAAGAGAAGTAATAGACGAGAGAGAGAGAGAGAGAGAGAAAGGAGAGCTAGAAGGATATATGTACTGTATAGCTTAGACCAGAAAACAGCATTCGATTCAATACAGCAAGAGTACATATGGGAAGTGCTGGAGAAATACAATATATCAGAAGGATTAATAAAGTTAACAAAAGCCTTATATAAAGAAGCCCAAACATGCCCAATCATAAATGGACATTTGGGCATACATATGTGTGTGAAAAATTGAGTTAGGCAAGGATGTCCATTAAGTCCTCTATTATACATTTTAGCCGGGATATTCAAAGGGGTTGCGCCTGGTGCAACAGAGATGCACTGGCCCAACCCCGCATTGCACCCCAGTGGGATATTGAAAGGCTGCCAGTGCTGGCGCCAACTCCCGATGCACCACGGTGCAATGATAATGTGTGTAGATGCAGGGCATGCCATGCATATGCAGCACATCCTGATATTCAGCCGGGATGTGCGGCACATATGCTGGCACAGCCCTGCATTGCGCCACATAGAGGGGCTCAAAGTTGAGCCCCAGAAAAGATGGCTCAACTCCTAACCACCTACAGGTGAGCTACAGTGTTGCAGGGTGCAACACAGCAGCCCAGCCGTGGGTGGCCACCCACCCACCCAGAACACCATTGGCAAGCACACACACACCCCGGTGGTCCAGTGGCCCTCCTGCCTGTAGCCGCAATTGCTGGAATGACTACCAAACAAGCCCTGGTAGTCTAGTGCCCCCCGAGTCCCTGAATCCCTGAATAGTGTAATGACAGCCCATCCCTGGTGGCCAAGTGGTCCCCCCTCCCACCTGAGTCCCCGAGTCATGTCAAATGACCATCTGTGGTGGTCTAGTGGAACCCCCCCACCCCTAGCCATGATCACGGTAATGCTCCATAAGGAACAGCCCTGGTGATCCAGTGGCACCCCATCCCTCCACCCACACCGAACCCCTTGCCCACCCCACTTCCCCCCATCATCAGTGGGCAGCTGCAACCCGCCCGCGATACCACCTGACCACCCACGAATGACAGGTGTACAGTATGGGCTGAAGCCCATTGTCCACAGATGAGAAACAATTGGCTTGCAATGCATACTGTACTAGACAGTCCCAATTATGTAAATGACTTCATTCACATATTTGGGACTGTCAATACAGTAACAGCAAATCCCATCGCTCTACACTGGGGACAATGAACTTCAGCCACACTATGCTGTCATTGACAAGCAACTAGGGCAGTCTACAGGTGGGCTTCAGCCACCTGCCAATGACGGGGGAGCAGGGTGACCAAGGGGTTCAGTGTGGGTGGGTGGGAGGGGGGGGTGCCACTGGATCACCAGGGCTGTTCCTTCGGAACATTGCCGTGCTTGCAGCTAGGGTGGGGGGGTCCACTAGACCACTAGGGATGGTCATTTGACATTACCCAGGGACTCAGGTGGGAGGGGGGGACCACTTGGCCACCAGAGATGGGCTGTCATTACACTATTTGGGGATTTGGGGACTCGGGGAAGGGACTAGACTACCAGGGCTTGTGTGGTAGACAGTGCAGCAATCATGGCTCTGGGTGGGGGATGCCCCGGGATCCCCCTGCACACATCATGCTGTGCAGGGCACCAGGCGCAAGCCACCAGGCTGCCCTGCACAAGTCATGCAAATGGGGCCATAATGACATGCAAATGGTCCCATTTGCACCTTGCATATCTTATGGCCTCATTTGCATGCCCCCTGCTGAATATCATGGGTGATGCACCTAGCGCAACTGCACTTGTGCTGGCTCATCCCCGTGCTCCTTCTCTGTGGCTTGTGCACCTACCTTGCCATATTCAACGATGCTGCACCATGGCACATTACCGTTGAATATCACCTGGTCCTGGCCCCAGCATAGCCCAGTTGCACTGTGCCCAGGCTTGCACCACTGCCTGGCACAGTCTGAATATCTGGGCCCACGCGTCTGGACCCAATTTTAAGATTAATTAAATTAGATAAGGGAATAGTGGGAATTACATGGGGAAATAGGGAAATTCCAAAAACACGTACAATTGCAGATGACTGTGTAATTTTTGTTAAAAATCAGGATGAAGGGGAAAAAGCATTACAAATAAATAGTCAGACTGTAAATACTTGGATTGAAATAAATAAACAAAAAAATAAAAGTTATCCATTAGGGAAGTTTAAGACAGAAAAACAGTGTAGTATAAACATAGTTGAAAAATAGATAGAAATACTGGGAATAGTTTTGGGAGGAGAAGATCCTATGCATAAAACATGGGGAAGGAAGAGTCAGATTGTAGAGAGGAAAATAGGAAAATGGAAAAGCTGAAACATGACAAAAGAAAACAGAATTATTATGCTAAAAACATTTATACTCCCAATATTTTTACACATAGCATATGTGTACCCAGTTCCGTGGAATATGCAAGCCAGGTTGCTAGGGTTGTGCTTTACCCTTTTATGGGGAAGCAGATTAAATCCAGTAAAAAAGGCTCACATTTACAGACCAATAAAGGAGGGTGGGTTAAATATGTTGCAAGTAGTGTTTTTTTTTGTATTAATATATATTTATGCCAACATAAAACCAATTCTACAAACAGAACAGAATATATGGATGTTTCTTACAGAAGAATGGAAAGAGATTTTGTTTTGTAATTGGGATAAAAAATGGAATATAAGTAAAAAAGCACATATACCAAAATATGTGAATGAATGCAGGAAATATTTACACTTATGGGAAGAAGCTAAAGATTATATTTTGATAAAGAAAAGGAAAGAACTCTTTAATACCATAATGGAGGAAAAATATTATGACGAACCAGTCTTTAAGGTAGAACAGAATGTAAATACAGAGTATTTGTTGGCAGCTTTGCTGGAATAAAGAATTCCAAAGAAAATGAGGGAAGTAAACTGGATGTATAGTCATGGTAAGATTAATGTAAAAGGGAATCTGAAACATAAAAAAATGGATGAAAGGATTTGTCCAGTGATAGAATGTGGAATGCAAGTGGAAACTATACAACAGAGGTTATTCTAGTGTGACTATATAAAACCATTTTGGGACCTATTAGCTAGTCTGTGGGGCATGGAAGCTTTTAAGGATCTATCATATGAGAGCTTGGTATATGGACAATTGACAGAGGATTTTAAGGATATGGAAACCAGTACAGTATATTCAGTATTTGCAATAATAGAATGGGCAAGCTTGCAAGGTAGATGTCAAAGGTTTATTCAAAACAAATGAAAAATGGCAAATGATTTAGTATTTAAGATACAAGAAGAAGTGGATAAAGTATTTCAAAATGACTGAAAAGTTTGGGAAAAAAGAGGGAATGAGTTGTGGAGGAATTTTGAAGGGGTAGGATAAAGAAGGATTGGATTATTTGGATTTGTTGGAAAATAAAACAAAAAGGGAGAGAAGTAGGGAATCATAAATAGAAGTATATTAAATGGGAAGAAAAAAAAAAAGGAAAATGGAGGAAAAGTGGCCAAAGATATAAAATGATCAGAAGAAAAGCATACATAAGGAAGGATAAAGATGTAAAAGTTTTGTGTTTCTTGTATTCTCTTTTGCTATTTGATTATATTGTATGTATTGTGTAAATGTGCGATTTTGGTCTTAATAAAAACTTCCCCTACTGTTTAAAGAAGTGCTATGGGATCTTTAGCATCCACCTGAACTACCACCAGAACAGGCAGATGGGACCTCAGTTTAACATCTCATCCAACATACGGCAGCTCAGGAGTGCAGCACCCCCCTCATGCAGCACTGCAGTGTCAGTATTGGTATTTAACCCAAGTGCCTGGTGTTGGGATAGAACCCACAGCCTTCTAATCTCCTGGCCTCAGAGGTGAGTGTGCTATCTGCTGAGCCACTGACACAATTGGGTAGGAATAATAATGGTGGGAATTTCAAAAACCCTACCTTGGCCAGTACTCTTGGACTGTGATTGGGATGGTTCTATGCCCTCCTACAAATTCATTTTGAAAGTGTATACTCACCGAAGAGGAAAACTGTGAGTCATTAGCACAAATATTTCCCTGCACTAATGCTGAACTATTTGGCCAAGAAGTCCCAGGGACAGAAACAGAGGGCCAAAGAAGGGAACCCCTCTGTCAAAGATTTCAGGGGCTAGGAACTGCAAAGACCTGGGTTCAAGGAATGTCAGAAGTGACTCCGATGAGGAACTGGCATGCACATCATGAAGCACTTCCGGAGGTAAGATCAGACATGTTTCAAAATCCAGTCAATATTATTTCTGAACAAAGAAATTATGAGGTTTTAAAAAATGCTTATCAGAACCTAGTTGTGGTAAATGGCAATGTGACTGATAAATAAAGCTGTGCGAAAAAAACGTCTGCCAGAAGGATTTCTGCAAAAGTCAGACTTTCACTTCTGCGAAAGTTTGGAAATCACAGTAGCAACTTTTGCAAAAATTCTGACTTAGAACAGCAGAAAAAAATGTATGAATTGCAGATTATTGTATTAAACTGCGGAAAAAGATTCCGTAGAACTGAGTACAGAACTGCGGAATAATTACGTGTATTGCAGAATAATCCATTAAACTGTGGAATAAAATTCCTCAGAACTGTCATTCCACAGTTCATGTGTATTATTCCTCAGTTCAGCCATAAAAAATTGCAGAACAAGACAAAAATCCACAAAACACATGCAGATAATTCTGATCTTGTCTATGGCAGAAGTTCAGAAAATTTCACAAAAATTCCAAAATTTCACGAAAATTCCACAAAAGCAGAATTTGCAACTTTCACCCAGCTTTACTGATAAACAAAAAGCATAAACATTTACAAAGTTTGACCTGAAAAATTACATTTTGTATGGGGTGGAACAGGAAAAACAAATGAAAACCATACGCTATCAGCTTTTGGTTCCCCGATCAGCAAGAAGAGAAGCATTAAGACTTGTTCATACCATAAATGTTGTGGGTCACTTGGACCAGAAGAAAACTGAGAAGCACATACTTTCATTTTTTTTTTCTGGCTAGGTATATGGAAGGTCGTGGAAGATTTTTACGCTTTTTGCCCAGAGTGTCAGTTGGTTGCCCCCAGAAATATAAAGCAGGCCCCATTAATTCTAATGCTCAAAATAGATATTCCATTTGAAAGAATTGGGGTTTATATGGTGGGACCCCTGGTAAAAAGTTCAGCAGGCTATCACCATATTGTGGTGATATTCAATTATGCAGTGTTACCTGATACCCCAAGGCTATTCCCATGTGCTCCACTGCAGCATGATCAAAAGACAAGGGATTGGTAAAGGTATTTTCCTGAGTTGGTTTGCCAAAGGAGATCTTAACTGACAGGGTACCAACCTTATCTCAAAGCTTATGAGGGAGGTGCATGCTTCACTGACGGTTCAGTCCATCTGGACACCAGTGTACCACCCTCAGACCGATGGCTTAGTTGAAAGATTTAACAAAGCCTTAAAGGGTATGCTGTCTAAATTTGTTTCAGCTGAGGCAAAAAACTGGGATGAACTGTTACCCTATTTAATGTTTGCAGTTTAGGAGGTGTGTTAATTGTCTACCAGTTTCTTGCCCTTTGAACTGTATGGGCGACAACCTCAAGGGATGCTGGATCTTGTAAAAGAGATATGGGAAGAACAGGTGCATAGTCCCCTTAACATGGTCCAACATGTAATGCAAATGAGATAAAGACTGGACCCAACTGACAGATTTGCCAGAGAAAATTTATTCAAAGCTCAGTAAACCCAGGCAGGACACTATAACTAAGAGGTCAGGCTATGGGAGTTCCAACCTGGTGACAGAGTATTTACTATATGCGCCCTAGCTCCAAAAGTAAACTCCTGGCTGATTGACGAGGACTGTGTGAGGTCTTGAGAAAAGTGGGGTCAGTTGATTATAAGGTAGTACAACCATACAGAAAAAGGAAAAACAAATTTACAGAATTTGAGCATATAGGAATTCTGGACAGATATCAGTCTGCAGCACAGCAAGGGTTAATTTGTTGAACCTCTGGAACAACAGGGAGGTTTTGCTAGTTAACCCAGTGGAACTTAAAGGGGTCCCTAGTCAGGTGATGGATAAGGATATTGATGATGAAATCCTTGACTTTGGTCCTACATTTTTAAAATAATCAAGCCCTGCCAGCCCAGTGGCACTGAGGGTTGAGGTACCGGACGCCACACCTCGTGCCATGCTGGCAACCAGGGTTCGGATGTGAGCCTGGGCTGCCAGAGGTTGGCAGGGGAGGGATAGGATGGAGCATCTGGAGAGCTGCTCTCCTATCCCAGGGAGGGATCCAGGGTTCTGTCGCTCTGTAGCGGCCTCTGGTGATGACCGGGGACCGCTACCAGAGTGGTGTAGAGAGGAGGTGGAGTACAGCAGATGTCGGCTACATGCCTGGACATCATTGCATGCCAGTACCCGCAAGGAGGAAAAAATAGAAAATTGGGCTCCAGGTCGGGCAGCATGAGCTTCCAACCCCCACTGCCTGACCAGAATGGCACCTCCTCATCTGGATCCTGCTTTGGTGAGTTAAGCTGGGTAGCTCCTCACCACCCCACCACAGGGGGTAATCTATGCGGGCTTGAGGAGGATGGCCTGATCTCAGTGTCAGGGCTAGGGGGTCGGTTGGGATGTATCACCAACCAGAGCCCCAGGGAAGAAAAATATATAACTAAAAAATAAAAAAAAATAATCAAGCCCCGTCCCATTGGATGAATGGCTCAATCTGACCAGGAAAAGAAAGACCAACAACTGGTAGGACATTTTGGGATGTGTTTTCCCCCAAACCAGGACAAACTCATGTGATCCAGCACCGCACAGACACAGACCCTGGTGTCTAGATTGAACAGTAGCCATGTAAAAGCTCCAAGAAAAAGTCTGAGAGATGCTATGGGAAGAGACCTGCTCTCTGATGGAACTGGGATTCATTGAGGAATCTCAGAGTCACCAGTCTAGCCTCATTGCATTAGTCCCAAAGCCAGATGGGTCAACTCAATTTTTTTATTGACTTCCACAACATCAATGCAGTCTCCACATTTGACACATACCCTATGCCTAGGGTGGATGGCTATTTGTACTGACTGGGTAAGACCCAGTATATTAGAACCCTAGCCTTGACCAAAGGGTTTTGAGCTGGTGTTGTGGGTTGAACAAATCAGGTCACACAGGAATCAACAAATTTGGTACAACATACCTAACCGGTATGATTTTTATTAAACAAACTAAAAAGATTAAATACAAAAAAAATAACAGCTTACAGCAATGAACTTACAATAATAAACAAACAAAATAAAACTTGAAAACAGCACAGCTTCCCTGCCAAGGGTCTAGCAGTGGAACATAATCTTGTGCAGTATAACAGAGAGCAGGAGGTCCTCACATGAACTATCCCTAACAGCATCTAACCTGAGGATCTAGGCTGGCTTCTTTTAAAGAGTGGAGCTCCACCTCTTAGTTCAAAGCCCCACCTAATTGTTAAGCTATTTGCAGGAAATCTTCTTATTTCTTTGTACAATCAATTACATAGAATACACATATATGAAAGGCATAACAAATAATCCATTATTATGACATCAACATAAACACCACTATATTTTGTTCATGTGGCTTTTTTGTGTACTGCACTAGTCGCTTTCTAAGATTAACCAAATAGTCTAGAATATTGGTATATTTCGCTGTGGTCTCTCCCTCCCATGTTTCTTTAACTATGTCAAGAGGTCCACGGGGGTTTCTTCCATACAGCAAACTGAATGGTGAAAATTCTGTTGAGGCTTGTGGGACCTCTCGGTATGCAAACAGGAATAGGGTAAGATATTGATTCCACTTTTTACCTTCTTCGTCCTCAAATTTCCTAATCATACATTTTAATGTCTGATTAAATCTTTCTGTAAGAACATCGGTTTGTGGATGGTAAGGGGTGGTTCGTAATGTAGTAATTCCTAAAGTTTTGTACAATTCAGTGAGTAGTGCAGTATTAAAATTTGTACCACGATCCGTCAGGACCTCTTTAGGAATACCCATACGACTGCAGAATTCCACTACTTTTTCTGCTATTTTTGGGGCTGTAACTGTTCTCAAGGGAAAAGCTTCAGGATATTTGGTTGCATAATCACAAAGGACAAGTATGAATCTATTACCCTTACTGCTTTTTACCAATGGTCCTACCACATCCATAGCTACTCTTTCAAAGGGTTGAGCTACAACTGGTAGGGGCATTAAGGGTACTTTGTCCCTGTGAGTTATCTGGCTGATTTGCTGACATGAGGGACAACATCTGCAATACTCAGCAATGTACTCCTGTAGACCAGGCCAGAAGAATCGTTGTAATAGTCCAGCAGAAGTTTGTTCTCGTTCTGCATGTCCAGCACTAGAGATATCGTGTGCTAAAAAAAAAAAGATCTTTTCTAAATTTCTGTGGTACCAGCATTTGTTCTATCTGTTCTTGTGTTTTAGGGTTTATACTGTACATATTCTATATAGAATTCCATTCTGTTGTACAACATATGGGGAACCCAAAGGTACTTGTTTGTTAAGCTGTGAAAAGAAAGGGTTAAGTGTATTGTCATTTTGCTGTTCAGTTTTAATATCTACAATATGATATTGAGGCATGACATCACCAGTCCCATTTTGTTTTTTGTTTCCAGTCTTTCTGTAATAATTTCTTTTCGGCCTTTGTTTTTCATGGCCCCTTTACCCTCTTCAAACAAACAATCATCAAAAGAAAATATAGGGTCCTGTTGTATCAGTTGTGACTGAGCCCTGGTGGTTACAGCTGATAAGGCAGTGTCACATGAGGTTAAAAGGTCATTAAAGGCTGGAAAGTCCTGACCAATAATCAAAGGCACAGGTAAAGTGGGTACAACTCCTAATGTCATATCACATGTCTGTCCATTTATACATACTTGTGTCTGTGCAGTTGGGTACTGATGCACATCACCATGGATACAAATTACACCAGTGGGTTTAGTACTTAATAACTTGTTATCTAGTAGGTCAGCCTGGATTAAGCTTTGTCAGCTCCCTGAGTCCACCAGCCCTTCTACTTGAGTTCCATTTACCATAGTCTTTATGAAAAAGTTCCCCAAGTTCATATAAGCTAGGTATGCAGACTTTTTCTTTGGGCAGAAACGGGCTATGTGTCCCAGCCATGGCAATAATGGCATTCTATGGTGGATTCAGGTTTTTTTGATGCCATCTCCCAACCTTCCCCTCTAGTCTTAATCCCAGATCCAATGGATGAATATCCGCGTGGGTTCAAACCCCACTTCTGGTACCAAATGTCGTGGGTTGAGCAAATCAGGTCACACAGGAATCAACAAATTTGGTACAACATACCTAAACGGTATGATTTTTATTAAACAAACAAACAAAAAAAATTAAATACAAAAAAAATAACAACTTACAGCAGCGAACTTACGATAATAAACAAACACAATAAAACTTGAAAACAGCACAGCTTCCCTGCCAAGGGTCTAGCAGTGGAACATAATCTTGTGCAGTATAACAGAGAGCAGGAGGTCCTCACATGAACTCTCCCTAACAGCATCTAACCTGAGGATCTAGGCTGGCTTCTTTTAAAGAGTGGAGCTCCACCTCTTAGCTCAAAGCCCCACCTAATCATTAAGCTATTTACAGGAAATCATCTTATTTCTTTGTACAATCAGTTACATAGAATACACATATATGAAAGGCATAACAAATAATCCATTATTATGACATCAACATAAACACCCTAATGCTCTATCAGATATTATTGCACATTTCTTAAGTTTGACTGTCAATCCCAGATTGCTTTTTACATTGTGAAAGAACCTTTGCCTACCAAGTCTGTTTACAGACCTTTATTTACTTTCATTCTTTAAGCCTGCACATTTAAGGGCAATACAGGGAAAAAGTGCTTAAATTTAACTGGACCATGACGTAGAAGACCAGAAATAGGAAGAGGATGAAAAATAGTTTAAATTGTAATACACAGCGCCAGATGGCCAGACTGACTGCAGCATATTCTGACTGTTTTACACAGAAAGGGGTGGATAGAAAGAGATGGGAAGACATAAAATGAAAAGTAAAGTGCTGTTGTGCAACAGTCTTTGGAACAGATGTAGGAGAGAAAAAGAAAACGTCAATTTCAGCTAAGCACTACTCACATGGGGGGGGGGTTCAACTACCACAGCTGGTAGTATAGCCTAGAGGTTAGAGTAATAAGCTGCGAATTATCTTGGTACATCCAGCAGACCTAGGACTGATTCCCACAACCTCCACTTACATACTATGTGACTCTAAGCAAGTCACTTAACCTCAACAGTGCTACTGGGTCACCCCTGAAAACAGGAACTTGCTACTAGTAGGCTTTGCCTTTAAGTGGTTACAAAAGAAATTGAAAAGACAAATCCAGTACACACCTGAATCTCAGGAGAGAGCAGCCTTTGTCACCCTATTTGGTCTGTGTCAGTTTACCATGCTCCCTTTTGGGCTGTGTGATGCCCCAGTCACATTTCAGAGAGTGATAGATCAAATTCTCCATCACCATGGGTCACATGCAGCAACGCACCTGGACAATATTGTCATATTTAGCTCTGAATGGAACACATTTACTTGCGGGATGTGGCTGTGGTACTTTAGTTACATAGGGAGGCAGGTCTCACAGCCAGTTCCATGAAAAGTGCCCCTAGGGTGACAGGAAACTAAATACTTGGGATACATGGTTAGGAATGGCCATGTACATCCAATTGTTGATAAGTAAAAGCCCTTGCTGACTACCCAATAGCAACTACCAAAAAGCATGTTGGGTCCTTCCTTGGCTTAGTGAGGTATTACCACTGGTTCATTCCAGAGTTTTCAACACTTGCTGCCCCACTGACTGACCTGAGTAAACAAGGTTGCCCCAAGTAAGTCTCAGTGGTCCTCAAAGTGTCAGAAGACCTTCCAAACTATCAAAAGTGTGTTGTGTAAGGGACCTGTCATACAAAGTCCTGATTTCAACCATCTATTCATTTTGTACATGGATGCCTCACACGTATTGTTGGGGGCTGTCTTGTAAGGGTTTGACGATGGGATTCACCCCATCCTCTGTACAGAAAATTGTTTCCAAGGGAAAAATGGTATGCCTTGCTAGAGAAAGAGAATCTGGCTGTGATGTGGGCAGTAGTAGACTGTGCTACTCTTTATTGGGAAGACGTTTCACCTTGGTCACTGACACACAACCCTCAAATGGTCGCATGCCAGTCGGGGCACTAAGTCCAGAGTCACCTGGTGGTACCTGGCTCTTCAACCATTTTCATTCCAAGTGTGCCACAGAGTGGGTTCCCTGCATAATAATGCTGACCTTTTCTCCTTGGAGGCTAGCTCAATGGTAACCAGTGCCCAGCATGCCTTGGGCACAGCTCTGAGGGGGAGGGTATGTAAAGGAGTCTATATAAATTTCACATGGGATCCCCTTTTCACTAAGATACTAACAGAAGAACAGGGTGAATTGAGACCCAGCCCTGCTGATTTCTGGCATGGCCTTTTAAAAGCCATATATGTTGGCTGTATGTGGGTTAGGAAATCCCTGTTGGGGAAGGTCTCAAATGCCGCACCTGGGAGGCATAAAAAGGAAACCAGGCAGAGCAAGAAGTGGGATTTCGGGGCTTCAGAGAGAGAGAACAGGGCTGCTGTGAACTGGAGAGCTGAATCACACTAAAAAGTGTTTTGTGTTGTAGTTGCTCTGCTGGGTAAGCTGCTTTAAACCCTTATTTGGTGCTGAAGTAAAATCAACTTTTTGATTGATTGAACTTTTTTCCTGAGGGTTCCTCCAAAAGTTTTGGCTCACTACAACACTGTAACACTGGGTCTGAACACAGCCGACCACAATAAGCGCGGTCAACAACCACGCCTTAAAATTACATCATTTTTTGCAGAGGCTCTACCCCCGCACCCCAATACACAAGTCTTCCCCTGCAGCCCCCCATATAATGATTCTCACTCCAGGGGGGAGCGGATCACGGGGCAAGTTGAAATTTGTGGGGGTCCACGGCCCCTTGTAAAAAAAAAAACTAAGTTCCAATAGCAAAAATCTAGGGAGACCAGGATTAGAACCCTGGTCTCCACAGTCCCCCAGCTGAGCTGCTCCATACCTCAGCCCTCCATGCCATGGGAGCAGCTCAGTCAGCTTCTTGTTTTCCACTGCCCTTGTCCACTGACAGCACCATGGACAGTGACCTGGGGGCAGCTAAGCGCTAGTAAATCCCCTCTTGCTGTCTGTGGTAGCACTATCCAGAGTAGCGCTCAGTTGTCTGGCGCTATTCTGGTAGCACTATTAAAGGGGGTTACCCAACATTGTTACAGGGTATCACCCTTCCCCCATTTTATACTCAACTACTGGGTTTCTGTGCCCTAGATTCATGACTTTGCTCTTTTGATATCGAACCCCAGCTGCCATGCTCTTGACCACTCTTCGAGTTTTCTAGGGTCCCTACTCATTCTCTCCAGCCCCCTCCTGAGTATCCATCCTATTACAGATTTTGGTGTCATCTACAAAAAGTCATACCTTCCCTTCTAGTTCTTCTGCAATGTCACTTATGAAGACAATGAAGAGGACCAGTCACAGTTCTGAGCTCTGAGGCACTTGTTGATCACACTCCCCTCATTATTTTATTTTTTATTTTATTTAAACATTTGTTGACTGGGATAAGCACACTGAGCCAAGGTTTGTTTCCAGGTGTGACCCGGGGGAGGGGGGGAGAGGGAGTACATACGAAGTATCACAAAAGGACTTTCAATTACAAGCAGTAGTTCAAGACATCCAGAATCAACAGAGATTGGATAGCATTTCAGGTCTTACAGACAAAATACATCTGTTACAGCAAATAAGTCAAAACTGACAGAAAATGGTAAAACGTGAAGACATGTCCTGGAAATGAGACAAACTTAGGAGAAACCAGATTCACAAATGAAGTGCACGCAGCGTGGACTTGGGTCTTCTAAGTGCTGTGGCAAGGAGATAAAGCCCCTGGGACAGCAGTGGGGGGGGCAGGAGGCATAGGTGTGTCTGACAAGCAAGGTAAGAGGAGGCACTTCTAATGGGGGGGCCAGTTTGTTCCATAAGCTGGGGAGCCAGTAGAAGAAAGCAGCTTTGCCAGATGATGAGGATGGGCGAGGTATAAGAAAAGATCTTTCGTTTCGGTGCCTTAGTACGTAAAGGGTGCCTGGGGCCAGGGTGAGACTGTTCATCAAGTAAGAGGGTAGCATGTTAAACCAGAATTTCAATACGAGGTTGAGAGAGTGGATATAGCACCTGTGGGACAGTGGGGTTATACCTAGGAGGGAGTATAGATCACAGTGATGAGTTCTAAGGCATGAGTTTGTAGCGAAATGACAGAAAGAGTATAGGAGGGTGTCTAGCTTGGATAGGGTGGTTTCTAGGGCAGTGCTGAGGACCACGTTTACATAATCAAAAATGGGGAGGATAATTTTAGTTAAGATTTGATGTCTGGCAGGAAGTGGAAAGGAATCTTTGTGCCGGTAGAGCATACCAAGTTTGGGGCATAGTTTAGAGAAGGTTACATCCATGTGAGTCAAGAAAGATAAGTGGGGGTCAAGCCAAACATCCAGGTACTTGTATTTACTGACCTGGTCTGGTGGGGTACCATCTAGGGAGATAATGGGGGAAGGGAGGGAAGATCTGCTAATCTTCTGCGCTGTGCCAAATAACATGGATACAGTTTCTGAAGTGTATAATTTTAGTTGGTTCTGTCTGAATCAGTGTTGAATACTGTTGAAATCACATTGGAGGGTAGTTTGAACTTTGCTTATAAATGGGCCTGAGGTAAAAGAGGATAGTGTCATCCGCATACATGTGTATGCTGGATTTGGTGCAGGAGGAGCGGACATCATTTATGAAGAGGGAGAAAAGGATGGGACCAAGGACAGATCCTTGTGGAACGCCTGCTAGGATGGGGTGGATGAGATGTCAGTGATTCTGAGAGACTGTGGCCTGTTGGAGAGGTAGGAATTGATCCACTGTATGGTGATAGAGACAAGTCCTGCAGCTTTGAGTTTTGACAGGAGGAGGGGGTGGGATACGGAATCAAAGGCCTTAGCCAGGTCGACGAAAACAGCGGTAGTAAGGAGTCCTTGGTCAGAGGCAGTGTGGATGTGGTTTGTGATGGCAAGGAGAGAGGGAGATAGTGGAATGCTGTTTCCTGAAGCCAGACTGGTGTGGGGATAGGAGGTTGTTTGTATTATGGTATTCCACCAACCTGGAGTGTACCAGGGATTTCTGTAGCTTTGCAAGGGCAGGGAGGAGGGAGATCAGCCTATAGATACCAGGATTAGAGGGGTCCTGCCTTTATGGAGGGGCATAACAGAGGCAGATTTCCAGGCCTGAGGGACCAAGCCTGAGGAGAAGGAGAGGTTGAGTAGATGGGTGAGAGGCTTTGTAATTGCTGGTGCAGATTTGTAGGAGTTTGTGGTGGATCCCATCTGGGCTGGATTTGGTGGTATTTAATGAGTGGAGGGCTGTGAGGACTTCGGTTCTGAGACAGGTGAGAATTTGAATTTGTTATGACAGGGAGGAGGGGGGGGACAGCATCATTCAGTGGGGGGGGGCCATGTGGCATGGTGCAAGATGTGAAAAACTTGTTAAGGGAATCAGCGATACTGATAGGGTCGGTTATAGGCTGACCATGATTCGTGATGGCGAGGGAACTGGGTTGTGATGGAGGGTCTAGGAGTGTGTGTGCAATATTCCAGAAGTTGGAGGGGTGGGCGTGAGTTAGTTGGGACTTGAAGAAGTCCACCTTTGCCTGTCTTATGGCCTTAGTGCAGGCGTTGTGGAGGGTGTTGTAGGCTTGTCTATTTTTAGGGTTAGGGAGGGATTTGAAAGCAGACCATGCTTTGTCTTTGGCCTTGTACAAGGCGAGAATGAGAGCATAGATCCATTTGTGGTGACGCTTTTTCACTCTGAGCTTTTTCTGGGGGGCATAGGAGTCCTAGATATTTGTGAGTGTGTGCAGGAAGCTAGAGAGGGAAACATCAATGTTCAGGGCTGAGTACACCTGGTGCTAGTCCATGTGACTAAGGTTGGTTAGCAAGGCTTCAGTGTCCAAGGTGTTTAGGGAGCATGTGTTAGTGTACTTGGGGACAGACTTGGGCAGGCGAGATTTTCTGATGTAGTATGAAATGCAGTGATCACTTAGTACATTTGCAAGAATGCCAGAAGAGGTTACCCTGTGAGGATGTGATGTGAGGATCTAGTCAATTAGAGAATGATTTTGTGAGTGGGGGTTGTAGCGAGTGGGTTCGTTGAGCAGTTGTATAAGTTTAAGGGGCTCTATTTCTGTCATTAGAGTGAGTGTCATTTACCACAACCCTCTGCTGCCTGTCCATTAACCAGTTTTTTACCCAATTTACCACTTTTGGATCCCACCCTAGACTGCCCAATTTCTTTATCAGTCTCATATGTGGGAAAGTGTCAAAGGCCATGCTGAAGTCCAAGTAGGCCATATCCACTGCCCTTCCTTGATCTATTTCCTGGTTACTCAGCTGATGAAATTGATCAGATTCATCTGGCATGACCTCCCCCCCATGAATTCATGCTGCCTTTGGTCTTGCAATCCATTGGATTCAAGATACTCCAGTAACATTTCCTTTAACAAGGTTTCCATTAATTTCACCACCATTGATGTGAGACTCACCAGCCTATAGTTAGTCTCCTCCCTGCTGCCACTCAGAGTGAGACTATGTCTGCTCTCCTCCAGTTCTCTGGAACCACTCCTGTTTCCAGTGAGTTGTTGAATAAGGCCATCAGTGGTGCAGCAAGCATCTCCCTGAGTTCTCTAACAGTCTTAGGTGTATCCTGTCAGGTTTCTTTGCTTTGTCCACATTCAGATTTGCAAGCCCCTTCAGGACTTTTTCCTCTGAAAATGGACTTGTAACCACCTCCCCCCGCCCCGTGTTCCTGCTACCCCTTGGTGGTCCATCCCCCTCTATCTCCACTGTGAAGACTGAGCAAAAGTACCTGTTCAGAATGTCTGCTTCTTCACAATCTTCCTCTGTGCAGTCTCCCTCTGCTGTCCTCCTTATCTTCACTGTTCCTCCCCCCCTCTCACTTATGTACCTGAAAAAGGTCTTGTCTCCTTTTGCTACCCCTTTGGCTATCCTTTTCTCCATTTGTCCCTTTGCTCCTCTCACTTCTTTACCCGTTTCCCTCTGTTTTACCTGGTACGCCTCCTAACCTTATTCCTCTGCATTTCTTTATACCTCCTGAATGCCACCCATTTTTCCTTCATCTTCATGGCCACTTCCCTAGAGTACCATAATGGTCTCTTTTTTCCCTTCTGCTTTTGCTCACTTCCTTCATGTAGAAACTGGATGCCTTCACTATGCCTTCCCTCAATTGACTCCATTGTTTCTATACCCCTCCCTGGCAATCATCTCCTGCTAAGCTGCTTTTGAAGCACTCTCCCATTTCTTTAAAATCTGCCATCCTAAAGTCCAGGACCCTTGTCTTTGTGTGGCTTGCCTCTGCCCCATGTCTTAATATTGAACCACACTGTGTGTGATCACTGGTCCCCAGGGGACATCCCACTGTGACATCTGCAATACTGTCTCTTTTAGTAAGCACCAGGTTCAGTATTGCCCCATCCCTTGTGGGTTCGCAGACTAGCTGCCTGAGAAATGCCCCACACATGGAGTCAAGAATGGCCCTGCTTCTAGATGAAGCTGCAGTTGGAAGGCTCCAGTTCACGTCTGACAGATTGTAGTTCCCAACTAGCAGAACCTACTCTTTTTTGCCATCCTGCTGATGGTTCCCCTAGTGCTCCATACAACTTCTCCCTTTGTGCTGGAATTCTACATAGTACTCTAATACAAATAGTGGCCCCAGCTCCTGTCTCCAGGGTCATCCACAACATCTCAAGCCCTTCCTTTACCTCTAACACAGAAACATAGAAACATAGACTTTGACGGCAGATAAGGACCGCTTGGCCCATCTAGTCTGCCCATTTCCCTACCTACAGGATAGGCCGTAGATCCTAGTTAACCAACAGCCTATTTCTTCCTACCCCCCACAAGAATTGCCTTATGTCTGTCCCATACATTCTTGAATTCTCCACAGTTTTAGACCCCACAACCTCCTCAGGAAGGCTGCTCCATGCATCCACTACCCTCTCTGTGAAATAATACTTCTCACATTGCCCTGAACTGCCCTCCTCTCCATCTTTTAAATTGTGTCCCCTTGTTCTTGCAAGTCTCTTTTCTGAAAGATGCTACCCTCTTGGACTTTGTTGATTCCACTGGGGTACTTAAAAGTTTCTATCATGTCCCCCCTCTCCTTCTTTCCTCAAGGGATACATATTAAGCTCCCTTAGTCTCTCCTCATCACGGCTTCTCCTGCAGACCCTGAACCATTTTAGTTGCCCTCCTCTGGACTACCTCTATCCTGTCTATGTCCTTGCGGAGATGGGGTCTCCAGAACTGGACACAGTACTCCAGATGGGGTCTCACCAACTGTCTGTACAGAGGGATAACAACTTCCTGTTTTCTGCTGCTGATGCCTCTCCCTATACATCCCAGTATACCCCCAGCCCTTCCTACTGCCTTCTCACATTGCTTGCCAACCTTAAGGTCATCTGATATGATTACCCCCAGGTCCCTTTCCTTTTTTGTTGTTGTTACTACCTCCCCACCCATTGTGTATTCTTCCCCTGGGTTCTTGTTTCCCAGGTGCATTATTTTGCACTTCTTTGCATTGAATCCTAGCTGCCATACTTCTGACCATTCCTCCAACCTTGCCAAGTCCCTTTTCATCCTTTCCACGCCTCCTTGTGTATCAACCCTGTTGCAGATCTTTGTGTCATCTGCAAAAAGGCATACTTTTCCTTCCAGTCCCTCTGCAATGTCACTGATGAAGACATTAAAAAGGACTGGACCCAATACTGAACCCTGCGGTACCCCACTAGTAACCTCTCTTTCTTCAGAGTGGACTCCATTTACAATTACCTTCTGTGTCCTGTTGTGCAGCCAATGTTTTACCCAGGCTACCACCCTGGGACCCACTCCCAGGCTGGTTAATTTGACTATTAATCTTTTGTGTGGGACTGTGTCAAATGCCTTGCTAAAGTCTAGGTAGGCCATGTCCACAGTGCCTCCCTGGTCTACTACTTTGGTCACCCAGTCAAAGAAATCTATTAGATTCGTCTGACATGACCTTCCCGCTGTGAATCCATGCTGCCTTGGGTCCTGTGCTCCACTGGCCTCTAGGTACTCAACTATTCTTTCCTTCAGAAGTGACTCCATCACTTTCCCTACCACAGAGGTCAGACTGACAGGTCTGTAGTTTTCTGCCTCTGTCTTGGTCCCACTTTTGTGAAGGGGAATCACATCCGCCTTCCTCCAGTCCTCGGGTACCACACCATCCTCCCATGATTTATTAAAAAGAGTAGCCAGTGGTTTCACTAGTTCCTCCCTTAATTCTTTTAGAATTCTGGGGTGAATTCCATCAGGACCCATTGCTTTGTCCACCTTCAGTTTTAGGAGTTCTTGCAGAACCCTTTCTTCTGTGAAAGGACTGGGATGCTCTAGGTTCCATTTCACTTCTGTAACTCTGATACCCTCCCTCACATACAGAATAACCCTGCCTCCCCTCCCCTCCCTATCTCTTCTGTACTGAGAGTAGCCTGGTACGGCCATGTCCCAGTCATGATTTTTAGTGCACTGTGACTCAGTTATGGCTACCAGATCCAGCTCCACCTCCATCATGATAGCATTCAAGTCTGGAATTTTATTTCCAAGACTCCTTACATTGGGGCACATACATAGAAACATAGACTTTGTCAGCAGAAAAGGACCAGTAGGCCCATCTAGTCTGCCCCTTTTCCCTGCCTATTCCAACATCTCTCACCCTATTTGATCACTGGCATCCCCCCCTTCCTCTACCCAATTTGCCCTGTGCCTATTCCACACATGCTTGAAGCTCCCCACATCTTTGCCCCCACTACCTCCTCTGGTAAGTTATTCCAGTCATCCACCACCTTTTTTTGTAAAGAAGTATCTCCTCACATCTCTCCTAAACTTCCACCTTTAGCATTAGTGCATGCCCCTATGTTCTAGTTCCTTCTTTTCTCTGAAAGAGACACCCCTCCTGCACCTTGTTCACCACTGTGAGATACTTGTAGGTCTCAGTCATGTGCCCCTCACTCTCCTCCAGGGACTACATGTTGAGTTCCAGCAGTCTTTCCTTCTAAGGCTTTTCATGCAACCCTCACACCATTTTGGTTGCCCTCTTCTATATGGCCTCCACCCTGTCAATGTCCTTGCGAAGGTGCAGCCTCCAGAACTGGACACAGAATTCCAAGTAGGGCCTTACTAATGAGTGATACAACAGCAGCATCGCCTCCCTTGTCATGCTAGAAAACCCACTCCCTGTGCAATCCAGCATCCTGCTAGCCTTGTCACACTGATCAGCTACCTTGAGGTCATCAGATATGATGATCCTGAGGTCTCTTTCTTGCTTGGAGACTGTATATACATTTCCTGGGATTCTTTGCCCCAGGTGCATAACCTTGCAATTGTCGGTATTGAAGTCCAGCTGCCACACCCTAGACCACTCCTCTAGTTTCCTCGGATCCCTTTGCATTCTCTACACCCCTTCCTGAGTGTCAGCCCTGTTGCAGATTTTTGTATCCTCCACAAAGAGACACACCATCCCCGCCAGTCCCTTAGCAACATCACTTATGAAGACATCAGAGATGACCAATCCCAGCACTGAACCCTGTGGCACCCTGCTGGTCACTGTCCCATCCCCTGAGTATCTGCCAGATACCACCATCCTTTAAATCCTATCCATCAACCAGTTAGGTACCCTGCTTGCCACTTTCTTTCCTACCCCGCAGACTGCTTAGTTTCTTAACTAGCCTCCACTGCAGGAGTCACATGATGCTCTCAGACTGAGCAATAGCATTCTTCTTGGCTCCATATTCCCAGGTGAATTTAATGTTACGTTTTATAGTTAATGGCCAGATCTTTCTTTTATTTCATTACCTGCACCTTCTGAAGCATACAGAAACCCTGATTGTTCATTCAGCTACATTGGAAACTGCAACTGATACTGACATCTCTGGCTCTGCGGAGATGGCACAACTGCAAACTGCTAGGCCGCAACCTCCTCAGAAGAGGCCCACACCCGATTCCCAGGAGAAGGACCCTGAACCGGTAAACTAGACTTCATTTTTGCAGACATGGCAGTAAAAAAAGACTACTCTGGCAAAGATGGTTGATGAGCTGCAACTCTTGAAGCCTACCTTAGAAACCTTTAATCACCAGCTGGGGGATGCCGAATCACATATCACCTCCTTGGAAGATACCCCAGCCCAGGAGATGCACAATCTATCTGAGCTGCAGAAATGGATCACCAAACTGGAATTGAAGACAGATGACTTGGAAGCCCGCAGCCGATTAAACAATTTGGTTCTGGTCGGTATTCCAGAGCAGGATGAGGGCCCGAATATACCGTCCTTTGTGCAGGGGTAACTTCAGGATATTACTGGTCCTCCAACTGAGGGCTCCACCTATCCTATTGAAAGGGCTCATCACTCACTTCACCCACAGCCTCCTCCACAGGGAAAGCCCCGAGCCATCATACTCCAGTTCTTGAACTATCAAGATAAAGTGCATATTTTACAGCAGGCTCGTACCAAACACCCTCTTCTGTGGAATGGCCACCCGTTCTTTATTTTTAGCGATACCACACCACTGGTACGGGAGCATCAGATGGCTTATAGAGATATCAAGCACACTCTCTATAAAGCTGGGGAAAATTTCCATGCAAGGTACATTGCCCAACTGATCATGTCAACGGCTTCAGGAATGGTGGAATTTCTGTCAGCAAAACAAGCTATGGGGAACCTTGCCAGGTAAGTCCCTCAGTTTTCATTTGCCATATCAAAAAATCAACCATTGATGGCAGGTCAAATCTCCTTGTCTAATTGTGGAAGTTACATGGCGGTAAATGGAGTCATCCTAATATTCCTATGTTAAACTTATATTAGAGGCAGAACAAGAACATCTTATTGGGATTGTAAGTACTTAGTTTGACTCTGGGCACCTGTGAACTCTTCTTTTGTTGGGCTCCAACTTTTGTTATCTGGTTCTCCGGATTAACTTTGTACATTTTGGGACATAGCAGCATTTTCAGCTTTGGAACCAGGCACTCTAATGGCTTATTGACAGACTATCTGTGTTGCATTTTGGAACTTCTGCGGGTATTATCAACCGGTAGTCTGCTGATCAGATCGTCACTCCCAGGCTGCACATTCAATATTGATATTTAATTTGGCTTTAGGCTGTGCTTCTATATTGAATATTCTATGACTGCATGTTTATACTGTCCATACTTGCACAATGCTTTTGAGCCTGGGTAGATTGTGCCTCTCTGTTGGGAGACCACAGAAACGACCCAATTATTATGGTGCAGGGGGTTTTTTTGTTTTTCCTTTACTTACTTCTCTCCTTAGCATTTTCAACCTGGCTGTTGCCATCTGATTAAAGGTTTAGCAACTTTGTTGGGATGCACTGGCCAGGAGTTTATGCATGTTCACTGAGCCACCATGGTCCATTGAGCGATGGGGAGAGTGGTGTGTCCCCTACCTGCCCCTTCATTTTTAGGTTGGGGTACACAGGGAAAGTTCTTAGTATACTGGTTCACTGTCTGTTGTGGTTAGTTTACAACTGTTTAGCAGTTTGGAGTTTCAAGTTTTTTTGAAATTGTTTATCTCTGTCAGAATAAGGAGCACATATGTACAGGGTGGTTACATTCTCCTTTGTATCATGGGGCAGCTTATCTTATGTTGTCAGTGCCAATTAGAAGAGTGCTTACCATATCTTTGACTTACCTCCCACATTTTGATACCTCCCACATACTCTCTGATTTCTACAATGGTAGTACCCCACTTAACGTGCATCACATGGAACATTAAGGGGAATAACTCTACACTGAAGCATACCTGGGTTCTTTCCCACTTGGCCACCTTTAAGGCAGATGTGGCTATGCTTCAGGAAACCCATATTCCATTTCAGAATACCCATTTCTTTCGAAGACTATGGATGGGCCACTCTTACGCTGTGGGCGACAGCACTCATAGGGCTGGGGTCCTTGTCCTAGTTAGGAGGCATCTTCCCTTTCAAGTATTGCAGGAGCATGCAGGTCCTGAGGGTCGCTGCCTCATTTTACATGCTCTGGTAGGTACATGTGAGCTCTTGCCTGGTAATATTTGTGGCCCTAACATAGATACAACTTCCTTCTTTACTAACCTTATGAACATCATTTCCGTCTAAAATACCCTCCCTGAGTTGATTATGGGGATTGGAACTTTACTCCCGATGATACTTTGGATAGATCTTGTGTTAATAGGAAGGGTCTCACTTCAGCGCAGAGAGACCCCAGAGACATACTAGACAACTGTGGATTGGTGGATATTTGGAGAATTCTCCATCCTGGAGAGACAGAGAGAGAGACAGAGAATATACATTCTCCTCTCCAGTTCATGGCACTCACTCTCAGATAGACTATGCTCTAATCAGCCCCTCCTTCATACAAACTACCCATTATTGTGAAATTCACAGCCAAATTATTTCAGACCATGCTCCAGTACCCCTCTCAGTATTACTGTCTCTCTCTCTCTCTCCCCAGAGAGAGAGATAAACGCTGGAGACTGAACAACCATTTATTAAAAGATAAGTGGTGCTGCGCTAAAATAAAATGGTTAACTGCAGATTATTTTGCTCTCAATAAGCCTTCGGCACAATCTCTGGCCACTTGTTGGAGTGCCTATAAGTGTGTAATTCAGGAGGAACTTATTCGGTTGGCCACCTTAAGAAAAAAAATGTAGGGAAATACAAACACAGGAAAGCTTTCAGCAATGTGCATTAAATAATTAGAAATGGCTCGCTTGGTGGCAGCTGTCCAGTCGGCCTCAGGCAATTCAGTGCTAATGACTCCTAGAGAAATTGTGGGAGAACTTAAACAATATTACAAGCAATTGTATAGGGAGGAGACTGCACTGCCTGAGTCAGATTCATTGACCCTAGAATATCATAAAGGCCAACCTCCCACATTAGTACCAGACAATACAGCCTTCTTTGAAATTTCTTGCAGGACATTTTCACGCCATATTTAGCCTGTAATTTTGAATATGTGTTAACATTAATCTCTATGTAATATGTACAAACTGTATATTGAATGTCTATACCTATTTATTTATAGTTTTATGTTATTGTATTGTCTGATTGTCTTGTAACTTCTAAGACCTCATTGTAAATGAGCGGTAGCTCAATCGAGAGAATCCTAATTCATATAAACTTGTATGAATAAAATATTTTACTACTATTGCTACTACTACTACACATTGTCTCAGACTTTAACTATGCTGATTACCATTTTAGAGTTAGAGAAGGCTATCTCTGCTCTTACCCCTGACAAATCCCCAGGGCAGGACAGTTTTTAGTCGAATTTTAAACTTGTCCTTTAAATCAGAATTAGCATCCCAGCTTACAGATTTTTGCAACTACTGTTATCAGACTAACTCCTTTCCCTGGATTTCTTGGAGGCCTTTATCACTCTTATACCTAAACCAGGCAAGGATCATTCAGATGTCGGTAATTACAGACCAATCTCCTTGTTGAACGTGGATGTTAAAATCCTTTCACATGTTTTGGCAAGGAGATTGGCTGCAGTATAGCAACCACTAATTGGTAGGGAGCAAACTGGCTTCATGCAAGTCTGCCTGGTTCCTGATCACATGTGTAAAATTCTCAATTTACTTCTGGCGTCCAAGGGATCCAATACCCCAGCAATGCTGGTTTCCCTGGATGCCAAAAAGCTTTTGATCAGGTTTCCTTGCCCTTTCTTTTCCATACTCTGTCACTTTTTGGCATTCTGGTGGAATTTATTAAATGGACCATCCACACACTCAACAGTGTGAGTATTTTATAAAGGAGTTCTATCAAACCTCTTCCCCCTCCGAAGAGGCACAAGGGCGGGGTGTCCCTTATTTCCCTACCTGTTTAACTTGTAGCTCGAACCCCTGACTAGACACATTATACAACACCCACAAATCTCAGTTTATCTATAGGTCCCTATTCTTTTAAACTCTCTACTTATGCAGATGATATCTTGGTCCACTTATCTAACCCTTCTACCTCACTGCCTGCAGCTCTTCAGGCCCTTGCAGAATTTGGACAGTGGTCAGGATACAAGCTCAGTATTACTAAAACTGTCATTATGCCCCTTAACCTGAGAACCCACAGGAGTGACCTACCCTATCTTTCATTGAACGTAATTTAACTCCCATAGTATGGGTCGTAACAGCTGATCTTATGAGATGGCAGTTGCTTCCACTGTCCCTATGGGGAAGGATTTCCTTAATTTGAATGAATGTGTTGCCTCGAGTATTATATCCCCTTAGCATGATAGGACTTCCCCTCCCACAGACATGGTTTTCGGAGCTGCACCAGGTCATTTTAGCCTTTTGTGGAAAGGTAAAAAGCCCTATATAGCGCTCTCCAAATTATTTTTGGTGAAAGGGTATGGAGGGCTACAATTGCCAAGCTTTTATTGGTACTACTTAACTTTGTAAGTTAGTAAATTTCTGACCTGGAGCCTCCCAGACATGAGGGCTGGACTGGAACAACTCAGTCCATTTTGGAAGGATATCGAAATGTATCTATGTAAACTCCATGGCATTTCCCCACGAGCCCTACCCTACATTCCCTGGTCCAGGCTTCCGCCCCCTTTATGGCAGAACTCTATCAGCTGATCAGTTCGGATCAATACCCAGTTCTGCCATCTCCTCACCTATGTTGCTCAGAGAGACCCCATACAACTCCTTCACTTTAATCCAAATATATGGCTAGCCAATAAACTGATACCTATGTCCTTTCTCTCACAAGCTGAATTGCATAGTATGTCATGCTTAATACAGGAAGATCACTTCATTATGTTTGAGTTTCGGCAGACATATGCCCTCCCTTAATCCTCAGTTTTGTCTACTGCTCAACTTACTCATTCAATACAAAGTTTTCTGGGCCTTCGCCCTTGTTGTTTAGCAGATTGTGCAGCATACCATAATCTGCAATTCTGGTAACTAAACCACATGCTATCTCTGTCATATAAGATATTCAGAGATATCATGGGAGTACAACCCCAGGTGAGATGTGTGTACTGGGAAAAGAAATGCCCTGCCTACACAGCACCCCTCGGGACAGCCCTTCCTTGGCAATATATCTATAGATATATAAAGTTAAACTGCATTTGATGCAATATAAGATCCTGCATAATGCTTACTTCGTGCCACAGCACATGTTTAAGGTTGGGAATGCACTGAGCCCTTTACGCAGGTGATGCAAAGCTCAGGATGGCACTCTCTGCCATCTTCTGTGGGATTGCCCATACATACAACCCTTTTGGACCTAAATTCAGTCCCATCGGGATTCGCTTCTAGGTGTGCAAGAGGCATTCACACCAGAACTTTGTCTCTTGGACCAAGGCGATTCCCAGTTGTTAGTCTGTCAAAGTTACCATATGGCCTTCATTTTGGTAGTGGCTAATTAGCCATTTTACAACACTGGACTGACAATCAACTCCCTTCATAGGTTCATAGGATTTATACAAGTTCAGTAGGTATTTCTACCTTTTATGAACTCGCCACCCAATCATGGGCAGAAACCATATTTCAGATGTCCCATATAATTATCTAAATTGGTTTTAAAACATGTAATTGTATTACTAAGTACCGCATGAACTGGAAGTTTATTCCATGTATATATTACCCTTTGAGTGTACCAATTGTTTCTTTTAATTATTTGTTCCTTTAAGTTTGAGTATGTGCGATCTGGTATTTATAGAAGTCTTATTTTTCTGTAATCCTATTGTCTCTAACATTATATCACTCTGAAAAGCTTTATATGTCAGGCATAGATCTCCTCGAAGCCTCCTATAGTCCGTAGAATAAAGGCCTACTTTTTTTAATCTAGTTTCATAATCCAAATTTTAAATGGATATTACTTTCTTTGTCATTCTTCTTTGGATATTTTCAATTAATTTCTTATTTTTAATTAAATACGGAGCAGTGACTGAAGAGCAATATTCCAAATGAGGTCTAACGAGACCAGTATATAATGGCAGCAGAACTCTAACGTCTCTACTTTTGATGTTCCTTAATATACAATTTAATATTTTGTTACCTTTTTTAACAGCAGTAATTGTGTGTATATTAAATGTAAAGTCATTAGAAAGTGTTACCCCTAAATCCTTTTCTTGTTGTGGTGTTTCTAGATTTATGTTATTAATAGTATATGTAAAACATGGGTTATGTTTACCTAAATGCATGACCTTACATTTAGATTCATTAAACAGAAGTCCCTTTTTCTTAGACCATTCTACTAAGTATGTTAGATTGTTTTGTATTTCCTTATCAGAATTTGCGTTATTAATTATGCTACCTATTTTACAGCCATCCGCAAATTTAGCTAACCAGCAAGAGCTGTTTAAAGGACACATGGATGAAATAAGTATATCAAAAAAAGGTTGGGCCCAATACCGAGCCCTGAGGAACACCGCTGGTAACGGGACCCCATGCTGACAGATGGCCCTTCACTGATACCTGTTGTGACCTATTTGATAACCAAACATGTATCCATCTAATAATTACAGGGTGGATATTCAGTTTCACTAATTCCGATATAAGTATTTGATGTGATACTGAGTCAATGCCTTGGAAAAGTCCAAAAAAATTATATCCACTGATAGGCCATTGTCCAAGGCTTCACTAACTGGCTCCAAAAAATACAACAGATTAGTCTGACAAGATCTGTACTTAACAAAACCATGTTGGTAAACATCAATATAGTTTTTATCAACTAAATAGTTTGATATTCTATTCTTTAATATCCTTTCAAGCAATTTACAGATTACATCAGTTAAACTTATGGGCCTATAGTTTTACTCAACACTTTTACTACCACCTTTGTGTATAGGTATAACTATAGCTCTGTTCCATAGTGGAACCGTTTGCCCTGTACTCATTGACAAATTAAATATTAATGTCAATGATCCTACCAATAATTCCTTTAAGTTAATTATGAATAATGGAGGGATGCCATCTGGGCCAGGTGTTCTGCTAGTCTTCAAAATATTTATTGCTTCTAACACTTCATTCTCAGATATAGGATTGAAGGAAATTTTCATAGATTTATCAAATACAGACTCCACACAATTTGGTTTAAAGACATTTATAAAATAGTTATTCAAGGTATTTGCAATTTCTGTCTCATTAGTTATTATTCCAACTGAGGACTATAATGGTCCTACAGAAGGACTGTTTTTTTTAATGAACCGATATAATTATAAAACAATTTTTTATTATCTTTAACAGTATTTGCAAGTTTTTCTTCCAAATGCCTTTTTTGTTTTATTATCATGTTCTTACTTTTATTTGCAACTTCTTTATACCTATCCCAATTAGAGCTGGTTTTATTTTTCTTAAATTTTTTATATAACCTTTGCTTTTTTGCCAAGATTTTCTTTATATTGGTATTCCACCATAAAGGAGATCTTCGGTTTTTTATATATTTCCTTCTAACAGGAACCCATAATTTAATGCTTGTTTGTATTTTTGACACAAATTTATTATAGACTAGATTAATGTTATTTTCAATAAGTTCAGAAGCCCAATTCCATTTCTCTAAATATTGTTTTATTTTTGTATAATTAGCATTTTTAAAGTCTCTTACTATTGTACAGCCTGACGTTTCAGAAGAGTAAGTTAGATTCATTATTGTAAGGATCATATTATGGTCGCTATTAGCAAGTGGATGTTTAATAGTGACTTTTGAATCTAAATTATCTATATTAGAGAAGATCAAATCTAGTATGTTATTGCCTCTTGTAGGTGATTTAACCAATTGATTCAAGTTGTTTATGGTTATAAGGTCTAAAAAGGCACAGTCTATTACTGAGCTACCTTTTAAGTTATTCCAATCAATATTTGGGAAGTTAAAATCCCCCCTAAGTAGACAGTCTTTATATAGCAAATTGTCCTCTATGTTAGTTAGAAATAATTGATTTTCTTCTTCAAGTTTGGTGATCTATATCCAAGTCCCACAGTGATAGTGTGATCTATTGTAAGTTTTATTTTAATCCAGATTAGTTCACTTAAACTATCCCTATTTAGGTTGTTTATTAGGTAGCTTTTCAGTTTATTGTTTATGTATAATACTATTCCGCCTCCTCTAGTGTTTGAGCAATTTTTTTCATACTTTTAATAACCTGCTATTTCAGTTGCCCAATCGTCATCTTTAAACCATGTTTCAGTCACTCCACATATGTCGATATTAATTGTATGTAAAAAATCGGATAGTTCCTCTATTTTATTCAAGAGACTTCTTGAATTTAAGAGTAATATATTAATTTTGGTAGTTACTGGCTTATTTGCATTGAGATTATTTATAGTTACATAATCTTTGGCTTTAAAATTAGCTATATTGCCCAATTTTTTATCACCAAGAATCTTTGTAATATTGAGAGAATCCAAGACAATAGGATCCCCCCCCATGGCTTAGTTTAAAGAATTTTGAATGTGAGACGGTATCTGTTTCCCTAATATGGCATTACCTCTCCTACTTGGATGTAATCCATCCTTTGAAAATAGTTCTTCCCTAAAAATAAAAACTTCCCAATGTGTTATACACCCTATCTCTTGTTTCAAACACCATCTTCTCAGCCAACTGTTTAATGCTTTGATTTTATTTATATCAAATTCAGAAGCTTTAGGTATCGGTAAAATTTCAGAAAAGGTAATATTACAATTTAATTCAACCAATTTATTTGTCATTGAAACAAAATCTTGTTTGATTTTGTTTAATGGTTCTCTTAATACATTGTTAGCCCCAGCAAGTATTATAACCATGGGATTTTGTGTATTTGCTAATATATTATCCAACATTGAAGTGATATCACCTATTTTTGCACCTCTAAAAGAAGATACCGTTCTAAATTCTTTATCAGGATTACAAATTTGTCTATCGAGAAACTTAACCATAGAATCCCCCAACACAAACAGAAGCTGAGAGTTCAAGTCCCTTTCTGGGTTTGTTGGATTAGATTCATTATTAGGAGGCGAAATATGGTTAATAGAATTAACTAAACTGACAGGATTTTGTAAGTCAGAAAAGCCATAGAGCGATTTGTCAGTACTCAAGGGGTTTGAGTCAATCTCATGTACATCAAGTGTACTTAATATTGAGGTACTGGTTTGACAGGGGCAGTTCGTAAGCTTTTGCCCTTCGTCCTTTTTTTGCTGCCCTAGAATTATTAACAGTCACCCAGTCACAATCTAAGTTGCTTACTTCATTTTCTCGTGGCCTTTTTTTATTGATATGTAGTGGCTGTGCCAGTGGATTTGTGTCTAACATCTGTGTCAAAGGTTCAGTTATAGGACTAGAATCTTTTGTCTGAAAATTAATCAGATCATTATTTATTGAATTTCCCATATTACCACTAGTCCCAGTCAAAGGTTGTATTTGTACCTGACTATTTGATTGGAATCTGTATGCCATAGTCTTTTGACTAGCTTCTAAACAGTGTAATCTGTTACCAAATGTATCAATTTCTTGTTGTAGTTCTTTATTAATAATGCATTTAATGCATTTATAGCTAGGTTGTTTATTTAATATATCAGCTGAAAATGAATACATGTTACAGACAGGGCATTTGATGCCAATTTCCCCAGTTGTGGTTTTAATAAATTCTGCCATAGTGAAAACTTTCGATATATTTAAACCAACACACAGTAAAAACTTAAATCTATTCTCAACTTGAGTAAATTATCCTTACTTGGATCAGAAAATTCCCAGTTTCACGCTGCTGCATAAACCACGCTTAACACGTAGCCGCGTGTGTCTTTGGCGATGTCTTCATCTTGACGTTAAGTGAGCTGCCTTGCTCTTACTCACCCTGCTCATAGCGGGCTTCTTTTAATCAGGCAGGTGACCGGAAGCTGCTCCAATGGGTCACGTAGTCCCTGAGTTCCTCAGCGTTAAAAAAACGCTAAATTTTAGCCCCAAATTTGTTTCTGCTGCTAAAAAGCAGCTTGTAGTGAGTACAAGTAAAATAAACTGACCCAAAAAATATTAAAGTATGCCAAAAACTGAGTCTGTAGTTCTTCGTGTAACGAGGAGAACTACAGGCTCACTCTTCCTGCTTCCTGGTGCAGGGCTCCAATCAAAGGGCACAGAGTGCAGTAATACAGTTTCTAAGTCAGCGATTTGATTTTAAAATGCCACAGTTTAAATGTTTCATTCAATGTTTTAAAATAGAACAAGCTTAGTTTTCACAAGCAGAGTTGTTTTAACCACACCCGCTCATAGCGGGGCTTCTTTTAAGCAGGCAGGTGACCTGGAAGCTGCTCCAATGGGTCACGTAGTCCCCGAGTTCTCAGCTTTAAAAAACGCTAAATTTTAGCCCCAAATTTGTTTCTGTTGCTAAAAAGCAGCTTGTAGTGAGTACAAGTAAAATAAACTGACCCAAAAAATATTAAAGTATGCCAAAAACTGAGTCTGTAGTTCTTCGTGTAATGAGGAGAACTACAGGTTCACTCTTCCTGCTTCCTTGTGCAGGCCCTTCTTACAAGGAACAACATATGGAAATGCTTACCATCCGTACAATGGAAAAGTCAATAGCTAGTGGTTGAGCACTCTTCTCCAAGTGGCTTGAATGTTATAGTTAACCGTGAACAACAATTTTTGGGTTAGCTCTTCTAGTTTTGAGTTTAGTCTGTAATAGTTCCATTCTGATTGCATTCTACCTGTATTGCATGGTAATAGATGTGATCTGATGCTAACCCCTCCAACCTTCTCTGCTATGTCACCCCATTCTTCCCTCTTTATTTGATATAATTACCTGCTTGAGGTGGTCATCTTCACCACCACATTCAAGTCCTCATGATATTTGTTGTTTTTTCTATGGCACTTATGATAGTATATTGTTTGTACACCCCAGTGAATCTGACATGTCTGATGGAAATTATGTTTTGCGCTCCAAATTTATATAAATTGAAATAAGTTTAAAAAAAACTAACCACTGCAGAGCAGTGTTGAAAGCCTGCCCTTGAACGGGGCTGCTTCAGCTCCCCCATGGTTGGCTGGCACCCAGCCAGCCACCGACCAAGACCAGGACGCCCTCCTGCAATTCCTTGGAAACTGCCTGCCCTTGAACGGGGCTGCATCAGCTCCCCCATGGTCGGCCAGCACCCAGCCAGCCACCGACCGAGACCAGGATGCCCCCCTGCAGCTACTTAGAAGGTGCCTTCCCTTGAACGGGGCTGCTTCAGCTCCCCCACGGTCGGCCAGTACCCAGCCAGCCACCGACTGAGACCAGGACACCCGCCTGCAGCTCCTTGGAAGCTGTCTGCCCTTGTACGGGGCTGCTTCAGCTCCCCCATGGTCGGCCAGCACCCAGCCAGCCACCGACTGAGACCAGCACGCCCATCTGCAGCTCCTTGGAAGCTGCCTGCCCTTGAATGTGGCTGCTTCAGCTCCCCCATGGTCGGCCAGCACCCAGCCAGCCACTGACTGAGACCAGGACGCCCGCCTGCAACTCCTTGGAAGCTGCCTGCCCTTGAACGTAGCTGCTTCAGCTCCCCCACGGCTGGCCGGTACCCAGCCAGCCACCAACTGAGACCAGGACACCTGCCTGCAGCTCCTTGGAAGTTGCCTGCCCTTGAACGGGGTTGCTTCAGCTCCCCCACAGCCGTCCGGCACCCAGCCAGCCACCGACTGAGACCAGGACACACACCTGCAGCTCCTTGGGAGGTACGGCGATAGCACAGCCAATTGGAACACGGGCGCTTCCAGCAAACTCGCTCTGATTGGCCAGGACTTTTCCCCTGTTTTTGCCACCTGGCGCTTTTTACAAATAGATTTTAGATAGAACTAAGCACATTTCAAGTGTCTAATAGAAGTGGCTAGTTTTCCATTAGCAGGTTATACAGATCTGCCACTAGAGGGATTCTTGTTCTTTCATTTAAAAAAAAAAAGTCTACCCTCTGAAAGACACAGTTGCTTTACTTGCTATATACCTTCCTTCCCGCCCTCGAGATCCTCTTGAACCGGGTAAGTCTTCCCTGAACCACGGGACTGCTGAGAGACACACCATTGGCCCCCATGGTATCTGTACCACACCCTGATTGGACACTCTCTTGCCTCCTGCTCGGGGATTGGCTCTTAAGCCAGCTAAAACTTTGCTCTGCTCAGGGCTGCTGCGCCCATTCATTTCTATGGCAAACGGCTGAAATTTTACACCCGCCCCCCCTGACCTTAACTTTATAGACCTTCCTCCACACCCCTGGTAGCTCCGCCCTCCCACTCGTGCTTCATTGGGTACCTGTTTTGGGACCCTTCCCCCATCTTTTAGTCGCCACCTCCCACTCCCTGGCTGCCTAGCCTTCCTGGCTGTATCCTCACTTCCCGCTGATCCAGCTACTGCTCTTCTTCCCCCTTCTCCTAGCCCCGCCAGCCTGTCTTAACCCCCTCCCTCCACCTACCCCAAATCCTACCTTAATCATGCGCCTCCACCATTCTCTACCCCTATTCTATTTCTTCTTGCCTGTCTTCCTCCCCTACTGCACGCCCCAAAAGCCTGCTTTCCCTCCCTCCCCAACAGCTTCCACATTCCTACATCCTTCCTCCACATAGGCACACTGCACACTGGTTACTGCCCCTTGCCCAGGGTCCATCCTACCACCATGAAACTGTCCTACACCCACACTGGTCCTAGCCTTCCACTCTGGTCCCCCCCTGTCTATGCTTACCCTCACCCACTATTCGATGCTCGGCAATTTCCCGAGATGCTAGCAGGCAAAAGCATTCCCTTAAAGAAATACGCCGCAGCTCCTCGAGGCTAGTCCTCCTCCTTCTAATGCTGTCAGGCAATGTGCACCCAAACGTGGCCCATTCTGCTGTAAAGCCACTAATCTGAGCAAGCCTTCGAGTGCCCTCTCATTCATATAAATCAACATCTGCAGCCTCCTTCCTAAAATGGATGCCCTACAGGCCTTCACCAGCCAACACTGCCCTGACATCCTGTCAGTTGTCAAAACCTGGCTCACGCCATCAGTACCGGACCATGCAATCAGCCTTCCTGGCTACAACGTCTTTAGGCTGGATCGCCTCTCCAAAAGAGGCAGGGGCTGCGCTCTCTAACTAAAAGACTCCATACAGGGGCACCACATCATTACCTCACTCCAACCTACAACTGCTCAGATACTGCCAGTGAGAATCCTCCTCACAGCCCAAAACAAAACCCTCACTGTTGCCACCATCTACATCCCTCCCAAAGAACAGGGAACTGGTCTAACAGCTGTTCTTGACTATGTAAAGTCACTCCCACCAGACACCGAATCCATCCTCCTAGGTGACTTCAACATCAACTGGCCTGCAGCCGATGCTGGTGCACACAGGGATACCATTGCTGCGGCGAACCTCACACGAATGGTTGACTCACCAACTAGGAAAAATTACAGGACTGGCACCAGCACAGTCTTGGACTGGATCCTTACCAGTCACCCATCATGGATATCTAACACTAATGTTCTCCCTGACTCTCTCAGTGACCACTCCCCTGTTAGCTGCACCTGGTCAAATAAATTCATCAAACAACCACCAAAAACTATCACCAGCAGGGTTCTACCCCTTGGTCACCTTCCTCAACTCAAATCCCACCTCCTCCATCAAGACTGGTCCCCTATCTTCAATGCAACCAACGTAAACACTGCCCTTGACCACTTCATAAACATCTTCACTGTGGCCTGTGACACGTATGCTCCTATTAAGAAATGCAAGTCAAATCACTCAGTAACCCTTGGCTCACAGGTGACCTCCTCAGGATGCTAAAACAAGAGACCACCTATGGGAGCTGGCCAGAAACTCTGGAAGGCAAAACGACATCCAAAAGTACAAACGTGCCTGCAATGACTGCACCAAAACCATCCAGCAAATGAAGTCCGCCTACTATAAGCATGCCCTCACAAACTCCTGGGGCATGGTCAGGAATTCTGGAAGTACATAAAGGAACTCACCGGGAATCCACCCAAACGCTCCCCATCAATACTCAACATCAACGGAACCACAACCCTCAACCCAAAAACCATTGTGGATACTTTTAACAAAGCCTTTACCGACCTCAGCGCTGTCCTACCCCAGGACTACTTCAAAGATGGTGAAGCCCCTCTATCCACAATGAACACTACTCCCACCAGCTCCCCCCGCTTCTACTTCAAAGCAGTCAAGGCTCACCAAGTATGCAAATATGTTACCAAAGCCCTTGGTAAATCAAGATTCATTAATGACTCCCACAATCTCAAAATCCTGTCTCTCACACTTGATGAAGTGCTTAGTCCTCTGACCAGAATTTTCAACCTCTTCCTCAGCCTTAGCCAGTTCCTGGACAGATGGAAATCTGCCACTGTCACCCCAATCCATAAAAGTGGTGACAAAACTGCCCACGATAACTACAGACCTATCTCCCTACCCCCACTCTCCAAGGCACTAGAACGCATAGTCTTGGACCAGCTCACAGAATACCTGGATACGTACAACATCCTGTGCAAGCAACAACACGGGTTCCACAAAGGTCACAGCACCTCCACAGCCTTACTTGAATTCACCGGTGGCGCAATCCACAACGCACTTGACTCCAGTGAACTACTAGGCTCAATCTACATTGACTTAACTAAAGCCTTCGACACCTTCAGTCACCGCCTCCTGCTTGTCCAGCTTCAGAACACTGGGCTGTCAACTGACTCCACTGGCTGGTTTAAGAGCTACCTTGAAGAACGGTCCCAAACAGTAAGAATCACTGATACACTCTCAGACCCTAGACCGGTCCACTCAGGAGTCCCCCAGGGCTCCATTCTGGGACCCCTCCTCTTCAGCCTATTCTTAAACTCAGTACCGGACAGCTGCCCAGAACAAATAATATTCTCTACGCCGATGATGCTGTGATCCTCACCTCGGACCCTGATCCAATCCAATTACAAAATAAACTTCAGCGGGCATTCTCCTCCATCGAATCCTGGTTCCTAAATCATAAACTGCTTCTCAATCAGAAAAAAACAAGTCTATGGTCTTCTGCAGCCCCCCCAAAAAAAAAACAACTCCACCTCTCCATTGCAACTGAACAAGGAGCCATCCTAGTGCAAACACAATCGTTCAAGTACCTCTGCATCACTCTTGATCCCCACCTCTCATATGCTGTCCATATCAGCAATGTTGCAAGTCTGCCAATGCGAGGTTAGGCATATTATTCCGGTACAGGAAATGCCTAACCCCAGAAGCACTGTCAGTGGCCGTCCAAAGCTCCATCATCAGCATCATAGACTATGATCTTATCATATATGGGTCTGCAACTACCACTGCTCTCAAATGTATCGCAACCTCCCTGAATAAGGCCTGTCATCTCATCACTGGCTCACATCGCTGTACCCACACATGTGACTTTTATTCCCAATCTGGATGGCTTCAACTGGACAAATGCATAAAATACCAAACCTGCATCACGGCCAAGAAAATTATAATGGGGCTTGCCCCACCTGGTGTCTGTGCCCTCCTTAAGCCTAGACATAAGAACGTCACTACAAGGAGATCCAATTCCCATCTACTACATATCCCATGATGTCGCATGACCCAAGGACAAAGATCATTCACCTATCGGGCATCCAACTGGCTCAACTCTGTTGGCAGTGACATAGCGACCGCTCTAACACGTGGCCTCTTCCAGTCCAAGATGCGCCTCTCACTGCTTGTATCCTGCGATTGCCCATCTTAACATTTCCACCGTTCCAGCTGCACATGCCTCAGCACCCATCATTTACAATCAGTCTTTGCACCCCTAGTACCTTACCTGTCATATTCCCTCGACAAGGCCCCCTGGCTGCACTGTCTCCCGCCCGCCCACCTCCCCTGTATCTCCACTCCTGCCCCACCCCAACCACCTCCTGTACTCCCCTTACCCCTACCTCCTCCCCCTCAATCTCCTACTCTCACTCCCCCACCCACCCTCCTTCCCTTGTCTTGCTCATAGCTCAAGTCTTTGTACTGGTTATTACATGTCTGTAAGTCAATGACTATATGTTTGTAACTAAAAAAGATGACTGTTGCACATGCTGACGTGGAACCTTTGTAAAAGAGACTCGGCTCAAAGGTATTGTAATCCTAGATTGAAATAAATAAAAATAAATAAATAAAGCCTTACTGATGTCCAGATAGGCCACATTCACTGCTCATCCTTGATCCACCTACTTAATAACCCAGTCAAAGAAATCTATGAGATATGTTTGGCAATGTCTCCCCCCCTGTGAAACTGTGCTGCCTGGGGTCCTGCAGCCTATTTATTTCCAGGTACTCCATGATTCTCTCCTTTAGTAGGATTTCCATTAGTCCTACCCCCCCCCATTGATGTGACTCTGACTGGCCTGTAGTTGCTAGCCTCTTTTCTACTGCCACTTTTATGCAGAGGGATCATGTCATCCCTCCTGCAGTCCTCTGGAACCACCCCACTCTGCAATGAGGTACTGAATAGTGCAGCCAGAGGGTCAGTTAGCACTGTGCTCAGTTCTTCAGGATTCTTGGGTGAATCCCGCTTGGTCTCACTGCCTTATTCTCCTTTCAGCTTCCAATCCCTTCCAGACTCTCTTTACCGAGAATGGACTTGTGTCATCTCCCCCCTCCCCCTGGTGCTTGCTGCTGCATACTGGCCCATCCACCCACCCTCTACTGTGAAGGCCAAGCAAAAGTATTCATTTAAAATGTCAGCTTTCCCTGCATCTTCCTCTGCATAGTCCCTCCTTCTCCCCGCCCTCCTGATTCTCACTACCCCCCTTGTCTTCCTCTTTTCCCTCACGTATCTGAAAAAGGTCTTGTCCCCTTTTTTTAATTTCCTTAGCTATCCTGTCCTCTATTTGTGCTTTAGATGCTCACACCCTCCTTCCTGCCCTTATTTGCTTTACTAGAACTACCTCCCTATCTTCTTCCATCTGGGTCTCTTTGTACTTCCTAAATGCTGTTTAGTTCTCCTTTACTGCTTTTGCCACCCCTTGGAGAACCATAGCCATCACTTCCTCCTCGTCCTTCCCTGCTCACTTCCTTTAAAAAGCACGATGTTGCTTTGGCAATCCCCTCTTTAATTGTATTCCATTGCGTCTCCACTCCCCCTGGCCATCCCCCCATAGGGTATTTACTGAGGCAGTTTCCCACTTCTTTAAAATCTGCCCTCCTAACTTTAGTATCCCACTAGACCTGTGCCTATATGGGCAGACTAGATGGGCCTAGCGGTCCTTATCTGCCGTCAAAGTCTATGTACCACTTTGTGACCATGCCATTTGGGTTACTTGGAGCTCCAGCAAACTTTCAATGCTTCATGGACCAAATGTTTAGGCCTCACACTGAATACTACTCAGCACATTTAGATTATGTGGTAGTGTTCAGCCCTGACTGGGAGACCCACCTACAACACATTGAAAATGTCATTACAGCTATTAGAGATGCAGAGGTAACCATTAATCCTTCCAAATGTGCCACAGCAAATACCAAGACTAGGTATCTGGGATTTGTTATTGGGAATGCAGGGTTTTATTTAACTCTAAAAATTGATTAGCGTTTTGCTCATAAAAGTTCTAAAACATTGTGAAAATGCATACCACTTGCCTCACTGTGTTTAACAAGCATAACACTTCTACAAAATCTATATAAATGCTTTTTGTACAGTTAGTATTGTCCCAAGAAAAAAACTGCTAATCAATTATTTAAAACCCTGGAATGGACAGGTTAAACCCAAACTCAGCAAAGTTACTGCAATAGCTGATAGTCCCATCCCTACTACTAAAAAAACAGGTTAGTTCTTTTTTGGACCTAGCAGGCTATTATTGTCACTTCATACATAATTTTTTAACCATAGCCTGTTCCATTATTGACCTAACCAAGAAGAGATGTTCAAATAAAGTACAATGGTCTACAGAGTGTGACAATGCCTTCAGGGCCATCAAGGCCAGCCTCTGTTCCTACCCAGTACTGCGAAGTCAGAATTTCTCTGAACCCTTTGAGGTGCACACAGATGCATATGGGGCTGGTATTGGGGTGGTATCAACCCAGAGAATAGAAGGAGAAGAACACCCTCTGATCTATATCAGCCGTAAGCTTCATGTGAGAGAAAGAAGGTATGCTATGGTGGAAAAGGAGTGTTTAGCCCTTAAGTGGGCAATTGAATCTTTAAAATACTATTTGTGGGGAACTCTCTGTGTTGGTTACATCAAATGCGGGAAAAGAATCTGTGCATTATGCTCTGGTACCTGGCACTCCAGCCATATAGATTTTCTGTAACCCATAGGAAGGGCTCAGCGCACATGAATGCTGACTACCTGTCACACTATGAGGCGGGAGTAGAGGAAACATGATGTGGTGATACTGTAACAGTTGGAACATGGTGCATTTAGAGTTTAGTACAATACTAGATGCTGTTCTAGTCAGACCACATTTTAATGTTCTAGGGTAATTGAAGTCATTATAATGAATAACACCTGTATGGTAATATGACCTGTGTGTGACTTTAAAGTTTTTCTTCTTAGGGACCCTGGGATGGAGCTTCTGAGAGTGTGTGGGTAGAAGCTCCAACCCCTTCCAGGGATTAGGAAGGGTAACATGTTTTCACCTGTTCCCCTCTTATATGGCGAGGGGGGAAGAGTGTGACAGGTAACGACCCTGCCACAAAATATGGACCATGTCTCTTTCTCATAAAACTCTGTTGCAACAGTTCCTCTCTTTTCTTTGTGATATCCCTGTATTATTTCTAGTCTGGAAGGTTGGCCACCTTCGGGTGAATCCTCTTCCCTTTCCTCTCTTGAATCTCCCACTACCTTTCTTATATCTTCTTTTGCAAGGTCCGGAACAGGGAGGTTAATGTATAGTGACCTCCGAGTCTTGGGGGCATGCCAGTTGAATGAAACAAGCCCATGGATAAAAATATCGTACATGGCTAGACTGCCAGAATGTAAAATGAGTATTAAAATAAAGCCGGGACCCCTTGTATGTCCCCTGTATTGTTAGCTGCTTCCCCTGTCTTTATTTGTACTCCCTTTGTGGAGTATGGAGTAGAATTTATAAATAACGTATGGTAATTAGAATGACATTGTATACTGGTTGATGTTTATGTTCAAACTGACGTAAATTGATTGGAGGCAAGCAACTCAGATAACTTAAACTATGCAGGTTGCAAGCCGCTAAGCTTCTGCACGCAGTGAGGCTTGTGGCAAGGTGAAATATTAGCTGGGTTTACGTGCTACTTGTGGTGCTCCCTCTCTGTCTAATGTGACAGGTCCTTGTTTCTTCCCACAGCGTTTGTCACATGGACAGGACAGGGCTCTATAATAGATCCCCAAATTTAGAAGGGAAAAGGCAAAAGAGGAACCAAGGAGAGAAGGGTGCTTTGGGTAAACAGCTGAGTTGCTGTAATTAAATCCTCTCTGTCTCGTGTTCCTAGCCCCATGCATTCTGCGCACTGTGAGCCCATTTCTGGAGACATTCAAAAGTCTCCAACCAAGCCTGGCATTAGTCAGAGGTGGAAAAGCCTTGCATGGCTCCCCAAGGAAGATGTTCCTGTGCTTCAGGCTCCCTCCTTCATAGACGGAGGTTGGGTAAATAAATGCAGGAGAACAGGACCATTTTTAAACAGAGGGCCAAAATGAAATATTAGCCAATGGCTTGAAATTGCAGCCATCTGCATTTTTGCAACTACACCTCTAGCACTGCTATTATTCACACAAACATAAAAGAACAGCTTGTGCCTGCATATGGATAAATCAGGATTGTTCCCTGGTCCAGTGTTAAAAGAAATAAAACCTTTTTAAAGAAAGAGACCTTTTTTGGGCTATCTAGATTAATATGCCCCAATGTTTTCTCAGACCAAATGATAGAAACAAATAATGCAGACATTTGTGATGATATATGTTATAATGACCGGAGTTCTGCTTAGAGCTAATTTCAGCCTGTACTCACCAGGGAATGATTGTCAACTGGAGTCCCCTATAGGACAGCAGCGGCCCCTAGTGACCAGTTTATATACACAAACTGCTGTCACTCAAAGCCTAGTGGAAAGTTTCCCACTTTCATTGATTTCTATTTCACTCCTGAGAAGTCTTTCTAGTTATCAAATACATCACCGAAAGTGACATGTGCTTAGAAGACTCTCTAGGTTTATATGAATTAAAATGAGAGCTTAAATAAAACGTTTTAATAAAAAGTGAGTGATGCTGTGTCACCTGACCTCAGTAGGTGGGTTTATTAGGCTTAACTGGACTTCAGACAGGCAGATAGGGTCAGTGTCTGCTGACATGTGCAGATGAAGGACCAAGTGAGTCGAGTGCTGCGCTATGGAAGTGAAAACTAAGTGTTCACCACAGAGTGCCGATATTCATGATTTAAACCTTTGTTTTCTTTTCTGTTATTGTGCAAGAAGTATTGCAAGTGTTTATTTTATTTTCTTTTATTAAAAAAAAAAAGAAAAAATAAACATCCCACAAGACAAAAGTGAGTTGCACCTTATATCTGTGAGTTGATGTCCATCTGTTATCCCACACTTCCACATGCAGTTTCATAAACAGTTACATTTTTAAAACATTCTTGCAGGAAATAGTAACATCCTTATCTCAGAATGCTTCATCCTGATGGGCAGTAATGTATCTTACTGATATCTAAAATGCAGGAAAATGCACTATTTACAGTGATATTTTAAAACATTTCCTGGGGTACATGCCCCTCGACCCCCCTAACTTTGTGAGAATTTTTCCCCACCCCATTCACTGACTCTGCAAATGCCTCTGACCTGAACCAGTCAAGGATTGTTCTGATCAGACAACAGAACTTTCTCAGGGGATTAATAAGCTCACAATGATCTATAGTATCCAATGCTGATTACAAATGAAGGCTATCTTCCAAAGATAGCTCTCCACAAACCTTTTCCAGGAGGAGAACATTCATCATCCATTTCAGTGCAGTCTCAGGCTGGAAGTCCAGCTAGCAGTAGGAGCTGTGACCAGCACCAAAGCCTTATTTCTGTACATAAATAAAAGGAGAATGGTGAAGGAGGGGACTGAGACGCTGAAAACAGGGGAACTGGGATGGAATCTGTGGGAGATCCAGAGGCTATGGCTAAGATGCTGAGTAAATACTTATTATTAAGCTGAAGTTCATGTTCAACAATGTCCTATGATAAGTAATCAGTAAAACCTACCCAATCCATCAAGTGATGTTAATAAACAGTACAAAGTTAAATGGGCCTCTTTCTTGTCTGTTTCCCCTTTGGTGTTTTTTCTCTCAGAGGAAGGATTCAGCAGCTGTGTGCTCTAGATTAACCACAATACTCTTGCATTAGCACTCTTTCAACTGATTCACTCCTTTATGTTTCATCAGATAGGGGGACATCAACTTATCAGGGCAGACAGCTAGGCTTTCCATGCGCAATATCTTAGAGGAGCAGGGATGGTTCCTCATTTTCAGTTTAAAGTGAAAGTTAGATACAGAAAAAAATAAGGTTTGCCCTAAAAAGGGGTCTTTTTAAGCAGCATACTGAAGAACACAAGATACAGATACAGTATAATATACCTTCACTGGGACTGCACCCCTAACTTGACCAGGACAATAGTTTAACACTAATGCAGGCTTTTGTTGGTGTTCACGCCATCTACTGCAGTGCACTCTACCAGGGACTTTCATGTGGTCAGATCCACCATCTCTAGTTGGTATAGAATGTGGCAGCTAGGCTTGTCACCTTAGTAAGGAGAAGTGATCATATCACTGCAGTGCTACACTCTCTGCACTGGATTCTTGTAAGATGGCAGATAGATTTTAAGATTCTTCTTATTTTTAAGGACCTCAATGGACTGGGACCCCTGTACCTTGGTGAGCCTTTTATAACCCACCCTGATGTCCATGAGTTAGGCTCTACAGGCACGGGCCAGTTGATAATTCCAAAATCTAAGTACAAATTGGCTGGGGACTTCTCTGTAGCTGCCTCTTCACTTTGAAACAAACTATAGACAGATATTTGTTTTGCCCCATCTGCCACCATTTTCAAAGCAGATTGAAGACATTGCTGTTTAGACAGGCATTTACAGGTGAATGAAACAGCCATGGTTATCTGTATTGTTCATGAGTTCTAATAATCTTTAACATTGTTGTTCGGTTTTACTATCCTATGATGCTTTTGATTTGATTGTTGTCATGACTATGTAAGGCACTTTGGTTTTCTCCCTGTCTGTCTCTCTGCCTGTCTGCCTGTCTATTTATCAATTGTTCAATCGATTTATGTTTCAATCTATGTATCTATCTATCTATCAATCTATCGATCTATCGATCTATCGATCTATCTATCTATCTATATGTCTATTATTCACCAAGCTTATCAAAACACAGCACTACTTCTATTTAACCTAAGGGCATCATTTCCTAAAAGAAATTGTCATTATCTCATTGGGATATCAATTTTTAGAATAAGTCATTAATTTGTATTGTACCTATCAAAGTGAAAAATTACTTCCGAGTCTGACTCCTGCATGTGATGTTTAAATAGTGCTTTTTTTATATTGAAAATTTTGGCTTGCAGGTTTGGCTTTGAGGAAAAGAAATGGGAAAGTATCACTGGAATAGTAACGACTTGCACCAGGCTAAGTTTGATGTCCTAATTGTTCCTCCTATATTTCAAACAACTAAATATATGGGACTCAGGTCTCAGACACAACTTTATAGTTTGCAAAAGAAGGTACAAGGAGACACCTCATATTGTACTGATCCAAAAAATTGCAATGCAGAGAAGTATATATTTTTCCCAAATCCACATATGCAAATGAAGAAACCTAGATGTTACTATGTGCAACAAAAGCAAAACAAAAAAAAAAATGGTTTGCAGATAGTAGCAGCTCGCAACATTATCACAAACATGTATGCAAGTGGCACTAATCCATGCACATACATGTATGAAGTAAATTGTGGTGTAAGAACATCTCCCACCCCCACTGACCTGTACTTTATGGCTGCTTCAAACCTGCCAATGAATTTCTTTGGTGTGTTCCTTATGGTCTCCCTGGTATGATCCCCACACAAGCCAATCTTCTGGGTAGACCAGTGGATCACCCCTCTCTAGCCCAGGTCACTCACACATGTACAGTACTTTCCTCATTGTCTGTCACCGAATGCAGTCTTCCAATGTTCTACACACTTGGCATGGCACTCTGCTTCCCTCCAGCAGAACAAAATAATTAGTGGTATTTAGGGGGCATTGCAAAAGTGCTGTGCTGAGTGCAATGGAAGTAGTTGGCACTGAGAATTACACAACATGCCATTTACTTGCTTACTGTGCCCCCTTTCTTGCATCAGTCTACTTTGATGCCCACTGACTTGAATGGGCCCTCTGACCCCCTATGAGCATAGGTTGAATGGGACAAAACAAGGGACTGGCAGTAAATCATTTTGCAATGACTTACTGCCAATCACTAGCAACTGAGAATTGGGTCTATGTTATCTTACTTTAAGTGACCATCCCAACAGTGAAGGCAATCTGATGTTACAATTATTATATAGAAAATGTATTTATTTATCAGAAGATTCAATGATATCTCTGAACACAAGTGCTCTTTTACAAAGGTTCCACATCAGAGATACAAGTTTTACAACATATTTTATAACAGAATTACAGTAGATGTTCCAATTATGTCATTAACAGGGTGAATGAGCACATTCCAGAGTGAAAGCTTGTTTAAACAAAAACAAGAAACATCAAAGCTGTGCAAGTGTAAAGGTGATTGAACTAGAGCAGGTTCCAGCAGCAGGCTGCTAGAGAGACAGCCAAGCACAACAGTAATGAATATGACTAGTTCAGCAACACATTGCACTGAACTGCTAGGACAGCCAACAAGGATTTTATGAACTGGGCAAACTGGTTTTATGTAATAAGGGTGATTCCTTTTCTCACAGAACATAAAGTTCGAACCAAAGGCCCGACACCAAAGGGTGACCAACACAAAATTGAGCATACAAACAGTGGCGGTCACTCACTGTTTAGCTGAGGCAATAACAAAATTATTTTTTATCACGGGGCCCCTACACCCAATAAAAGATTATCAACTCCAGAGTGCGGACTTAGAAAAATTGCAACAAAAAACAGGAAAAAAGTTTGTTCCCCACAGAACCTGAACCCAGGTCCACCAGCTCTATAGGCAGTTGCTCTAGCCACTACGCCAAATGGCCAGCTTAGTTGGGCTTGACCACAAACCTTCCTATATCCTGCTTTAGCGAGTGTAGCTCACTGCTACACTCTCTTTACAGGATATCTCGATGCCTTGCACCAGTTGCTCTAAATACGAGTGGTATTATTGAGTCACTCATATTGAGCCACTCAATAATACTCGCTCATAACATTGTACACTGGGCAAACCTGGGAAGGTTCAACATGGATGCCAGCAGTTCATTTAGCCAGCCTGCAGCCCTACAATCAAAGGAACACTTATTTATTCATTTACTTATTGCTAGGATTATAATACCTTTGAACCAGAGGTCCTTTTACAAAGGTTCCACGTCAGATACATTCAGAAGTTGTACTTACAAAATTTGGATTTTACATTACAAGGTAGGAGGATAACAATTAACAAATGACAATAGATGTATAAACACTCAGTTACATACTAAAGGGAATATCACGCTGACTGGTGTATAAAGTAAGTTACAGTAGGAATACAGTCCTTAAATACAATTGCATGAGTGGCAGGATAAGAAAATGGGGTTGGGGGGTGCAGTCAGCTAATATGACTTTGTCAGCCAGGGCTCAGAGAGAGAGAGAGAGGATTAGCAAAAAAGGGAAAGATAAGAAAAGGATAATGAAATAAAAGAAGATAGAGAACAAAAAAAGGGGGGGAGTAAAGTAGGCAACCGGTATCAAGCAGAACAGCTGAGTTCTGAAGAAAGAAAGTACATTCCTGGCCAATCTCCTTGTGCTGTAATGGTTAGACACTGTGTGGAAACAGTTTTTTGCACAGGGGTGTTAGGCCCATCAGTGCTTTCTTGGCTAGAAGACAGGTTTGAAACTTTATTCTACTTGTAAGGGGTAACCAGTTGGTTAGTGAATAAAGGTTACAGCTCTGGGTGCACTTGTCAGCCCCTAACACAAAGTGGCAAGCTTTATTACATATCACCTTGATGCTGTTTAAAATAGAGTCACAGGCAGCTGCATACTGTCGATAGGGAATCCGTACTCCACTAGGGCCATGACAGAGCTGGACACAATCAGTTGCCTAGCTTCTGCAGTAATGTTGTTCTGATTTCTAAATAGGGCACCAATCCTTTTATTTACTGAGGACGCCAGCTTGCCCACATGGGGGGCAAAGGATAGAGTGTTGTTGAGCACTACCCCGAGATGTTTGAATGTCTCTACCTGTAACAGCATTTGATCTTCGCTGTTGAGGATGACAAGGGGGAAGACCTTTCTTTTCAAGTGATTACTGGTAATAAGCATTTAGATTTTTTTCTTGACTTACAGTATTTCTCAGTGTGTGGTTTGTTAGCTGCCCTGTAAACAAGATCCTTGGCATCTTACTTTTATGGATCTGAGTGCCTACTTAAGATATGGTTCTCCTTTTTCTTAGTCATCAGTCCATAGTAGCAATCCAGCCAAAATATAAAGACTGTGTAGACAAAATTAAAGTTCTGTGGAATGAAAATACCTATTCATTTCAGAAATACAAGAATGCAGTTTTCTATTTTAAATAATCATCCCAGCTGCTGAGTCTCTGTCATTATTCAGGAACAGCTGTTCACTGCATAACATTTTTGGGAGAACAACTAGCAGGCCCACAGAAGCAGCAACTAAGGGTGTGCAAGTAATGAATAATGTTTTCTGAATACCACAAATAATGAGCTATTTATTATTTGGAACTGAATAATTCATAGTATCCACTTGGTATTACTATTTGAGAAGTTAATGATGAAAACATAAAACAGTAAATAAAATAACCCCTTCTGACCCTCCCCAGGTAACTGTGGAGGGGTTGTGGTATAACAGATGGACCAGACACCAAACTTCAGATTCAACACACAATCTCTCTGTGATGTTTATTCAGAATACAGGAAGTAAGTTTCAGCAATAGCATATTCCTCCTTCAGTACATCAGTTTGCAGCAACAGACTATGAATGTCCTTTCTCTGCACTTAGCCAGCACCTACTGACATTGATCTCTGATCTAACAACTTTCAGTGAAAACCCTTCATCCCTGTGTGGGCCCTGTTTGCTTGGGTAGTGGGGGCTCAAAAAGAAAAAAAAACAAGCTAATAACAAAGAGCCTCAGTGCAGAAACACTGAAAAAAAAGGGTTACCCCAAAGGGCATTGGCAACAAATCAAGTTTCAAAGAAATACAACTACATACTTACTTCCATAATGCAAAGCATCATGGGATGTATACTAATCACCATGAAATTTCAGACTTGTTCCGTTTACAGCAATTTACATGCATTTTAAATAGCACAACTAACTTAATTTCTATAATAGTTGCCTAGTACTTTTTGTCATTATCAAAAACACCTAGTGCCATGGTATTTTCAACATTTACAGGTTTCATAAACATAAGGTATATTATGACATAGTGCTATTACATACTAAATCCAACAGTGATAAACACAACCTGTTTTACATATACTTGGAGGTCACAACAACAACCTCCCTGTACGAGGACCTGAGAAGGAAAAGGACAATTAAGGAGGCCACAATAACATAGTCAAGAAAGGGGAGGGGGTGCCCATAGGTGGCCAACCTTATGGACTAAAAATTGTAAAGGATAGATTAGGCTAAGAAATAGAAGAACTGTTGCAACAGATTTAAGAAAAGGTCAGTCCTCAAGAGTGGCAGGAGCTCCCTGTCACATACCCCCACCTTAAGAGGGAAGCGGTTATTGTAGACTGCTTACCACCTTCCTGTCCCAGGAAGGAATGGAGCTTCCACCCATACATCTTCAGAAGCTCTGTCTCAGGGTCCCTGGGGTCTCACATTCAAGTTCCATACTTACATCTCTGACCTTCAACAGGTAACATCCCAGGAACACAGGAAACAAAGGAATATCCTGCTCAGTCAGGGGGTCCTCCTCAAATGGAGACCACAAAAAATCCTCCTGTGACTCTTTATCCAAACTGTCCAGCAGGGACCTCTTGAGCACCTGGCATTGGTGTTCTGCCTCTCTGCATATTCAGTCTTCCACCAGCCATTGCCCACTCATCCAGTGGATCAACGTCATCAGGGTCTGCAGCTCCTGGGTGTTGTCTGTGCACTTCCGGTCTGCCTTGAGCCCACTGTAGCTCCTCATCCTCTTTGCATCTCTTCATTGTCTTCAGGTTAGGCCATCCTCTGAGCTGCCAGGTCCAGTCCAGGTAGCAGCTTCTCTCCATCTGTCATCCATGGTTCTGGTCAGAACTCCATGGACTTTCTTCTCCGGCAACTCCTGGTGCATCAGTCCACCTGGGATATCTGGGTGATATCCACCAGAAAACATCCCTCTTCAGCCAGTCCAGATGCTTCCAACAAGTTATCCTACTTCTGACACCAAGTCTGTGGAGGGGTTGTGGGATAACAGATGGACCAAACACCAAATTTCAGGTTCAGCACACAAGCTCTCTGCGATGTTTATTCAGAATACAGCAAATAAGCTTCAACAATAGCATATTCCTTCTTCAGTACATCAGTTTGCAGCAACAGATGATGAATGTCCTTTCTCTGCACTTAGCCAGCACCTACTGACACTGATCTCCGATCTAACCACGTTCAGTGAAAACCCTTCATTCCTATGTGGGCTCCGTTTGCTTGGGTAGTGGGGGCTCAAAAGGAAAAAATTACAAAACAAGCTAAAAATAAAGAACCTCAGTGCAGAATCACTGAAAAAAGTGTTACCCCAAAGGGCATTGGTAACAAATCAAGTTTCAAAGAAATACAACATCATACTTACTTCCATAATGCAAAGCATAATGGACTATATGCAAATCACCATGAAATTTCAGACTTGTTCAGTTTACAGCAATTTACATGCATTTTAAATAGCACAACTAACTTAATGGCAAAATGTACTAGGTGGCTATTGTAGAAATTATCAAAAACACCTAGTGCCATGGTATTTTCAACATTTACAGGTTTCATAAACTAAGGTATATTATGACATAGTGCTATTACACACTAAATCCAACAACGATAAACACAACCTGTTTTACATATGCTTGGAGGTCACAACAATAACCTCCCTGTACAAGGACCTGAGCGGGAAAAGGAAAATTAAAGAGGACACTATAGCATAGTCAAGAAAGGGGAGGGGGTGCCAATAGGTGGCCAACCTTATGGACTAGAAATTGTAAAGGATAGATTCAGCTAAGAAATAGAAGAACTGTTGCAACAGATTTAAGAAAAGGTCAGTCCTCAAGAGTGTCAGGAGCTCCCTGTCACAATAACCAGTGCTAGCCCCTTGGTAACCCCTTCCCTCTTCTCTGTTATTCATTAAGGTTCACTAAGGTCATAGGAAGGAGCAGAAGGCATGGCCCAAGAAAGCTCCTATCGAATTAGTTACTTCCTGCCAGTAACCAATGGTCAAGTCTATATTTGTAAGTAGACTTGATATTACCGATGACTACTTTTAAAGGGAGTGAATTCCAAAGTCATACCACTCTTAAAGAAAAATAATTTCCCCATCTGACTGTGTTAAACCTTGGTTTTGATAGTTGCAAAAGATGCCCTCAGGTATCCACTGTAATATGTTTAAAGTCCAAGCCAGTATCAGACATGAGTTGTTGGTCTCTTAGGATATCCCAAACACACAGTAAATCTCCACGAAGCCTTCTTGTTTCTAAGGACATCAGTTTTAGTGATTGTGGCCTGCCATTATAATTCATATTTCTCAACCTCTTTGTGTGCTTTGTTATTTTTCGTTGGACCCTCTCGATCCTAGCTTTTTCATTATTATGGTATGGATTTCACAATTGTGAACAGAAGTCAAGATGTGGGCAAACATATGCTCTATATAGGGGTAGTAAAACAGAGGGTTCTTTTGATTTAATATTTCTTCTACTAGCCCACCATATTTTATTTTACTTATTGATCATTTCTGATATCTGACTACTGAAAGATAAATTACCATCAATAGTAACCCCTGAATCCCTTTCTTCAGCTGATTTCTTAGTGTTTCCCCTCCAAGGGTATAATTGTGCTTTGGAGTTCTCAATCTAAAATGCAGTACACTACATTTCTTGGTATTAAAAGTCATTCCCCATGATTTCACCCATTGAGACAGAGTATTTAAATCTTCCTGAATGTTAGCTATGTCTGATATGGAATTGCAGGGACCTCCTGTTTTGCAGTCATCTGCATATTTTACTACTCAACTGTGTAAATTGTTGGAGAGGTTGGCTATAAACAGCTGAAATACCACTGGTGCCAAAACTGAGCCTTGGGGGACCCCACTCATGACTGGCCTAGATGTTAAGTAGTGTCCATCCAAGACTACTTTCTGTGAGCGACCCACAAGCCAGTTTCTTATCCACTTTTTTATCCTAATGTGAATGTTCATATTGTCCATTTTTTCAAATAAGTCCCAATGAGGCACTGAATCAAAGGCCTTCTGGAAGTCCAGAAAGATACCGTCACACGAAGACCCTTGATCCAAACATTTACTTATCTGTTCATAAAAACTTATCAGGTTTGTTGTAACTGAACATCCTTTGGTAAAACCATGCTGATTCATATCTAAGGTATTTTGTTCAACAAAGAACTTATCTTTTATCAAGCTTACCATGATTTTACCTATTATTGGGGTAAGGTGTATGGGGCAATAATTATCAACATCATTTTTTGCCCCTTTTTTGAAAATTGGGATTACATTACCTATTTCCCAGTCTTCTGGTGGTTGCTCAGCCTTGATACTTTCATCATAAATGATTTTTAGAGATATTATTAAATACCCTTTCATAAGATTGATCATGTCTCCAGTAATCCCATCAGGCCCTGGTGATGAATTAGTTTTGACTAAATTCAATTTCTTTCCTATTTCTTCTAATGAGAAGGTTATGTCTGGGGCAACAGTGGTATCTGTAATAATTTGTTTTGATCTTTGCTCTGAGAATACCTTGCAAAAGTGCTCATTTAAAATATTAGCCATTTCCTGGGGAGTGGTAATTAATTCATCTTTAATTAACAAGGGGCCTACTTTACACTGGGGCTTTTTTTAGCAATGTATATAACTAAAAAATTCTTTACTATTTGATTTAGTAGCCTGCTCGGCAATAGATTTTTCAAATCATATCTTTGCCTTTCTAATTGCTAATTTACAATTGTTTTCAGCATGCTTGTTGGTTTCCCATCTGGATTTGTTTTTTTATTTGCTGATATTTTTTATGAAGCTGATTTTTCTTCCTTATCAATTTTCTTAAATTGTTTGTTAGCCATTTAGGAGTTGCTCTGTTGTTTTTATGTTTCTTGATTTTAGGTATGACTTTATGTGCTGCCTGTAGAATTACTGATTTAAATGTATTCCATTTATCATTTACTGTGCCTTCATTTAACCAATCTTTCCAGTCGATGTTAGATAATTCTTCCAGCAGTTTAACTTTATTTGTCTTCTTACAGAGAAACAATTCTGTTTTGGATGTGTACTATCACCGAGCGGTGCTTCGATTCTACAGCTGGATATTATAATATTTTCGGACCACAAAATTATATTTAAGATATTTGAGGTGTGTGTGGGATTCGCTATAAACTGTCGCATACCCAATTAATTGCAGAGTGTTAATAGTTTCTCATTCATTGAAGTACTAGCTGAATGGAGTGCACAGTCGATGTCGTTAAAATTAAGATCTCCCATGATTAGAACTTTGTTCAACTCTGCTATAGTTTCAATTTCCTTAAAGATACTTGAGTAACTTCTATATTAGAATTAGGTGGTCTATAGCAGAGACACACAGTAAGCATGGTTGATCTTTTAGTGCTAATACTCACCCATACAGTCTCTGTGAAGGAAGATGTTTTTATTTTATGAGTAATTTCATTGGGCTGAAATGCTGAGTTAATATACAGAGCTATATCTCTCCCCCCCCCCCATTCTATCTGATCTATTTAAATGAAAGCGATCAAAACCCTCTAGATTTTTGCCCCATAGTTCGTCTCTGTGCCACCATGTTTCAGTGACAGCTATGCTATCGGGCTTTTCCATATCGCAGATAGTTCATAGTTCATCAAAGTTATTTATTCTACTACAGGATAAACACATCTGTATGCTGGCACTGTGCTTAGAGAAGAGGATACATTTTTGTAGCTGTACCTCCTGCATTGCCAGACCCTCTCAATCCCCAAAGTATCATATTTTACATAGTGGACCCCTCCTGAGCCACAGTTCATTATCTGGAGGTGCAACAGCAGGTAGAATCTGGCACACCGCACTCTTGTGATTGAAAATGTAGTTATCTATGTAGCACCAGGTTGTACATTAGTGATAGACTAGGATACCTCATGATGTAGAGTTTCCAGTTGCCTTGGAGGTGCAACAGGTAGTGCAACAGGAATGATATTCCACATGGCCTGGATTCAAGTCCCAGCTAAGGCACTTATTTCTTTCTCTCTTCTGTTGGTTTGGGTTCCATAAATGTGATCACCACACCCTTATGACTGAAAATGTAATCATGTGTGCAACACCTGGTTGTGCATTAGAGAAAGATTAGGGTGCCTCAGGATGTCCTAGTTTCCAGTTGCCTTGGTGGCGCAGCTGATAGTGCAACCAGAATGGTATTCTGGGCAGCCTGGGATCAAGTCCCAGCTAAAGCATTTATTTCTTTCTCTCTTCTTTATGTTTAAAATCTGGCTAAAGCATTTTCTCCCCTCCCACAGCCTGTCTGCTCCATTAGAAGTATATGTCAGGCAGTGGAGTAAGGGGGTAAATCAGCCTTCACCCCTTCCCTCCCAATTGCATGCCTGCTTACTCTACTGACTGAGAGATACTTCTAATGGAGTGAGCATGCTAAAAGGAGCAGAAGGACTGACCTAGTCAGAGTTTACCTACCATTGGCTCACTGACATAATTGACCCGGTGTCAAGAGGGGGACACCATGTAAAATATGATAATTTTGGGACAGGGAAGCTGGAGTAGGGAGACGGTAAAACTAAAAAGATATCATCACTTCCTGGCATGGAGCCAGGAGCTGACAGTTTAAAAAAATCTGTGGTGGGGCAACAAGAAAGGGGGGTGGAAAAAGCCTGGGAGATGGGGTGACTAAGACACTAGTACTGACTACCGGGGGGGAGGCTTTTTAAATGCTTTTTGCCAGTCATCATCAGTAATGCAGTTCTCTACACTGAGAGGCTGGTCAATAGAAATAAGAAATATAAGTCCAGAAAAGACAAAATAAAAGATAAAATGATCTTTTGATACATGAATGAGATAAAGTAATCAGAATCCACTGGACTGGGATATAGTAAATGTGTGACTAGCTATCACTGTATGGGAGATAATAAACGTAAAGAAAACCATGAAACAAAAATTGTTAATCTGTCTGATGAAGCAGTAATTTTACTGTGAACCATTGATTTATCTGGCTAACTGATTAATAATGCAAGTCAAATGCCTTTTTTATTTATTTTTTTGTTTGTTTTTTATATTACTCTTTGGTAACCAGGTAAGGCCCACTAGGCACAGGTGCCTGTTTTCAGGGACGACCTGGGAGCACTGGAGAGGTTGAGTGATTTGTTTAGAGTCACACAGCATGCAAGTGGAGATTGTGGGAATCAAACCCAGGTCTGCTGGATGTACCAAGCTCATTCACAGCTCATTACTCTAAGCTCTAGGCTATACTGCCAGCTCATTTTGGTGGGGCAGCGGGCAATTCGTGCATGTCCCCCCAGAGCACTTCATAAGAACACATGCCCACTGCATTCTCCAAATGCCCATTGATTGGCTTGCTGCCATGCAGTGCTTTGCTCTGCTTCTCCTATCTTTTTTGCTGTGCCACTGTTGCTTGGTGCATCCTTGCTTTGGTGCTTGCTGCTTTTCTTGGTGGCCTCACTGTGACTCAGTTCTGCAGTGCTGTTTTTTTCTCTGCCACCACTGGCCCATGCTCCTTGGCGGCTTCTTGGTCACGCTTTACCTTTCTGTTTTAGGGTCCATGCTGGGCTAGCTTCCTCCTGCTCCAGGCTCCTCTGGGCTGTGGTTCACCTGCTTGCTTATCTCATTGAATGTATCTCATTGACCCAACCTTGCTGCCCTACCTTTGGGGTTCCTGCTGAAGGTGGGCCATGATCCTGATCACTTTGCAATACAGAGTGGTTTTGAGAAGCTTTTCAGAAAGATTCACCTGAATGAATTCTTTCCTAGCCAAGCACCAGGAATAATGGGAGGCAATGACAACACCACAATTGAGGATGGAAGTGTGCATATGGTTAGGAACACAATAGAGATTGCCACTGTTACCTCCTCTTTACCGGAATACATTGCACAAAGTAATGTCTCACAAGCTTATCATGGGACTGACTCTAATGAGTCCTCAAGTACCCAGAATTTACATACTCTGGAACATTTGGAGGACTTATTGAATAATGAGCTCCCAGACTCTTCTGTGTCCAGTGACTCTGTATAAGACTCTGTGAGTAGTGGTTATATATCTGATGCAAGTGGGCATAATACTTCTATAATTGGAAAAAAATTATTTAGGAGTAAATCACAATTCTGTCTCTCAACACTTAACCCATCACCACATACGTACTTTTGAGAATGTGGTCCTCAGAAAGGTCAACAAAGTAAATGACCGTTCAGGTCCTGACCGTTATATTAACATCACTACTGAGGACAGATCGGTAGCAGACACCCTTGAAAACTTGAAGGCTCAGTCTTCAAACCAGCTAGGAGTGGGAACATTGTAGTCATACCTGAATGTATGCATAAACAGTGTGCCCTAAACCTTCTCCAGAATGATTTGAATGGTTCCATGTCATAATAGCAAAATAATTACGGTGACTTGCAACTCAGCCAGTATATCTCACCGAACACAATAGTGGTACTACACCAACCTCAGCAAGTGCCAATAGAGTGATGGCAGTGCCTACTGGGTCAGTATCTTGCATGCTCTGCTGCACACGTCAAAACCGTGCACCACAAACAGCATGATCAGGAACAGCGAGAGGGTGCAAAACCATGAAAGGGTGTATGTGCAGTAATGCACCCTCTCACTGTTCCCAGGCAGAGGATAAGTCCTCTGCTGGGAGGAGGGACGGGTGAGCAGCTGCCGTGGCTCGACGGGATGAGCCACAGGCAGCAAGGGAGGCAGTGCGTCTGGGGGCTGGGTTTTGATTCCCAGTCCCAGACGCATTAAATTTTTTTTATTTTTTGCACTGTGTGTGATTGTAAGTGTTAACCCCCCCGAGTTGGTTATTTAAGTTGGAGGGTTCAGGGGCGTAGCCCCCATAATGGGGGGTGTGGAGGCAGAGCCTTCACACAAGACATGCAATAATCAAGTTGGCTTTGCTCTTTCATCCTGAGATGATACCTTCCCCATTGTCTTTTTACTTGAGGGTCTGATTTATGTGTTAGTGGACCCCCTACCTCCAATTGCCCATCCTGGCTATGTTTAAGCCTTTCCCTGGTGTCTAGTTGGCCCCCAACCCCCTGACTGATTGCCAACCATCCCACCTGCTAAGTGCACTCTGCTCTAGACCCCCCCACTCCATACACCCATCTTAATCACCAGCTTTACCTCAAATAAAAGTGACCAGCACAGCCCTCTGATCACCTCCTTGGCCAACTACTGTCTGACTATCAATAAGCGTAATTGTGAGTATTGTAGAAGCAAGTGTTTCTTCAGTACACACAATTGCACTTACTGACTGTCAGATCGAAGCTGGATGATGAAGAAGTGCATGTAAGGCTGCGCTAGTTGACATCATTTGAGGTAAAGCCAGTGACCGGGGTAAGGGAGGGTGCAGGGCAAGGGCCCTTAGTGGGTGGGAGGGTATAGTGTTGACAACTGTTTGGAAGGAGGTGGTCCAATAGACACCTGGGAAAGAATAAAATACAGCCAGCATGGGTGATTATGGTGTGGGGGGACCACTAGGCACCAGGGATTACAGTTCTCTACTCTGCCATACAGCCTGCATGGCCACTAAGGGGCTATGCAGAATGCTAATGAGCCCATAATGGGTATGCAAATGGTCCCTTAGTACCTTGCATGCCTAATGGACTATTTAGCATAGTAGAACTAAATATAGCCTACATTAGCCCTGGAACTATACCTTTCTGGGCAGTACATCTCCAGCTGACTCCCCTGTGGGCCATTTCACACTTGGGCCATGTCAGTGCAGCACGTACTGTACACTATATGCTGCGCTGGCATGGCTCCATGCTTAAACAGCACGCTTTGTTGGAGCATGCTAACTGAATATTGTTCAGGTTCAACCATGCACTACCTGCCCCACAGTCCTACTGGCTGTTGCACTAACAGCCATGCAAAGGCAGCTCACAGGTGGTAGCCTATTTACTGTAAGTTGCCTTTGCATGGATTTTTGGTTTTGTTTATCAATGCACATTTAAAGAGCTGCTGATGCCTCAAAAAAAAATTTGAAAAACATAATATTTAGGTACAATTCAGCCTGCATTCCTTATGTATTCAGTAGGCTTCTCCTCCTCATTATGTATTACTGAGAAATTTGCATGGAAACATGCTCTATATCCCTTAGAGTTATCTGCCTCTTTTGCTTACTCCCTGCTTTCATGTCATAGTCCTCTGTTGTGACATCAAAATCTGTTGCCATGGGAGTAATTTTGATGTCACAAGTAGAGTATTATGACCTCAGGTAGGGAGAAAGCAATAGGAATAGATGAACTGTTCAGGAGCAAAGATCCCATTTTCATGCAAATGGATTCAGTAATAAACAATGGGGATGAGAAATACAGAACAAATGTGAACTACAAGCTGAACTGTGTCTAAACAATATGTTTTGTTAAATTTATCCTAATGGCTTCAGCTGCTCTTTAAATAAAGACTGATACTTTGTTTACCATAGATCTGTTGTGTGAATTAGCATTTTTGGCTATGAAGTGGGAGATAAGTGCTCTCTCCTATTTTCATTCAAAATTTTTTTTTTCCATTCAGATTTTTTCCCTCTGAGCCCTGGCAGGGGCTTCGGCCCACCAGAGAAGGACTCCCTCTCAGGTGCTGCTGCTCCCACACTTGCCAACTCTGATGATTCCCCCACAGCCTGCCCCCCATGGCAGGGCCAGGAAGGTGGTGCCCCTTCCTGGAGACCCAATGCAGAGGTTGGAGTCAGCCCTCGGGTACAGCAGACCATCATGGAGCCATGCCAGGCTCCTTTTCTCTTTTTCTCCCGTCCCACCTCCCTACCGACATGGCTGCATCTGAGCGTGCCTCCCAACCCGTATCACCCTCCAGTCACCACCAGAGGGCGATTGGCAGGTGGGATGACATGGCACCCTCCCCCCCGAGAGAGGAGAGCAGTCCTCCAGATGCTCAATCCTCTCTCCCCCTGCAGACTCCCGGCAGCCCAGGCTCGTTCCCGAACCCAGGTCGCCAGCATGGCACCGGGTGTAGCGACCAGCACCTCAACCTCCAGTGCCACTGGACTGAACCATTTTCATTAAAATTAAGCTATTCCCACAGCCCTGGCATCAACAGGAGCAGTACCATGAGTGCAGAGTGAGAACAACAGGATAAAGCAGGAGGCAAAGACAGGACAGTAACAGGTGACGAAAGAGTAACAAGTTAAAAGAAGACAGATATTGCAAATCAGTCTGTCAATGCAATTGAATTGTACAAATAACTGAAACAGAGAAATCATGCTCACTCAAAATATAGCACAAGCAACATAAGAAATGTATGAGCTGATGACACCTTTTATGCAGAAACGTGAAGGATGGATTCAGATGTACAAGAGCTAACACAAAAATAGTGTAACTAACCAAAAGTTGGCTGCTAGTGGACCATTCATCTCTGAAAGGCCACTGAAGGGGGAAGAGGCAAGAACAAGGTTTTACAAACTTTGTATGGCTCATTTGCATACTTTCCTAGAAGGGAAAAGTTGAGTCCGGCCCACCGGCGCAGCGGTTGGTTTTCCGCTTGCGACGCCAGCGACCAGGGTTTGGGAATGGATCCAGGTCATCAGAGGGCCGGCCGGGGGGAGAAGGATCAAGCATCCCCAGGACTGCTCTCCTTCTCCAGGGGGAAGGGTGGTGTGTGTGCAGTGCAGGAGCGACACCTGGCAGAGGTTGGGTCCTTGCCATGCACCGACACAAGCAAGAAATTCTGGGGTGGGACAGATGCAGGACATCATTGCACGTCCCATTTCCAGCTTACAGGGAGAAAAAAATACACTACTCGGCCGTCTCCATGACGTCCTGTCCTCGAGCTTCAATTAGCCACCCAGCCAGCTCTCCCAATCAGTCACTAAGATCGCAGCACTGGTGTCCCAACAGTGCGAGACCCTGCTCTCTGGGGGCAAGTCAGGGGTAACCGGAGGCGCGGCAGATATGGGTGTATGGAGGCTGGGGAAACTGTGACCAGGGCGAGAGCGACGACTGAGGCAGGGCCAAAAAGATAGAATTGAAGAAGGGAAAAGTTGAATTGGTTGATTGCTGGACATTACACAGTGAGTTAGAAAAATCCTGGCTCCTGTTTGGTCAGATGGCATCTTTACCCATGGCTGGTAAATCCTACCATAACCCATAAGTAAAGTGGCAGCAAAACTGTTTACATAAACTATGTTTCTAAATCAGTACACTATTTTCACTTTCATTAAATCATTTCAGCTGGCCATCTTGCTTTCGCACAGCAGAAAAAAGCTATCAAACATTTTCATTAAAACTTTGGATTTACTGTAATTTTACCTGGAAAACTGTTCCAAATGATAGCTAAGCCAGAAGTTGATCAAAATATGTCTGAAAATGCCTCTCCTAATGGTTCTAACCAGATTGTAGAATCTGGATATTTGACAGAATGTCCTCCCATAAACACTACTACCCAGCCCATTGCACAAGCCACACATTCAGTCAAACAGCCACCACATCAGCTAATGCCCAATCACTTTATCCCTCAATGTGTTTTTTTAAATGTTTTTATAAGCATTTTGGCTACACTCACCCACTCTCCAGCCCAGCACATTAGTTGCCCCAACTCAGTCCCTTTACATACTAACAAGAAGTGGTGCAGCTACAGCTTCTCTGTTACACTGTGCTCTCTCTCTCCTAACAACTGATCATCCTGTCCCTTGATGCTCTCTATCCACACACTGAGCTCTCTGTCCTGGCTCACAAGATCTAAACAAGCATTTGTCAATGCCGAATGTTGTCTCACTGGCATTGGCATTGATAGTGCCAGAGTTAGAGATGCATAATAGGAATGACAGTGAAGTATTGAAGTGACGCAAACGCCACCCCCACCCTGTAGAGCTCGACAGGCATTGGGGTGTGCCTTTGGGTCGTCAGCTATAACGCTCATGGCATTGTACCTCACCGTACCCTGTAGACACTGACAAGTGTCGTGGTGTTCTTTGGGGTCTTTAGGCATTATACTTACCCCATTCCATAAGGAAATATGCTGAGTTGGGTGCAGTATAGGAGAATGGGGTGAACTTTGTGGCCGAACAGTGCAAGGCACACCACGATGCCTGTCACTGGCTGCATGGTGAGGGTGGGGGTGGGGGTTGAATGGCGTGAGCATTACAGCTGATGATCCCAAGTCATACCCCTGATGCCTGTCAGTCTCTCCAGGGTGGGGTGCTACAGTTGGAAACCCCAACACCACAGGCATGTGTTGGTATTTTCACTCCAAATTTTCAACATGGGCTTTTTGTGAGCCCACCTCATGAAAAGCGGCACAATCAGTTTGTTAGCTGAAAGGTGGTTTTGCACAGTGGCTATGCCATTTGGCAACACATGGACGAAAACACATTTTGGGCAGGATGTGGAAAATGACAACTGTATTGTTCATGAGGAGGCATAAAAAATGGCAGCATTGAAAAACTGGAGTGAAAATATGAAAAATTGGTGAAGTCATGAACATGCATAGAAACTGCACAACACACATCCGTAACCCAATTATTTTGGGGAGTTTGTTAGCCACATTTTTAACATAGGCATTTTGGGACCTCCCCTCATGAACAGTGGTGCTGTGATTTTGTGAGTCTGTCCCAAAAGTTGATTTCCCACAGCGACCATGCCATTGTGCGCCACAGGTGCGGAAACACATTTTGGGCAGGATGTGAAAAATGAAAGCTGTACTGTTCATAAGGAGGTGTGAAAAAAGGCCAGTGTTGAAAATCTGGCATGGAAATATTGCAAATTTGAGAAGTTACAAGGGTGTGTGGAAACTGTGCAATGCACGCTTGTACCACAGTCATTTTATGGAGTTTTGGCACCAAATTTTCAACATAGGCATTTTAGGACCTCTGCTTATGGAAACAGCACAATGTACACTCATAAAACAGCCAGTTTGGGGATTTTTTTCACAAAATTTGCAACATAGACTTTTTGAGAGCCCCCCTCATGAACAGTGGCACTGTCATTTTGTTACTCGGTCCCAAAAGGTGATTCCACCCAGTGACCACGAAATCACCTTTTGGGACTGAATAATGCCATAACAGTGACTGAATTCAGGAGTAGGGGTCCCAATAACCCCATGTTGAAAATTTGGTGCAAAAATCCCAAAAAATGCCCAAGATATGCACCAAAGTTGAAAACAAAACTATTTATGCCATTATACAGCTTACCAGCATTTCTTCAGTTTGCAGTCGGCTTTGAAGAGTGCAGACATGTTACTGGTCCACCGAAGATCATCGCACCAGATTCCAGAGGTAAGTATGGGGTGAGGGGGGTGTGGGGAGTCAGGGTGCACATAGGTTTGGGAGGGCAGGGAGATGGCGAGGGACCATTTTCTTTTTCACAGGGTTAAAAGAAAAAAAAACATGCGGATGTTTTTATTTTTAGAGGATTTGGCACACTGGGTGGGCTCCCAGCATGCCACCTAAGTGTTTTGGGGATGCTTTAGTCAATGGGGATTGGGCACCCCGTTGTACACAATGAAGTAGGAGTGCAAGGCCGAGGGTTGGGCACCCCCTCGAGCACATAACAATGGGTGTGTAATGCCGATGGGGAGTGGGCTCCCCATCAGCACACATATATATTAGCAGGGTATGCTGGACAGGGGATTGCACCCCCAAAGTCAGCATTATGGCAGGTGTGCCACCATGTTAAATTTTTTCTCACCAGGGAAAGCACGTCAGGAGGTCTGCTGCATATGACGAGCTTTGCTCGCATTGCAGCAGACCTTTCTTAGATGTGCTCACCACATTATGTATGCATGGTGTGGCGCTGGCATGCAGGCTTATTGGGGAATGAGGGATGCACCTACTGATGTGTGCCCTGCATTCGCCCACACTTTCACCGTGCCTCCAAATCTGCTACTACCACAATATGTTGGCTGTGCATGCATGAGCCAACATAAAAAATGAAAATAAAGTCAGGTGCCCCCTCATATCCACTATGCTTCTCTGCTGCCCTTCTCTACAGTGCTTCTCCCTCCGTCTTTCTCTTTCTCTAGTGCTACTCTCATACATGGGCCACTGTCCCTTTTTCTGCTCTTTCTCACTCATGGCACTCTCTTTCTTTCACAGAAATTATCCTTAGCTCTCAATAAAGATATTAAAATGCAGACAAATAAATACAGCATTACCCTTCCAGTCACTATTTTGTGGATGGAATTCTATTTTAATGAAAACTAAAAACAAGATGAAAACACATTTAAAATAAATATTTATTTTCTCTGTTGTCCACTGTATAGTTTACAACAAGGCACTCCAATGCATGGGTAATTGAGAAATTTACCAACTTTTCATGTGGCTAAAGTCACTTGGCCTTTGACCTAATGACACACCACACAAGACGTGGATAAATCCCCCCAATACCAACACTGTATCATGCCTTATTGCTTAAAAGATAGGCTACGAAGTGAGCTGAGATAGGAAGTGAGCTGAGATAAAGGGTCACCTTATTGAAGAATCTAGCAGAAGGGCTATGAGACACAAGTGAACACAAGTGCCATGGCGTTGAGTCACTACAGAGATCATATTTCAAACTATTGTCTGTCTTTCTCCCCCACCAGGCAAATTAAGGTACAGAACAAACAGAAGTTAAACTAATTAACATATGGTGCTGGTATAGTAACAATAGTTGATCTACTTAGCAATATTGACTGATAAAAATCTAACTTTATATTGTTGAATAATGAAGGAGATAGTATTTGGAGGTTCAATGGTAAATACAGTTCAAGAAACCAAGCTGCTACAGGACTATATCTGTAGACCTTTGTTCAATGTATGTATGTATGTGTGTGTATATATATATATATATATATGCCAAGGAACTTTTTGAGAAGGTTTACCTGTTAGAATGTTAAGACTGTGCGATATCTAGCAGACACTTTTTTAGGTACTCAACATTTTTGATGACCTCCACATCACTTATGGTATATCTATTACGCCATTTATTAGTATTAATATGTGGTGGAATTCAAGCATGCATGGGATAGTCATAAGGCAATTCTGGGGGGTGGGGGTAGGAAGAAGTAGGCTGCTGGTTAACTAGGATCTGCAGCTTATCCAGTAGGTAGGGAAATGGGCAGACTGGGTGGGCCAAGCGGTCCTTATCTGCCGTCAAATTCTATGTTTCTATGTTTCTATGTTTCTATGCATGATACATAGGTTACCTATTTATTTGGTTAGAATTGTTTGGCCGGAAAAGCAGACTGTGCCAGAGCTCACTTCTGGCTATGACTTGTGGGATGGAGTATGGGCTACAAAAACATAATTACAAAATAGACAGTCTACAGAAATACAATCATGTAAGCACCAGATTAAGTACTGCAAGGTGTAAAAGGCACAGTAGTACAACAGGTAACAAGTGGAGTGCTAAAATCAGGGCAAACCACTCTGAGAATTTCCCACAAAACCAGTAATTGGGTGTTGGGGAAGTAGCAGTCAGGCAGGGGACCCAGTGACAGGTCCCACTGGGTTTGTGAGTTACATTTACATTATACATGGGAAATAATGATCTGTAAAATATTGAGAATACTTTCTTTGAAAACTATAAAGAGTATTCCTTAAATTTATTTATTTATTTAGTTTTTGTTGACCGGGTAAGTGCACTAGACAAATATTGTCTATTTTCAGGCATGACCCAAGGGAGGGGGATACAGATGAATGCCAACTGACCTTGAATCAGATTAAGCTGTTGGTGGTATTTTTAGTGAATTCTATACACCGTTGACATGCAGTATGGATTCAGAAAACATGAAAACTGACAAGAGATAAAAGGACACATCCTTGTGAAAACAATGTGGGATTAGTCACAGGAATTGTTCCCCATCATGAGTGGGGTCACTGACTACTTGCCTGAGGAACACCCCCTGCAGAGAGTTCAGAATGTCCCTACTTCTAGCTGAAGCCACTGCTGGGAGGCTCCAATCTACATCTGGCAAATTGAAGTCCCCCACTAGCAGCACCTCCCCCTTTTCTAGTGTAATGCCTATGGCTTCCACCAGTACCTTATCTAATTCTTCCCCCTGTGCTGGAGGTCTGTCGATTACTCCAGTGCAAATAGTCGCTCCATTCTCTACCTCCAGGGTGACCCACAGTACCTCTGCTTCCCCTGTATTCCCTGTACCTCTGTCGCTCCTTCTCCCCTCTCTTTTTCATGCTCCTGTTCCTTTCACCCTTTATCTCTATCACTTAGCTTCCTTTATTAATTTGAACCCTGGAAAATTCCTCTGCCCTTGTTCTCCTTACTGTATACTTCAGTCTGTTGGAGGGTTGGGCAGTTTCTGACTCCCCAATTCCTTCCACTACCCCCTTCCCTTGGCTAGTTTAAATGTTCACCCAAGTGTACACCTCTCAGGCACTGCTCATGCAGTAGTGCGGTTGAGGTACACACCTTGAGGTGTACTAAGGTGTACACCTCATTTAATCCTTAACTACACATCAGATATACCTATTTGGGTCAGGGTAAGCAGGGCTTCCATTACTATGTTGCTACTGCTCACCAACCTACCTAGTGTGATGGGGTTCCCTTAGAAATTGTGTCTTCAGATAGCTGATATGAACCAGTCAGTATCTTTTTTACCATTCCCATTAAGAAAAACTGAGTTCTGCTTAGATTTTTTAATATTTAATCAAATTTAAAGAAAGTACAGACCATTTCCTTAAGTATGAGCAGGGCACCAAAGTTATATAAATATTATATCTGAATAGGCTTTGTAGATCAAAATATTTAAAATACAAACTTTTAGACAGATTGAAAATTATTAAGAGAAATGTTTTAACTCTAATACTTCTCTACTTTTCCATTACTGAGCAGTTCCCACTATACTAGGGTAAGAGTTCAAATGGATCTTGCCCTTCTGCAAGAGAATTGGACAGCTTTCCTCTGAGCCACAGCATACAGTATGCAGTAATATGCCTGTTTTTAAACCCTCTTTTCTCTTTAAAGTATTGTTTCCTGCTCTATATAGCATGTATTTTATGGCCTATAAACTGGCATTCCCCCCAAAAAAATAATTTGTGTTCCATTACTGTTAAGGTTTCCAACCTTGTGTTATATCCTACCTGTCATTGTTTGACAACTTCTGGTTGTTTCAGGCTTGGACATTACATAGTTTAAGACACTTCTATAAATAAGAGAGGCTAGAACTATAACATGGTGTCTCACTGATGTTAGAGGCTGCATCTCCAGTGTTAAAGCTTAATGATTATTCTGGCATATTTTCTCTCTCTCTCTCTCTCACCAGCTTTGTGCCCTTCTTTTCTTTTCCTTATTCATCTTAAAAAAAAACCTTAAACTAATCTTTTAAGCAAAGTCAGAAGACATTGCCAACCAGGGAAGTACATAGACTGCCATAACTGTACTTGTTTGGGTTACATGTCCTTTGCAACAGTACACACTTTCTGTGGGGGCTATAATTCATGGCCCCCATATGCAGAGCTGGCTGTGTGCACCATGCAGATAGGAGCACAGCATGGCAATTAGCACTCAGCTGGCTTGGGGCAATATTTGGACAACTAGCATGCTCTGACTGGTGCATGTTAACTATCTGAATATGGGGCTCTGCCAACACAGCGCATAGTGACGACGACCTATGCTGACACAGTGTCAGACTGAAGATGGCCCACAGGAGCCCAGTGGAGATACTGCATCCCAAACAGGATAGCACCAGGGTTCCTGTGGGCCATATTTAGCCCTAGCCTGCCAAAGAGCCCATTGGGCATACGAGGCACTAAGGGGCCATTAGCCTTCCCATTATTGGCTTATTAGCATGCATGTGTGGCCTCCTGGGCTTCTGTTCTGTCCATATAAAACTTACAGATCCCTCAATTCTGGTGTTCTAGCAGTCCCCACACCACCTGATTGGCTGGCTGTCCATGTTTAACTTATAGATCTCTCAGTCCTGGTAGTCTAGTGGTTCTCCTGCCCCCTAGTCACCCGACTGTCCCGGTTATATATCAGTATCCTTCAATCCTGGTGGTCCAGTGGTCCCCAACCCCCTTGAGGTCAAGTACCCCCTTCCTGATGTGCCACCTCAGGGCCCTCCTCCCTGCATCATCCCACTCTGGTTGCATATGCCATTCAGTGGCATTCAAGAGGATGACCAGCACAGTCTTCTGTTACCTACCTTGACCAGCTGCTAACAGGCATTCATGATCACCTGCACTGTGAAATACGCTGACCCTGCAGTGTGCAGATTGCAAATACCTGTCAGATTGTGGACATACAAGGTGGTGAGTGGAGGGCTGTGCCAGTCACCATCTTGAATGCCATAGAAAGGCATTGACAACCAGGGTGGTGGGGGCTGTGGGGAGGAGGGTCCTGACTGGGCAGATCAGGAGGAGGGCAGTTGATCGGGGGGCACTACACCACTAGGATTGAAGGATATTGATATATAACTGTGACAGTTGAGTGATCAGGGGGTGTTGGACCATTAGACCACCAAGATTAAGTGATCTGTAAGTTTAACATGGACAGTCAGGTGATTGGGCTGTGGGTGGGCTACTAATCCACCAGAATCTAGGATCTGTAAGTTTAACATGGATAGTCTGGTGAGCCAGGGTTGCACGGAAATAAGAGTGGGGTTTTGGCAGTGTTAAACTGCACTGCAAATGAGGCTGTTTAGCACTGCCAGAACTGTTGAATATACCATGCACTCAGTATGCTAGAGGGTTCTCCCATTTTCATGGGTGCAGAGGTATAATTTGCGCAGCCACACTGTCGGGTCAGCATGGTACACTGGGAGCCTTTAAAATGGCCCCTACACCATGGGGCACTGCTATTTATGGTCAACACATGCTGGCCCAGTTAATGCCATGCTAACCATCTGAATTTGGGGAGCCCGTGTCTCTGGTGAATAAAAGGTTACACGGTTAAAGAAAAAATGTCTTATGGTATTTTAAATTAGTGTGTTTACAGCACAAAAGACCAATGAGCTTAAGAATAAAAAAGCAAAATACATCCTAATGCAACTTGGTGTTACAGGTGTAATATCTGACCTATAATTAGGCAAACTGGTTAGGAGGAACCCCTGCATTAGTCAGTTTCACAATGCAATTACAATAACCGGAATCCTTATTTTGCTTGTAAGATTAAGAGTGTTTCAGTTTCTTGGGCTCTTGTCTAATAGTAAATCTTCTTGGCACTAAATTCTGCTTCTCTATTGAGCAATACAAATCAGTGTATTATATTTAAAATCCTGTGGGGCAAAGCAGACAAGCTATAAAATCTTTTTATAGCACTTTCTTTTCTTCTGTTGTTATATTGTTACATTGCAGGCAAAAATAGTTTTGTTATAGAGCCCTGGCTAAGTGGATGTAAATTTGTCCTACAAGACCTTCTATTTTGTATTTCTTTCCTTTGTTCCTTTCCTCCCATAACATCATGGTATTTAGATAACAAATGCTTGTGGGAGTGAATTCATTTTCAGAAACCTCTTCAGGCCGTGCACTCATTTTTCTTAAACTAATGAGAAAAACAAACAATTACAAAACTAAATCAACTATAAAAAAAAAAACAGATCAGTGCCTGTTTACAGGGCCATTAATAATGAGATATTTAATAAATAGATCACAGACATGAGACAGTATGTGAATCCCCCTCAAAATGGCATTGTTGTCATATATAGCCTAAAAGAATGTCAATATTGAATATGACATAACACCTGGCTTATTTGTATTACAAAATTATTTTCATAATCAAAACAAGTAATCAAAAGAAGACCTGGTTGGCTGGAAGGTTTGATTGGATGCTTTGAGTGAAATGTGACTTTCTATATGAATCTATGAATAGTACAGCTGTTCTTCAAGCAGATGCAATTAGCTTATAAGAGAAAGCAGAGAGGCATATGGTCAGTACTTCCCCAGGTCTTTAGTTCCTGACAGATGGATACACTAAAAACAAAACATAATGGTAGTATTAAATGCACACTGAAAATAGAAATACAGTTAGGATCAATGTTTAATAGATCTTCTTCAGGAATTATCTAAAAGAAAAAAGCAAAGTTAGTGGAGAGGTAAGAGGAAATAAAGGGATTCATGATACCACAGCAACAACTTTGTTCTGATGTGACACTACAGTGACAGATTTGTTGACTGCAAGTTGTGATTGGAATAAATCTGTCTGGAAACTGTCTGTTTTTTTTCAGGGGGCCTCGCCCCCCGCACCCCCATAACTTAGGATTGTCAACTATGAGTTGGAGTTGATTCACAAGGGGGACAAACCCTGAAGAAAGCAGTGCCGTGTTCCGGTCGGTGCATTACAGCAGCAACAGCGACTTGCCGCTGCAATGTACTCCATTATCAAAATGTCACTATGCTGTCAGCATATGGAAATAAAGGATATATTGGGAGGGAAGAAAATAGGGGAAGCTCTAGGAGAAAAGTGATAATAAGCAAGGTAAGAAAAGAATCTGAAAAACAAAAGTGATGATAGGAATGAAAAGACATAGTGGGAGTGAATGAGCTGAGGAGTCCTCAACTGGGGATTAATTAACAGGGTCTAGTAAGAAGGCTGAAAGGTGACAAATATGGGGGAAGGAGACAGAAATAGAGACATCTGTGGAAAATGAAAATAGATGTGGACACATACAGTATGTGGAATACCCATGTGAGTATGCTCAGCCCACACACACACAAACACGCACTGGATGGAAGTGTGTTCAGACATGAACACATATGCAAATGTGCTATGTACACATACAAGCAAAGATATGACAGGGGTGCAGGTAAAAAGGACAGATTACAGTGGTAAACCACAAGGTGGCTGAAAGATGTTAATAGAAAACAAGTCTGTCATTTAAACTGAAGGGCTGCTAGGAGCCTAGGTGGATGATCAACTTGGTTTCCATGTTTTCTTTGGTCAGTACATCCATGTTTTGTCATGAGTTAATCCTTACATGTATATGTATCGCAGTGTGTGTGTGTGTGTGTGTGTGCATGTGCACGTCTGTATGTGCATATGTGTGCATACCTCTCAACCTCCTGCCTCATAAATCAGGGACAAGGCATAAAAAAATCAGGGACAAAGGACCAAAATCAGGGACACATCTTCAAAATAGGTGATATCCACTCAGGAAGCAGGTAGAATAAGGTGCTTAGTGTACAATGTGTTTTACAAAGAAGAACAAATCTGTAGCATTAATGTTTGACATTATTTTTTCCTTACAATCCCCACTGTTTAGCTAAGGAAACACACATTTTTGGAGGAACAGAGTAAAATTTTGAGGCAAAATCAGGGATGTCCCTGAAATTCAGTGACAGTTGAGCTGTACTGTATATGTGTGTGTGTGTGTGTGTGTGTGTGTGTGTGTGTGTGCATGCATGTGTGTCCATGTACACATATCTGTATATCTATGTCTGCTACTACTTATATCACAACCTGAATCTGTGTGTCTCTGTGTGTGAGGTGAGGAATTTCAACAATCTCTTTTTGACAACACATGTGAAGGGTTATAACATAACAGTTATACAGTACTGCATCACTTTATCTTACTTGCATCCCTGTTTAACACTAACACATTAATCTACATGACACTAACACCATGTGCAAAATTCATCTGTTATCCAGCTACCACGTCAACCCTCATTAACATAGCTGCCACATTTACCACTCACTACGCTATACAACATTCCACACTTTATGTACATGCTGTTGTATTACCATGACTAGGGTTGCAAGTATTTCATGGTGGTCATGGATTTCACGATTGCCATAAAATGTGCACACTGCCATGAAATTGGTGAAATTTTTTTTTGTTCAATAAATGTTCAATAAATGCCATAAATAGGTGAGCGCTCTTAACCCATTCTCCAGAAAGCCTGCACTTACCTCCCTTGAAGCTTTAAATTAAATTAAAACCGGCACTCCCAAGCCAGGGACCCACACTACTCGCTCCAGCCACTGCAAACTGTTGAAAGACACATGAAAGGCTCAAACTAAATGGGGCAAGATTTAGTCAGTGTCCCCAAACTGCCCTGTACTGCTCTCACCATCAATGAAAACAAAGTCCAGAAAGTGGAAATAGGCACTCTTGAAACAAGGTCCCACAGAGTCAATCCAACAATAGCAGCAGCCACTTAAGCCAAAGACCGCAGACCCGCACTACTCGCTCCTGCCAACGGTAACAGGAAAAGATAATGAGAAACTGAAGTGGATCCTCCAATCTCCCTTCCCCAACTTCTCCATGACACTTTACTGGAATCCTCAATAAAACAAAAAATACTAACTCCTGATGTTAACTCACTACCCTAACCCTAAATACAGCTTATGCCCTTCTCCTTACTTGAACAAGCAATCAGAGTAAAGAATTTTCTTAAATAAAATAAATAAAAATAGTAGAGAAACTTTATTTTTTGGGCTGTGAAGTTCTGTGAAATTATTGTTTTTTGGCTGTGCAAGTGCCATGAAATTGGCTAATGTTTACAGTGAAATAATTACATCCTTAACCATGACACATGCCCTCCACCTTAGTTTTTCTTCCATACCAACATTACTCAACTTGGCCCCTCCCTCAAATTCTACAAACTTACAATCAAACACAACACTATACACTGCATGCTCACTTCCATGAGCTACACTAACACAGACATTGGGTATTCCACGTTTAATTCACAACATCTCATAGCTCACAACATAAAGATTACAACTCCCTATGTTTCTAACAACATGAACGTGCCTTGTTCCTCACTTCCCATCCAATATCATAACACACTACTGCCTGCAATACACCTTAATTACTTTCTAATATAATGCTTCTTTCACCGTTCCTTCAGTAACACACATGGCCAACACCTTAACCTTCTACCTACATAGAGAGGTCAATAACCCAACAAAAAATCTGTATGCAGTGTTTTTCATTCAGATAATCAGACATATGGATTAACAAGGCACAGATTAACCAGGTCTGACTGTAATTCCTACTGTTCAATAACTCGAGCGTACATTCAAATTTCATTTAATTCCACTGCTACTACAACTACTCTATTAACTATTAGTACTTACAATCCTATCTCACTCTCACATTCTAATCCACTTACACCTTGCTAATTCAAATTATTTAATGTTCCCATCTCCCTTCCACCAACAGGAACAACCTCCTCACACTGTCCTTGTCTATGGAAGAACCACAAGCAACAGAACTATCATCCTTGAGGACTCTACAGATAATGTCAAAGTCTCACTATGGAGAGATTATGCTTCAGCACCAATCCGTGAGGGAGACTACATCACCGCATCACATCTGTCCATTTCAAAATTTAATGCAGAGGTGATGTTCAACTCCTCCAAAACGTCTACTTTCACAGTAAGTATTCCCATACCAACCACTATAACTCCTATCCACCTTCCACTACCTTACCACCGCTACACTGGCACCCCTCACCACTTTGAAATTCTGCTGCTTCACATTCTGTGCGATGCCTACATTTCTCTGCAAACTGCTGCATGCATCAGACTCTTATATTCTTTTACATACTGCAAATAACATGGTGCCCCTTAATTCTGTTACTGATTACATGCAGATATCGTGTCTGTTTCATAAAATTTGTTCATTTTGCTTACCTACATTTTATAAACTATGGAATCATCAACATGTTCATGATATTTTTGCTGTGCAATGCCTACATTTCTCTACATACTGCTGCATTCAGAAAACTGTCATTTTCTTTTGAATACTGTAAGTAACATGGTGCCCATTAATTCCTTTACTGATTACATTCAGATGTGCTGTACGTTTCATACAATGTGCTCATTTTGCCTAATTACACTTTGCTACCATTGGAATCATCCACATTTTCATGATATTTCTGCTGTTTGAAATGTAACTGCTGTTCATTGTGCAAACATTTTATTTTCTTTTGGATGCTGTAAGTAACATGGTGGCAATTCGTTTATTTACTAATTACATGCAGATATACTATCCATTTGATACAATGTGTTCATTTTGCTGACCTACATTTTGAATCATCCACATTTTCATGATATTTCTGCTGTTTGAAATGGAACTGCTGTTCATTATGACAAACTCTTTCTTGCAGGTGTTTATACTATTTGCGATCTATTACTAGTTTATGCATGCTAAGCCCCCCTACATTCCTATGCTCTAAAACTCCTTTTTAACTTCTTTCTTTACAGCTTACAGAGGCCCCCCACTGAAGAAAAAACAATTGACATTGTTGGACTAGACAACACTGAAGAAGACAAAATTAATTTCACATGCTTCACTGACGACAAAATGCACTCCATGACAATAAACAAGGAGCTACTTCACAACTTTCTACATCCATCAACAGAAGACGTAGAGAAATAAATTCTCGACACACTCCCTATTGCATGCACAGTGACTGTACAGCATTCTCAAATAATTACAATTGACTATCTACCATATGAGGACATAAACAAACTTCACAGTGACTATTTCTCTGAACCAGAACAAACTACACTGCAACCACCAACTACTAAAAATAAAACCCCAAAAAACCAGAGAAGAAAACTACTATAATGTCCAACTCTACGTTCAATGAACAACTATGTACCTAAATGCAGTATTATGCAACCTTTTAGTTTTACTACATAACTCTTGAAGCACCTCATGGACAAACCAAAAAGTGTAACTATTCCAAAACCTGTACATAACATGGTCATTCACTCTGCTGCCACAGAAACCAAATATGCCTGTACTTTCTGTATTGATTACCGTTATGCCAATTGCATTGTATAATTTCTAATATGATTTCTTTAACACTTTTTCATTTACTTATATTCACTAATAAACGTAGATTGATACTTGAAAATTATTGTATTGCTTCTCCATAACTACTCAATACAGCCACACACCATCAACAATTTCATTACCATGGGTGTAGGCAGGCATACTCCATGTACTCCATGGTGTACGATTTTATTTAAGGGGGTAGCAAATAGGCTCTGAACTGCTTCCTTTGTCAATGAAAATATAACACAGAAAATGCTGAACCTTTCTGTAATTGTATTCATAGAGTCAAAACTAGAAGGACTGGTCACTATTACTGTCTTTGCATCCTAAGGACAATACAGCTTTACAGACTCTGGGCTGGTATGTGGGTGTCTTAGGGAGCAATGCATGGCATCTGTATTTACCCATGCATGGGGGGAGGGGCAACAACCAGTATCATGAGATACAAAAATTGTATTTATTGTGCCAAATGAAGCAACAAACATGGTCCTGGTGTACATATGTATATTGTCTGGCTACACCGCGATACAGCCGTATTGGCTCTGACCAGAGTTTGTTATGTGGGGGATTGAAAAAGCAATAAGCCAAATCAGGACATGCAATTTTAGAGAATTAATATATGAATGAGTGAATTGGAAGGCATAAGGCTAAAGACTGAGTGACTTTCAATACATCCAGGAAGTTCATTAACTCTGAACTGGTTATTGCACTTTTACAATAGATATTTTTTAGGGAGAAAAGTTTTATTTTTCTGTAGGTAGTTCCTGCTATGTAGAAGTCAGAGATTACTCACTGGTCAGGTGATGTGTTTAGACCTATTAAGCAGTTAGGATTCGGAAGGTTTCTGAAGCTTGTGGTATACGGGTTGCCATAATGTTTTGGAGTGTACACTATACTCTTTCAAAGCAGCAGATGTATAGCTCTTATGACTAGCCAGAGCTGCTTTGTAGAATGGGTTGGTATTTTCTAGTTTTTAGATATTTTTTATTGAGATCTTCAGCAATTCTAGTGAGAAATTTGCTTTTTATGTTTGGAATATGCATTTCATGGTTATGAAATAAAGTCTTGCAGCTGAGATTTGGTCTCTACTCAGTTCTGACACCACAGTGTAGTACTGGGAGCAAAGCACTTTGGGGGGGCCATTCTTTAGATGAGATATTAGACAATGGTCCCTACTGCTGGTATCAGGTGGCTGTCTAGGTGATAGGTAAGGATCCTACTGCCCTTTTCAGAAAGTGTTGATGTTCTGGACATCATTACTTCTCATAGTAAGACAGTTTCTGTAGTTGTCCATGGCAATGTCTGGAATGTTAAGTTATGTCTGATTTGTATTATACAGGTACTGTAGCACCTATATTGTCAGCTGAGTAAGCACATCTATATTAAGCCTTAATTGTTGCACCCTAATAACTCTGACCACGTTCAACTGATTTTCCCAAAATGTGGTTGGTGTGAGGTCTTACCCAGCATCTCTGGATCCTGACAATTTTGTAGCAGTCTGTTTTTTTTGGGGGGGGGGGTACAGAGACTAAATTTTGCCCAAATTGTGTTTTTTTATTTTTGCTTACCCGTAACTAAAAACTTTGTGTTTTTTTTAAACCCAAATCTTACAGGTTTGATAGAGTCTGGCCCATGAAGTGTGCATTCCCAAATGTGAAATTTTAATGTATACAGTTTTTAAAATATAAGTTAAAGAGCTGGTGACACGTTCAGGAGAACTTTAACAAAACATAATATTTAGGCACTGTCCAGCTTGTATTTCTCTTTAGTTCTGTATTCCTTCTACCCATTATTTAGTAGAGAGGTCATTTGTATGAAAACAGGATCCTTGCTCCTGAGGAGTGAATCTATTCCTGCTGCTTTCTCCCTACCTGAAGTCATAGAGCACTGCTTGTGACATCACAGTTACTCCCATGGCAACAGATTGTGATGTCACAACAGAATATTATGACTTGAAGTAGGGAGTAAGCTATAGAGACAGATGAACTCAAAAGGAAATCTAAGGGACAACAATCATATATTCATACACATTTATTTAGTAATAAATTATGGGGGGGGGAGAAATATATAAAACATAAATGAAATGCAGGCAGAATTGTATCTAATTATTATGTTTTTTAAAGTTTTCTTTGAGGTGTCAGTAGCTCTTTAAGAACTATGCCATTTTCTAAGCTTGCTCAGTTAAAAGAATGAGCATTCTAAGTATAGATAGATCTCTGCATTAGCAGTTTGAGTGAAAGTGATTTCCTTCAAAATGCTTTTGTCAGCTGGCTGATAAAAGCAGTCTGAGGGAAATCAAAAGTGATCTCATCAAAAGTGATTTCCTTCACATTGCTTTTCTCAACTGGCTGAGAAAAGCAATATAAAAGAAAACACTTTCACTCACACTGCTAACTCACACATAACCCAGAACGCTTCCCTGAGGGTGGCAAATGTGGTGCCACTTAAAAGTGAACGCTGATGGCCGAGTAAACCATAGCTTGGTCAGTCTGACTTTGATTGTAGGCAAGGTGCTTAAAGGGACACTGTCAACCTCCCTTAGGCCTCAAGTTGTCTCTAGTATAAAATACTCACTTTTTGACTGCTTGTATTCTGTAAAGATTGCTGACGTAGCTGGTTGTTTGATTCTGATTCATTTTTTCCTTTCTAAAGGTAAAAAACAGACTGTCTACCATACTGATGTTACCACATGAAAACATGTTTGTTTACATTCTGTGATCAACTTCCACTGCATTCTTCCTGGACCTGGGAATATCCCCACAGGGTCTAGCCACTAATGCACACATAGTGGCAGGAGAGGAAACTATTGCATGATGAGTGGCTGCACTGTCTGGGGTGCTTGTAATGTCCAGGAAGTATGTAGTAAGAGTTGATTAAGGATCTGAAACAAAACAAAGTTGGATATTATTACACCATAACCATGCATTTCAGCTCTACTAAGAAAGGAAACAGATAAAATTACTAGCAACTTCAATGAATTTTAGAGAAGGCACGCAATCAGAAAATGTGGGTTTTCAGCTAGAAATAGTATGATGCAAAAAGGGGTGACAGTGTCCCTTTAAAACCATAATTAAGGAACATACAGTGGATATTGTGGGGGAAGATGGATGTGTTGAACAGGAGGCAACATGGAATTGTAGCAGGAAGGTCTTTGATTCAGTTGCAAAGGCAGTACATGGTGTGCAAGCAGTGGATGCATTGTACCACAATATTAGCCAGTCTTTCAATTCCATTCCACACTGAAGGTTTATAAAAAGCTGGGTGACCTGGGGATAGGGAACCGACTGACCAAGTGGACAGAGAAATGGTTGGAAGGCAGGATGCAGAGGGTGGTTGTCAATGGAGCATACTCGGAGCCCATGGGAGTCATGAGCGTGTTACTACTGGGATCAGTTCTAGGACTAGTGCTTTTCAATATCTTCATTTGTGATATGCCTTTAGGTGTGTCTTTTCTGCCATTGTCTGCCCTGGCCTTAAAGTCAGAATCACAGGACCAAATAGCTGTTTTTACAGCAGGCATGCAGTTGTTTCCTGTCATTTAGATGGCAGCTAGCCAAGATGGTAAGCAGAAAGACTGTGCGGGTTACCATCTGTGGGGGTCTCTAGCTACTATGGTGAGTGGGGAGCCAGGGGGGATGGTGTTGGAGGGAGCAATAAAAGGCATAAAGCATCGCACACAAAACCCACTTACAAACAAAAGAATATGGTACAAAAATATTTATTGTAATACTTTCCAAAAATGCAAAACTGTGCAAAGCCTGTGCAAATATATATAAATACAAAGAGCACTACTACCTCAGGGCAGGAGGCAGACATCCCGACCAAACCTCCCCTGTGTTTTGCCTCAGAATCTGAAGCTTCGATAGGGTGCAGAAATGGTCTTACACAGGCAGGTATCTAAACAACATTTCAAGCTATTTGCACACGGATTATAACAGGTTCAGCTACATTTGATAAGCCTAGTATTTAATTAAATGCACCAATTTATTTTAAAGATATATGCCAGTTAATAGCTATGTTGCACATAACAAACCAGCCTGAGTAGAAAGTGCTCTAAGTTTAATCATGACAAGACATGCAAGTGAAACAAAATTAAACACAGTACTGTTAAAAAACACAAGCCAAAACAGTGGAACTTACATTATTATGGGAAACCATTCAATTCAAAATTATAGTTTAGTTTTCAGAATATAATGCATAGTGAAATGACTATGACTAGCAACATAGAGAATAAAGTATGGGTCTGGGTGTGTAACTAGCATTTACACACACCCTCGGGGTTTATGTAGCATCGAACCCTGAGGGTGTGTGTAAATTCAAGTCTACACACACCCAGACCCATATTTTATTTTATATAACTGTTGGGTTTCTCTTTTTCACCTCAGCAATTATATAAAATAAAAAAGGCTGCTGTGCCGCCGCTGTCCGATTAAGTAATGGTGTGCAGTCGGCTTTCACTTTTATTTAAAATGTTGTTTTTTTTCCCAATATTGTGAGGGTGGTCGATCTGGTAGCCATGGGGTAAATTTCAATTACTTACTGCCGAGTGTCCATGGCAGTTTCTCTCCATGTTGGGTTTGTGGTTTTTCGTGAAGGAGACAGCGATCAAGAATCGAGGAGCTCGAGCAGGTGCATGCGCAGAGTGGGGGAAACCGTGCATGTGTTTGCTGTTATAAACATTCCTTTATAACAGCAAATTGTGCCACGGTTTCCCAATGGGAAAAAGAGGAAGTCACTAATTATATAGAGGATAATGGATGGTCTTCGAGTAATAACCATGCTTTAACCACTTTGAGAGGTTGTCATGACATTGTAAACCTCCAGAGCGAAGCTCAAGAGGTTTACTGTTGTCGTGGCAACCTAGAGAAGTGATTGCAGCATGGTTGTTACTCAAAGACCATCCATTAGCTTTTAGTGTATGGACACCAGTTTGTGTTGAATTCACAGTACAGAATGTTACACAGAATGAACGATCCATTTTGTTATACCATTGTTATGATACAGTGAAGAGGGTATAACAATCTGATGTCATATCAGTGGTATAACAACATTGTAAAGTGTGTGAATTTAGTTAATAATAAGCCTCTCCCATACATTATAAAATATTTACAGTATAATATTAAGAGAGCGACAGACATGAAAATATCACCCACCAAAATAGATACGATACATTTTGAAATGGGTTTGACATATACCAAAAAGGGTATGACACTTATCAAACTGGCTATGACACACACCAAAATAAAAACAACACATATCAAAATAAGTCCGACATAGACAAAAATGGCTGGGACACATACTGCAACATGTAAGACAGATAACCGAAATAGAAATGATGCATACTGAGATGGGTATGACACACACCAAAATGGGTATGACACAAACTAAAATATGATATTCCAAAATGGGTGTGATACATAAAGAAACAATTATGACATATATTGAAATGGACATGACCTATACTGAAATGGTTATGACACATAGAACAAGCATTTGTCAATGCCGAATGTTGTCTCGCTGGCATTGGCATTGGTAGTGCAGGAGTTAGAGATGCATAATAGAAATGGCAGTGATGTATTGAACTGATGCCAACCTCACCCCCACCCTGCAGAGACACATTTTCAACATAGGCATTTTGGGACCTCCCCTCATAAACAGTGACACTGTGATTTTGTTAAGCTGTCCCAAAACTTGATTTCCCACAGCGACCAGGCCATTATGCGCCACAGGTGTGAAAACACATTTTGGGCAGGATGTGAAAAATGACATCTGCACTGTTCATAAGGAAGTATGAAAAAATGCCAGTGTTGGAAACCTGGCATGAAAATATTGCAAACTTGTGAAGTTACAAGGGTGTGTGGAAACTGCGCAACACACGCTTGTAACACAGTCATTTTATGGACTTTTATCACCAAATTTTCAACATAGGCATTTTAGGACCTCTGCTCATGAACAGTGTCACTGTCATTTTCTCAATCTGTCCCTAAAACTGATTTCCCACAGTGACCACGCTAGTCTGTGCCGGAGGTGCGAAAACACATTTCGGCCAGGATATGCAAAATGACAGCTATACTGTTCATAAAGAGGTGTGGCAAAATGTCAATGTTGAAAATCTGGAATGAAAATATTACAGATTCACAGAGTTATGAGCATGCATGGAAACTGTGCAACGCACGCTCATAAAACAGTCATTTGTTTGGATTTTTTCCACCAAATTTGCAACATAGGCTTTTTGAGAGCCCACCTCATGAACAGTGGCACTGTTGTTTCATTAATCAGTTCTGAAAGGTGATTCCGCGCAGTGAAATCACATTTCCAGACCGAATAACACCATGACAGTGACTGAATTCATGAGGAGAGGTCCAAATAACCCCATGTAGAAGATGTGGTGCCAAAATTCACAAAAATGCCCAAGATATGCACCAAAGTTGAAAAAAAAACCTGTTTATGCTATTATACAGCTTACCAGCATTTTCTCAGTTCACAGTCGGCCTCGAAGAGTGCAGACGTGTTCCCAGTCCATCAAGATTGTCGCTCCATGCTCCAGAGGTAAGTATGGGGTGAGGGGGTGGAGGAGTATAGGGTGGGTGCGGGTTAGAAGGGGCCACCGGACTTGATGAGGGACCATTTTCTGTTTTACAGAGGTTAAAAAAAAAAAAAAGCACGGGACTTTTTTTTTTTTAGGGCTCCCAACGTGCCACTTGAGTGTTTTTTTTGGGTGGGCTGTAGCCAACGGGGGATTGGACACCCCCGTCAGCAAATACCAGTGGAGGTAGGAGAGCCAAGGGGGACTGGGCACCCCCCACGGCACACAACAAACAGGGGGCATTATGTTGATGGGGAGTGGGCCCCCCATCAGCAGATTGAACTGGGAATGGGGGGGAATGAAGCCGATAAGGATTGGGCCCCCTGTTGGCAAAGAAGGACTGCTGGGGGGGGCGCATGATGCCGAAGGGGATTGGGCACCCTCTCGGCACACAGTTGAAATGGGAGGGGGGACATTATGCCGATGGGGAGTGGGCTCCCCCGTCAGCACATGAACTGGGTCAGGGCATGCCGACAGGGGGATTGGGCACCCCTGAAGTTGGCATTGTGGCAGGTGGTGGCGGCAGTTACTGCCACCATGTTTTTGGAATGCTTCACCAGGAAGGGCACGTCGGGAGGCGTGTTCTTGTGTCACTGCATGACGAGCTTGCCTCTCATTGCAGTGGCACTTTTCTTACATGTGGTGGCCACTTTACTTGTTGCCTGCATGCAGGCTTATTGGGGAATAAGGGACACACCTACTGATGCATACCCTGCATTCGCCCATAGTGACCACACCTCCAAATCTGCTACTAATGCAATATGTTGGCTGGCACGCAAGCACTAGCTAACATAAAAATGGGTATGCAGCACCAAAATTAGTATGACACACACCAAACTATGTTGACACAAACTGAAATGCATATGATGCACACCAAAGGTGGTATGACACATACTGAAATAATGACACATACCGAATGAAGTAGGTTTGACCTATGCTGAAATGGATATGACACATGGTAAAATGGGTATGACACAAACTAAAATGGATATCACACACACTAATATTGGTTTGACATATAATGAAATAATTATGACACACAGCTAAATGGGTATGACCCATACTGAAATGGCTATGACACATAGCAAAGTGGTGTGACAAAAAAATGAAATTAATATTGTACATACTGAAATAATTATAGCACATACAAAAATGGATATGACACATATTGGGTATGACGTACCAAAATAAGCATGACATGTATAAAAATGGGTGTGACACACATTGAAATGGGCCTGACATACACTGAAATGGGTATAACACACACCAAAATGTTTGACACACACCAAAATGGGTATGGCGCGCCTACAGAAATAATTATGACACATGCCAAAGTATGTGGGCATGTATGACACATACCAAAATGGATATGGCCCACACTAAATGGATATGACACAAACTGAAATGGTTATGGCGCATACTGAAATAATTATGACACATGCTGAAATGGATATGGTACTGAAACAGGTATGTAATATACAGTATCAAAATGGGTATGACACATACTAATACGACTATGGAACATACTGAAATAGATATGGCCCATACAGAAGTGCATATAACACAAACAAAAATGAATATAACACACACTGGAATAGATATGGCACATACTGAAATGGGTAAGACACATACCAAACTGGTTCTCAAATCTACTGAAATGATTAAGACACTTACTTAAATTCTTTGCAAAATTTTTGTTAATACATCAGTTAGGGTTCAAGTTAGCACCGAAAAAAGTAGGAAAATATGGCATTAGGGTTTCCAACTCTATCTCTCAACCCCCAAGCAGCAAAAAGAGAAAAACCTTAGGGTTTTGGGTCTCCGTGGTCTTGGCAAATCAGTGGTGGGGTCTTCCTTGGAGTTGTCAACCCTAATGCTCACCCCACCTCCCTAGCCCGTAGCCCTCTGTCTAAAGCAGAAGGTACAGCTGCAAGCCAGTGCCTGATAGTGATACACACTTCAAACATAGAGAAGTATGTCTCGCCACATGTTGCCAACACAATCTGTTACAGCTTTCTTCATTATTATCATTGTTTGTTCAAGGAATGGGGCAGATACTAGGGTTGTCAAGTCCAAGGAATACCCCACCATTGATTCACCAAGACTCCGGAGACCCAAAATCCTAATTTTTTTTTTCTTTTGCTGTTTGGCAGGTGGGGGGGTGGGGAGTTAGGGTTGGAAACCATAATGCCACATTTCCCTATCTCTTTGGCATTAATTTGAACCCTAACTGGTGCATTGATAAAGTTATTTACAAAAAATGTTCTTTCTTTTTAAGTAGTGGAATTATATCCTCATTCATGCAAACACACATGACCCTTTGAGCCCTGCACCAAGGAATGACTCCAACTGCCTATAGGAGTGCAGAGCTGTTGTACGCCCTGTACTTCCATGCAGTGACAGATGTGAAGAATTCATGGGGTTGTCTAGTGGGCTGCAGAAGCACAGGGCCCTCTGGTCCCTACACTCACATGTGGCTAAAGATACAGATGTACAGGACAAACAGTCTATCTGTCAGCCAATGTAAGGCCCTCTGCCATCCAAAGGTGCAGAGGTGCAGGGCCCTATGCCAAGAGAAGTGCTGTCTTCAGTATATGGTACCCAGCCATGGAAACAACCCTGCAGCTTTCATTCCCAGGCTGGGGAGAGGGTGTTGCATAACAGTGCCATCCCAGCACCCTCACCCCATGTAACTAGGTCAATGAGTTAACCCTCAAACTCAGCTCACTGCTACAGGATCACAGTTACCCACTGTTATGAAGACTGGCACTTCACACAAAGTGTTTTAATTATATTTTTTTTATTTGACCCTAAATTTTCAACTTACTGTAGTCATCTTATGACTCCCTTTATAAACATGACATGTGGCATTTATAGTTGAATGTTTGAAACATCATCTAACATAAGTGTAAAAATACATCTTGCCCAGGATTTTAAAAATATGACACCTGTCACATTTATGAGGTGGAGTTGAAAAAATAGCTATGTTGAACGTTTGGAGTTAAAATACTGAAAATTACAAAGTTATGCATGAACGTTGTAATATTGCAATATTTACTCATAAGTTGGTCATTTTACCATATTTGTACACCACATTCTCAGCATAGCCTTCTTATTACCCCGACTCATGAACCCAATAGATGAACATTTTTAAATCCTTGCCAAAATGTCATTCCACGCAACAGGTGTAAAAACATATTTTGGCCAGGATATGAAAAACACCAGCTGTCATGTTCATGAGGTAGTGTGAAAAAAATGGCTATGTTGAAAATTTGGGTTAAAATATTGGAAATTACCTAAGTTATGAGCGAGTGTAGAAAAATTTGAATGTATGCTAATAACTTTATCATTTTTACGTATCTTGAACTGGTTATGTAGATTAACCACATGGTAGAGACGTGTGCAGTAAAAACAACACTGTGTGGACACACCAAACAGCGCATGGTCAAACACCATGCTAGAGTAACTAAACCAACTCTGAACCACGCATGTTATTTTCACTGCGCAGTTTTAGACTGCGTGTATTCCGTCATGATCTTGATGGCATACCTTTTGACCCTACATTTTCAGCATAGACTTCTTATGACCCCACTTCATGAATGGGGTTTTTGAAAATTTTCAAATCCCTCCCAAAAAGAGGATGTCACAAAGTGACTGTGAAATCACCTTTCAGGACAGATTTGCATAAGTCTACCACCATTGATCATGAGGTGGGGCCCCAGAAAGGTCATGTTGAATCTTTAGTGTAAAAATATTCAAAAATGACAAGGTTATGAATAAAAGTTCAAAACCCATTGAAATACACTATGCTGCACTTACCTGATTTTTGTCATATTACAGTCGCTGGTTCCAGCAGGAAGACATGTCTTCAGTCACAGAGTGAATCTACACCCTCTGACATGTTCAGGTGAGTGAGGGTGTGTGTGGGATGTTGGGGGGAGTGGGGTGGTGGTTGCAGTGTGGTAGGTTGGGGTGGCATTAGTGGGGGGGGGGTGTGTGGGAGGGTCAGATCAGCAGGGACCATTTTCTTTTTCATAGGTTACAAAAAGTAATTGAGGGACAGTTTTTTTATTTTATTTATTTATGTATTTTATTTATTTATTTCAGATTCGGATTACTACCTTTGAGCCAAGAGGCTCTTTTATGAAGGTTCCAAGTCAAGAAACACAATACAAATACAAAAGGTATAGGTTTGTTACAATATACAGGACAACTGATATACAGGTATAAGAAAAGATTTGGCATTTACAACAAGTGCAAGAATTTGGCAATAGCATCATTACACATGAGATGCAAAGGTAGACTGAGTAGTAGTTCCACTGTAATGAAGCTATGTGGACGCTGTTGGGTTGCTAAGTGCAGGTCAAAGGAGGTGGTAGCAGCCCTAATGGGCAATTGTCCAGGAGGGAGGAGAGGAGAGGTGGGTAGGGTGGAAGTTGTTAGAAAGAGGAGGGTGAGACAACCAGAACTAGGGATAGCAAGAGAAGGTAGTAGTAGTGGCCCAAACAGACATTATCCAGTAGGGGAGGAGAGGTTGGAAGGGTGGGGAAATTGTTAGAATGAGGGGGAGAGGGGGAGTCAAAGGTAGGTGTAGTAAGTGACTAGGATGGGCAGTCACAGTGGTTAGCTTTGGCTAGAAGAAGGCTGAGACCTCTTTTAATATGACCAATCTTTCCACATTCAGTGAGGGGGTCCGGGAGTTCATTTATCCACTGAGGCCCATGGTAAGAAAGGGCTAGCTGGGCAAATGAGGTGCACTTAAAAGGGATATTTAGAATGCCTTTAATTTTTCTCCTTGTCATCTGTGAGGTTATAGAGCACTGGAAAATTGCTGCAGTTGAGTCAGGGGTTAAGCCAAGTAGGGTCTTTTCCCCCAATTAGACAAGCCTGATCTCTGACCCGTAGGTGCAGTGGGAGCCAACCCATTTTAGCATAGAGACCACAGGAATGAGTCAGTTTATGTGCCCCTAAAACCAGTCTGCAGGCCTTGTTTAGTAGTACTTTTATCTTTTTCAGAGCAGTTTCGGTGGGAGCGCTATAGATGACAAGTCCATAATCGATAGTTGATAATATCGAGCTCTGTGTGACAAGGCTCAGGGCCTCTGGAGACATTGCTTGCCTGTGACGATAGAATATACCAAGCTTGATATTAGCTGTTTTACCTGCATAATCAATGTGTGATGCGTAGGATAGGGTGTCATCAAGGTGAATGCCTAGGTATTTGAAGGAAGTTACTTGGTCTAGGATGTCACCTTTCTGACTAAGGATGGATAGTGGGCTGGATATTTTCTTATTGTGGGGCATTGTGAAGTACATAACTTTCATCTTTTTATAGTTTAGAAGGAATCTGTGTTGGGAAAACCATGTCTCAAGTTGTTTGAAGCTATCCTGCAGAGCAATTGTTATGTCAGTAGGATGATTACCTGGTACAAAGATCACAGCATCGTCTGCATACAGCAGCATCTTGGCTGGGCAAACAGATGGAAGAGATTTTATAAATAAGATGAATAGCAACAGGCCGAGAATTGATCCTTGGGGGACCCCCAAGGATACGTCCCTGGGATCGGACACAACCTCACTTATTCTCACCCTCTGCGATCTGTGGGATGGGTAGCTACTGAACCAGAAGACAGTGTAATGGGACAAGCCTAGCATCAGGTTGTTAAGTAGGATCTGGTGGTTCACAATATCAAATGCCTTGGTGAGGTCAATGAAGATAGACCCCACCAACTTACCAGTGTGTAGGGCATCATATAAATGGGAGGTGAAATCTATTAGGGCTACTATAGTGCTATGGTTTTGTGGAACCTGTGTTATTGTTGGGGGCAGAGCAGATTGTATTTATCTAGGTGTTCAGTTAGCTGATCGGATACAGTCCGTTTAAGGGCTTTGGGGGGATAATATAGAAATTGGTCGGTAGTGACCCAGCTTGGTTCTGTCCACATTTTCAAACACTGGGGTGACAAGGGCTGTTTTCCATCTATCAGAGAATACCCCCATTAAAGATATATTGAGTAGCTTAGTGAGAGGAAGCGCTAGTTCATCCAGAATGAGAGCTACGAGTTTCATATCTATCATGTCACTCGCAGTCCTGGTTTGGCCAAGGACCCTCCTGACATATTTAATGGTTTGAGTCCTTGTTACCTGTCTGAAATAAAATAGGGGTTGACCCCAGTTTTTAGTGGGGTATGGGTTAATGTGAGAGGACTTACTAGAGGGTAAGGTTTTTAAGTATTCTGGGGCTAGAACAGAGCTTAGGTCCATGAAGGCATTGTTGAAGACATTAGCTATGTCCTTAAAGAGGGAGTCTGGTCAAAAGTACTACCTTGCAGAATTAGAATCAGCATACCCCCAATAAATCTCATACCAAAAATTAGGTTTCTGCATTACTTTGTTTTAAAGTTATGAGCTATTTTGTAACACTGATTTCACTCCCTGTTCAAAAAAGCCAGTTTCAGTGAAAAGCCACTGATGATGTCACAACCAGAACTCATAGAGAATTGTATATGCTAAAGTTCTGTGGAGCTGTGACTGATTTGGGTTGCTAGGTAATAGCACAGTACCTGACCTGCTTGCAGCATTATTGCCATCACCTGCTTTCATTGAATTCTGTTCTGGTCTCCACATTTTTCCAGATGGTGGCAGCTCTGGGAAGTGGAGGCGATTTCAATATAAAGGCTGCCTTCTACACAGCAGCAGCGTCAAGCGGCAGCAACCTAAGTGGGACGGCAAAGTGAAGAGAGGAGTCTGACGGGTGTGGCAGGTTCTGTGACTGGCTATTTCCTCTTATCTTTGCTGATAACACTCTATCTGTCAGTGTTGCCATCTGTGAGTCACCAATGACTGCTGTGAATTACAGTTTCACAGCCTGCAAGCCTGTGAGTGAAACCTGAATTGCTGTGTTTGACCTGTTTTACCCCCCTCCCCCTTAACTCGTAGACTGATTTTAACTTTAATCACATTGAAGCTGCTACAGGACCTGAAGTGTGCTGCATAGACTGCTGTTTGAGTCTGCACATGAGTCATCTGTTGTTGAGAATTGTATATGCTAAAGTTCTGTGGAGCTGTGACTGATTTGGGTTGCTAGGTAAAGTAGCACAGTACCTGACCTGCTTGCAGCATTATTGCCATCACCTGCTTTCATTGAATTCTGTCTGGTCTCCACATTTTTCCAGATGGTGGCAGCTCTGGGAAGTGGAGGGGCGTTTCAATATAAAGGCTGCCTTCTACACAGCGGCAGCGCAAAGCGGCAGCAGCTAAGTGGGACGGCAAAGTGAAGAGTCTGACCGGTGTGGCAGGTTCTGTGACTGGCTATTTCCTCTTATCTTTTGCTGATAACACTCTCTATCTGTCAGTGTTGCCATCTGTGAGTTACCAATGACTGCTGAATTACAATTTCACAGCCTGCAAGCCTGTGAGTGAAACCTGAATTGCTGTTGTTTGACCTGTTTTACCCCCTAACTCGTAGACTGATTTTAACTTTAATCACATTGAAGCTGCTACAGGACCTGAAGTGTGCTGCATAGACTGCTGTTTGAGTCTGCACATGAGTCATCTGTTGTTGAGAATTGTATATACTAAAGTTCTGTGGAGCTGTGACTGATTTGGGTTGCTAGGTAATAGCACAGTACCTGACCTGCTTGCAGCATTATTGCCATCACCTGCTTTCATTGAATTCTGTTCTGGTCTCCACATTTTTCCAGATGGTGGCAGCTCTGGGAAGTGGAGGGGGGGCAATTTCAATATAAAGGCTGCCTTCTACACAGCGGTAGCGTCAAAGCGGCAGCAGCTAAGTGGGACGGCAAAGTGAAGAGAGGAGTCTGTCCGGAGTCAGACCGGGGACGGACTGGGCTACTAGAGTTTGTAATATCTTGCTTAGAGTTAATCATTTCTTTTGGGTTTGTACCTATAGATTAGTTATGATTAACAGAGGGATATTGTTGTGTGTAGCCTATACACTTTGTGTTTTGTGTACTGATGGGTTATTTTGTTCTATGTGTGTTAATAATGACTTTAGAACGATGAAAATAATCAGATTCTGGAGTTCAGACTCAACTGTTTATTCCTAATTATAGTCATTTATTTGGTGTAAAGGTTAAATAAATGTGTTATAACAGGTTACAGTGTTAGGAAATATAAGACACGGAATGTAGTTCTGCCTGTTTGCATAAGAACCTGGTTACATTGCTTTCTCTTGCTAATTCGATCTGGCAATGTTGAAAGCAACCCTGGTCCTTTAGCAAATGATATGGCAGATAGTGATTTTTTTTGCAGCATTCATATGGCCTCAAATTATGCATTTTAATGTATTAAGCTTAACATCTAAATTTCATGAGGTGGAGTCATGGATTAGTTTATATAATCCGGATGTTCTGGCACTGACTGAAACCTGGTTAACCTTACCTGTTCTTGATACTGAACTTTGTATACCTGCTTATAAACTTTTAGAAAGGATCGTGTCACTGGTAGAGGGGTGGGGTTTTGTTTTATGTTAAGGAATATTTAATGGTAAATGAGACCACTATATTTAACAGTAATTTGGAATATTGTGAACATATTACTATTCAGTTATTGTTGGGATTTGTCAAAAATTGAACTATTTGTTGTGTATATCTTCCACCTAATGGTAGCAAATCAGGCTTACAAGAACTTGTAAATGCTTTGAATACTGGGGTTTCTACAGAGTTAATACTACTGGGGGATTTTAATTTAAATTGGATGGGTTCAGATATAACAAAGTTAAATACGGTCTTGTCTCAGTCTGGTTTACAACAAATTATTACTTTGCCCACTCAACACAATAATAGATCAGGAAATCACACATTGCTGGACTGGATATTAACAAATAGACCTATTAATATGATAAAATGTGGTTTGACCTCTGATTCGTTAAGTGATCATCATCCAGTCTTCTGTATTGGAAGCATGGGGACTGAAGAAGTCTAAGCCAATTATAAGGATTTCGAGATCTTTTCTAAATTTGATGTACATTCTTTTTGTACAGAGTTGGGTAAAATAGATTGATCTTTTTATATTCTATCCTGATGTGGATTCTGCATTGCATTTTTCATTACTGAGTTTACATGTTTTGGACCAGTTAGCTCCCCTTGTTAAAAGAAGGGTCCGGGAAAACTTATGGGTGGTTAACACCTCCTTTGATTAAACTTATGAGACAACGAGACAAGGCCTGGAAAACGTATAAAATGAACCATTCTGCTTCTGGTTATCATGCGATAGGACTTTAAGGAACCAATGTAAGTACTAAGATAGGAAGGCTAAAACAGACTATATTCGTCATAAACAATGTGAAGGGTTATCTAACGCTACTACTTTTTGGAAAACAATTAATAATTTCATAAGGCCTAATGTTTGTCAACCAGGTTCAATGAGGTTGAATGGTGACTTGTTGTCTTGTCCACTGAAGATAGCTAACGAGTTTAATTTGAAATTTACTGCATTACCTGATTCCTTTAGTGACCAGTCCAAGGTGAACTACTTGGGATTGACTGAAGATTTTACAGTTAATCCTAAACTGTATTTAAGGACTACTACTCCGAAGGAGGTAGAGAAGTTGTTGCGTTGTATTAAGAGGGACAGCTCAGCTGGTTCTGATGGCTTATGTCCTAGTTTATTGGCGGATGCTGCCTCGGTTATAGCACTTCCAGTTAGTATTATTTTCAACTTGTCTTTTGTTACAGGTACTATACCTAATATATGGAAACATACTTTGGTCACTCCTATATTTAAATCTGGTTCACAATATGAGTTTTGTAACTACAGACCTATTTCTATCTTGTCTGCTTTAGCTAAAGTTCAGGAAAGAATAGTTTATAATCAGTTGATTGGGTATGTGGATCGCTTTGGATTATTGTCTCAGAACCAACATGGTTTTAGAAAGGGAAGGAGTACTGAGACTGCCTTTGGTCGAGTTCACGAACGGTACTTAATGGCATGGATAAGGGTGTCTGACGGTGCCGTGTTCGTGGACTTGACCAAGGCATTCGACTCAGTTGATCACCAATTGTTGATTTCTAGACTTGGGTCATTGGGAGTTGGTGAGTCTTTCTTGGACTGGACGAGAATTATTTAACAAATAGGTTTCAAAGGGTTAAATATAGGGTGCTGTATCAGACTCTGTAATGGTTAAGTGTGGGGTTCCACAAGGTTCTGTTTTAGGGCCACTTTTGTTTTCTTTGTTTTTTGATCAACTAGTAAGTGTGATTAATAATGCTTCTCTAACACTTTACGCTGTGATGCAGTAATTTATCGCAGGGTTTGTCATTTGGAGATCTAGGTGTTTCTTTAACAGAGGAAATGTGCAATTTTCAGTCTTCACTTATGGCCTGTGAATTACTCTTAAACAAATCTAAGACAAAGGTGATGGTTTTTGGTACCTCACCTAGACTGAGATCTGAGGTTGGTACTTGGAAGTTAAATCTCTTGATGGATTACTGTTTTGACTATGTTGATACATTTCAATATCTTGGGGTATTACTAGATTCTCATCTAAGTTATGAATCTCATTTTTGAGGGTTACCTCAAGAATACATTGTAGATTAGGTTCTTTGTACAGAATCCGTTCATTTCTTATTCCTGAGTCTAGGCTGGTTATTTCAAATTGCTGCTTACTTCCTATTGTGAACTATGCAACTATGATTACTGACACTGCTTCTCGACAGTGATTTCAAAGAAATCCACTTTACTTCACTTGATAGCTAAGTTTGCTTTAAATTGTTCTAAGTCATCTCATCATTGTGTGATTTTGAAAGAAATGGGCTGGTTACCGGTTTCATTAAATTTCCAATACTGTGTGGCCAAGTTCATATATAAAGTTATGGACTCTGGAATTCCATAGTATTTCAAAGTTTTGAGACCATATATTGATGGTCATTATTCTAGACATAGGTCAGACAGTAGGTTTCTCAAGAGTCCTTTTATGAAATCTAAAAGTGGACAAAGATCCTTTGCTTATATTGCTCCATTCATTTGGAATGAAATTCTCAAGATATTAGGTGGTTGTGTTCTGTCAAAAGTTTGCCGATGCATTAAGGATGTATTTGAATCTCAATTTAATTGTAACTGTTTTTATGAATTTTTTTATGAATTTTATCGTAACAAAAGAAATTTTGTCTGCAATTTGCTGCATTGTATATGTATGTTTGATTATGTATTGTCTGTATAGCAATATATGTGGGTCGCACTGTAAAAGGAACTTGTTTCCAGTGTGCTTACCCATTAAGCGAATAAACAAACAAACAAACAAACAAACATAGACTAGTCCTCCCTATCAGCAACCTTATAGGACCTATTTCTTCAAAGTTATCGAAACTGTAGCTATAGTATTTATTTAAAAACCAAAAACTGACACAGGGTTTGGCCCCACCCTGGGGGGCAAGCCAGGGGGCTTCGAGGAGGAGGGCAGCCGATATGAGGTGGAGCAAGGGGTCCGTGACGGCGGAGGGGCAAAAAGATGAAATAACATTTTTTTTTTAAAACTGACACAGGGTTGCCTACAGTGCTTGCATTTCCAGAATGTTCAGATGCATGGTACTGTACTTTAGAATGCATCAGGAGGTGGTTTTTGAATGCAGCGCTGAACCAAGGTATAGACTGTCAAAGTGGTGCACAATTTTAGAATGTTGGGGAGGACATGTAATCTTGGCATGTGGCAGGGATGTGCCATCTCACAGTGTGGTTGAGCACTCAATCTCAGTATGCAGCAGGGACATACATCGAAGAATTTAGTGGAGACTGGCAATTCTGGAATATAAGTAAGGATGTACACTGTTGGAATATGGCAGGACATGCCATTTTATTTTGAAACTGCTTGTCCTTGCCATATTCCGAAACTGTATGCTTCCACCACATTTTAAAATTGTGCATCACATCCCCACCACAATCCAACATTGTGCGTCCCAGCCATATTCCAAAATAGCACATCCTTGCCACATTCCAAAATTGCACATCCACACCATGTTCCAAAGTTGGATTTCAGTGCCACATTCTGAAACTGTCACCATCACATTCCAAAATTGTGTCATTGCCACACTTTCAAACTGTGCATCACCACCACATTCTGAAATTGTGCATCACTGCCACATTCCAAAATTGTGCGTCACCACCACATTCTGAAACTGAGTGTCACCGACAAATTCTGAAAATTAGCATCACTGCTGCATTCCAAAACTGTGCGTCATGACCGCATTCTGAAACTGTGCATCACTATCACATTCTGAAATTGTGCATCACCGCCACATTCTGAAATTGTGCGTCACTGCCACATTCCAAAGGTTTGCATCACCGCCACATTCCAAAGTCATGTGGCATTGCCACATGCTGAAGTCGTGCATCACTGCCACATTCCAAGTCATGCGTCACCACCGCATTCTGAAGTTGTGCATCACCCACACATTCTGAAGTCATCCATCACCACCAAGTTCTGAAGTCATGCATCACTGCCACATTCCAAAGTCATGCGTCACTACCACATTCTGAAGTCGTGCGGCACCACCACATGCTGAAGTCATGCAACACCACCACATTGTGAAGTCACGCAGCACCATCACATTTCGAAGTTGCATGGCAGAGCCACATTCCAAAACTGCACATCACCGCCACATTCCAAAACTGCACATTACTGCCACATTCCAAAACTGCTCCCCACCACCACATTCTGAAACTGTGTCATCACCACATTCTGAAACTGTACATCAGTGTCATCACCACATTTCGAAATTACGCATCACTATCACATTTTGAAATTTGTGTTACCACCACATTCCAAAACTGTGCGTCCATGCCACATTCTGAAATTTTGCATCACTGCCACATTCCGAAACATCTCTTCTACATTTTAAAATTGTATCTGCCTGCCACATTCTGAAACTGTGTGTAAACTTCCATGCTCCAGTATTGCCTGTCATTGTCACATTCTGAAAATGTGCATTCCCACCATATTTCGAAACTGCACATCCCCAACACGTTCTGAAGATGAGTGTCACTAGCACATTCAAAAATTGCACGCTCAAGTTGCATTTTAAAATTATGCATCCCTGCCTCATTCTGAAATGTCACATGGTTACCAGAATCTGAAACTGCATCACTACCACTTTCTGAGATTTCGTGTCCACGCTGCATTCTGAAATTGAATGTTGCCACCACAATCTGAAATCAAGCATACCAAGTTTTGAAATTTTGCATCACTACATCACATGCCAAATTAATCCATCCAAGACACATTATGAAATTACATATCCCTGCCACCTTCCACAACCATGTGTCTCCCGCATTTCAAAATTATGCATCTCTGCCACATTCTAAAACTATATGACACCGCCACATTAAGAATTTTAGCATCCCTGCCACTTTCCAGAATTGTGTGTCCCACCCACTTTCTGAGATTGTGTCATTGCTGCATTCCACAGTTGCAGTCTGGTGACATTTTGAAATCTCATCCCTGCACTATTATAAAAATTGCATATTTTTGTCATTCTAAAGCCATATTTGCCACTGTATTCCAACCCCTCCAGTCACATTCTTAAGTATTGTACCTTGCATCTGCACATAATAGAAATGCATGCCCTCACTAACCTATTATCAGTTTTTCTTTTCCAGATGTTTAATATAACTGCAGTTTTATGTAATTTGGGAGAAATAAGTCTTGTAAGGTGGTTTGCAAGAAGGACTAGCCTGTGAGTTCTGGTTGTGACATCATCAGTAGCTTTTTACTGAAACTGGCTTTTTTGAACAGGCAGTAAATTTAGGGTTATAAAATGAATTGTAACTTTTAAACAAAGTTACTTAGAGATCTCATTTTAGGCACAAGGCTAACTGGGTATATGCTGATCCCAATTTTGAATTTACTGATGCTAGAAATGTTGGCCAGACTCCCTCTTTAAGCTCTTATGAAGAGCCTGAAGTTGTGGCAATGAAGTCAGGTGGGGCTCTGGAGTCCCTGCCAGTCAAGGATTTAACGTTATTTCAAAAGTCCCTCCCATTGCCCCAGCTTTTTCCATTAATTCCTTATAGTAGGCTGTTTTTGCATTCCTTACCAGTCTAGTACATCTGTTTCTGGCTGCTTTGTATGCAATGTAGTTGAATTCTCTTCCAGTCACCCTACCCTTATGACAGAAGTTGTCTCGTAGGTTCATTTGCTCCATTAGGGAGCCCGTGGGCAAAGGGTTGGTAGTGCCTTTGACTTTAGATTTTTTTAAGGGGTTAAATAGGTTGCAGGCACTGTTGAATGTTGTAGTGAAATAGCCAGGGGCCCGATTAGCATCATCTAAGACATCAAGGGGTGTCCAATCACAGCTCTTTAGATGCTGTTTGATGTGCTCTCGCTGCCCCTTTCATAATGATTGGTTAGTGAGCTTGGGGGTATCCTTCGGACCCTTGTTTAACCAAGAACAGATGATTGGTGAGTGGTCACTTAGAGAGTCCGGAAGCACAGATATGTCTGTTAAGTGTTCGGGGCAGTTGGTAAGAAGCCAGACGATTAGGGTGCTGGTACCAGTGCGATAGTTCATCCTGATTGCTTGGTAGACCAACTGCATGAGGTACAGGCTGTTTATTATAGCTCTGATGGCTGCATTGTCCTGTGCTAGCCAGTTGGTATTGAAGTCACCTAAGATCACCTGTTCCCAGTTCTGCTTAATCTGGTTAAAGTGGTCACAAAACTGTTCCAAGCCTGGTCCTTGCATTCCTGGTGGTATATAGACTGCGGTGAGCACCAATGTGTTACTTTGGTGTCCTATAGTAAGCTTGATGGATAGAATTTGGGCTTCTCTAGTGCTGACACTGTTTGACAGTACCTGGCCTTTGATGTCATTTCTTAGAAATACCAGTCTACCACCCCCTCATTTGGATAATCTGTCCATACGGAAGATGTTATAGCCATGAAGGGATACTGTGGCATCAGATATTTAAAGGGAGAGCCAAGTTTTTGTGAGTCTGATAATGTCAGGATTGTGTTGAGCAGCCCAGGCCTGGAGCTGGGGGAGTTTTGGTAGCAGGCTACAGATACTGATGGAAGCAATTTTAAGGTGACCTTCAGCCTTATTAATCACTGGTCCAATAGGGCCAAGGTTAGGGAGTACATTCCCTGACAGTAATAGAAGGATGCTGACTAGCCTTTTAGATAGTATTTCCAGTAGGCCATCAGTCTGTGGATTTGTCTGCCCTTTCGAGGCTTGTGTATTATTGCTGTAGTTCTCAGGGGGTGTGTGTGTGTGTGTTAAGTATTATTGCTGTGGGTGTTGGTGTAGGGGTTGCTGGCCAGACCTGAAGTGATGAGGGGTTGCTCATAATTCGGCCATAGTGATTAGCATCCAGCTTCTCCATTGTACCAAAAGGCTGAACTAATGGGTTGCACGCTTTTGGCAGGCCTGGGAGGGGTGCTGTCATTGATGACCCAACATCAACCCCTTTTAATGTGGGCTGTAGTATGATTACCAGTGCCCGCCGGCTCATCGACGCAGCGGTTGGATTTCCGCTTGCGACGCCAGCGACCCGGGTTCGGGAATGGACCTGAGTCATCGGAGGGCTGGCCGGGGGGAGAAGGATTGAGCGTCCGTTGGACTGCTCTCCTTCTCCGGGGGGAGGGATGGGGTAGCATCCGGGCGATGGGGACTCTAGCGGAGGCCAGAGCACCAGCTGCCAGCGCTCAACGCGGCGCTGGGAGGTGGGGCAGATGCTGGCGTCATTGCGACCCACTCTCGTCGGAAAATCAGGAAAAAAGGAAGCTGCCTGCCGCCTTCCATGAAGCCTGCCACGGCTCCAATTAGCTCCTCAGGCCAGCCCTCCGACCTAATTCGATGACTGCGGCATGCACCGGGGAGTGCCGCAGCCCCGCCGTGGGGGGTAAGCCATGGGGCTTTCGAAGGGCTCGCGGCTGATGTGAGGAGTGGGAGCTCATGGTCCGTGACCGGGCCGATAATACCGGGCGGTGGGCGGCCCGGGGAGGATAAATAAAGAATTTAAAAAAAAAAAAAAAATGATTACCAGTGCCCACAAGAACTTATAAGTATTCTGGGTAGTAGGTCTTCTACCTGTGTACATTTTGGTAGATGGAGTATCAGTCATTTCATAAGAGAGAGGAGGCTGCTTTGTGACATGTTTGGCAGAGCTCAGATTGAGGAAAATGTATTTAAAGAGTGTCGGGGAGGAAGGGTGGGAGAAAATTCAAAAACAACTATATCAGAGAGGCAGAGTAGAACAAAAGAAAGCAGTAAAGAAAAGACTATGGCAGACCAAAGAGCCAATTCTGGTTGCAGTGAGTGTAAAGGCAACCAATCACTGGTTTCAGCCGGGAGAAGATGGCCAATCAAATTGGTGGCTTTCAATGCGACATACCTTGGATCACTGGGCGAGGCGGGGGTCGCAGTTGGTGGCGGGAGGGCCGAAAGCCACACCGTGGTTAGGGAGGCGTTGCCAGGTCAAGGGCAGAATCTGGAAAGGAAGAATTGGAAAGAGATTAAGAAATTAATAGTGGCCAGAGGTGCAGCCCAGTGCTAAATTGGTGGGAGGGTCAGGAGTGAAGACAAAGACAAGATAGTGATAGCAGTGGGGTTGGGGGTGGAAGAACAAAAGAGTTAACCTGGTAGGAGCAGACAGCACTTCTGCACCTAGGAGAAATTAGCTGAAATCTGGATAGTTGGGGGCACAGGGGCTGGGAAGGGAGAGAGTGAGAGAGGGACTGAGATCAGTTTACACAGAGGGGAGGTAGAGCAGGGGAAAGTTTTAGTGTGAGGCAGAGAGAAGCCCTAATCCTAGCATCCAAAACATCATCATAAAATCATACAGAGACTTGTTCAGCTTAGCCTAGGTTAACATTTATTTTACAACATTTCAGCATTCGTTCAAAATTCAAAAACAACTATTTCAGAGAGGCAGAGTAGAACAAAAGAAAGCAGTAAAGAAAAGGCTATGGTAGACCAAAAAGCCAACTGCAGTTGCAGTGATTGTAGAGGCAACCAATCACCGACTTCAGCAGGGAGAAGATGGGCAATCAAATTGGCGGCATTCAATGCGGTGTACCTTGGATCGCTGAGCAGGCAGTGGGATCGTGGTCAGCAGCAGGAGAGACGAAAGTCACACCATGGTCAGGGTGGCGTCGCCCGGTCAAGAGCAGAATCTGGAAAGGAAGAATGGGGGAGAGATTAGAGAAATAATAGTGGCCAGAGGTGCAGCCCAGTGCTAAATCAGTGGGAGGGTTAGGAGTGAAGACAAAGGCAAGATAGTGATAGCAATGGGGGTGGGGGTGGAAGAACAAAAGAGTTAACCTGGTAGGAGCAGACAGTGCTTCCGCGCCTAGGAGAAATTAGTTCAAATCTGGATAGTTAGGGGTGAGGGGGGCTGGGAAGGGAGAGAGTGAGAGTGAGAGAGGGATTGAGAGCAGTTTACACGGAGGGGAGATAGAGGAGGGGAAAGTTTTAGCATGAGGCTGAGAGGAGCCCTAATCCTAGCATCCAAAACATCAGCATAAAATCATACAGAGAGTTGTTCAGCTTAGCCTAGGTTAACATTAACTTTACAACATTTCAGCATTCATTCAAAATTTGAAAACAACTTTATTCCAGGGGACATATTCCTACACTGTGGATTGAGCACCCCAGTGTTGGGCTACTGTTTAGGAGCACTGGTGCTGCCATGTACGTATTGGGAATGGGGGGGCATCATTGAGAGGAGGAGGGTCAACAGAAGCAGTACTGGGGTGGGAACCCTGGTCCACTAACCTTAACATTGGGAAGGTGGGGGGGGCAACCCGGAGGGGTGGGGGAGAAAGAAGCAGTGGGGAGTGAGTACCCCAGTCTTCAGAAAAAATTTTATTAGGTAGCTAGCTATTTAGATAGATGGACAGACAGACAGACACATACATAGATAGATAGATGGATGGATGGATGGATGGATGGATGGATGGATGGATGGATGGATGGATGGATAGACAGACAGACAGATATCAAACTGTAACTGATCTAATGAGATACAATACAATATCACATGAGATCGTATTGTGGTAGGGCTGGTCATCCTACCTTGGAATTAGAGGGCCTCTATTCTAATTTCTTTTTCTAAAGACTGTTGCAACAGCATTCTAACTATTCTATACTGTACCATCCTCTCCCTGTTCTGTCAGGATGGCCACCTACAGACCCCCCCCCCCGGTCCTTTTTCTTCTTTACTCTATGTTTCCTTTTCAAGTCCCTGTAAAAATGCACCCTGCATGGCTCAAAGTGACCAAACAATGTAATAACTAGCTTGATAGCACAGTTTTATTTGCCAATATAAAAACAGATACCTCTTGTTAAATATTTGCACATTTAAAATATGAGCCATATTTTTGCTGCACTGTGGATATGCAGCACATACAATATAAAATATGTTTGATTGCTTAAGTAGATGGAACATGTTATATACTACGTAGTGGTTTGTTGTCTGAGAAAGCCAGATTTTATATAAATGAAAGGTTTCCCTCGATAGAGAAAAGTCTGGAGGACAATATAAAAAGCCATTTTTTTCAACCTGCTGAATAAGAAAATGAATGTTTTTCCTTCTCCTTTTATGGAGAATGTATTTGTTTTATTTTTATTTTTTTTTATATTTTTTTTTTAATTTAGCTGTTTAACCAGGAGTAGCACACTAAGCTGAAAGCTTTTTCACAGGAGCGACCTGGGAGCACAGGGAAGTTAAGTGACTTGCTCAGAGTCACACAGTATGCAGGTGGAAGCTGTGGGATTCAAACCCAGGTTTGGTCTGCCGGATGTCACCAGATTTGCAGCTCATTTTAAATTCATAGTGGTATCTGATATGAACAACCTTGGTTTTTCAGTTTGCCAAGTGCCTGTTGCAAACAGCCTTGGTAGAGCCAGTTGCAAACAACCATGGTTTTTTTTCAGCCTGCTCAGAGCCAGTTGCAAATAGCCTTGGTTTTTCAGTCTGCCTGCACCCTGCAGCCTTGAAAACAGTTGCAAGCAGCCTTGGTTTTTTAGTCTGCCCAGAGCCCAGTAGAGGGAAGGACCTGCAGTCTTCATGTTCTCAAAACAATCTGAAGCACAGATGAGAAAAGGATCCCAGTGATGTTATATGATCCTGACTATTGCATCCTGACAAATGCTATGTAATGATTTATATTCTTTTGTTTATTTTTATTTCCTTGTATTTTTTTTTCATTTTTGGAACCTTGTTGAAATAAAATCATGCAGCAAAAATGTTGTTTCTTATTCAAACTGAATCAGTGCCTGTCTTTTACACCCACACCCTGGGACCTGTGGTGTGTGAGTGGGATACTCATTGATGTTCAGGAGGTCAGGGGAATGCCACCAGCAGATACCAGCCCTGGAATCATGACAGACCTAAGGTAAATGTCTCAAAACCAGGAAGACAGCCTAAAAGGAGCACTAAGTACCCGAGTGGTATTACCAAAGGCCATGGCTGAAAACATTGGTGAAACGCCACTGCCTGGTCTGTAGCTTGGAGCCAGAAGGAAGACAAAGCTTGATCCCTTATTTGATGCTAGCATGGATAAGACAGGTGAGGAACTGGCCGATGAACCCCAAGGGAATATAAGTGAACTGTTGAGATGGTTAGCTGTGAAGCAGATGGAGATGAAGAGACAGAGAGAGACAGAGAGAAAGCCAAGAAAGGGAGATGGAGAGAAGAAGAGAGGACCAGAGGTGGGCCGATACAATGTGAACACTCCAGGTCACTGGGATCAGTTGTCCTACTGGTGGGCCTGGTACATCCCCAAAAGACCTAAAACTTATTAAAATGACTGGTACAGATGATATTGAGGCCCACCTGATTACCTTCAAAAGAATCGCAAGAGCCTGTGAGTAGCCGCAGGCCCAATGGGTAGTACGATTAGCTCCATATTTAACTGGTCATGCCCAGTTATTCTACAGTCATATAGACAGTAGAAACACAGATGATTATGAATTAGTAAGAAAGGAAATCTTAAGACAATTTGATATTAGCACTGAAACCAACAGACAAAGGTTTTTTTCACTTCATTATCAAAATGTGGATACTCCAAGAGAAGTGTATACCTGGCTAAAGGAGTTATGCACCAAGTGACTTCAACCTGAAGGGAAGACAGTTGCTGAGATCTTGGAAACCTTGGTGATTGAGCAGTTCTTACAAATGCTACCTCAAGATGTCAAGCTGTGGGTGAGGGAACATCGACTGGAAACTGTGGGTATGACCATCACATTGGCAGAGGATTTCCTGGCTGCCCGATAGTCTAGTACAAAAGAGTACAGACTTACTGTGTTTTTTTAGCTCTACCACATCTAGTATGGTAAGACTAACCCCTTTTATGCCTAATCAGGCCCAGTAAAAACTTCAGAGAAATCTTAGGGGAAACCAGGAAAAGGAAGAAGTTTTCCACCTGACATTATCTGCCACAATTGTCAAAGGGCGGGCCATATAGCTTGCTATTGCCAGAAAAAGAAATTGGAGCCCAAACATCTGGCCTTAGCTAACTGTGGACATTATTTAACTAATATTAACATTAATAACAGCAAGTGATGGGGGTGATAGACTCTGACAGTAAGCCGACTTTGATCCGATCGATCTCCGGGACAATGTGCCAGATAGAGGTCTTTGTGCAGGTGTGATTTGTATTCATGGGGACACTCACCATTACCTTACTACTGTTGTAAATATAGCCATGCAAGGTAAACCAGCTAGAGTAACTGTAGGACTTGTACCTAGACTCCGTGTACCTGTGATTACTGGGCATGATTTCCCAGACTTTGGCACTTTGATAAAAAGGGATGACACAGTGTCTGCAGTGACTACCAGGTCCCAGGCTAAACAAGAAAAGACCCTTAATGACACCTTTCCTTTTGAAGGAGATGTAATAGGGGCTCCAGGAAAGGATAAACATTCCAGAAAAGAAATGAAAACAGATGTCCATTGTTAAATATTTGCACATTTAAAATATGAGCCATTTTTTGCTGCACTGTTGTTATGCAGCACATATAGTATAAACAATGTTTGATTTCCTAAGTACATTGAAAATGTTATATACTACATAGTGGTTTGGTGTCTGAAAAAGCCAGATTATGTATAAATGGAAAGTTTTCCTTGATAGGGAAAAGGCTGGAGGAGGATATAAAATGCTATTTTTTCAAGCTGCTGAATAAGAAAATGGATGTTTTTCCTTCTCCTTTTATGGAGAATATGTTTTATTGTATTTTTTTAATCTTCTTTATTAAAATAGTACTTGGTTACACAGGGTTAATACATCATTTTTTCCATGTTTGCCACATTGTATATAAATTGTGAAGCACAATACATTGCATATATAGTATACCATAATCGGAAAAGCTGCGCTGTCTTGGTAGGTGATTCACTTCCTGTGTTCTTTAAGTTAATGACATCTTCATTTTTATATCACCTCATACAGTTTGCATTAGACTGCACAACCAGGTGATATGTATAAAGCAAGTATAAAGAGAAAACAGGATAAGCCACACTATTTTAACTTAGTGCCCGCTAGACAAAAACATAACATAGCACACTACTATGGGTGAGATATTGATTGAATGTACTCCATTATGTAACTTTAACTACCTAGTGCCATCAATGAGATTAGTAGTCTAATCTGATAGAGCTGGGAGGTGAACCTGAGCCACAAGCATCCCTCTGTGCCCACCCCCATCACCAACCTCTTTTTACAGCTGTGTGGACGGACTTCTGCGGATGTTATGCTATCATCTTCGCATCTTAGAAGAGCACTGTGGAAGCATATGACTGGACTGCTGTCCAGTGTGCTTCCACAGTGCTGTGGTACAGTTTCCAGTGGTTGTATTTATGTGGCCCTTACCCTCTGCCAGCCGCATAAACACACCCACTTCACGGGGCACTTCTTTTTCTTCCACAATTGCGGAAGTGATGGCAGTGCTGTCAGTGCTGCCATCTAGACCTTGTTCAGTTCTGTCAACGCTGCCATCCAAACCTTATCTCGTGAGCCCCAAAGCGGACTTCACGGGGGGTCATTGGCGATTCAAAAAATTTTTCTAACAGGGAGGCATTGATTTATTTTCACTTTAGTCGCTGGGAAGAGCCTCTTTTCTTGATAAGACCAGTGGAACGAGTTGCAGAGGAGATTGGCGCTACAGCGAAAAGCAACAATCAGGACTGCAAATCTGGAACTTTGTATTACATAGGGATTACGAATAGGCCAGTTACTAAAGTATGGGGTCTCAAAAAGATGGTGGCATTAGAGGAACTCCATGCTATGGTGCTTTAGGAGAAACACTGCATTTACAATTCATATGTCAAATATTGAAAACGTTGCACTGCATATGTTTCAAACTGCAAAACTCTTAACAACAGCAAGGTTATTTCATACAGGCCATACATGTTATATTGCTTTCAAATAATTACATGGCTCAGATTTTCCTTTCTTTTTTCTTTTTGTTGTTGGCATTAAGAATGGTTTTACAGCTGCTGTAGCATAGCAAAACCTTGTGCATGTCAGACAGTATTTAAAAAATAATAAAAAAACAATTTCAGAGACCAATGCTAACAATTTTCTGAATTGCATAGCACTAGACTGCAAAACATTTTTGAAGAGAAAGTCCCCTCTTTTGCATACCCCTAATTTTATCCTAATTTAAAAATAAATGCAGTGACTTCACTGTGTTCTGGCCCAGGAGTGATAACCTGTTTTCCCTCTCCCAGCCACATAAACACACCCACTTCGTGAGCCACTTCTTTTTCTTCAGCAACTGTGGAAGTGATGGCCACCATGCACAAGATGGCCATCAAGTCAGACTGCACATGCACGACTATCACGCATGTGCAGTTCTATCATCACTGTCATCTCATGCACAGCACACTCCAATAGCACTCGTAAAAGCTCTGCAAAGCCGTATCGACTCTGCCCAGAATTTGTTTTACTGAGATGCTGAAACGCTTCTAGAGTTCCACCTGTCTCAAAGATCTGACTGTTTTTCTAACACTGATCTTAATTTGGCTGTAATTTCTTCCATCCTTTGAAATTATTGACCCATATCACCCCTGAGTCAATGGAAGGGGGCACTGTTTTAAGCCAGTTAGAGGTGACCTCTTTTTGAGCTGCTGTACAAAGTATCCTAAGTAGGCCCTGTTGTTTATCACCAATTTCAGTAACCTTCATCCCTAGTATATGATACTTAATGTCATACGGCAAGTTCCTTCCCCAAACCTTGATCAGCTCTTGGTGCACTCCAGACCAAAAGGCAGCAATCTTGGGGCATTCCCAGAAAATATGATGATGCGCTCCTATTTGTTCGCACTCCTTCCAACACAGGTTCAACTGGCCTGTTTGAAAGTGTCAGGTAACGGTCAGGATGTGGAAGTATTTGGTTAGGCATTTTCACCTAAACTTCCTCCAACTGGGGGATGCAATAACTCTCCACCCTCTTTCCCAGCCTTTCTTCCATTCTTTTTCAGGAATATTAATTCCCACTTTAGTTTCCTATGTTTGCTTCAAAGTAATAAACTCTGTGGTGGGGGGGGTTCTCTCACATTAGCATCTTATATGCCCGTGAAACGGTACCCCCCCCCCGCCTCTCAATATAGCTGCCCAGTATAAAAAATGTTCTAAGGAAGTTAGGTCCCTGTCTATTTTGGTAATCAGATCATGAAACTGTATGTAGTGTTTGACCTGTAAATATCTGTGGAAGTCGCTAGATGGTAGACCTTATTTCTCTTGCAGCTCTCCAAATGATTTTACATTTCTGTTATTAATTAGAGATTGAAATGTGATTAGCTTCATTCTATTCCATCTCAAGCATCCCGGGTCAGTACTTGGAGGCATAAAGTTGGGGTCCCCTATTATTATTGATAAGGAGCTAAAGTCATCAGGGATGGCAGTGATCTCTCTAGTTTGCCATAGGATCCGTAATGTGTGTTTAGGCTATGGCTCAATTATGTCTTTACGGACCTGTCTAGTCAGAGTTGCATGAGGTAGTGCAAACAGAGGTATGGATGATAACTGCTGGGCCTCTATCTCTTGTCACCCTTTGTCTGTCCATTGTTTAAGCCAGGATGCAACAGTAGCCACTTGTGCTGCCATAAGCTTGAGGTCTGGCATTGCTAAGCCACCTCGTTCTCAGAGGAGTGTCAGCACCTTCTTACATATTCTGTACCTACCGTTGGCCCACACGAAGGACGTAATGTACTTGCTGATCTGATTCCATAATGTGTAGGAAATTTTAATAGGTAACGCTTGAAATAGGAACAAAAAGCAGGGGAAGATGTTCATTCTGAATGTGGCTATTCTGCCCCCTAGGGGGAGAGAGGCAAAACTAACTGCCTATTAATATCTTCCCAGATTTCCATGAATAATTTGTTATAATTGAGATGGAATAGAGTGTTTAATTTGGGTTATATTCTAACCCCCAAATATCTAATTGTGTTTTGAGGCACCCATTTAAAGGGGAAGTTGGTAAGGAAGTCCCTGGGGCAATTGCTGTCGATTTTGATGGCTTCTGATTTTTCCATATGGATTTTATACCCCGCTACATCTCCATATAATTCCAGTTCTTCTAATGCATTGGGATGGAGGTCTGGGGGAGGTGAGGATGAAGTGGGGCTCATTTGCATAAAGGAAGATTTAATATTTGTGTGTGTTTATGTGTGTTATTTAATGATCCTACCCCTTCAGCCCTCATGATCTGGAGGAAGCCCCAGCCCCATCACCCCGGCATCTTCCAGCCAGCACAGTAGGCTCCAGCGCTTACACCCCCGGTGAGGTCGAAGGGGCGCCCTCCCCCCCACGACTGGATAGAGGTTTCCTGTGCTGTGGCTAGCCAGGTGCAGGGCCTGCAAGCTCCCTTCCATCATCCTCTGGGGGCATATGTTTTCTATGTTTTCCCTGCTTGCTGGGGTGGCACGTGTAATGATGCCTGCGATGGCACCGTGCATGCTCCCCTGCACCGCTCCCAACCCCCCCAACTTACGGTGTCGGCACACCAGCCCCCAGCCACCACTAGGGGCCAGACTCATACCAACAACCAAAACCACCCTTCCCGGGGAAGGAGAGCTGTCCTCCAGATGCTCAATCCTTCTCCTCCCTACCAACCCCCGGCGGCCCATGCTCGTTCTCAAATGCAGGTTGCCAGCGTGGCGTGAGGTGTGGCGTCCAGCGCCTCAAACCTCGGAGTCACCAGGCCAGCTAAAGGGAGATTTTATGACATCTACTGCCTGTAGTGATTCCTTAATTTCAATCATTGTTTGCTAGAGCTAAGGGCTCAATGCACAAAGCAAATAGAAGGGAGGCGAGCGGGCATTCCTGCCTGGTGACCCGAGACAAATGGAATCATTCAGTCACTACCCGATTTACGCTGATAGTCAATTGTGGAGCTGCATATGTGTTCTTATTACTTTCTTCGTATTTTGGGCAAAAACCCATCTCTTCTAGGCTTCTGTGTAGGAACCTCCAGTCCACCCAGTCAAACGCCTTCTTGGCATCCATGAAAATAGCAAGTGCCAGGTCAATAAGGGTGTGCTGCCAGGCTACTAAGTTCAAATATCTGTGAATATTGTTGTGGAGTAACCTTCCAGGGGAGCATTACTAAATCCCAACATTCAGGGGCCCAAGTGTCAGGAGCTCGAGACTAACTTCCCGACACTTGGACTCTCGACACTCAGAATAAAATCCCTTCCGTTAAGGAAACCTGTCTGATCTGGGTGGACTAGAGTCCCCACATAACTCAGTAATCTCTTTGCCAAAATTGTAGTATATAATTTTTTATCTATATTCAATAGAAATATTGGTCTGTATGAACTACATAAAGTGGGAGTCTTTACCAGTTTTAGGCAGGACTGAAATCTGGACATAGCACCAGGAGGAAGGAGTCTGCTCACCCCCCCCCCAACCTCCCCAAACACCCTGTGCATGTGTGGGAGAAGGCTTTCTTTAAATGTTTTGTAAAATTCTGGTGCAAGGCTGTCTGACCCCAGTGCCTTCCCTGACTTCAGCCCCTTCACGGATTCATTAATATCTGCAATGGTCATAGGAGCATCCAATAGCTCAATGTTTTCTTTTTTTCATCTTAACCCTCCCAAAGAAATTATCCAACTTTTCTTGATGACTACTACATATGAACATACGAAGAAGCCAGCAGAAGAAGGCCATTTGATCTATCAAGTCTGCTCGTGTTGCAGGGTCCACAGCTTGAGCTACTGTCCTTGCCCCCCTCCCCACTCCTCCCATCCTCTCTACCCATGACCCTTACCCTCCCCATACCTGTCCCAGCCTCTCTTAAAACTGCCCACTGTCTTCAATGAGATTACCTCTTCTGGCAGCACATTCCAATTGTCCATCACCCTCTCTGTGAAGAAGTGCTTCCTGACCTCCCTCCTAAACCTCCCACCCTCCAGCTTAAGACTGTGCCCCCTCGTGTTATGGTTGCCACTCAGCTTAAAGAGACTCTCCTTATCAACCTTATTTATCCCTCTCAAGAACTTGAAGGTCCCAATAATGTCCCCCCCCCTCTCTCTCTCTCCTGTCTTTCAGGGAGTACATGTTCAGTGCCCTCAACCTCTCCTCATATGCCTTACCCTGCTGACCAGCTATCATCTTTGTAGCCCTCCTGTGGACCTTCTCCAGCAGGTTAATGTCCTTTTTGAGGTGTGGGCACCAGTACTGAACTCCATACTGTAGATGCGGCCTTACCAGTGACCTGTAAAGGGTGGTTTAACCTCCTCTCTCCTACTGCTGATCCCCTTGGATAAGCATCCCAGCTTCTTGTTTGCCTTTGCTGCTGCTTTCTTGCACTGTGTGGAGTGCTTCAAGTCACTAATGATCATCAGTCCCAGGTCCTTCTCCTCCTCTGTTGCAGATACTCGGACTCCACCCAGGTAGTACTCTGTCCTAGGATTCTTGGCTCCAATATGCATAACTTTATATTTCTTGGCATTGAAGCCAAGCTGCCAGATCCTGGACCACCTCTCTAGCTTTTCCAGACCTTCCTGTAGGTTCTGTATCCCTTCAGCTGTGTCCACTCTCCCACTACTACTACTGTACTGTACTACTGTCTCCTATAGATATCAGATTTTGTGAATGCAAATTCTTATAGAATTTTACAAATTCCTTTGCTATTTTAAATGGTTCTGATTCACTTTGCTATGGGGCTCCTACCTTTCTAATACACAGGGCTGTCCTGCTGGCTGCCTTCCTGCTCAACTGCCAGGCCAGCAGTCATCCAGCCTGAGTCCCTGCCTTGTAATAACGTTGATGAGACTATCGAAGAGCACCTTCTATTTTCTCATCTAACATCCTGCTTAGCTGTACTCTGTGTTCTTCCAACTCTCTTTTCACCTCTGCATGCAAAACTATCTTATGTTCTGCCTCCAGGCTGAAAATCTTGTCTTCTAACTCTAACTGCACTTTTTGCCTCTCCTTTTTAAACCTGGATGCAAAACCTATTGTTTTCCCAGTGACTACTCCCTTGAACCTGACCCACCATATTGCTGCTGTCATACCTCCAAGGGGGTTAGTGGCTACATATTCTATGATGCATTCCTCCACAATCTCCTTGTAATCAGTGTTGTTCAGCAATGAAACATTGAGTGGCCAAGAGGTGTTCCTGAATGAGGGGATAGAGAGATGTCCATGATCATTGTTGCATGGTCTGATACAATCATTAGCTATATGGAACTACCTGTGACTACATGAAGTCATTCAACTGGGATCAGAAAAAGATCCAGTCTTTAATAGGTGCCATGCGGGGCTGACCAGCAAGTGTAGTCTCTTACTTTGATGTTCAGATACCTCAAAATATCCCTTAACCTGAGTTCTTTGTTGATGGCCTTGACTGTTCATACTGCACAGCTAACCAACCCTGGAGTACTCCCTGATTTGCCCAGTTTGGGATCTAGGATGGTATTAAAATCTCCCTCTGTAATAAACAACTCTCCTGCAGAGGGTGACACCCTCAGAATAATTTTTTTCAGGAATTCCGAATTTTTCTTTATCCCCATTGGGGCGTAAAGGTTAAGGAGAGTATAAAATGTATCCCTATATTTCACCTTCATCAATATGAACCTACCTTCCAGATCTTCTTTATATTCCTTGACTGTGAAAGGGCAGTTTTTATGTATAAGGATAGCGGCTACCCTCCATTGGGACTGTTGCTGAAATGAGGCATGGTATACCACCCCCACCCAGGACAACATTAATTTGGCTCCCTCCCCTTGACTCAGATGTGTTTCTTGTAGGTATGCCAGCTCTGCTGTAAGATGCTTTAGTTCACTTAGGACTCGAGTGCATTTAATGGGGCTGTTAAGACCCCTAACATTGTAAGTTACTATCAGGCCTGACTCCATAATATACCCGTTGATATTGAACTCGCTGTATGTATCAGGAGGGGCCTTGGGTCGACCTCATCTCCCACTACACAATTAATGCATTGGCGTATCGAGAATAATGTTACCAGTAGTGTCAGTAGTGGAATCAAAAACAGAAACATCATACAACAAACTTTTCATACTTAACAACAAAAACTTCAACTGGTTATTCAGTCACCCTGCTGGCCTGTCGGCTGTTGTTTGGTGACAGGATGCGGTTCTGAGTCCTGGGACCATGCGCTTTTTATGTGTTTTTGTAGCTACCCTCCACCTGAATTACCACCTGGTAGCTGTCAATGAACTTTGCTCTTTTGGCTTCAACAAGGAACAAAATATATTCCATCATATCCAGGTGGCCACCTTCTCCCCTTAGTGGAAGTTTTGTAGAAAGTTAATAAGTAGCTCTCCCAGATCCCCCGCCCCGTCTCTCTGTCATCCAGTGCAATCCTCATATCATCCCTTGCCTCCCCCTTGCAGTTCTGCCAGCCTATAAAAATCATGCCCAGTTTGTAATTTGAAGGGGGTTCATTGTTTATGGGGTAATACTGTCCACAATACTCTGTGATATTTCTCAGGAATTTTCCTTCCCCCTTCACGGTTTCTCCCATGGAACAGACTCTCTTACAGGTGGCTGCTGTTGGGTTCCTTGCCTAACCCCTCCCTCCACCAAGGTGCCCTGTTGCAAGTTAGTGTACCCAGTATTACTTGCAGGATGGGCAGAGCAGCCAATTGTACCCTTGAATTGTGGGCCTAAGAGGAGCAGTCTTCGAGGATTAAGCCATCTAACACATTGTCTTTGCATCCGCAGTGCCATGTGGACTGCGAGGTATACCCACCCACACATTGGAGTCTTTCCACCAAGTTTTAAAAATTACACATTCCATGCTCAAATCAGGAGTTCCTGCATCTACCACCTTGTGTGTTCAATGATGGGCATTCACAAATAGAGCCCCCCCCCCAGTCCTTAGGGTTTTAACAATCTCTGGGCAAGGAAGGCTTGTGTACGGTTGCATGTCTGTATCCTATGAGAGGCCAAAATGTCTTAAGGGACCCAACCATATTGCCCCAAGCATGGTGGTCTCAGCAGTCTGTGGTGCCATGTGGACCATGCAAAGGGTCTACTCCACCTTGGGGCCTACCAGACATGACATCCCTCCAAGCAAACAAGACATCCTGGCTGTGCTGAACTCTATCTGTTTTTGCAAATAAGGCATCTACAGATCCCAGGCTGGCACAAGGCATTAAGAAGTGGGAGAAGGACTTTTTTAGGTACATCAGGGAGAAAATGAGTTGTAAGGACCACATAGTAAGGATTAGGAAGGAAGGGGTTAGGCGGAAGCAGGGTGCGATAAGGCAGAAGCACTAAATGATTACCTCTGCTCGGTATTTACTAAGGAGAAGAGGGGGGTGACACCCAAGGGGGGAGGAATGGCAGAAACGGGGGGGAGGGGTGTCAGATGTGGAAATCATGGAGGGCAGAGTTCAGGAGGGTTTGAAGGCACTGAGGGTGGACAAGGCACCAGGCCCAGATGGCATCCACCCCAGGGTACTGAAGGAGCTGGCAGAGGTCCTTGCGGGACCTTTGGCAGATATTTATTGCCTCACTACACTCAGGGTGTGTACCTCAGGACTTGAGGATGGCTCATGTGGTGCCCCTCCACAAGAGTAGCCCCAAGGATGAACCGGGGAACTACAGACCGGTGAGCCTCACATCCATCATGGGTAAGCTAATGGAGACTATCCTGAAAGAGAGGCTGGTGGCCCTCCTAGAAGCCAAATGACTACAGACAGCATGGTTTCATATGTGGCAGATCCTGCCAAAACAATCTGGTGGAGTTCTATGACTGGGTAACTAGGCAACTGGACAGGGACCATGCAGTGGATGTCCTGTATCTGGACTTCAGTAAGGCATTAGACTCGCTGCCGTATGGGAGGCTGGGAAGTAAGTTAGAAGGCACAGGGGTAGGTGCAAAGCTGGTGAGATGGGTAGGGAACTGGCTTCAGGGAAGGCAACAGAGAGTGGTGGTGGGTGGAGGTTCTCACACCCAAGGGTAGTGACGAGCGGTGTTCCTCAGGGCTCGGAGTTGGGACCAGTGTTGTTTGGGATATACATTGCAGACATATCATTGGACATCAAGACCAAGATGAGTCTGTTTGCTGATGATACCAAGATGGGAGCAGTGGTGGGTGACCTAGGGGGATGGCAGGGGTTTCAGGATGATCTGGCAAAGCTTGAAACCTGGTCAGACACCTGGCAACTGGGGTTTAATGCCAAAAAGTTCAAGGTGCTGCATTTTGGGATGTAAAACCCAAGGAGGAGTTACCAGCTGGGGGGAGTGCAGCTAGCCCAGACAGAGGAGGAGAAGGATCTGGGGTGCTCATTACAGGGTCAATAAAGAACTCGGCACAATGTAGGAAGGCAGCTGCAAAGGTCAACAAAAATGCTGGGTTGCATTGCAAGGGGTATACCCTCAAGGAGGGAGGAGGTGATTCTGCCACTGTATAGGTCATTATTTAGACCGCACCTGGAGTACTGTGTGCAGTACTGGTGCCCATATCTGAGGAGGGACATTAAGTTACTGGAGGGGGTGTAGCGCAGGGCGACAAAGATGATCAAGGGGCTGGGGGACTTATCATATGAGAGGAGGCTGAGGGAGTTGAACATGTACTCGCTGGAGGAGAGGAGGGACAGGGGGGACATGATTGAAACCTTTAAGTACATGAAAGGAATAAACAAGACAGGTACAGAGGGGCTGTTCAAACTAAAGGAGGGGAGGGACACCAGGGGCCATGATATGAGACTGGAGGGAGGAAGGTTCAGGAGGGAGATGAGGAGACACTTTTTTACAGAGAGGGTGGTAGCTGGGTGGAATGCATTACCTGCAGAAGTGGTATCCAGTAGAACAGTGGACTGCTTCAAAAGAGGATGGGACAGGACAAGGGGGAGAGTCAATGGTGGGGAAGGGTGAAAGGGAAGGGGCAGCTGCAGAATAAGGGGTGCTAGCTGCACATTCGAGCAGACTTGATAGACCTCTAGGCCTTTATCTACTGGCAAATTTTGTATGTTCATATATTTTACAGTTGTCTCTGTAGATTCAGCTCTGCAATCCTGGATTTGGGTCTCATGGTGGTCCACGGCGTCATGTGGGTTGCATGTAAGGTCTATTCCCACCTTGGGGCCTCACCAACCTGCTGTACCTTCAGTGTTTCCAGGCTTTGTGGCTGTGCCCAACATTACCTTTTTTTCAGTTAGAGCCAACAGCATGTACTGCACATATCACACAGGAGCCTGTTCCATAGTCCTGGGCCTGGGTCTCACTGCAGTCTGTGGTACCACCCACATGGGCTGTATGTAAGGCCTACTCCCACCTCAGGGCCTCCCCAACCTGCACAACCTCAGAGTTATCCAGACATCCAGGCTGTACCCACAATTACTTCTTTTCAATTAGGGCAGATATGGTTTAATGAGAGGTGTATCAAAATAGCCTGCTCTAGAGACATAAGCCTGGAATCATGATGGTCCACGTGGGCTGCTTGCAAGGCCTGCTCCTACCTCGGGGCCCTCATGGCCCACCGCTTCTCCAGCGCAACAGGCCATCACAAATAGGCTGAGTTGCCCCTTTAATCAATCGGAGCAGCATTTAGTTTATAACAAACAACCCGCCAGATTCTCAGACCACCCATGTTGCAAGTGACTTACCTTATAGCATCAGGACAGGGCCTGAAGAACCCATACCAACCAGCCACCCTTATCTTGTAGTCGCCATGTACCATGAGCAATGCCTGTGACAGCCAAGGAGGGAATCCAAAAACAGGACTTCAATTCAGTTGTGAGGTCACACTGGGCCTGCCCCCTCCCCAAAATCCCTTGGTATCCTTCCAACCAATCAGAGGACAGATCTACCAAACTTGGAAGTTCTTCGAACCGGGCCAACCCCCCCTCCTACCACACCAGACTAACCAACTCTTTACTAACAGAAGGGAGGAACATTTCCACAGTATTATTTCATACCCCTTACCTTATTTACAGTATTAGGAAACTAAATATGCATTCCCCCCCTTTCCCACAGTCTTGGTAGCCCATTGCCTGAGTTCATTATTTTCTTGAAGCGGATATATCACAAGTCCCAGGTCCATCTTCGGATAAGCAAAAGGGTTTGAGCAGTTGCTCTTCATTCAATCAAACTGCATCATCAGAATCCCAGACATCAGAGCCACAATAAGAAAGTTTTACAAGTCTAAAAAAGTCAAGTGAAGCAACTTTTATTCTCCATATTGAGGGCAGTTGGGTTAATTGGGGGCCCACTAAACTTTTGTTGAGGAGTTCTTCGAGAGGCAGCACTGCCTTTCTTCTCTTAAGTGGTAGGCCTTAGACAACCATCTCAAGTTTGAGAACAGCTTGAAGGGTTAGGGTGTCAGTATAGCTCCGCAGGGACCCCAAATTTCTGCAGGAGGGATTTAGCATCAGTTAGTTTTCAAAAGAACTGTGGGCCATCTGGGAGAAAAATCTTAAACTGTGCGAGGGGCAAAGAGGTGCATTTTGATATTTTCAGCCTCGAGATGTTTACGGATTCCCAGCAGAGTTTTCCATTTTTGCTGTGAAATTGGGGTATAGTCATGATCTATATAGAGCCCTTGTCCCCAAATATCAGTTCTTTTTTGGAACACATTACGGTAAGAATTTTCATCTTGGTTCTATAATCCAACAGTTTCATTACTGTGGGTCTTGGTTTTGCTTTAGGGTTTGTAGGTTTTTTGTGAGAGCCCTGTGTGCTCGAACAATGTTGTGGGGCTCTGGCTGTGGTAAATCTAACAGTTCTTTCAGTAACGGTTCAATGTAGTTCTCCATGTGACTGGATTCTGGGTCCTCTGGGAGCCTGTAGAGCCTGAGTTTGTCTCTTCAAGACTGGAGCTCAGTGTCGTCCAATTTTTCTGTGAGGTCCCTTTCCCATTTGTATAGCAATTGTAAGTGGTGATCATACTTCTCTAAGGTCTCTGAGGTCTCAGTAAGCATGCCCTCGAGATTGACTATTCTTTGCGTTACCTCGGTGAGGCCTTTGGTTGTTTCCTCTTCCATTTTTTCCAAGCAATCAAGGGTTAAGCTGAATTTGTTAAGATAATGAAATAGCCTTTTTTGATATCATCATGAATTGTTCCTCTGAATCATCATCACTGCCCTTGCTAGCACTGCCTGAGGCAATGGAGGTAGGATGGCTCCTGCTGACAACACCTTTCCCAGCTGTCTACATGGATTTTAGGCATTGCAAATATTCCAAGAGCATGTCTTTAACCCTACTTTTAGCAGGCATCTTATCTCCTTCTCAGCTGATTGTGTATGAGAACAGGATGTGCTTGCAGGGGGCAGATTTCTGTAGATTTAAAACCCCAAGGTTAAGAGCCAAAGCAACCTACTACCATATGGATTGAAGCTGGAACCAGAAGTCCATATTTGTTTTAGTTTAAAATCATAATTGTATCTGATATAAACAGCCTTATTTTTTCAGTCTGCCCAGAGCCTGTTGCAAATACCATTGGTTTTCTAGTCTGCCTAGAGCCTTGAAAACAGTTGCAAGCAGCCTTGGTTTTTCAGTCTGCCCAGTGTCTAGGAGACGTAAGGACATGCAGTCTTCATGTCCTCAAAGCAATCTGAAGCACAGATAAGAAAAGGACCCCAGCGATGTTATGTGATCTTGACTGTTGCATCCTGACAAATGCTATGTAATGATTTATTTTCTTTTATTTATTTTCCTTGTGTTTATTTGTTTTTTTTCATTTTTGGAATCTTGTTGAAATAAAATCACACAGCATGCCTGTTGTACCTTATCCGAACTAAATAATTATCAATCTTTTGCACCCACGCCCTGGGACACATATCGGTGGCAGACATAGTTCTGTCAGGCAAATGTACTCTGATCTCATTCTGGACATGCCCGATGTTAACTGAAAACCCAATTTTTAAACTTAAATAACTTAAAAACTAAACAAAATGGAGGCAGTATAACACAGTGGTTTAAGGATCTGAGCTGCAAACCTGGAGACCTGGGTTTGAATCCCACAGCCCCAACTTGCATACTGTGTGACCCTGAGCGAGTCACTTAATTTTCTTGTGCTCCCAAGTCACACTTGGAAACAAGCTTCAGCTTAGTGTGTCTCTCCTGGTTAAAAAAAAAAAAAAGATATGGATGTCGAACCTCCCTAGGAAATCCTTCTATCCCATCTACATATTCACACCAAGTTTCACAATTTTAACTGTTATCTTTTTTTTTTCTGTAGACAAGAGCAAAAGTTTACAGTATCAAAAATTCTGATTTCCATTCAACAGCATTGAAACTGTTCTATGCATGTGGTACGTTAACTCGGATCCCCGATTTCCTTACTTACTGGCAACTTCTAAACATGATTTTTCAAACTTAAATACTTTAAAGCTGCTAAATTCTTAAACATCAACCCCACTGCCCAGGAAATATTTCTACACCAACCTACATAACTAAACAAAGTTCCACAATTAAAAGATTTTTACTTTTTTCTCTAGATGAGAACAAAAATTCTGGAAAAAAGCACCACTGGAAATCAATGGAAAATTAAGCAATAATGCACGGCAGGGTGTGTGTTGTGCTGGGATAATGTTACGCCTGGGGTGATTAGGCACGAGGCCACAGGCCAAGTGTGACTAATCACCCCAGAAGTGATGTTATCCCAGCACAACACACACTCTGGAGTGCATTATTACTATTATACAACAGCTCATTTTGTTTTAAGAAATAAAAATGGGAAAACCTGTTTAAAATATTAATTAATTTCATTTTTTTTGTTTGAGCAGGTATACTTACTGAAAAAAAAGTCCACAGTTCCTGTCTTGTGCAGGAGATGGCATTGCCCCCTACATGGTTTCTCTGTATTCCTTTAAATGTCTATCTTTGTGGCTCTGTCTTTTTGACCCCTGTGCCCCTTGTCCTTTTGCTGTTTCCCCTCTCCTGTTACTCAAAGAGTCAGTGTAGCAGTGGAGTCTGCATGTTGTAAAGACGTTGCTGTTCCGTTTTTTTTTTTTCCTTCAATTGAGTGATCAGTGGAATAGGCTGTGCAGACGTGCAGTGACATTGGGTAACACTAAAGTCAGGACCTCGAGCAGACTGGGAGAGAGAGGGGCTGTCAGTAGCTTCATTTTATTTTACTGGACATCTTTCAAAAAAAGCAAGAAATGTACTTGAAAATGACCAAGCAAACACTATGAAAACAGCTGTGCAGTGAAAGACGCACTTGGTAATTCACTCGCTCGATCTGCTCATTCACTCGCTCAATCTGGTGTCAAGTGAGAGGGGTCATGGTGTTTCAGGCAGGAAGGTTAGTTTGGGGTTTAAAAAAAATTACAAAAAAGAAAAAAGAAAGAAATGTATTTGAGGACCCAGCGAGTGTTATGACAAGAGCCGTGTGGTCACTATTTAAAAGGCATGCTCACTCGCTCACTGTGGTCTGAAATGAGAGGGATCATGATGTAGTATTCCTTTTCTCAGGTAACTTAGCAGCAGATTTTAACTCGGTCTTCACTACAACACAGTGTTGTCAGTGTAGGGGCAGACCAGGTAGTGAAGCTGATCAAGGCCTCAGCAAGGAGGGTAGTGGGGCAGCCAATCGCGTCATGGAGTGATTCGTGTTTTTTTTTTTAACATTTGATGTAGTCTTTTGTGTGCTGGGACTAGACACGTGATGGTGTTCTGGGATAACATCACAGGCCCTGTCCCAGACTGACCAATCACAGGCCATCATTCTTTCTTGCCATTGTATAATGCATTTCTTCACACTAATTACTCTAAAACTACTAACCAGATTTGTATGAAACCTTCAGGGATTATATATTCTGCCACAGACAATAATTACTGAAAGTTTCATGCAAATTGGCAATACCGTCTTTGTGCAAGCTACAAGCAGAAAAATGGAGTTAACATAGAACTCACCACTGACCCTAACTATAGGGGCACTACCATGCCCCTATGATTATTATGTTGTATACCAAAACAAATGTATATTAAATAAATTAAAGGATTATGAAGCACTGAAAATGAAACAACATATATTAAAATGTGTATGTTGCACACTGAAATGAGTATATCATGTACCTAAATGGCAATGATAAGTACAAAGATGAAAATGTCAAATGCTTGGGTGGGCAAAGCAGGGGAAGGGAGGGACAAAAGGAGTGTAGAGCCATGTGCTCCAATGCTAGGAACCCAGGAAGCAAAATTCCTGATCTTGAGGCTACCATTGCAGAGGTGGACCTGGATCAGGTGTCCATAACAGAACCGTAGTGCACCCACCACCACAGCTGGGAGGTGACCATACCAGGATACAACATATTTAGAAATGATAGGGCAGGGAGAAATGGAAGGGAAGGGAAATTGTTTAACCAAGAAGGGCACACTAAACTGAAACTTGTTTCCAGGTGCGACCTGGGAGCACACGGAAGTTAAGTGACTTGCTCAGAGTCACGCAGTATGCAAGTGGGGGCTGTGGGATTTACACCCAGGTCTCCAGGTTTGCAGGTCAGTGCCCTAAACCACAGCACTATACTGCCTCCTACAGGGGGAGTGATCTCATATGTAAACTAAGGTGCTAAGGCCATGGAAATTCACAGTCACAACAGGGAGAAGGAGGGGTTGGAGGTTCTTTGGGTTGGCTTGTTGATGGGATCAGGGGGCCTTTATTCACACTGGAGTGGTGTACAGGCCACCAACACAGGAGGAGGATATGGACAGGGTTTTGGAGGTGGCCATAGGCAAAATGGCATGCAATGGCATAGTAATAATTATGGGTGACGTTAATCTACAGCTGTGGACTAGAACATCCAGGCTGCAGCTACAACTAGAAGCATGGCAATCCTAGACTTCATGTAAGGGACATTTCTCTGGCAGCTGCTTACAGATCTCACCAGAGATGGGACAGTGCTGGATCTGGTACTTACGAACAGTGACAACATTGTAGACATCAAAGTGGGTAGCCCACTTGCTTTAAGTGATCATGGTACAGTGTGGTTTGGAATACAGATTGGGCAGGAGATAAAACACACTAGGATGAGGGTCCTGGACTTCAGGAGAGCAGACTTGACAGAAATAGAAGACTAACTTAGGAAATACCTTGAAGGGGGGAATAGCAGAGGGTGGAGGCACAATTGAATTGAACAAAGGAGGGATAACTAAGGTAATAGCAAGCTGCTTAGAGGTAACAAACAAGGATAAGAGAAGGAAGAGGCCACTGTGGTTCTCAAAGGAGGTGGATAAGGCAGTAAAGGAGAAAAAAACAGCATTCAGGAAATACAAGGAGACCCAAATGGAGGCTGGCAGGGAGGTATATCTTGTGAAACAAAGGGTGACAGAAGGAAGGGTAAGGGCAGTAAAGGCTCAGACTGAGGAAATAATCACCCAGGAGTTCAAAAATGGGGATAAGACTTTCTTCAGGTATGTGATCAAAAAGAGAAACTCAAAGGGTGGCATACAGTAGTGAAGATCAAGAGACCAGGTGGGGGGGGATTGCGCAGAGAAAGGCCAAGAAAAAGCTAACATTAAATGAATATGTCTGCTTAATCTTCACAATGGAAGGGAAGGGAGGGAGGACAGGCTGTTATGCATTAACAGACACTGGAGGACGCGGGGAGTGGATACAAACCCATTTACATAAGACAGAGTCTGCCTGGGTTGGAAGCCCTTAAGGAAAACAAGACAATGGAGCTGGACGAGATTCACCCAAAGAAGGAATTGAGCATGATGCTAGTCACCCCTCTGGCTATGTTGTTTAGCACCTCATTGGAGATGGGGTCGTTTCAGAGGAATGGAGGGGGGCCAATGTGGTCCCTCTGCACAGCAGCGGCAGCAGGGAGGAGGTCACTAATTACAGACTAGTCAGTCTCACATCAGTGGTGGGGAAGTTAATGGAGTCCCTGCTGAAGGAGAGATTGATGGAGTACTTACATAGATACATAGAAACATAGACACTGTCGGCAGATAAGGGCCCATGGCCCACCATCTGCCCATTTGAACTTGTAAGTTCCCTTTATGTTTTTCTAGAAGTCTGTTGCCCCTTACCCCTGACCTCCAGAATTCCCTTATATCTATCCCATGCATTCTTAAATCCTGTGATTGTTTCAGCCTCCACCACTTCCTCTGGCAGGGTGTTCCACTTGTCCGCCACCATTTCTGTGAAGAATCGTCCTCATGTTTCCTCTGAATCACTCTCCCTCCAACTTCAACCCATGCCCGCTAGTCCTGAAGTATCTTTTTCACTGGAAAATAGTGTATTCCTGCACCCTGTTCCTCCCTGTAAGGTACTTGTATGCCTCTATCATTTCCCCTGTCTCCCATCTCTCCTCCAGGGAGTACATATTCAAGTCCTTCAGCCTGTCCTCATAGGACTTGTGATGCAATCCATGTACCATCTTTGTTTCCCTCCTCTGAACCTTATCTATCCTGTCTATGTCCTTACATAGGTAAGGTCTCCAGAACTGTACACTGCATTCCAGGTGGGGCCTCACTAGTGTCTTGTATTGTGGAATTATGACCTCCCTTTTCCTGCTGGTGATGCCCCTGCCTATGCATCCCAGCATCTTATTTGCTTTACCTGCTGCCTTGTCGCACTGTTTCCCTACCTTGAGGTCATCAGAGATGATAACTCCAAGGTCTCTTTTCTGCTTGGTGCATGCTATAGCCTCACCCCCCAACTGATATGTTGTTCCAGGGTTTTTGTGCCCCATATGCATTATCTTGCACTTCTTTGCACTGAATTTCAACTGCCAAACCCTTGACCATTCTTCAAGCATCTGCAGGTCCCTTCTCATTCTTTCTACACCCCCTGGCATGTCCACTCTGCTACAGAGCTTCATGTCATCAGCAAACAGGGAAATTCTGCCTTCTAAGTCCTGCACAATGTCACTGATAAAGACGTTGAATGGGACCGGTCCCAGCACTGATCCCGGTGGTACCCCACTGGTCACTCTTCCCTCTGTGGAGTAACAGCCATTTAACCACCACCCTCTGTGTCCTACCACCCAGCCAATTACCCACCCACCACATTACTGTCCTGCCCACTCCCATATTCTCCAGTTTGTTTAATAGCCTTCTATGTGGCACAGTGTCAAAGGCCTTGCTTAAGTCCAGATAGTCCATGTCCACTGTCCTCCCCTGTTCCACCTCCCTTGTCACCTAGTCGAAAAATTCAATAAGGCCAGTCTGGCATGATCTCCCCCCAGTGAAACCATGCTGCCTTGGGTCCTGTAGTCCACTGGCAACCAGATGTTGCACCAATATCTCCTTCAGTAGTGCTTCCATGATCTTCCCCACTACTAAGGTCACACTAACTGGTCTGTAGTTCCCCGCTTCCTCTTTGTTCCCGCTTTTGTGACACATGGACTGCAGGACCACCAGCAGCACAGCTTCACAGGGAGGAGGTCATGTCAAATGAATCACATAGATTTCTTTGACTGAATAACTAGGGAAATGGATCAGTGGAGGACACTGGATGTGGCCTACTTGGACTTCAGTAAGGCTTTTGACACTATACCACAAAGGAGGCTGATAAAGAAACTTAGAAGCCTGGGGGTGGTGGAGAAGGTGATGTGCTGGGTATCTAACTGGTTGAAAGACAGGAGGTAGAGAGTGGTGGTAAATGGCAGTCACTCAGAGGAAGGGGAGTGACCAGTGGAGTACCCTAGGGATCGGTACAGAGCCCTGTCCTCTTAAGTGTCTTCATAAGTGACATTACTGAGAAACTGAAGGGGAAGTTGTGTCTCTTTTCAGATGGCACAAAAATCTGCAACAGGGTGGACACCCACGAGGGGTTGAGAGAATACAAAGGAACCTGGGGAAACTAGAGGAGTATTCTGGGAGTGGCAGCTGGGTTTCCCAAAAACTCCAAAGTCATGCACCTAGGGCGGGGAAACACGAGGACTGTGTGGAGGATGGGAGGAGGTACTTACAGTTACCGATCAAGAAAGGGACCTTGGAGTGATCATATCAGATGAACTCAAGGTGGCAGAGCAGTGCAACTGGGAAGCAGGCAAGGTGTGAGCCAGATGCTGGGGTGCATAAAGAGAGGTATTTCTAACAGTAGAAGGAAAGAGGTGGCAGGCTTAGCACCCATTTAAAAGGTAGTTTTCAGCAGAGCTCCAACAGACAGCTCCTATGTAGTGGCCATCTTGCCCCCCCCCCAACACACACACACACACACACACACACTAGCCTATCCATCTTATAAGTTTCTTCCCTAGCTTCACACATACTACTTTTTTGTACACTACCTGTGTCACTGCATTGGAGAAGTCTATTGGTTTAGTTTGACATGATCTTCCTCTTGTGAATTCTTGCTGGTTCCTGCCAGCAAGCTCATTGTCTTCCAGAAAGTCCACTGTCCTCGCCTCGATGATGGTTTCCATTGGTTTCCTTACAATTGATGTTAGAGGTATTGGCAGTAATTGCCAAGGTTGTCCTTGCCCCCACTGTTGTGTAGTGGGGCCACATTTTTAGTCCTCTTGTATGCCGGTACTTCTTCAATATATACAGTATTTACACAATGGAAAGTTCTTCCAGACATGTGGCCAGTGACCTGCTCAACTCTTTTAGCACCCTTAGTGTATCTCATCTGGTCCTGTGCACATTTAATTCCTGAATTCCTTTTGGGACTCTACCCTCAATAATGTTTTTGATAACCAATAATTCTCCTTCACCCCTTATCCCTCTCAGGCAACACCTCATCTCTTTCATCTGTGAATATTCATTTGCTATGTTAACTTTGTCCCTCTCCTCCTAGAAGCATTCCCCATCATTTTCAACCTCTCTAGGCTATCCTTAGTATGTCTTTTCTCTTTTATGTATCAGAAGAATGCACTGTCATTACTATTAACATGCTCTGCAATCCTCTGTTCTTTGGTATGTCAGCTTTGGCTTTTTTATGGTATTCTTGCTAATGTCCTGCTTCTCCTTGTACTGTATGTGATCCTGGCTTTATCATGTTGATCTGTCTTACAGCAACAGAATGCTCTGTTTTTATCATTCACTGCCAGTTTAAACTTAATAATGATCTACATGAGTTTTTAATGCCTGTTGGTCTTTCTTAACTACATGATTACCATCGATAAGGTATTCAGAATCCATGATCTTATAAAAACACACTTAAAAAAGAAACCAGGGTCCAACATGACAAGAGGACATGACTGCCAACTACAATGAAAATTGTTACATTACACAATGGGTGGCAGGCAGGTGCAACATTGGAAACATTTAATAAAAATCTTGATTACGTGGACAAAGAGTTTAAATAGCAAATTAGCTACTGAGATGTGGGAGACAGACTTGATGGGCAGTCTAGCTTTGTTCCATCATATAGTCTTCTTGCATATTTTTTTTGTTATTCTTACTCAATTGCTTTCTGCCCTTTTCTTCTTGTGTAAGTCCACTAGCTGTGTGTTTATTATAGACCTCATTTGGACGTAGATAATTCTGACATCATAGTACTGATTTTGCATTGTTTATTTCTAAGCACTATCTCAAAATTAATAGAGTTGTGGTCTCTGAATCCTATTGATGGTTCTTTTTTAATGTACTTGATTATCTTCCCGTTACTCAAAACTACAGTAGCTCTGGTATTGCCTTCCCCCCTAGTAACATTGTATACTAACTGTGTGAGGAAACAATCCCATATGATTTTGGTAAATATCTGGCTTTTTTTCAGCTTGCTGCATTCTTCTAACAGTTTATGTCTGGGAGACTAACACCTGGCCAATCATTTAGTCCCTACCCTCTTCCTGGTTGGGTAGTCTGTAGATCACTACAACTGTGTACTTCTTCACACTCCCTCTTTTTGTTGTAACCAAAGCGAATCCATACCTCCATGCTCCGAGGCAGAACTGCATCAGTGCCAGCCATGATTTAATGCAGTTGAATCATCATGACTGCCACTGATGTAGATTTTGTAGTATTACTGCAAAATGCTGCAGTATGCTGCAGGGAACAATGTAATTTAATGGCAATTAAGCTCTTTTGTTGTGCGGCATTTTGTGATATGCCATCTGCTGCAAAGAACTGTTTCATCCTTGCTGGCTCTGTGTATCTTCCATTACTTTCATACCCTCTTTAACATACATCATAACCCCACCCCCACGATAGCTATGACACCCATTCTATCCTGTCTGACTAGTGTGCCGCCTGTGATATTTAGGTCCTGATTGTACTCCTGTGTGTCTTATGTTTCAGTAATGATGCCTTATTACTCTGCTGCTATTGCTTGGAGTGCTTCCCTTTTGTTACAGATTCTCTGCACATTAGCTTATAGTGCCTTCACTGAAGGCGTTTTTCCTGATTCAGTTGCTAATTTCATCATGAAATGCTAGAGCTTTATCTGTATCACAGTGGGCTGATGCTGGTGCTATGTTCTTTGTTGCCTATTGTGTGTTGGGGATCCCTGAAGATTTCAAGCAGAGAATGCAGCCTTTGGCCCTGATCCCCTTCCATGCACCCTTACCTGAACACTGCACTCGCCTGTCCCTAGTTTGAAAATCACCCCAGACCCAAAGAATGTTCACCTTCTACCCACTCATTCAAAACCCAGTCCACCCTCCACCCCCGGTACTACCTCCCAACAACAGCAACAAAAAACAGATACTCTGGCAGTAAGAGACAATGATCACCACAGACTGTTCTCTCACCACCTCAGCCAGCCACCAACTGATATAAATGGGAGCAGCTGCTGTTAGTAATGGGTGTTTACCCACCTGGTAAAGGTGATTGTGTTGGTTGACATCCATGGCACTCCAGACATTACCTCATGGGTTTTAGCCCACCTGATAGGCTAATGATGCACTTGACTCTAGGATCAAATTTCTAGTATAGCCAGGTCCCAGAAACCCCTGCTCTCCAGTTCGAATCTTCCATAGCTGAAATAAAGGTTAGTAGAGTGCAAAGAAAACAATGCAAAGGAAGACAAACAACGATAGTATGTGAAATGATGCTAGTAACAACATAATCTCAGTGGCCAACAGGCCGGATTTTATTATTCATATTATTTACAATCTAATCTCGATCCCATCGGGATCGACTGTCAACTTTCAATGTAGAATAACCCCTCCTAAGCCTGGTGTTGATTGTATGGACCTTCAGTCCCGGTCACTCTGAGCACTCTGTAGGGAGGTCCTTGGAGTGCCATGGATGTCAACCAACACAATCACCTTTACCAGGTGAGTAAACACCCATTGTGATTGGTTGAGCATCCATGGCACTCCAGACATTACCTCATGGGTAGATAAGAAGCAGTGTAGTACCCAAGGGAGGGAGAAGAGTGATCTATGAGTGAGAGGATGAAGTTGCTGCTAGGAGGATCTGGGTGGCGAAAATGGGCTGTATGGCATGTAGGTGCTTGAGCCTGTAGTGTCTGGTGAACGTATGCAGGGAGCTCCATGTAGCCGCCTTGCATATGTCCTCAGAGGACACATTAGCCCTTTCTGCCCAGGATGTGGCAACTGCCCTGGTGGAATGGGCCTTGATACCCTGAGGTGGTATCATTTGTTTTGCTAGGTAAGCTTCTTGGATGGTTCTCTTTAGCCATCCAGAAATTGTGGACTTGGAGGCAGCCTTGCCTTTGTCCCCTTGTGACAATAAACAATCTTTCTGTTTTACGGAGGGGCAGCATCCTGGCTATGTAGACAGAGAGGGTGAATCCGACATTAAGGTGATGTGGTACCGACCGACTGCCCTGTTGTGTGTCCGCTGGGAAGGTGGGCAGCTCGATGGGCTGTTCCCTGTGGAAGGCAGTGGGCACCTTAGGTTGGAAGGCCAGGACTGTTCGTAAACGGACTCCCTGAGGAGTGAAAACAGTATAGGGTTCTCTGCACGATAGTGCCCCTAGCTCTCTGATCCATCTGGCTGAACAGATGGCAACCAGGAAACGTCTTGAGGCCAACCCAGAACAGGTCCACCTCGCGAAGTGGCTCGTAAGGAGCTGAACTGAGGGAGTCGAGTACCAGTGAGAGATCCCATGGTGTGACGGTCGGTCGCATTTTTGGTCGGAGTATCTCCACAGCTTTCAGGAAGCACAGGGCATCGGGGTGTGCTCCTGGGCTGTACCCCCTGATGGGCCCCATGGCCGCCCCTATTGCAGATAGTTGTACTCTGAGAGAAGAGTGGGCCAGGCCCTTGTCTACTCCCTGTTGTAGAAACAGCAAGATGGTAGACATGTCTGTCTGCTTCGGGTACCTTACCTCTTTCCCGACACCGCCAGAATATAGACCATTGTCTACCATAAGTGGAAGTGGTGGATGCCATCTAGACTGTAATATGGTAGAAATAGCGGAGTCATGGTAGCCTGCCTCCATTAGTCTTCTCCTTTCAGGAGCCAGGCTGTGAGCTTCAGTGTCCACGGGGCCAGGTGGACTACGGGGCCCTGTGAGAGCATGTACGCTTGGTGAGGCAACCTGAGGCTGGCTAAGGACATCTGGCGTACTGTGGCAAACCATGTCCTTCGTGGCCAGTAGGGGGCCACTAGTATGATGGTACAACATGATGCCCGGATCTTGGCTAGTACCTGGGGAATTAGAGGAAGGGGTGGGAACACGTATGCATGTTCCCGAGACCATGGTTGAGACAGAGCATCGGTTCCCTGGGAACAACCCTCCCTGAACCGTGAGTAAAAGTCCTTGACCTGTGTGTTCTCCAGCGTTGCCATGAGATCCATGGGTATGGGTCCCCATGTTCTCTGGATCATCTGGAAGAGATCGGGGTGTAACTGCCATTCTCCTGGGTGAACCTGTTGTCTGCTGAGCCAATCTGCGCGCACGTTGAGTTTTCCTGCGAGGTGTACTGCGCCTAGATGGCTGAGGTTGGTCTGAGCCCAACTGAGGACTGACGTCGCCTCCCTCAGCATGGCTCTGATCCTGGTGCTGCCCTGTTTTGTGATATAGGCCACTGTTACCTGATTGTCGGAGCGTATCAGAACCGACTGGCCGCGTATGAGGGGTTTAAAGGCTTTGAGAGCATGGAATACAGCTCTCATCTCCAGGATGTTGATGGATAATTTGGATTCCATCAGCGACCATAGGCCCTGAGCTGTTAAGTCGCCCAGGCACGCACCCCAGCTGGACAGGCTCACGTCCGTCTCTATTGTGGCCATGTAGGAGGCCTCCAGGGGAACCCCCCTGGTGAGGTTTGATTCTACCGTCCACCATGCTAGTGAGAGTCTCACTGATGGTGGTAGCGGGACATAACCTCCGGTTGTACTCGTTGGGTCGCCAGTGAGGACGTATGTCTGAAGTGGTTGCATATGCCACCTGGCCCAGGGTATGAGATCTATGCATGATGCCATGCACCCTAACAACTGGGCTATGCATCCCATGGTTGTCTAATGGCGGGCTTTCATGTGATGGGCCAGCGCTATCAGGTTGATAACCCATGTGTGAGATGGTTTTGCCCATCCCTGGGACGAGTTGATCAGCGCTCCCAGGTGCTCGATCTGCTGGGTGGGAACAAGATGTCTCTTTCCCTGGTTGACTACCCAGCCATGTTCCTCGAGTGCCTGTAAGGTGGTCGCAGTGTCCTGTAGTGCCTGCTCCTTGGAATGTGCTCGAATGAGCCAGTCGTCCAAGTAGGGTATGATGTCTAACCCCTGTTCCCTGAGCTTGGCCACGAGGACTATGGAGACTTTGGTGAACACTCTCGGTGCTGAGGTGAGACCGAAAGGTAAAGCCTGATACTGGTAATGGTGGCCCAAGATTTGGAATCGAAGGAACTGCCTGTGTGTTTGGATGATAGGGATGTGGAGATATGCGTCCTTTAAGTCTATGGACGTCAGGTAGTCGCCTACCTGGAGGCTGCGTAGAGTTGATTGTATGGTCTCCATTTTGAATCTGTGGCACACCACATGTTGGTTGAGGTGCTTTAGATCTAGAATGGGATGGAGTTCTCCCGACTTCTTGGGCACGATGAAGAAGATTGAGTAGACCCCTAGCTTCTGTTCGTGCACGGGGATGGGCTGGATGGCTCTGTTCTGCAGTAGTTCCAACAAGATATGTTGGACTTGACGAGGGGTCGTCTTTCTTTTGGCTATTGGGGAGGATACAAATCTGTGGGAGATTGGGGCGTGGAACAGCTCTATGGAGTACCCCCTTGCGACCACTTCTTGGACCCACCTGTCCGAGGTTGTGTTGAACCATTGGTGTGTGAATAATGACAGCCTTTGCCCCACCGGGGGGTATGAACCCTGACTGCGAAAGGTCGTGGGGACATAGTCATTGCTGCTTCCCCCTGTATCCTCTACCTCTTCCCCCGAATTTCTGGCCACAGGCTCTGAAGGAGGAGACGGTTGGTAGGCTTGTGAGTATAGACTCGGTAACTGTGGGATGTACCTCTGCCCTGTGAGAAAGGAGCTATTTTGAGGTGGTATGTCCTCAGGGAGTTGGTATAGCCTGTTCCCCCCCGAAACCTCTGCCTCGAGGAGGGGAGGTAGTTGTATCTGGTTTTGCTCTTAAGGAGGTCTCTTCCCTCCTCCTTTTGTTTGAGGTAGTCCTGTAGCCCCTCCCCAAACACATGCTTCCCCTTCATAGGTAAATTTTGCAATAGAGTCTTAGACTCATTGTCAGCGTCCCATAACTTCAGCCACAATGCTCTCCTGGCACGATTGGTGATAGCTGTGGCCCTGGCGGGTAGACGCAGGGTGTCTACTGCCATGTCGGCCAGGTATTTTGCCGCATCTAAGGTGCACTCTAAGAGCTGTGCCTCTCTGGACTTCGGGTGGGCTTGCTCTTGGAGTTCTTTGAGCCAGCATATTTGTGCTCGAGCTGTATAGATGGCAGTTGTGGCTGCTTTTGCTGCGGTGCCCTCGATCTTGAATGCCCTCTTTAGCATGTCCTCCACTTTCTTATCCGTTGGATCTTTGAGAGCTATTGTTCCGCATGGTAAGACTGTCTTCTTACTGAGGGCGCCACTTGGGGGTCAATGGTGGGGGCTTTGCACCAGATATCAAATTTTTCCTCTTGAACCGGATACATTCTGCCCAGGTTCTTCCTGTTCAGCATCCTGCCTGGTTCTGTGGGTTGCCACTCTTTGTTGAAAACGTCCTCAATAGCTGGGCATACTGGGAAGGTCTCCAGGGTCGACACTTTATGCTGTATCATGGGGTCGAGTTTGGACTCGGGCTTACTTTCCTCGATGTCGAATCCCATAGTGGCCTTGATAATCTTCATGAGACCTGGGACCGTGTCGAACGAACACAACTTTGAGGTGAGTGACGGTGTAGTCTGAAGTTCCGTGTCCTCTTCATCTGATTCTACCCAATCCTCTTCCTCTGGGATGTCCTTGTCTTCTCCGGAGTCCGGGCGAGGATTCTCTGGTACAGTATCCCCATGATCCAGATGCTCCTCCGGTTGCCCCTCTGCCTTGTCTGGTTCTGGAAGTGCCGGTATTACTCTGTGTTGTGTGAGGGAATCAAGTTTTTCCATTATTTTCAGCATGATATTCTGCTGGCTTTCCATCATTGTGACCGTGGCCTGCTGATTTTGAATCAGGAGGGAGCCAGGGTCCATCCATGTGGTGCTGCTGGGTCCCGGATTGCTGGGTCCCATGGTTGGAGTTTGCTCCATGGACAAGTCATCGTCGTCGAGTAGACAGGCGGAACAGAGGGGGCCCGGGGTTTGGGGTAAGAGAGTAGCGTTGCAAGAAGAACACTTCTTGGCCTTGACCATCTGGTGAGAGAGAAGAAGGCAAGCCTGAGATTAGTGCTAGTGCAATGCACTGTGGGGATCTTTTTGTCCTCTATTGATTTAGTAGCTAAGGCAAGCTTGGCCCGTCGATTCTTTTGAGGGGGAATGGTAAGTCTGTGTCTTATTTCCTGGAGGCTATGACAGGCGTGCGGAGAAACGCTGTGGGAGGGACCCCTCATGCGTGGTATGAGACGGTTGTCTCTATCGGGAGGGACCTCCTGTATATATGAAAGCACATAGTTCGCTATAGGGAGGGATCCATGGCACAGTGGAATTGATGGTCCTGAAAAAAGGTAGTGCATTTTGACACCAGGGTCGCTATGGGAGGGACCCAAGTGTAAGGAAGGAGAAAAGGACCTGTTTTTGGCTGTGAAACAATAGGGAGTCGCTGTGGGAGGGACCCCTCATGAGTCTTGTCCTTTACTAGAAATATTCCCTTGTCTCCGGGGCTGAGAGAGGAGCGGCGAAACCTGGGGGGATCCAGATTCCTGCTGAGTAGCATAGGGAATGACCTGCGGTGCTGCCCCGCTTGGAGGAGCCTTGCAATGCAGAGCCAAATGAAGGAACTATAGCAATGTGAGCATTAGCCAGAGGTCAGAGGCTGCTCCAAGAAGAGTAGGCAGCCATGCGGAGAAGCTGAGCCCCAGAGGAGCACGTGCATGGCCCGAGCAGGCCGAAGTAGACGCCATCCCTCCTTGTGGAGACAAGGTCGGCCCGCCCCCCCCGACGGAGGCCGCGGTCCCGCGAGGTCGAGGGACTGCCTTCCCAGGCCAAGAGAAAGCAGGAGCAGCCTTGGGAAAGGTCTGGAGGCAGAAACCAGTTCAGGAACTCCAAGGGAGGGGCGTGGAGCCACATGGAACGGGAGGCCAAAAGGCCTGCAAACATGCCAACATGCGGTCCAGAAGTGTGGACCCAATGGAGGCAGCCAGCACTCGAAATCCGAGCAGCATCGAGCAGGAGGCCTGTTCTGCTAGGGAAGGGGTGAGATGTTGCCAGGAGAAGTCTCTCTGGGAGGCGGGGTTAGGAAGCCCCAACTTTCTAATGAATTCGCAGCAGGATAAGGACCGAGGAGGACTGGGTAGGCCTTGAGGGCGTGATGGCCCAAAATGTCCCCATAGGCCAGAATGCCTGAAAAAAGGTCACTCTCCTCTAAATTATGGGACTGCAGCGATGCAACAACAAAGAAAACAACATTTAAGCAGATGGACACAATTTTAAAAACGAATTTGAACAATTTTAAAAAACGCACTATCGTAACATTAGCAACATCCATGTGACAGAAATTAAACTGTGCAACGATAACAAACCTTAGGTTGCCCCCCTGTGAGAATAATGTAGGTTAGGACACTGATTTAGACAGTTAGGAACATATTTATCTGTTGTATCTGCAGGGTTCAGAATCCCTGCACTCCAACTGAACATATTTTCATACATAGCTCAATACTGAGCAAGTAAAAAACCACATCGCTGGCTTTCTACCCTGTAAGCTGCGATTGTGAAACCGTAATATCTCAACAAAACATACACATTCAGATAATTATAAGAACAGAGGCCTACCTTTCTGTGTGGAGCAGACAGGGATTCCTGGTGTGCTTGTTGCCTGATCAGATGCATGATTCGAAACTGGAGAGCAGGGGTTTCTGGGACCTGGATATACTAGAAATTTGATCCTAGAGTCATGTGCATCACTAGCCTATCAGGTGGGCTAAAACCCACGAGGTAATGTCTGGGGTGTCATGGATGCTCAACCAATCACAATCAGCTATTTTTGCTGTGAGAGTAAGCTTCCATTCATTCAGATGGTGGCCAGCAGAGGTGGTGAGATGAGGTCTCTTCCAGTCATTGGCCCTTACCACCAGATAGGGTATCCTTTCCTTGGGATGCATATGGGGTGGATGGTGAATTTGGTGCCAAGCATGTGGGTGGGAGGGGGTTATGTGTTTTTTTTAGTCAGGGCTTGGTTAATGAGGAGGGTGAGATTGATGTGTGAGAATGGGTCTGGGAAAGGGTTATTTTAATGATTTGGCCAAGGCTGGGGGGAGCAGGGTGGGTGTATTGCTCAGTTGGTAGGGATAGGGTATCTTTATTTAAAATAGGGTAGGGTAACGCTGGGAGAGGAGGGTGTTTTATGATTATGCAAGAGTGTGGGGGAAGGGAACCACTTTAAAAAAGTGAAGGCAGCCACTTAGCAGGAAAAGTGCCACCTCAAAAGACTCTTCCCTAGGTGAAGTTGATACTTCATAATATGGAGCACTACACAAAGGGTCACAAAAAGTAGTGACACTTCACATAGGAACTTTGGTTTTTACTTTTGACCCACCTAATAGTGAGTGGGGTATAGCCTGTCAAAAGAAAAGAAAAAACAAACCAAAAATGAGGTCCAGCTCTGCCTCTTATCCTAAAAAAAGTATCTATGAGGGAGCAGTTTGTCCCAGTACAAATTAATATAATACAGTCCTGTACGGGTAGTGGAAAATTAGACTCACTCATGCAATTTAAGTGTTCAGCCAGTCATTATTTGAACTGAATCATAATAGCCACCTAGGCTACCAACTAGACCAGGTGGTTCCTGCAGCTCTATTTAAATAAACAGTCAATAAACTTTTAAATCAAGGCAATTTTATTTATATAGTGCCCTATCCCAAGGGCTCAGGGTGCTTCACAAAGATTATTATGGTAAGGAAAAACATAAATACAGGAAATAAACTTTCACAAACTAACTGAAATGAATAAGTTTACATTTAAAACTAAATAAATACTGTATCAACAACCCAATAAAGTTCTCAAGTATCAAACCTTCTACAGTAGGTTAACTCAACACTGGGGGAGGGAGCAACATTTTCTTGTGCCTGCACAGGAAGGAAAAGAAAAACAACACAGAGAATAATGCATTGGTAGTCATGCCCAACAAGGTTATATTTCCATCAGGGGGTTCTGATGACATCATAGGGATGCAGAAAGCAAAGCTAGAGAGGTCACTGAGGTCATCAGAAAACCATGATGGAAATGTAGCCCAGTTATGCATGATTGCCCATGTAATATTTTGTATAGTATAAGGCTTGGAACATAAAATTAAAAAAATGCTGCTTTTTTTCTTACCAAGAAATTTTCGGTTTTATTTTTTATTATTAAAAAAAAAACCAGAAACCTACACTTATCTAGCTGCATATACGCCACCCAGGTGAGTTTCAGATTTTTTGAAAATGATGATATAATAGAAGATTTTATGTTGGGGAGGATCTGGGTTCTGGGTGTGTGTGTGTGGAGGAAAATGAAAATAAAGCAGCGGGTAACATAAGTTTTGATTATAATTTAAAAAGCTGTTGTACCACAGAAGAGTACAGCAAAATTATGTGACCTTTGAACTGTGCTATAACAATTGTTTAGTTAGGATGGAAAGTCATGCACAACAAGGGGTAACCTTATACAGTACTATTCTACAGTATTGCTTCAAGCATTTATGAATTAGGCAATCCCCTTTAGTTAACAAATTTACAAGCACTCCCAAATGGAAGTGAGATAACCCCTTTAAACTATGTCACAGATGGAACCAGGTAAAGAGAAGTTATCCCCTTGACCAGTGTTTTAAGTACAATCAACATAGAAGTAAAACAAGTAATACTGTAAAATTAGACTGCAGCAGGCAAATAGGTAGAAAAAGCTGACATGACCATTCACTCAATATGGGGCAGGTGACTCAGTTGAATAAATAGGTTTTATACAGGTATATATATATATATATATATATATAGATATATAGATATAGATATATATATATATATATATATATCTATGTTGCAAAAACCTTGTTAGTTAGGGTTGACACTACAAAAGTAGGAATTGAGGCATTAGGGCTTCACCCTAACAACCACCCTGCCCTGCAGAGACCAGGAGGTGTTGGTGGGAGGGGGTGGCACTGGGGCATCAACCCAAGCACTCACCCCATTCTCCTATACTGTTGCCACCCATCTTATTTTAGAATGGAATGAGGTGAGTGTTAGGGTTGGTGACCCCAGTGCCACCCTCCTCCCCCCAACACCTCCTGGTCTCTGCAGGGCAGGGGTGGGTGTTAGGGTGAAACCCTAATGTCTCATTTCCCTAATTTTGTAGTGCCAACCCTAACTAATGCATTAACAAAGTTTTTTCAACTAATTTCCTTATTTTTTGAGGTAGTATAATGGTATCCTCATTTTACTGTGGGAGTGCAGGTCTCCCATCCCTCCATCCAGATAATACAACAGTATCCATATGTTACGATGGGAGCGCAGGGTCTTTTGGACCCTGCGCTACCATCCCTCCATTGAGATAGTACAACAGTATCCATATGTTAGAGTGGGAGTGCAGGGTCCTTCGCACCCTGCGCTCCCATTCCTTCATCAACATAGTACAGCAGTATCCACATGTTACGGTGGGAGTGCAGGTTCCTCTTGACCATGCGCTCCCATCCCTCCATTGAGATAGTATAACAATATCCTTATTTGAAACCCAAATTTTCAAAATTGGCTTTTTTATGACCTCACCACATGTACTCAGCACAACAAATTTTTAAATCCCAGCCAAAACGCAATTCTGCGCAACCACAATGCCATTCTATGCCACAGGTACAAAATCATGTCTTGGACAGGATTTGAGAAACAACAGCTGTGACACACATCAGGTGGGCTAATAAGAAGAGTATGTTGAAAATATGGGTGAAAATATTGAACATTTATTGAGTTATGAGCGTGCATAGCTAGATTGCACCAAATGCCTATAACATAGCCATTTTTCAAAATTTTGACCCCAAATTTTCAATGTAGCTTTCTTATGACCCCACCAGATGAACAATGTGACTGTTATGCAAATCCCACCAGAAAGGTGATTTTCTCAAGTGACCGCAAAACCACTTTTCCAGCGACAGTTGCCTAATGACAGTCATATTTGTTCAGGAGGTGGGGTCCCCAGGACTCCATGTTGAAAATTTGGGACCCAAATCTTAACAAATGGCTGAGTTATGGTCTAAAGTTGAACCCACGCATTGAAATAAATACTACATATGTGTGTATATATGTGTTTGTGTATATATATATATATATATATATATATATATATATATATATATACATAAACATACACATACACATACTGTACACAGTGAAGCTCGCCAAGATGAAACCCAATTCTGCAACACTCTGCAGCATGCTGAGGCAGAGTTACTGTGGAAAACAATGTAATTTCAATGCCAATTAGTCTCTTTTGTCATGCAGAAAACTATGACATTCACTTCATCCTGGTAGTGTCACATTTTCCTGCATGACAAAAAAGGGATTAATTCCCATTGAAATTAATTGTTTACTGCAGTAACTCTGTTGCAGCATACTGCAGAGTGCTGTAAAATAGGTTTCATCCTGGTGAGCGTCAATGTATATATAGCTAAATACATATATATATATATATATATATATATATATATACACATATTGCAAAAAACTTAGTTAATGCATCAGATAGGGTTAACAGCACAGCGACAAAAGTTTGGAAATTTGATGCTAGGGTTACAACCCCTACCACCCAACCTCCAACCCTACCCCCACCCTGCACACCAACAGATGTCGAGGTGTGCCATGGTCATTAGCCAACTTTCACCCCATTCCATGTGTAAACAAGCTGACATGCTACAGTATAGGAGAATGGGGCAAGAGTTAGGCCTGATGACCCCATGGCACACCCCGACATCTGTTGGTGTGCAGGGTGGGGGTAGGGTGAAAAAAAATCTGATGGCAGCATTGTGTCCTTCAGGCCCCAATTAGGTAAACACAACTGTCAGTGTTTACCTCGGGGCAGTACAATTTACATTCCAGCCGTTTTTCTCCACTGCTAACTGAAACAATATGGCAGCAGCACGACACTACTGAGGGGATTTGCAACAGTAAAATGTGCTGTCGCGACAGTAACGGGTGCTTTCGAGGGGCACATATATTTTTCCCATTGACTATAATGGGAAAATTAAAATTTGAACAACTTTTGAATGCATTAATATTTTTTCGCCAACTCTTCAAAAGGTACATCAGTGACCCAGACTGCATCTTTCCTGAAGATTTCAGACCAGACGGACAAATCATTTGGGCAGTAGCCCCGAGCAAAAAAACAGGCAAAAACCCTGTTTTTGTGCATTTTTTGGCACTCTGCAGCGCCACAACTGCTCATCCAAATGTAACTCAACTTGCCTGATCCAGAGATCTATGGTACCACACCATGCATGCAAAATATCAGGCAAATCCATCATACAGTTGTAAAGTTATTAAAGTGCAAAATTTGGGGTTTAACATAGAAGTGGCCGGGCAACCCTAACTATAGCTGCACTACCGTGCAGCTATAATATTATAGGGGGCAGTAGCGCCCCTATAGATAGGGTTGAGCAGGCATTTTCATGTTAAACCCCAAATTTTGCACGTTATTGACTTTGCAACATTTCAACGGATTTGCACAAAATTTGGAACAGACAGTTTTGGGTGGCCAATCTCTTGATTTAACAAGTTTCATTTCGACCAGATTTGCAGATTTTGTGCGGCGAATCGTCAAAAAACCTCATTTTTCACTGATTTTTGCCGATTTTTCCCTGTTTTTTCCTCATCACACTGTGCCCACATGGTTTGGAATTATGGCCTGACATTTTCAGGGAAGAAAGAGGGTATCTAAAGGAACAATCCATGTTGGTTTGGTGAAAAAATATTAATCCGTTCCAAAGTTAATCAATTTTGTAATTTCAGGTTCTGAGCATGCTCATTTCAGCTTTTGGGATAGATGCACAGTTTTGATGAAGGATCCCTGGTCGTGAGCCGGTGACGAACAGGGATTTCGAAAAGGGATTTGGAAATCTTGCCAAATCCCTTTTCATGAGGCTAGTCAGTTTTATTCGGCTGCTATTTTGTTTTCTCGCTTAGCTTAGGAGAAAACAAAATGTGTAGTACCTCTCACCTTTGTCTCTGAAAAAGAACAGTCCCTTAACGCTTTTTCAATGCAGAATCCAGCATCAAAATTTTCAGTGCAGGATCCTGCATTGAACTGACCCACTAGTTGTTGTTTTTTGCCAACATAAGGGTACCCAATCCCCGTGTCGGCATGTCTTCCTCCCCCCATTACTGTGGCACACTGGGAGCCCACCCCAGTGTGCCAAAATGTACTTATATTAAAAATAAAACCTGTGAAAAAAGTAAAACATCCCCTGACATCTGTTCTTCGAGGCAGAATTCTGCATCAAACTTTTCTATGCAGAATCCTGCATTGAACTAGTTAGCCCTCCCTATAGTCTTTTTACCGACATCAGGGTGCCCAGTCCCTGTGTCAGTATGTATCCCCCCCACAAATGTGGCACACTGGGAGCCCACCCCAGTGTGCCAAAATAATTTTAATTTTAATTACTGCCAACATTGGGGTGCCCAATCCTCGTGTCGGCATGTATCTCCCCACACTACTGTGGCACACTGGGAGCCCACCCCAGTGTGTCCAAATTAATTTTTGTAATGTATTTTACTTGTAAATAAAGAAAACTGTCCCCTGATTTTTTTTTTACATAACCTGTAAAAAAGAAAATGGTCCCTCGTTGTCTCCCCAGTCCCCCATCCCCACCCTCTCACTGAGACCCATCTCCCCACACCCCCCCTTACCTCTTACTTACCTCCGGAGGTTGGTGCTGTCATCTTCTCTGGACCGGGACATGTCTGCACTCTTCAAAGCTGAACTACGATCTGAGGAATCAAGGTAATCCCCATATAATGGGAGTCAAAGGGGGTTTTCAACTTATGTTGGTATCTCGGCCAATTTTAGGAATTTGTGCACCAAATTTTCAACATGGGGTTCTTGGGACCCCACCTCGGGAACACATTCACTGCCATTTAATTTCTCAGTCCCAAAAGGTGATTTCACAGTCACTGTGCAGAATTACCTTTCAGGACCAATTAATGAAATGACAGTGCCACTGTTCATGAGGTGGGGTCCCAAAAAGTCCATGTTGCAAATCTGGTGAAAAAATTCCAAAAAATGACTGCATTATGAGCGTGCATTACACAATTGCTATGTGCGCTCGTAACTTTGCCAATGTTTAATATTTTCACCCCAGATTTTCAACATTGCTATTTTTTCACATCTCCTCATGAACAGTGCTGCTGTAATTTTTCACATCCTGCCCAAAATGTGTTTTTGCACCTGTGGCACAGAATGGCACGGTCGCCATGTGAAATCAACTGTCAGGATGGATTAACAAAATCACAGTGCAGCTGTTCATGAGAGGAGATCCCAAAAAACCCATGTTGACAATTTGGCGAGTTATGAGCGTACATTGCGCAGTTTCTAGGCATGCTTGTAACTTCGCAAATTTTTCAAGTTTTCAATCCAGATTTTTAACATTACCATTTTTCACACCACCTAATAAATAGTACAGCTGCAATTTTTCAAATCCTGCCAAAAATGTTTTTCTGCACCTGTGGCACAAAACAGCATTACAGTTGCGCAAAATTATATTGACAGGGATTTCAAGGTTTTCTATACTGGGTACATGCACTGAGGTGATAAGAAGGTTATGTTGAACATCTGGGGTGAAAATTTTTTAAGATGGCATAGTCATGACTATATATATATATTGTGATTTCGCTATGCCTGCTCGTAACTTTATGTGTGGAAATGCAGGGGCTGGAGACCCATTTTTCCACAGCTAGATACATATGTGCATCTGTGGAGGGATGGGAGCGCAGGGTCCAAAGGACCCTGCACTCCCCCTTTGACATATGGACACTATTGTACTATCTGGATGGAAGGATGGGAGTGCAGGGTCCACAGGACACTGTGCTCCCACCCTGACATATGGACACTGTTATACTATCTGGATGGAGGGATGGGAACCTGCGCTCCCACAGTAAAATGAGGATACAATTATACTATCTGAAAAAGAGGGAAATTCATTGCAAAAAACTCTGTTAATGCATCAGTTAGGGTGATTACCATAGCGATAAAAACAGGGAAATGAGGCATTAGGGTTTCCAACCCTAACACCCTACCCCCAGGGTTCCCACCTTTACCACTCTACCCCCACCCCTCCACCCTCCACACACCAACAGGCATCCGGGTGTATTGGGGTCAATGGCCTAACTCTCACCCCATTCCATGTGTAAAAAAGCTGAGGTGGTGCAGTACAGGAGAATGGGGTGAAAGTTAGTCTGATAACCCCAACGCACACCCAGATGCCTGTTGGTGTGTGGAGGGGTTGGGGTGGTAGGGGTGGGAACCCTGGCGATGGGGCGTTAGGGTTGGAAACCCTAATGCCTCATTTTCATTGCTTTTGTCGCTATAGTATTCACCCTAACTGATGCATTAACAGAGTTTTTTGCAATTAATATATACATATATATATATATATATATATATATATCTATATCTATAGAAACAAGAGTTGGGCTCCACTAGATATATGATTTATCCGAAGCGGCGCTGATTGACCTCTGGTGACCTCTCGAGTGGTGGAGCATAGCGTAGCCTCAAGTGATAGCCACTGAGGCCAATCTGCGCAAGAGAAGATAAATCATGTATTCAGTGTCAGCCCAGCACATATTTTATTTATGCAATAGGCCTGTGTCTGGGGGTATGTGTATTTTTACGCTTGTATGATTTATTTTTAAAATATTTACATTGATCAGCGGGACTCTGACTGCTTCACCATTATTCTTCCACATTCAAGACACTTATTTTATGAATGGGGACATTGCAGTGATTTTTGATTGGCCGTTTGGTTTGGAGTTGGAAACAGATTGGTCCTTACCGTGCGTGGTTGCCAATTGGCTGCTATTGGTGGCATGTGCTCTAATTCATTGACTTCTGGAAGTGGGTGGGTCTTACTTTGATGGCGCAGGGTTTTTTTTCAGTCTGTGTAGAGTCATCAAGGAGTGAGGAGCTGGCACATATGGCATTTCTTGATGTACTTTGGATGTGGCCTACTTCTGGAGCTGTGGACCTCAGGAACATTGTGGTAGAGCTGCTACTGTAGTGTACCCATGGAGCTGCGTGGATTATTCAGGGATGTGTGCTGGACAGAGCCTTCTGTTTGAGTGCTGGTTGGAGCGGCTGGCTGCTGGATTTCTAAGCTGCTTCGGAGTCTTGTTGTGGTGGCTTCATTTCTATGGATTTGTTCTGTGGATTACGACACTGAAGAGTTGCAACATTGGTTTTTTGTATTTTTTAACCTTGTGTGGATTATGACCTTGAAGAGTCGCAACGGTTCGGGGGAACCTGTTTGTTACTTGTATGGTAGTACGATACTGAAATGTCACTACAGGACTTGCTGAAATTAAATTTTGTTTTTTAATTTTTTTTAAACCAGGGATTTACACATTTTTTTCCATGGTGTGGAACTTTTTTTTTGTTTAAGGTGGCTATCCTATTTGGAATACGACTTTGAAGTGTTGCATCATTTCTCTTTTTCTCCTGCATTTATTACATTTATTAACTTTGTGGACACCAGCAAAACACAAGAAAACTAGGTGTCAAACTATTTTTATTAATGATACATAACCAGTACACAGGCTGAGCTGCAGTAAAGGCATTCCGGGAGGGTTAAACACAGAAATGGTTATGCTTAAAAAACTCACTGAAAAAAAGAAATAAACTGCTGCAACCTTATTTTTTAAAATGTAAGAGGTTTGCTGCATTTTATTCACATTTACTACCTCCGAACAACACACTTGCGTTTAAGCTAACTTGTATAACTATACGGAAATAACGTAAACTTTTGCACATGTATTTTCTGAGTAATGTCCTTATGCCTTTCAGGCTGGGTTATGCGGTGACAGAGTCATTTTTTTGTAACTGGTCGTTATTTGCAATTTTTTCCCATTTAGTCTGAGTCAGTCAGAGGATAACACTTGGGGGCATCTTCTGTTTAGGTTGTCATAGCTGTTACCTGTTGGGAAATTAAAAACAATTTTGTTTACTTAATGCCATAGAAAACTTATTACTTTTACAAATGCTTGCATTCACATGTGGCTATGGGGGTGTGGGGATGGGTAAGTGCCTTTTCTATTTTAAATTACATTTCTAATGCATGTTGTTTTTCTGTGGATATTCACAAACTTCTTGCCATGGGAAACAGCATTGCGGTTTTGGAGAGGGGGAAGACAACATTAAATTCCCTCTATTTTTATTGTGTTTGCAGTGATATGCTTATGACTGCTTGATTGATTTACTCAACTGTCTTACCTATGTCTTTGCTTACCTTGGACAATATTTAATGTTGTTTTTGATGCACTGATGGTGGGCCTGTTGAAACAGGCTTACATTTCTTCACTCCAGCATTGTGGCAAACTATTGCAAGTCAACAAACTTTTCACTTGTCGTGAGCTTGATGGCATTTGATGATTGCTTGGTATACTTGAGATTTGGTGCTGCTTTTTGTCATTTAACTTTGAATAGTCATTCAGCAATTGCAGCTGCCTGTGGCCAGACACCTGTATTAATTCTGTTGGTGCCAGTCCGCTGTCTGTTAGTTTCTGGATCAGATGTTTCCTGACTGAATGATTTGTCAGTCATTTGTCTGTTTTAATTCCAGCCTTTTCTACCATTGACTTGACTATGGATCCAATTTTCTTGATACCTACGGGCTGGTTCTTGTACCATGTAGTTGGGCAGTTGGGCTTTGCATTAGTATTTATTGAAAGGAAAAATGGGGCATCTGGGTGAAGTGTTTTTCATCGTTGCTGGCTTTTATACAGTTTGTAGTTTGCCACTGGGCACCTTCTGTGGTCCTCTGTCTGGTAAACTCTTGGTTTTAGCGTTCCTGTATTTTTGGGATTTGCTCCAGATCTTGTTTTAGTCTGCCTCTCTTTGTTAAATTCAATGTAGTTTTGATTATTTTCATCAACTTTCAGCTCAATGTCCCCCCGTTTTAAGTTTCTAGCCTCTGTGTTTCTTCTTGTTCCAAAATATAGTGTGACAACCAATCACATGGTATTAAGTAGTGATTCTGGGTTTGCATGACCTAGCTGGTTGCAAGCATATCATTTCTCAATCATTGAATCCATTAGTTTTTCAGCAGCTTTCTCTCTATTCCCTTTGCCCTTTTCTTTTAAGTTTTTTGATGATTTTGAAGTACTTGTCTGCTTTTGTAGAACTTAAGGGACGCAGAGTGTGACTCCAGGTACATTTTTTATTTTAAGTGTCTTTCCAAGCTTTGAAGTACAGATCTCAGTGTTAGAGGTTCATATGAACTGCCGTTTTTTTTTTGCAGTGCATAAAGTAGCCACACAACAGTCTGTCTAGTTCTTCGGGGGGTATCTCATGGAGAGGGGCAGCTATACTTAATTTTTCAGCTATGACATTTTTAAACATTTGAACATGTATTTCATTTTTTTAGCTGTGTTCTTGTTTCTTGCCTGTAGTATGTAGTTGTCTATGGTGCTCATATCTATGGTTGGTAGGGTGACGTCTGCTGCTGGTTGTTCATTGTACAGAACCACTGGGGGTCATTGAGCTGATTCTTCTGGGTCTACCAGCAGCTCTGTGTCATTCTCCATCTGTGTGAGAATGTCAGCTAACTCCAAATTGAAACTGATGTTAGTGCTTGACATTGTAACTATTAAATACCCAGTTACATTATAGCAGCCGCTGTATTCACTGTGGCTCTGGGATCAGCTGACAGTGTAGGTCGTGGTAGCAGCATTATGCGTGATGACAGTTATCTGATGAATGAAACTCAAGATGCTCACAACTATGGTACCTGGAGCGCATTCTAGACAGAGGGCAGATTTACTGGATTCACTGGATGGATTCAATAGAGACAATAGTAGGCAAGATGCCCATTGAGAATGTCTCCCCACACTAATGGGATCTTAATTTCTTGATTCATTTTGTCCTATTTGACAATAAATACACTCCAAGGGACTTTTTGAATGCATCAGAAGTATTCTGCTCTACTGTTTCCTGAGGTAAACTATTCCAGTACTTAATAGTATGAACTGTAAAGTAATTGTCCCTTTTGTTGGTCTTGGCCCTAGGTCCCTTAAACTGTTTATAATGAGTACATATATTTTGAATTCTGTTATGTGGTTGAAACCCACAACCTGAAGCTAAGTGGGGTGAGTTTAGGATCTTATACATCAGGAGAATATCTCCATACTGCCTTCTCTCTTGAAGAGAGAAAAGATTGGTTGCACTGAGTCTTTCAGGATACGATTTGTATTTCAAGTGGGGAATTAGTTTGGTAAATCTTTTTTGTACTCTTTCAAGTGATACAATATCCCCCTTTAAATATTGACTCCAAAACTGGGAATCATAGTCCCAAAAGGGTCTAACATAGGACTTATATACTGGTACCAAACACTGCTTAGATCTACAAACAAATGCCCAGGTAATCATATTGGTCATTAAATTAGAGTTTTTCACAAGCATTCGACAATTGTCAAAAGACGATAGTTTATTGTTGATTAATATCCCTAGGTCTTTTTCTGATTTGGATGATTGGATGGCTATATTATTTATAAAATATGAATAATGAGGACTGCTGTTCCCAAAGTGCATTACTATGCACTTCTTTGCATTAAAGGACATTCCATTTTTAACAGCCCATTGCTCAATTACCAATAAATCATTTACAATACCTAGCTGTTTAAGAATGGTATCCACTCCCCCCCCCCCCAGTTTGGTATCATCTGCAAATTTCATTATACTACAAGAGATGTCATTATCCATATTACTAATAAAGATACTAAACTGTGTAGGACCCAGGACCTAGTTCTGGGGTATTCCACTAGTGACATTTCCCTCGGATGGTGAACAGTAATTTATAGTGACAAATTATTTTCTGTGAAGAATCCAGTTTTGTATCCATCAGGCCAGAATTGGCAAAAAAACCATGTTGTTCATTTTATCGATAAGGTTATGATGGGGCACAGCGTCAAATGCTTTTTGGAAATCCAAAAGGATAACATCATATGGTGCTAACTTGTTGGTAGAACGTTATCAGGTTTGTAGCAGTAGAATTATATTTCTTGAACCCATGTTGATTAGGGTCATGCAGTCCCAAATTATTCATTTCAGAATCAAGACAAATTTTAATTAGTTATTCCATTAGTTTACATCAAATACAAGTAAGGCTGATGGGTCTGTAGTTCTCTACCCTACTTTTGTTTCCCTTTTTAAAAATAGGGATAAGTCTCACATTTCGCCAATCATCTGGTACCTGTTCTTCCCTTAATGAGTGATTAAAGATCAGCATGAGTGGATAAGCAAGTTGAGTCAACAACTCCCTTAGAAACCTAGGGTAAATAAGGTCTGGTCCAGAGCTGGAATTTTTCTTCATTTCTTTAAGTAGTTGAAGAACTTCCTCCAATGTAAAAGTGTAATGGTCTTCATTTTCAGTATCATGGACTACTTTATTAGATTTCCCTGTGTCAGAGAACACCAAGCAAAAATAGGTATTAAAATAATTTGCAGTTGTTGTATCATCCATGATAGTTGTTTCATTTTGTACAAGTGGCCCAATAACATGAGGTGCATTTTCTTTTGCTGTTAATATATGAGTAAAAGGCATTAGTATTCTTATTATGTGGGATAGTTTGAATTCTAGATTGTATTTAGCCCTCCTAATTATGTTTTTAACCTTTTTTAGTTTATTTTTATATTTAATAACAGTCTCTGGTGATGACTCTTTTTTCAATTGTTTATATGTCTTTTCTTTAGATCTAATTTGTTTCTGTATGACCGATGTTAACCATAGGGGGACCTTGCCTTTATTGTTATATTTCGTTTTAAGTGGTATAAACTTGTTTTCTAGTTGTAGTATTATGTCCTTATGAATATCCCAAGATTGGTTCACAGATTTGTCAAAAAGGCACTATCCCAATCCAGTGCTTCTAGTATGTTTTTAATTTGAACAAATTTAGCCTTGCTGTAGTCCCTTATTGTTGTAGAACCATAATGTTTGGACAGTGTTGCCATTATTTCAAAAGAAACCATGTTATGGTCACTGCTACCCGGGGAAGTAGGGATCTAACATTGTAAACTTCTGCTTGTTGACTAGTTATTATCAGGTCTAAAATGTTAGTACCTCTCGTTGGTTCATCAACGAATTGTTCAAGTCCATTTGTAATAAGGGTGTTAACAAACTCACATCCAAATTCATTTGAACCCATTAGATTAACCCAGTCAATACCAGGGAGGTTGAAGTCACCTACAATTAAAACCTCGCCAAGGTTAGACACTTGAGATATTTCATTTAGAAACTGGGTATTATATTCCTGGCTTGAAGATGAAGGTTTATAGCAATTACCTAATATAAGTTTTGGCTTGCCCTTAAACTGAATACTCAGCCAAATACTTTTGATAGATTCGTTAGTGGGATTAAATGATGGGAGTAAATGAGAAGTGATGTTGTTTTTAACATAAATACAAACTCCACCACCTATTCTGTATTTTCTATTATTATGGTATAATTTGTAATTTGTAAGTTATTCATCCATTGGGATGCGTCGTCCCACCATGTTTCAGTAATACTAATGATATCCATATCATTTTGATCAAGTAATGCTATTGATTTGGCCATTTTATGTTGATTTAGACTTCGTGCATTCAGCATAAGGATTTTGCACTTGGTGTCCTTACCTGTACTTCCTATATTTAGAGAAGGACCTTGAGCGATCCTCTCCCCCCCCCATTTAATAGTTTAAATGGTCACTTCTAAACTTTTCAACTTGACATCCCAACATGGTGCTACCCCACCTACTGAGATGTAGGCCAGCAGTAGAGGTTGTGTCTACCATTGTAGCATTCCCAATTCGTAATACACAAATAATTGCTTGATAGACACCATTTCCTAAGCCATTCATTAACCATTTTGATTTTTGATGGTAACCTCAGCTTTGAAGAAATCCGGGAAGCAAGCATAGAGTGATGTGTCTACTGTTGGAATAACTAGTTGTGACGTGTCTACTATGGGGATAAATAAAATGTATTCAACAGCTGTGAAAATACAATGGTTTATACAATGGCTTTTCAGCACACTCCTATTGCATCTAAAAGAAGGGGAATTATTTGCAAAAAACTTTATTAATGCATCAGTTAGGGTCATCATTACAGCAACAAAAGTTTGGAAATTCAGTGTTAGGGTTACCAACCTTATCCCATCACCCCCACCCACCACCCCAACTCTCCACACACCAACAGGTGTTGAGGTGTACCTTGGGGTTGTTGGCTCCAACTCTCATGCCATTCCATTTGTAAGATAGCTCAGTGGTACTGTATACAGAATTTACCTTCTTTTTGAGTAAGTGTAACGTTACCTGTATGTGGTTGTGGGAGCACAGGGCCCAGCATGCATACATTTTGTAATTGTCTCTGATTGCTCCCATCTATACATAAGTGTTCTGATATTTTAATTATATCATAACTATGTGTGGTGTGGGCACTCCCATGTACCCATAAGTATAGAAACATAGCATACAGTTAGAGCCATTCCAGGTAACCCTTGTACTGCAAAAATTGCAATATCTTTGGAAAAAAAATTCCTTCACAGTTAATTTCATGGCCTGGCCACCTCCATGTGTGCTTATAAGCTGCACTTAACAAAAAATCTGTATCTCAAACTGTTGTTGGCATATAGCCGTCGAAAGGCGCCATGACCGCCACAATGTTATCCTATGGGATAATTCTCAATGTAGGAGTTCTGTAACTATGGAACCAGTGTCAATTTCTTCACCAAACTAACAAAGGGCACATGTGTAGGGCAAGGGCTTGCCACCCTGAAAATTTCAGCCCGAAAGTCCTAACCATATTCTTGCTATGAAGTGGCAAAGCAACCGGTTTCTGGGGCTGTTTACCTGCTTTCACTTTTAGATCATATATTTTTTCCCCATAGGCTACAATGAGAAACTCTAAAGTGTAATAACTTTTGAAGGATTAATATTTTTTCACCAAACCTTCAAAAGGCACATCTGTGAGGCAAAGGCTTTCTACCCCGAAAATTTTAGACCAGAACATAAAGCCATTTCTGAAATCCAAGTGGACAAAGTAATGTAAAAAAAAACACAGATTTTTCTGTTTTTTCAACACTATATATATATCAGAAACCACACAACGGATTCCCACAAACTTTGTTATTATGCAAGCCAAATTTCATGCAGATCTGTTGAACTGTTACAAAGTTTTTAACATTCAAAGATTTGGATTTAACATAGAAGTTACTTTTCACCCTAACTACACTGGCACTACTGTGCCAGTAACTATATATATGTGGTAGTGCCACTACAGTTAGGGTTCAGTACCCCCATTTAAGGTTAAAGTGTGAAATTTTGCAGCTTAATAACTTTGCCACCGTATGACAGATTTGCCTGAAATGTGTCATGCATGGAGCAGTACCATAGATCTCTGGATCTGCCAAGTTTTGTAATGGTTGGATATACAGTTGCGGAGCTGTATAGCACTGTAGAAAGTCATATTTATGCTTTTTTGCACATTCTTTGCTCGCACCTACAGGTAGCACGGTTTGCGCAACCAGTCTGAAAACTTCAGAGAAAACGCAGCCAGGGTCTCTGATGTGCTTTTTGAAGATTTCATGAAAAAATATTAAATGGTTCAAAAGTTATTCAAAAAACAAGTTTCCCATTATAGTCACTGGGAAAAGTTAACAAAAAAATTTGACAGTGTCACAAATGCAGTTTTTAGTGTGGCAAACGACACCTGTAGTGTCACAAATCTGCCATTTTGTTTTCAGTTACTGGTCACAGAAATGCTTGCCATTTAAGTTTGGGACCCTCTAGGGACACAATTCTTTTTTGTTCACCTAGTTGAGCCCTGAGGATGCCAGCCATGTCTTTTTTGGGGGGTCAAACACCCCAGAAATATGTTTTTGAAATTTTTGGAAACAGTAGTGTCACAAAGTAGTGTTGCACTTGCGACACTTTCGTGATTTTATTTGCGAAAGTGTTGTGATTTGCGACACTACTTTGCAACACTATGCCCAAAAGAATAGGAAATCTTTGCTACCCTGCTGCAAAAGAACGGATTGGTCTTTTGGGCTGCAATTTGCATAGAAAAAGTCAAGATCCCACAGATGTGCCTTTTGGTGGTTTGGTGACAAAATATTAGAGGGCTTCAAAGGTACAGTGCTCCAAAGTTGACGATTTTCCCATAGGCTAACATTACAGTGTCCGCCATGCTTTTTGGGGCCCATATCTCGGAAACGCTTTGAGATACGGACTTTTCATCAGAAAAATGCTTAGCCTCCCACTAGGGGGCTAAGTGCAAAACTAGCCAGGAAAGTCATAAATTATAGGAAATTTTTATTTTTTTTCTACATCATACAGTTCCTGAGATATAAGCAATTTAGTATTCCAAGTGTTCATTTTCTGCTCCGAGGCCTATCATTATGCATACATTCTTTGTATTTACTGTGTTTCTCAATGCAGCTTTTGGGGAAAAAAAGGGTGTGCACTTTTGTTACTATTACAGTTAGCATTTCCACTTGCATTTACGTAACAATTTGCGTTAGTATTCCCATCTACGCCACTGTGTGCATTACCCTTTGCGTTTTCATTTGCGCTTGCATTTGTGTTACTGTTACCATTTGCATTTCCATTACTGTTTCTGTTTGCATTTCATTTTCCATCACTGTGTGCGTTACCATTTGCATTTACGTACGTGCTTCCGTTTGTGTTTGCATTTGTGTTTTCTTTGGCGTCATTGTTGGTGTTACCATTAGCATTTGCATTTCCAATTGCGGTACCATGACCATGCATGTTACCATTTGCGTTTCCATACGTGCTTGCACTTGCATTTCCGTTTGCATTACTATTCGCTTATGGCGTCATCATTGCTGGTACTGTAACTGTTTGCGTTTCCAATTGCGTTACCATTACTGTTTGTGTGTTCATCACCGTTTGTGTTTCTGTTGGCCTTAGCATTTGTGTTTTCGGTTGTTTTTCCATTGTCAATTGCATTACTGTTTCCTTCTGTGGTGCTGTTCCCTTTACCTTTTTACATTTCTGTTTGCGTCTGTGTTACCATTTGCATTTTTCTTACCATTTGCGTTTCCATTGACATTAGTGTTTACATTACTGTTTTCATTAACATTTGCATTTCTGTTGCACTTAGCATTTGAGTTACCGTTTATGTTATCATTTCTGTTTTCATTAACATTTGCACTTGCATTTCTCTTACCTTTTGTGTTATCATTTACATTTGCGTCACCATGTGCGTTACCATTTGCGCTTGTGTTCGCATTACTGTTAGCGTTACTATGTGACAAAAAAATCTCATGGTTCGGGCCCCGCACTCCCACCACCACGTTCCATTCACTATTTATAGTGCTCATTCTCAAAAAGATGGGGAAATTCATGGCAAAAAAGTCAGTTTAATGCATCAGTTAGGGCTGTTCCACAGCCATAAAAGCAAGGAAATTTGGTGTTAGGGTTGCCACCCCTTGTAACTCAAGCCCACCCCATCCCCACCAACAGGCATCGGGGTGTGTGTTGGGGTCATCGATTAGGCCTGATGACCCCATGGCACACCCCAACGCCTGTTGGTGTGTGGCAGGTGGGGGGGTGGGGTGGTAGGGTTGGAACCCTAACATCGAATTTCCATGCTTTTGTCACTGTACTATCAACCCTAACTGATGCATTAATTAGTTTAGTTTAGTTTATTGTTCTAGGAATTAATACCTTTGAGCCAAGGCTCTTTTACAAAGGTTCCACATCAATTGAGTACAAACAAGTGTAGATTACATAGAAAGGCAAAATAAGTTAAGTTATGACAAAATTGCCAGAAATGACACATAACCTTAAATTGACAAACTGAGTATAAGACAAGGGAAACAAAATACTTCTCATATACCAAAAAACAAAATAGATTATGGGGAAAGACTCTAAAGAAAAGGTACTAGTGGAAGTTTAAGAGGAGGTAAGAGGAGCAGACAATAAGAAAAGAGCTTCTCATATGCTTTTGTAAGAAATGTAGTAAGGAAGAGGAAAAAAATAAAACAAATGATTTAATCAAGGCAGTCACAGGTGCTGGAGGCAGCGAGGTGAGAGTGAAGCTGAGATTTGAAGACTCCTGGGGGGGTGGAGGGGGTGATGAGAGTATTGATGGCATTTAGCCAGCTGGGGGCACGATAAGCAAATGATCGTTGACCCTGAGTAGTCCGGCATCGGGGAACCTGGAGAGGTTGATGATTCGATCCTCTGGTGAGACAGATGCAGGGATTCGGGCGAAGCAGGTCTTGGACACACGGAGGGGTAAGTCCCATGGTGGATTTATTCGCCATCAAGCAGGTAAGGTACTTTAAGCGGTTAGATAGTTGCAACCAACTAGTTTCAGTGTAGAGCTCACATGTGTGAGTGCGTCTATGAGCACCAGTGAGCAGTCGACAGGCCTTGTTAAGGGAGGTTGTAATGCTTAAGAGAGGTGGTTGAGGCAGACCCATATATAATTAGGCCATAGTCAATGATTGAGATGACAGAGCTTTGAATAGCAATCCTTAATGCAGATTGGGTGAGGAACTGCCGGTTCCGGAACAGGATACCAGTACGCTGATTTGCCACTTTCGCTGTCTTATCGATGTGGGTTGCAAAGGTTAGGCCTTGATCAAAGGTGATTCCAAGATATTTAAAGGTAGTCACTTGTTCGAGAGTACTTCCCAGGTACGTATTGATAGTGAGTGGTAGTTGCCTTTTCTTGTTTTGCAGGCTGGAGATGAGCATGGATTTTGTTTTTTTGTGGTTTAGGACTAGTTTATGATCAAAGAACCGCTTCTCAACTTTGGATTTTTTTTGCAATGAATTTCCTTTCTTTTTGAGAAAGTGTAATGTAACTGGTATATGGGAGCATGTGGGCCCTGCATTCCCTTCACACTGCCGTGAATACATAATGTTATACATTTGTTGGAGTACAGGGCTCTATGGGCCTGCGCTACTATATATTCATAAGTGTAGGCACGTTGTAATGAACCTCATCACCCTGCACTCCCAGCACTGCATAATGTCATGCCTCCCCACTCTCATTTTTGCATGATGGTATGCATATGTGGGAGAGCAGGCCCTCTGGACCCTGCACTCCCACTTATACATAAGTACGGAGACATGCCGCAGGCCTAGAGACATGAAAAGGAAGCCTGCAACACTAATTTGGCAATATCTCACTAACCATAGCAACTATGGAAAAAATTCCACTGTGGTTGTATTCATGATTTGAAAACCTCCACACATGCTTGGAAAGGTGAACTAAGCTGCGAGTAGGGAAAAATCTGTATCTCGAACCATTTTTGAGATACAGATGCCAAAAGGAGCTGTGTACGTCACAATGTTATCCTATGGAAAAATTTGAAACTTTGGAGTGATGTAACTATGGAACCAGTGGAAATGTTAACTCCAAACCAGCAAAAGGCACTTCTGTGCTACAAGCCCTTACTACCCTGCAAATTTCAGCCCAAAATACCTAACTGTTTTATTGCTATGATGTGGCAAAGAAATTTGTGTTTTGAGGCTGTTCTCCAGCTGTACTTTCTCAAAAGTACCATTGGTATATATGGGGGAAGTGTCACAAAAGTATTGAGAGACTTTCGTGAAAGTTCTGTAATGTTAAATGCGGTACCACTCATAGGATGGCTAAAAAATGAAAAAAAAATTCATATTTCCAGGCATCATTTTGAAACATTGATGCCAGGAGCACGTTCCTCGGCCCTGGTTAGGTAAACCCAACTATTGGTGTTTACCTAAGGGCAGTATTTTTTTAAACTGTATTGTTTTTTCTCCTCGCTAACTGAAAACAAGATGGCAGCACCACAAAAGTAAAAAGTGCTTTCGCAAAAGTAAAAAGTGCTTTCTTGGTGCACATATATTTTTCCATAGGCTATAATGGGGCATAAAAAAGTTTAATAACTTTTGAACGGATGAATACTTTTTCACCAAACCTTCAAAAGATACTTCCCTGACCAGCCCCCATGTACCCCGAACATTTCAGACTGGTTGGATAGACTGTTTGGGCTGTGGAGATGAGTGAAGAATTTCACAAAGTTGAGGATTTTTCACACTTTTTTCACGCTCCGCAACTGCAAATTTGACAGGAATGAAACTTTCCAGATCCAGAGATCTATGGTACTGCACTGTGCATGCAAAATTTCATGCAAATTGAAAGAATGGTTGCAAGTGCTTTTGCAAACGTAAAAAGTGCTTTTAGCGAAAGTAAAAAGTGCTTTTGTGGTGCATATATATTTTTTCCTTAGGCTATAATGGGGCATGAAAAAGTTTAATAACTTTTGAATGGATTAATATTTTTTCACCAAACCTTCAAAAGGCACTTCCCTGGCCCATTCCCCATATAACCTGAAAATTTCAGACCAGCCAGACAAACCATTCAAGCTGTGGAGATGAGCAAAGAATTTCACAAAGTTGAGGGGTTTTCACACTTTTTCATGCTCTGCAGCTCCTCAACTACAAATCTAACTGAAACAAAACTTTCCAGATCCAGAGATCTGTGCTACCACGCATGCAAAATTTAATGCAAATTGGATAAATGGTTGCAAGTGCTTACACGAACGTAAAAAATGCTTTCGTGAAAGTAACAAATACTTACGTGCTGCACATATATTTTTTCTATAGGCTGTAATGGGGCATGAAAAAGTGTAATAACTTTTGAACTGATTAATATTTTTTCTCCAAACCTTCAAAAGGCACTTCCATGACCCAGTCCCCATATACCCCGAATATTTCAAACCAGACGGACAAACCGTCCGGACTGTGGAGACGAGCAAAGAATTTCACAAAGTTGAGGATTTTTCACACTTTTTCACACTCCACAACAGCAAATCAGACTGGAATGAAAATTTCCAGAGCCAGAGATTGATGGTTCCACACCGTGCATGCAAACTTTCATGCAAATCAAATGAACGGTTGCAAGTGCTTTCGTGAAAGTGAAAAATGCTTTCGCGAAAGTAAAAAATGTTTTCATGGTGCACATATATTTTTTCCATAGGCTATAATGGGAAAAGAAAAAGTTTAATAACTTTTGAATAGATTAATATTTTTTCAGACCTTCAAAGGGCACTTCCCTGACCCAGTCCCTATATATCCTGAAAATTTTAGACCAGACAGACAAGCAGTTCGGGCTGTGGAGATGAGCAAAGAATTTCACAAAGTTAAGGATTGTTCACACTTTTTCATGCTCTGCAGCTCCACAAATCTGGCCAGAAAGAAACTTTCCAGATCCAGAGACCTATGGTTCCACTCTGCGTATGCAAAATTTCATACAAATTAAACAGTTGCAGAGTTATTAAAGTGCAAACTTTTGGATTTAACAAAGAAGTGGCTGCGCAACCCTAACTGTACTGGCCCTACCAGGCCAGTATAACATATATATATATATATATATATATAAAATATTATAGGGGTGTGATAGCACCCCATAGCTAGGGTTGGTAAAGCCTTTCAGTGTTAACTCTGAATTTTTGCACCTTAATAACTGTCATATAATGACCAAATTGCCCAAAAATTGGTGTGTGTTGTCATGTTGCCAGTGTCACAAGGTTTGGAAAGTTTCATGACAATAACTTTTATGGTTTTTGAGATATAAAATGGTCAAAAACACAAAAAAGAATGTTTTTCCCTCCATAGGATAACATGGGGTTGTTTGCTCTCATCTACAGCACACACAGAATTAAGTTTTACCCTGATGGTAACCCATGAAGTGGGCACATGAGGAAGGTGGCCATCCATAATGGCAACTCCTTCCTGGCGCAATCCCTCACGGCGATGGGAGGGGCGACCGGATGAGGGTGGGCAAACTGAAGCGACAAGATGTAGGTATGTGTACCTGGTGGTGAGAAGCGAAACCGCGAATATAAGAGGCTAGGAGGGGTGGAGTGGCTGTAGGGGGTGGTGCTGTGGTGGATGGCCGAGCTGTGTCAAGGCATCGAGGGTTGGCTAGTGGTTGGGGTGGGTGAGGTACCAGTTTCGTGTCCAGGCACTAGTACGATTTTATTGTGTCCGGACCAAACCTTTATTTTTGTAATGCTTTCACCCCCCAACATGCACCCCCCTGGAGTTGAGAATCCTTAAGTAGCGCACAGGTGTGGGTGGCGAAGACCCCCCGAGAGATGGTGTGGGGGGGCACTGCCCCCCCACCACGGAAAGCATTAAAAAACTCTCCTGGTGCTGTTGTCCTGTGTGGGTCGTCAGAGTGCAGAAAATCTTTTCGGCACTCTGACTATGCAATAATGGTGATCGCCTTTAGGCATTCGCCGTTATCACATAGACCCTACTCTGATATTTACAGGGATGATGGTGTGTGTGCCAAGGTGTGACTTTAGATGGTTTGGTGTAAAAATATATTGCCCTTTTTGAATTATAATGATTTTTGTGATAGATGCAAGACAGGCTGCTTGAATGGTAAATAACAGTTACAATTCAAATAGTAAAGTGTGAATGGTAAATGTAATTTACCATTCACACTTTACTGTTCAAATGGTAAATGTCCAAACAGTAAATACCATTTACTGTTCAAACAATAAATCCATTCGCACTTTACTGTTCACAGTTTTACTTTTCAGTTTTGATTCCACCATTTTGTTTTTAGTTAGTGAGGGTGGAAAACATTCATATTTCAAAAAATACTGCCCCAGGTAAACTCTAACAGTTGTGTTTATCTAACTGGGGCCCAAGGAACACAGTCCTTGCATTAGTTTTTGTGCAGGAGGTCCCAAACTATATATTTTTGGGTGGTAGTGTGTGCCACAAATTGTGGCAGAATTTTGACACTACCTTGCGTGTGACCCTATGGGGGAATTTAACTTCAACAGCCCCTGATCATTTTTGGGCCAAATAGACCCCAAAATCAGATTCCTTGTCCCCAATTTGGTAAACACACAGGTGTTTAAATAATAATTGTTTGTTTTCCCCTTTTACTTCTTTTAAGGGGAAAGGGGCAGAAGAATATGAATGTATTGAAATCTCTGCTGACTGAAGCACCATCCTGCATTGAACTGCCATTCTTTACTGAATAGCATGGCAGTTCAATGCAGAATTCTGCATCAGTGTATTTTCTTGACAGGGGTGCCTACTCCCCCTGTCAGCAGTAGCTCCCCAACCCCCCTCAGTGTGGGACACTGGGTAGCCCACTCCCAGTGTCCCCAGTATGTTACCCCCCAGCAGAGTTCCCCTTTCCCAACTTCAGTTTGACAGTGGGGTGCCCAAGCCCCATGTCGGCAGTAGCCGCCCTCTCCCAACATTGTGGGACACTGGGTAGCCCACTCTCTGTGTCCCCAGTTGTGTACTTCAGCCCAGTATGTCCCCCCACAGTTGTGTGCCATCTTGCATTGATCATTGCCAACAGCGGGGTGCCCAATTCCCCTGTCGACAGTAGCCCCCCCTTACAGTGTGGGGCACTAGGTAGCCCACTCCCAGTGTCTCCATTTGTGTCCAGATACCACCAGAAGAACTGAACACTGGGGAGTCCACTCCCAGAGTCCACCATTATATGTACCTGAAAAAAAGAAAACAGTCCCCCAACATCTTTTTTTTAATCCTGCAAAAAAGAAAATGGTCCCGCTTCATCTCACCCCATCCCCTCCCCATCTCCACTCTTCCTCTGTGTACCCACCTCCCGTTACCCCCACCCCATACTTACCTCTGGAGGTCAGCGGCTGCAATCTTCTCTGGACTGGGACATGTCTACACTCTTCAAAGCTGAAGAATCAAGGTAAGTGCTGTATAATGGCTGTCAATGGCATTTTCAACTTATGTTGATATCTCAGCCAGTTTTTGAGGTTCTTGCACCAAATTTTCAACATGGGGTTCTTGGGACCCCACCTCATGAACACTGTCACTGTTGTTTCATTAATTGAACCTGTAAGGTGATTTTGCGGTCATTGTGTGGCATCACCTTTAGGGATTGATTAACGAAATGACAGTGCCAGTGTTCATGATGTGGGGTTCCAAAAACCCATGTTGAAAATTTGTTGAAAATATTACAAAAAATGACAGTGTTGCGAGCGTGCATTGTGCAGTTTCTATGCACACTGGTAACTTCACCAATTTTTAATATTTTCACTCTAGAGTTTCAACATTGACATTTTTTCACTTCACCTCACGAACAGTGCAGCTGTCATTTTTCACATCCTGCCCGAAATGTGTTTTCATACCTGTGGTGCAAAATAGCTTGCTCAATGTACGAAATCAACTTTCAGGATGGATTAATAAAATCACACTGCCAGTGTTCATGAGTGGAGGTCCCAAAAAGCCCATGTTGAAAATCTGGTTAAAAAATTTCAAATAATTACCGTGTTACAAGCGTGCATTGTGCAGGCTCTACACACGCTTGTAACTTCAACAATTTTCCATATTTTCACTCCAGATTTCCAACACTGCAATTTTTCACACCTCCTCATGAACAGTATATAACTGTCATTTTTCACATCCTGCTTGAAACATGTTTTCACACCTGTGGCGCAGAATGGTGCAGTCACTGTGCGAAATCAACTTTTGGGACAGATTATCAAAATGACAGTGCCGTGCTCATGATGTGGGATCCCCAAAATGCCATGTTGAAAATTTGGTGAAAAAAAATCCTGAAAATGCCTGAGTTATTGAAATTACTTAAAAAATAAGTTCATAGACAGCTTTATGGATATTTGGAACAAAGTAACAGACTTACTGGGTGTCAGTATGGCTTTAGAGAGGGCAGGTCCACGAACACTGCCTTAGTAGATTTTCATGACTTGGTTTCATCCTTTTTGAACCAGGGAATGAGAGTTGGGGCAGTGTTCATGGACCTGAGTAAAGCATTTGATCTTGTAGAACACTCAAAAATGTTGCAAAGATTGCATGATATTGGAGTACATGAGCAATCTTTATATTGGTTTAAATCATATTTTTCCAATAGATGTCAGTGTGTTACGTGTGGACCTATGGATTCAGATTTAATTGAGATAAATCGAGGTGTTCCACAGGGTTCGATGTTGGGCCCTTTAATGTTTAATATCTATGTAAATGATCTTCCAAAGGTTATAAATAATAGTAAAATTAAATTGTACGCGGACAATACCATAATGGTGGCAGCAGCTGAGAATTATAATCTTTTGGAATATAAATTGCAACAAGATTTAGGAAACATGGAGAGATGGTTTAGGGACTCGGGCCTTTTATTAAATGGAAAAAAAACTCAAAGTATGATTTTTTTTCTGTGGGAGTTTCACTAAAGAATTTAGCTTTGGAACTTAATTTAGTGGATGGAAATCCTATAAAATGTGTTAATAATAACAAATATTTGGGGGGTTTGATTGATCAAAGGCTGACTTATAGTGATCATATAAATCAACAGGTTAAGAAAGTAAACCAGAGATTGGGAGCGTTAAGACAAGTATCAAATTGCTTAGAAATTGAAGTAAGGAAGAAAATTGTGGAACAACTGCTGTTACCAGTATTGGAATATGGTGTCTTATTGTATAATAAATCAAGTCAAAAATCTTTAAATAGAGTAAATCAAACATATTATCGATTAGCTATGTTTATATTAAAAAGAAAGTATGGTTCACTTCATTGTGATATATACAAAGAATTAAATTGGCTACAACCTGATAAAAAGAGATTATATTTACGGCTTACTTGGTCCCATAATCTGGTCCATACTAAAGGAACTCATCCACTTTTTAACTATATAATATTAGACCCTCCAAGTAAAAAAACCCTGATACTAAGGAACTTTAGAATTCCAATGGTAAGATCATGAAACAGATTAGGTGATTCTACACTACAAAATTGTATAGCTATTCATTGGAATGTACTACCACAGGATTTAAGCTCATTGATAAGTTTCCCTAAGTTTAAGAACTCTTTGTTTAAACACTTGACAACTATTTGTACATGTTTTAAATGATTTTATGTGTATTGTGTATTGTAGTTGTGTAATTTAGTTGTAATATTATATTTATTTGTATTACACAGGACATTGTTGTAAATGGGGGACACACCCGAATCAATTTGTATCCTGTATAAAAATAAATTTTAAACAAAAACAAACAAAAGTTACATGCATCCATTGAGTTTATACTACGCATGTGCTTAACTTTGTGGGATTGGAGCACTGGGTCCAAAGGACCCTGTGCTCCCACAGTAAAATAAGGATACTATTATACTATCTGAAAAAGCAGGGAAATTCATTGCAAAAAAACTATGTTAATGCATCAGTTAGAGTTTTTACTAAAGCATCAAATGCTGGGAAATTCAACGTTAGGGTTACCAACCCTACCACCCCCACCACCCCCACCCTCCATACACCAACAGGCATCGGGGTATACCTTGGGTTAGCCAGGCTCTAACACTCACCCCATTCTCCTATACTGCACCATCTCAGCTTGTTAACACATGGAATGGGATAAGAGTTAGGGCTGGCTGACCCCAAGGTATATGCCGCCCTGTTGGTGTGGAAAGTAGTGAGTGAAGTGAAATAGTGAAAAGTAACACTAATGTCTAATTCTCAGCTTTGTTACACTTAATAAAACCCTGACTGATGCATTAATGTAGTTTGTTTAAATTAAAAAATATATTTTATATATATATAGATACACACACACACACATACACAGTATATAGTGTATGGTGGAATGCAGTTGTGTATGGAAATCCATACACTGCAAAAAGTTATTATGCTGCAGTAGTGACGTCCTCACTAATGCAGAATGACTTTTCATTCTGCGTTAGTGAGGACGTCATAATACAAGGGACTCCAGCAGATGCTGTGATTCATCCCTTGCTGTGTAAGAGTGGCAAGTGCGTGTGCTGGGCAGCTGCGGTTTTTAATCGAGAGCGGTTGGCAGAGCTGATTTAAAATATGGAAAAGTGAGTGCTTTTTTCTTTTCTTTTCTTCAGTCATCATACACTATATAGAACAGTGTATGGTTACCCATACACTACCTGGCTATTCTTTCACCTCGTAGATACAATGCAGATTTGGAGACCTCTCAAGCTTTGCTCTCGAGGTCATCTGTTGACATCGTATCCACTCAGTGGAAGAGTAGCCTTGTGTATGGTTACCCATACACTATTTATATATATATATATATATATATATATATATATCTCATCAATAGGAGATACATGATGGGCAGAAGTGGAATATGGAAAATATTCTCACTCCTGCAGAGTGAGGCATTGATATCCCTCGATAATATTTTCCATATTCCACTCCTGCCCATCATGTGTTCGATTTATACAATAGGCAACAACTGTTTCTGTATGGTTTTGCTATTTAAATATTGTGTCTGAGGTCTGTTTGTTGTTGTTACTTTTTAAGCTGGTGTTATTACTCAGTGATTTGCCTGCTGTGTGTTAGTCTGCTCAACTGTGTGATAGGGATTAGTGATGCTTTGGAATCCTCTGTTGTGATTGGTTGATATGGTATGTAGTGGTGTCTTGGTTGTGCTGGTAGTGGATTTGGAGTTTATTTTTTCATTGGTGCTATTAGGTGTGTGTTGGGGAATAAGTGATTTCATTGGTTTGCTGGTGTTTGTGGGAGGGATGTGTGTGGTATGTTTACTTCCAGAGTGCTTCCATGGCCATTGGTGAAATGGGACTATTTATTGTTTTGGTGCAGTGTGAATAACATTTATTTATTTATGAGATTTTATTTTATACTGTGTTGGTAGTGCTAAGTGCAACAGTAATTTAGTTCTTTAGCCCTCTCTGCATCGCAGCTTCTGAGAAGGGATATCAACATTAAGATATCGATGGAGGTGGAGATGTGGCACAAATATCCAAGGCTCACAGAGAAAAACAGGTACACGTGGGACAGAGGAGCTTCACTAGTTATTCAGAGTCTATGTCACTGGTGAGCTGCTTTGAACGCTTTCTGGGAGGAGACTTGTAGTGTCAATGTGTGCAAAAGAAGGTAGAATATTTATTATTTGTTTCTTTCTGACAGGTCTAGCAGTGGCTCCTTATCTTACTTGAATAGAGAACAGCTCAAGAAAATTTCTTGTTCCAGGTTCATTGTTTTCAGTGGATAATGTAATTTTAGGTTTTTCATGCGTGGTGCTTCTCAATGTTTAGGAATTAATTCTGAAAAGCTCATTGTACAGAAATACTGTTTTTCGTCAAGTTTTTTGTAATTTGTTTTCAGTGCTAAGTACTGCTCCAAGTGTACTGCTTTCAGTGTCAGGCTTTTTAGAAACTGCAAGTAAAAGTTTCACACTATGCAGGCTGTGTGTAATTAGGTAGATTGATGATTTTATTTTCAGTTTTAAAAGAAGTTCCAGCTTGTAGTGCTTAACTGATGCTGCAGTGAGAATATCGGGTGATGACATAGTTTCTATAGGTGTAAATGGATCTATTTTCACTTCAGCAAAGTCATCACCCAATATTCTCACTGGGGTGAGAATACATGCTTTTATTCTCAATGAATACACAACACCCCTATTGTATAATATATATATATATATATATATATATATATATATATATATATATATGTCTGTGTACAGTACTGGAGAGACTTGCATCACCTCTATAATAATGGCCTGTAACTTCTTAAATAACTAATAAAATATTTCCATTCTAGTACTCCCTAGTATTGTACTCAGTAAGGACATACTGTAAATAACATCAGCCTCTGTTGTGTTGCTGTTTTGCTGTGGACCCATCTGGAGTGCCACATTTCCCCTTTAAGAAAGATGTCATTTTGTGACATTGTTCCATGTCACTCATAGACTGCCTCATTGCAGTCTCAACATTTACATTTTAAAGAAAAAAAGTTGTATGCTAGTATCTCATAGTTAGCTCTTGTGCTTCTTAAAACTTTCTTATTTCTAAATTTATAATTTATGTAGTTTTATATGTCTTTTTTTCCCCTGGTAACGTACTAACCAGTGGTGTCCCCCTACAGTACTTTCAGGACTTGTACAGCCCTGGTTTTCAAATACTTTTTTTCTAATAAAACCCCACAATTGCAGTGCCTCTGACTCTCCTTAATGTAATTTCTATTTTTTTCTTTACTTTGTGCTATTCATGTTTTATTTAAATATTTGGATCCCCTTCCCTTGGCATCCCCCTGTTATGTACAAGACTATGGGTCCAAACATTCTCCACAACACCAGTGGTCCATTTGCAGAAGTAAAAGCACTTGTCTGTATTGTTGCTGAACCTTTGAAGGTCTTAAAGGCCCCACACCTGCCCAAGAAACTTCCTTTCTACTTCTCGTCTCGGTGAGTGTTTTTCTTGGTATCTCCATTCCTCTCACTGTTACGTACATGACTTATTGTGGTGTCACCATTACATACATGACTTTTTATGAAAAAAACAGCTTTTAAATAAATTACATCAAGTAATTAGGACAATAAGTGGTGTCTATCTTTTCAGCCAAGGTTTAAAATGCTGATTAAGAAAAAAAGAGCTGTGAAACAAACAGATACAGTCAGCAGGTACACTTTGACACCTCTGGAGAAAATGTATTCAAAAGTAAATGTTTAAAGATAACTTTGGTTGCTTTATGTACATTGATATAAGTATTTCTTATAGTAGGACTTTGTTGGATAGTTACACTTACATTGTTGCTTTTGTTGGGTCCCTGTTAACCACACGGCTTGTTGAGGTGTCCCTGTTATGTATATGACGTCTTATGAAAAAACTGTTTTTGAATTAATTGCACTGAATAATTAGGAAACTCAGTGGTGTCTAACTTATCCAGCAAGGTTCACATAGCAGATTAAAAAAAAGGGGATGGTAAAAACAAATGGATACAATCAGCAGCAAAACGTTGACATGTCCTGTTTTCACAGCAGTGGTGCCCAAAGATAAATTGTGGCATAATTACAATCAGGTAATGCTTAGAATAAAATAATGAAATTTTGCACACTATGGTAGCTAAATAGCTTCAATAACCATACTAATTTGGAAAAAACCTAAAATAAATTTAAACTGAAAATTCTACAGAAGGGACACCGTGTTACGTACATTACATGATCCATGTGCTAAATTAAAGACTCATTTTTTTATACTTCCAGATGATGAAATATCTTTATATTTGATATTACATTATCTCCATATGCAGCCAATGTAACAATGATATAGTTATGAGATTTAAGTGAAAAACATTTGGGACATGAATGTCACACTTTGTCGCTCCAGTATCAAATACACACTCATATATATATATATATATATATATACATACACACACACACATATTATACTGGCGCAATAGCACTAGTATATTTGGGTTGAGTGCAAACTTCTAAGTTAAACCTGAAACGTTGAACCTTAATAATTTTGGAACTGTTTAACAGATTTGTACAACATTTGACAGGCATAATCTGAAGTGGTAGGTCCCTTGATGTGCCAACTTTCATGTGAATCCGTTGTGTGGTGTTAGAGATAGAAACTGTCAAAAAATCCTAAATTTAACAGTTTGTTCACATTTCTTTGTTCATCTGTATCTCAGGAATGCCTTTATGTTGTGGTCTGAAATTTTCAGGGCAGAAGGTCTTTGAGTCACAGATGTGCCTTTTGAAAGTTTGGTGACCACAATATTAAACTGTTCAAAAGTTATAACAATTTCAAATTTTCCATTATTTCCTATGGGAAAATGTATATGTCAGGCATGAAAGGTTTTTTTTTGTTCGCACATTTTTAGGGTAACATACAGCTTTTGTACAAAAAAAAAAATCAGCCTTTTTGGCATGTCAGTTCACACAGAGCTTGCTGTATATTTCTCACATAGCATATCTGGAAAAAGCACAGCCTTCCTTGGGCTATTGTAATGGTGCAGAGGACAGGGCCCATGGCTGGCATGGCCAGTGTCCTGGGTTCAGAACACTGGCTCTAGTTGTTTTTTTTTTATTATTATTTATTTAAATATCCCTGGCGGTCTAGCAACCCCCCCCCATTGTAGTACTAACTGATAACATCAGGGTGCCCAATCCCTGTGTTGGCAGTTACCCGGCCCCACTCCAAACCAGTGTGGGACAACAGCTAGACCATTCCCAGTGTCCCCAAATATTTATTATATTATATGCCCCCCATGGCCCCCCTCCAAAACACTGTGGGACACTGGATAGCCCATTCCCAGTGTCCCCAAATTTTTATTATATTTTTCCCCACCTCTGCAGTGTGGGACACTAGGAAGCCCACTTCCAGTGTCCTGAATCGCTCCCCCAATGTCTTATTTCAAATAAAAAAGATCCCTCCTCATAGGACACTGGGGAGCCCACCCCCAGTGTCCTGATACATGTACACCCCCCTCGTAGTGTGGGACACTGGGGAGGTCCATGGGCGGAACTAGGGGTTTGATCCTGGTGATATTCCTCAAATGAAAGAAGCTGGTTTGGACAATGGACGACACCTGGGATTCAAATGTCAATCCACTGTCAAGAATAATGCCAAGATCGCACACTCTAGAGGAGGCCTTCAATGGTGTAGGCCCCAGGAATAATCCTGTGCCACATCAGAGACCATCCTATCATGCTCTTTGTTCGACTCCACCATCAGAAACTCCATCTTATTGGGGTTCAGTCACAACCAGCTGGAAGCCATCCAGTCATTGACCTTGGCAAGGCAGTTATTTAGCACTTCCACTGCATTGGATGTCCCAGGGGCAAAGGAAAGATACAGCTGGGTATCATCTACATAGCAATGAGAACCCAAGAAATACAAAATCACACATGCCCTCACAATGCAAAGCATCATGGGCTACATATGCAAATCACCACTGAATATTATGCTGGTTCAACTTTAAGCAGAAATGCATGGTGCCGAAAGGCCTCACACACAGATTGCAAAGGGTGCCAATAGAAGACATAGACAAGTATGTCGTCCTACCGGGACTCATCAGTATGCCTTGTCTGTTTGACACCCCAGTGGAATGAACCAGCTACCCTAAGATGGACTATCTGGGTTGTGTTGTGGTGAACCCAATTAAAACAAAAAACAATTTAAAAGACAAAGAACCTCTGTGTATGAGCACTGAGGCAATGGTTACCCCAAAGGGTATTTGGCCTGGAAGCCAAGTTCCTGGCCAAATGCCCTTTGGAGTAACCATTGCATCAGTGCTTGCACACAGAGGTTCTTTGTCTTGTCAATGAAAACCCAAGCTGTACTTCCTAAATGACTCACCCAGGGGCAGCACATACACAGCGAACAACATTGGTGACAGGACCGAACCCTGAGGCACCCCTCAAGATAGGAGGCTAGGGGAGGATGAGAAATTCCCCATCATCACTCGTTGCCTCCTGTTTATGAGGTAGGATTCAAACCAGCAGATGACAGTGCCAGCGAGTCCACAGTACTCTCTCTTAGGTGGTCAAGCAACACACAATGGTCCACCATGTCCAAGGCTGTAGAGAGATTGAGGAGAATGAGAACTGACTCCTCCCCTTGGTCTCTCGCCCTGAGGAGATCATTGTGCACCTGAACTAACACAGTTTCCATGCTGTGCCTCACATGAAACCCCAGACTGGAATGGCTCATATAGATCAAAGGTCACAAGGTGTTCCTCAGTCAGTTGTGCCACAATCTTCTTGCCAACCTTTCCTAGAAAAAGAAGGTTGGAGATAGGTCGGTAATTCGCCTTGATGTCAGGGTCTAAAGATGGTTTCTTCAGAAGGGGTCTCACCAGTGCCTCCTTCAAGACATCTGGGAAAACCCCCTCCAACAAAGAACATTGGACAATCAAGGCGAATACCGGGCCATCGGAGCCAACACATCCCATTAAGACCCGTGTTGGCACTGGGTCCAGTTCGCAATATGTGTGCTTCAGCTTTCAAGTGATCTCAATGACCTCAGCCACCTCCACCAGTTTAAACTCACCCCAAACAGGTGAAGTGCCCCTCCGATGTCCAAGGCGATCACTGCCGGCCATATTCTGGCTCACTGGTGGAATCTCCTGCTGGATGGTGGACGCCCTGTCAGAGAAGAATCAAGCAAACTCCTTGCATAAAGCATCAGAAAAAGCTTTTTTCAGCTGCAGACAGACTGGGTGTAGTAGCCTGTCTACAGTCCAAAAGAGCACAGTTGGTCAATTCTTCCCTGGAGCAATCTCTCAGGACAGGAACTCTACCTTCTTATGGTTGATTGCCCCCTGGTACTCACCATAGTGAGTACACAGAGACAGTTTGTCCACCTCCAGCCCAGTCTTCCACCAGCAGTGCTCTAACTCCCGATCCATAATCTTCATTGCCTTATGCTTCCCATCAAACCATGGAGATCTCAAGTGAGAAGATTTGGGTCATAGATGGACAGGTGCAAGGGTGTCGAGTGTGTCAGACATCGCCTTATTACAGGCGGCAACTGCCATGCTCAGTCTCCCTGCACATGCATTACCCACAATAGATAGATCAACTACCACCAAGAATCCCTCCGGGGTCAAACCCTCAAAGGGTGGTAGTGACCACCTCTGCAGGGGGGTGGCTCTGAACAAGAACTCCATTATGCAATGATCAAACTAAGAGACCCAGTCAGTCCTGAGGTTGTTAATCTCAAGACCCAGTGACAACACCAGGTCCAACATGTGGCTGCCCTGGTGGGTCGCGGAAAAAACTCTTCTGACAGGCCCAGGGATGACATAGTCTGGTGTAGGTTAAAACTTAGCCAAGAAGATTTGTCATCAGCCCAAACACTGAAGTCCCCCAGAACTAAACATCTGGGGGACTCCAATGTTTCACCGATGACGAAGTCGGCTACCTCCTGCAGGAACTCTCCTGCCACACCAGCAGCTAATAATGACAGAAGCTGCCCCAAGCACTGCCTCTTCTCAGTTATTTTATTGCCAAAGTTAAAGGTGATCTTAGCGGCAGGTTCGGTATCTATCATGCATCTCTTCACCAATGCCATGTGTATCACTTGTTTATGAGCAAGGCGTCAGAATCTCAACTAAGAAACTGCAATTGAGTGGCTTCACTTTTATCAACAAATATGACTTGATTTAATGCAAATCCAACATACTAAATAAGAGAATTATAAAACAGCATAAATGGAGGATTCCGATTGGTCGAACAAGACTGTGTGACCACATAGTAAGATTTTTTTCTAATGTAGCCCTGGTGCTATATGCCAGTGGGCTACCCCCCGCCCCATGGTTTTAATACCAGGCAAGGGGCCTGGGTCCTGCTATGGTGACAATTGGGGAATCGTTCCCAGAAATATTGTAAATAGCATGGTGCCTCCACCCAGAGTAAAGTATTAATGAGACGGACAGCTGATTGGCACAGCCCCCTGGGATACTGTGCATACCCACCTCCCCAACCAACCACTCTGCACACTGTGTCTCCAAATACCTTATTCCACCATAAACCATATATTTCAGCAATAAGTTCATGCAATGAAGTTCACCACCACAGCAGTTCCAACAAACAACTTCACAACTTTATTCAGCGGTAAGAACTAGGGAAGGAGATACCTGGACGTAGGGTGGCTGTGAAGGCAAAAAAGTAAGGTTAATGCAAATATGCAATATCAACATGTGGGCCCACAGGCCAAACCCTCCTTCACTGGTACCAGTGTCTCTTTACCATCCTTAGGGGTACTCACTAGGTACAGGCCTTATTGGTACCACGGGTTGGCCAGCTGTTAGGACCATGAAATCATAGCAATTTTGATTTTGGAAAAACAGAAACAGTTCCCCTTTCCCTTCCCAGGAACCAGGTCCTGGGTACTCATGGGTTTGTAGATCTCAGTACCAGGGGAAGTGCAGCAATAAACATAGACTGGCCGTGATCCCTCTGTCTGGATGGAACTTGCTCAAGGATCTTGCATCTGGTAACCTTGATTGTAGTTCTGGTTGCTTGTCACCTTCAGCCATTTCTTGTCCATTGCAGAACACTGTGGCAGGACACCACCAGCCCCAGAAGGCCCAGACCTGGGAGTGGCTCCACAGTCCGGCTTCCAACCACGGATATAGATGCCCTAGGACCCCAGCAAGAGCCGGTGACCTCCTGAGACAGTGAGTCCCACTTGGAAGGGGTTAGCAAGTTCTCTCCCTGGCTCTGGGTGAGGACTCCCTAATGGTGGGAATCCTCCTGCAGTCCCTGCACTGAACTCTCAGCAATTAAAAGTTCTTAGGCGGTTTCTCCACTAAAGTCCAGTGCCAATTAGCAGGGGTGCTAGCCTCAGATTTGATAGCACAAGTGCAATTCAGCGGGGGAGGGCTCAGGAATAACAACCCCCTTCACACCAGTCCACACTTTTCCAACTTAGCAGTGACCGCCTTTCCTTCGACTGCAGCTGGGACTCAGCCCTCAGCTATTTTAATGAGTTCACACAAGACACACACTCAGCTTCTGCCAGTACACCGATGACCAGAGATGCTCTGCCCCTTTCTGATTTCAAATTGTAGTCCCAAACACAGGAATAACTGGCTTATCAGTCCTGGCTGTGACACTCTACCAATCCACACAGCCCTTTCAGCAAATTCAACGTTTCAGTGCAGGGTTTCTGCAGCATTCAGTCTCTCTATTTAACCACAAGCAACTTATCTGTACCTGGGGAATCACAATCCAGTCTCTTTCTCTCTTTTCCCTTCTCAATCAGTCCAGCAGCAAGAACCTGGGGAACCAGAACCTCAGCATAAACATTCTTCCTGCTGTCCCCTTTCCAATCTACTTCTGCTAACAACTGCTCTCCAAATTAGGGCCTAAGGAAGCCCCTGAAGTGCAATGTCCAATCTCTCAGCACAGTCCTAACTCATACAGAGTCCAACTACAGACTGAAGAAATTCCAGGAAGTCCACGCTGTTTCAGCCGAAAACCCAGTGATCTGATTGGCTGTTGAAGCCTTTCAATAATTAATATCCATAGTGATCCATATTTCCTGCTCATTTATTGGGGCATGATCTAAGCACCAGAATTAGTCCCCTCCTTTTCCCAGGAGTCCCTCTGTGTCCAGTTTGGGCACCTAGATCATTGATTGGCTGCAGTACTGGGGTTAAAAGTCATAAACATGTCAGCTCCTATTTGTTTACATGGAGGCCATTCCAGTTTATACAGTCTCTCCCCATTCTCAGTCTGGTGCAACCCCAACACTTTACCCCAGCTGCACCATCACCCAACCGGAATGTAGCCCCAGTTGTCCTCTATCAAACGAGCCCACTCTCACAAGATTGCCCCAGCAGTTTAGTCATCACTGCCACCGCAATAACATGACCCTAGGCAGCAGGCAGCACTCCTTAAAGTACATGGTGCCACTTATTAATATCCTTGAGCTCCCCAAGTGGCCCCATTGTGTAGACTCCCATTTAGCTGCTCCCATGGGCTTCTGCCTGACTCTCCACAGATCCCCAGACCCCAAAGACATTGAGAGGGGCACCAGGACCACAGACAATCTCCCCATTGGCAGACCAGCAGAGCTGGCAGTAACTTCAAAAGCGCTCATCGTGCATAAGCGAGTGCTGGACGAAATGCCAGGCTGGCAGTTCGCAATAAAGGATTTATGCCCAAAGGGGCAGAAAACAGCCTGCTGGCCGAGGAGACTGGGGGAACAACCAAAGGAGCACCAGCAAAATGGAAACTAATTGGGCAAATACAAGTAAGCCCCCAGAGGGGGTTACACTCCCTACCTTGAAAAGCTTGGCTTTCACGGCAAGCGTAAGGGAAAATTACAAAAGTAAGCATCAAAAATGAATAACATTTCTATCTATACACCTATTTCCTATCTAGCATGTAATAACCATAAGAACATTCAAACACAGAACAGTGTATACACTTTAGCAAACCCTTTTTTCTTGCTTGCACCCTTTGGCCACATGAAAAGTGGCATCCATCAGTTATAGGATACCAAAGTCCCACAGAGTACACTTTTTCCCTCAACCCTGCTAGGGACCCTGTTCACGTCCTTCTTCTTCATCTTCTGGTCACCTGTTTCTCTGACCTAGGAGGTTTTGTATCAGCAGGGCAGATAACCACCTTCTGTACAGACCTAGGAGTAATGTACACTCCCTTATGCACTACAAACAATGGTAAGTTTGTAGGGACAGCAGGAGCATCATGTGTCAATTTAAGAACAGGCATTGTCATCCTCTTTGTCCTATGAGGGGTCTCCTGAATATCTGTGCCCCTACCCCTGGGTCAGTGATGATTTCCACATCTTTTTCACCCTCCTCTGGTTCCTCATCTAACGGGGTGAATGACTCTAACACTTCACCCACATCAGGTACAACTCTGTGGGAACTAACCAGGGCTCCTTCAAAGGGCACAGTCAGATCAGTATTTAGTTCCAGTGTGGGCTCTTCAAAAGACGCATCTTCCCTCTCATCTTCCGGATCCTCAGAATCACCCTGCAACTATTCCCTGGGTATATCTTCAGGGGAGCTGCTCCGGTACCACTCAAGCAGCTCAGCTGGACCAGTATTCAAGTTTAGAGTGGTCCCCCCAAGGGTCACAGCTGGAACTGACTCCCTGACCTTACCCTGTCTTCTGGGTGTATTCCTTGTCATGGGTTATCCCTGGAATAACCTGGCCAATTCCCTGGTAGGTTAATGACTGCACGGGGTCTCATCATCCTCCCCCTCAGACTTGTCTTCGGTATCTTTCAGCAGCAGCTGGGACTCAGCTCTCAGCCATTTTAACCAGTTCTCACAGGACACACACTCAGCCTCTGCTAGGATCCTGATGACCAGAGATGCTCTGCCCCATTCTAATTTCAAATTGTAGTCCCAAACACAGGCAAAATTGGCTTATCGGTCCTTGCTGTAACACTTTGCAAATTGACACAGCCCTTTCAGCAAGTTCAACTTTTCAGTGCAGGGTTTCTGCAGCATTCGGTCTCTCAATCTTGGCAGAAGACACCAGGAGGAAGGACTGCTGTGTGACTGGACTTCTCTACTGGGACTATATTGCCCTCCTTCCCTCCCTACACCCCCCACCCAAAGCTAGTTCTACTTTATAGGCACAGGATTTGACTGACAACAGAACTTCCTGTTTGGGAGCAGGAAGTGAGTGATCACAGAGCCACCAAAGACCCACCATCCTAGAAGGGCAAGTAGCTCTCCGGCCCCTCTAGTTGCTGGAGGTCTGCCTCTGAGCAAGTAAGGGTCTGCTGAGAAATATAGGATATTCTTTTCTCAGAACAGGACAATCAGGAGCTTAAAGGGCACACAGACAGAAACTAAGGAGAGAGAGAGAAAAAAAAAACAGAGGAAAGAGTAAGGATTCCAAACAGTTAAGGGGCCAGAAATAAGGCATGATGGGAGTGGTGCAGTGCAGTGGCTGTGGAGCAGCAGTCTTCCGGAAGACGTTCTGGAGGATGCGGTGTTGTCCCATCTGCAGGCACCTCTCTGGGTTGAGGGAGGAGGTTGCTCATCTCCAGGCTGTGTTGGCCAGGATTTGTGGGACCTCCTCTTCCATCCAGGAACCACCAGTGCCACTGCTGTTGCCTCAGAGGTTGCCAAGAAAGAGCAGCGGTTGGACCACAGTGGGCTCAGGGAGGGTGAGGGTGGTGGAACAGAGGTGCATCCCTCCAGTTGTACCTCTCCACAATTCCTATGCCATTCTGGCAAAGTGTGGTTCCTCTATGGAGGCACCTGCAGTGGAGTCCAAGGAGGATGCTGAGAACCTCCATAAAGGAGACCCACAGGAGGGTGGCAGGGAACACCACAGGGGAAGGAAGCAACTCCTGGTGGGGGACTCCATTGTTAGGAAGGTAGAACTGGGGGAGGAAGGGGAGAGGGAGTTAAGGTGCCTGCCTGGCACCATGGCTTGGAGGGACAGGGACCGAATCCTCAGGATTGCCGGAGCAGCTGCAAAGGGGAGGGAGCTGGATGTCATTGTCCACCTAGGGACAAATGGCCTGGCTAAGAAAGGGATTAGAGAACTGCAGGAAGAGTTTGTGGAATTGGGGAGGGCCTTAGACAAGTAGCATGTACTGTAACCTTCTAGGAGGTGCTGCCTATCTATGGCGTGAGGAGAGCTAGGGTGTTCCGCACCATGGATTCAATCAGTGGTTGAAAAACTGGTGCATAGCTCAGGATTTGGCTTCATTGGGGACTGGGGATCACCTGGAGTGATGCAAGCCTATACTGGCATGATGGGCTGCATCTGTCCAGGAGGGACCAGGATCCTGGGTGATAGGCTTAAATGCTTCATTGGCAAGCATTTAAACTAGCCAAGGGGGGAGGCACTGGAAAGGAGCAGGGGAATCCTAGCCCCCCCAAAAAATCACGGTAGTAAGTGCGGTAAACACCAACATCGAGGTGGTGATAGGGAGATGGGCAGGGCTAAATGGGGAAAGTGACAAAGGTAAGAAGGACAGGGATGGGGCAAAAAGGAGTAAAGCCATCAGGAAATGGAGGGTAATGAGTACCAATGCCCATAGTCTGGGCAACAAGCTCCCTGAGCTGGTGGCCTTGATGGAAGAGGGATGCCTGGATATCGTAGCAGTCACAGAAACATGGTACACAGAGAACCATGACTGGGATGTTAACATACCAGGGTACATAACCTACAGGAGAGACAGGCAGGGGAGAAGAGGGGGAGGAGTAGCTCTCTATGTAAAGGAAGGGATAAAAGCAACTGAACAAAAGAGTAAACAGGGAGGAGAGGAGGCACCGTGGGTCACCTTGGAGACTGGAAAGGCACCACAATCCACACAGGGGTTGTGTACAGACTCCCATGTCAGGGGGAGGGAAAGGACAAGGATATAATAGAAGGCATTCTTAGGATGGTAGAGAAAGAAGAGATACCGTTGATGGGAGACCTGAATATGCCAGATGTTAACTGGAGCACATTTACATAGATACATAGATACATAGACAGTGTCGGCAGATAAGGGCCTATGGCCCACCCAGTCTGCCCATTTGAGCTTGTAAGTTCAGTTTATGTTTTCCTAGAAGTCTGTTGCCCCTTACCCCTGACCTCCAGAATTCCTTTATGTCTATCCCATGCATTCTTAAATCCCATGATTGTTTCAGCACCCACCACTTCCTCTGGCAGAGTGTTCCACTTGTCCACCACCCGTTCTGTGAAGAAATTCTTCCTCATGTTTCCTCTGAATCGTCCTCCCTCCAACTTCATCCCATGCCCTCTAGTCCTGGAACATCTTTTTTGCTTAAAAATAGTGTATTCCTGCACCCTGTTCATCCGTGTAAGATACTTGTATGTCTCTATCATATCCCCTCTCTCCCTCCTCTCCTCTCCTCCAGGGAGTACATGTTCAGTTCCTTCAACCTGTCTTCATAGGACTTGTGATGCAATCCATGCACCATCTTTGTTGCCCTCCTCTGAACCTTCTCTACCCTGTCTATGTCCTTACAAAGGTATGGTCTCCAGAACTGTACACTGTACTCCAGGTGGGGCCTCACTAGTGTCTTGTATGCAGAATTATGACCTCCTTTTCCTGCTGGTGATGCCCCTGCCTATACATCCCAGCATCCTATTTGCTTTACCTGCTGCCTTTCACACTGTTTCCCTACCTTGAGGTCAACAGAGATGATAATCCCAAGATCCCTTTCCTGCTTGGTGCATGCTATATCCTCGCCCCCCAACTGATATATTGTACCAGGGTTTTTGTGCCCCATATACGTTATCTTGCACTTCTTTGCATTGAATTTCAACTGCCAAATCCCTGACCATTCTTCAAGTTTCTGCAGGTCCCTTCTCACTGTGTCTACACCCTCTGGTGTGTCTACTCTGTTACAGAGCTTTGTGTCATCAGTGAACAGTGAAATTCTGCCTTCTAGATCCTGCGCAATGTAATTTGCTGCAGCCACATCCAAGAGCAGGGCCATTCTTGATGTCCTACATATGGCAGGCCTCAGACAGCTAGTTTCAGAACCCACTCATGAGGGAGCAATCTTAGACCTCGTTACTCTCAAATGGGGGCAGTGAGAGGATCTTAGATCTAGAACTGGGTTGCCATCTGGGAACACGTGACCATCAAACAGTGTGGTTCACATTAAACTCAGATACAGAGACAAGCCATACAAAAGTGAGGGTACTGGACTTCAGGAGGGCTGACTTTGGCAAGATGGGAGAGTGCCTCAGAAAAGCACTAGCAAACAGGCTAGAAGGAGGGGTGAAGTAACAATGGGGAATCATCAAAACTGCCATCACAGAGGCAACAAGCCTTTGTGTGAAGCAAATAAACAAATCAAAATGAAAGAAAAAGCCACTATGGTTCTCAAAAGAGGTGGCTGGGAAAGTCAGGAAGAAAAAGATAGCATTCCAGAAGTATAAGGAAACACAGAAGGAGCAGGACAGAGAGCTGTACCAGTTAAGGCAGAAGGACACAGGAAGAGAAGTCAGAATAGCAAAGGCCCAAACTGAGGAAAAGATAGCCAACTCAGTTAAGAAGGGGGATAAAACCTTTTATAGGTACATCAGTGAGCGTAGAAAGACAAAGGGAGGGATAGTGAGGCTAAATAGAATGAATGGTTGGTGGGCAGAGGGGGACAGTGAAAAAGCAGGGATACTGAATGAATATTTCTGCTCAGTATTCACAAAAGAGGAGGGGGAAGTGCCTAATTCAATTAACAGAAGCACTCTTGATAGGGGGGTCGATCCCAGTCCTTTCACAGAAGAAAGGGTTCTGCAAGAACTCCTAAAACTGAAGGTGGACAAAGTAATGGGGCCTGATGGAATTCACCCTAGAATTCTAAAAGAATTAAGGGAGGAACTAGTGAAACCACTGGCTACTCTTTTTAATAAATCATGGGAGGATGGTGTGGTACCCAAGGACTGGAGGAAGGTGGATGTGATTCCACTTCACAAAAGTGGGACCAAGACAGAGGCAGAAAAGTACAGACCTGTCAGTTTGACCTCCGTGGTAGGGAAAGTGATGGAGTCACTTCTGAAGGAAAGAATTGTTGAGTACCTAGAGGCCAGTGGGGCACAGAACCCAAGGCAGCATGGGTTCACAGCAGGAAGGACATGTCAGACAAATCTAATGGATTTCTTTGACTGGGGGACCAAAGTAGTAGACCAGAGAGGGGCTGTGGACATGGCCTACCTAGACTTTAGCAAGGCATTTGACACAGTCCCACACAAAAGATTAATAGTCAAATTAACCAGCCTGGAAGTGGGTCCCAGGGTGGCAGCCTGGATAAAACATTGGCTGGACAACAGGACACAGAAGGTAATTGTAAATGGAGTCCACTCTGAAGAAAGAGGGGTTACTAATGGGGTACCACAGGGTTCAGTACTGGGTCCAGTCCTTTTTAATGTTTTTATAAGTGACATTGCAGAGGGACTGGAAGGAAAAGTATGCCTCTTTGCAGATGACACAAAGATCTACAGTAGGGTTGATACACAAGGAGGCGTGGAAAGGATGAGAAGGGACTTAGCAAGGTTGGAGGAATGGTCAGAAGTATGGCAGCTAGGATTCAATGCAAAGAACTGCAAAATAATGCACCTGGGAAACAAGAAACCAGGGGAAGAATACACAGTGGAGGAGGTAATAACAACAACAAAAAAGGAAAGGGACCTGGGGGTAATCATATCAGATGACCTTAAGGTTAGCAAGCAATGTGAGAAGGCAGTAGGGAGGGCTGGGGTATACTGGGATGCATAGGGAGAGGCATCACCAGCAGAAAACAGGAAGTTGTTATCCCTCTGTTCAGACAGTTGGTGAGACCCCATCTGGAGTACTGCGTCCAGTTCTCGAGACTCCATCTCCGCATGGACATGGACAGGATAGAGGCAGTCCAGAGGAGGGCAACTAAAATGGTGTAGGGTCTGCAAGAGAAGCCGTACAAGGAGAGACTAAAAGAGCTTAATATGTATACCCTTGAGGAAAGAAGGGGGGGGACATGATAGAAACTTTTAAGTACCTCAGTGGAATCAACAAAGTCCAAAAGGGTAGCATCTTTCAGAAAAAGAGATGTGCAAGATCAAGGGGACACAATTTAAAGATGGGGGCAGTTCAGGGGCAACGTGAGGAAGTATTTTTTCACAGAGAGGGTAGTGGATGCAAGGAACAGCCTTCCTGAGGAGGTTGTGGGGTCTAAAACTGTGGGAGAATTCAAGAATGCATGGGAGAGACATAAGGCAATTCTTGTGGGGGGTAGGAAGAAATAGGCTGTTGGTTAACTAGGATCTGCGGCCTATCCTGTAGGTAGGGAAATGGGCAGACTAGATGGGCCAAGTGGTCCTTATCTGCCATCAAAGTCTATGTTTCTATGTTTCTATTTAACCTCAAGCAACTTCTCTGTACCTGGGGAATCAAAATCCAGTCTCTTTCTCTCTTTCCCCTTCTCGATCAGTCCAGCAGCAAGTACCTGGGGAACCAGAACCTCAGCACAAATGTTTTTCCTGCTGTCCCCTTTCCAATCCACTTCTGCTAACAACTGCTCTCCAAATGGGGACCCAAGGAAGCCCCTGAACTGCAGTGTCCACTCTCTCGTCACAGTCCTGACTTGTACAGAGGCCAACTACAAACTGAAGAAATTCCAGAAAGTCTGCACTGTTGCAGCCGAAAACCCAGCACTCTGATTGGCTGTTGAAGCCTTCAATAATTGATAACTATAGTGATCAATATTTCCTGCTCATTTATTGGGGCATGATCTAGGCACCAGAATTAGTCCCCTCCTTTTCCCAGGAGTCCCAATGTGTCCAGTTTGGGCACCTAAATCATTGCTTGGCTCCAATACTGGGGTTAAAAGTCACAAACATGTCAGCTCCCATTTGTTTACATGAAGTATATTCCAGTTTATACAGTCTCTCCCCATTCTCAGTCTGGTGCACTCCAACACTTTACCCCAGCTGCACCATCACCCCCACTGGACTGTAGCCCCGGTTGTCCTCTATCCTCAGTCTCTCCATTGGTGTACCTCCTTGGAGGGTGGTAACTTCAAAAGCGCTCACCGCGCATAAGCAAGTGTCGGCTGAAACACCAGGCCAGCAGCTCGCAATAAAGGATTCATGCCCAAAGGGGCAGAATATAACCTGCTGGCCAAGGAGAATGGGGGGAACAACCCAAGGAGCACCAACAAAATGGAAACTACCGGGGCAAATACAGGTAAGCCCCCAGAGGGGGGGGTTATACTTACAACATGGTCTTGATCTTATCTGTTTCATTCTTCACCATTCATCACCTTTGGGTTATTGGACAGAGGTCATGATCCCATGGGAGCTTTATTTATTTATTTTTTTGATGGGTGGAGCCGACGCACCATCGGTGCCACCCTCGAGGCCGACGCACTGCGTCGCGCTTATGGGTTGGCCGTTAGGTGCTGTCGACTCCGCCCTTCCACCAGTTCTTCATCTCCTGCCATTGAGGTCACCTCGTGGGAAGCTTCTAAGAGCCAACTTTGAGGCCTGTTGCTACGCAATTTCGTTTTTCGACTCTGTCGACACCAAGCCGTACTTTGTCATCCGTTCTCCTGCCAGTTCTGACAGCTTACTCGACGTCGCCTGGTAAGATTGTTCCTTTATTTAATTTTGCGATGTCAAGTCTTGTTTTGGTGTTTTTTTTCGTTGGTCATGCCTCGGTCGGACAGCAAGAAATCTTTGAAGACAGGACGGCCCCCCACGTGGTGGTGCCCTAGTGGCTGTAAGTTCTCCGTCACCGACCAGCACGACCGTTGCCTCGTGTGTCTTGGCCCGCTTCACGACATGGATTTGTGCGATGCATGCTTCTCCATGGACCGCCAGGTCATTGAACAACACATGTGGAAAGTGTGGCGAGCTCCACTGACTTTCGGGGGTTGGGTTCACACTCATCAGGCCAAGCCGCCTTCAGCCTTCCTCCAGGTCCCTCCCCGGTTCTATATATGGACCAATAAGGAGAGCCTCAACCCTCTGTAGCCTAGCCATGGCCGAGGCTTCCACAGTGCAGGAGGCCCAGTCTGTCCCTCCGGGATGGGCGGGAAAACGAGTGGCACCGCTCTTTCATGGAAGGTTCTCGCTGTCAGACCCAGGCTCAGAAGGCCCAGGTCGGTGCCATCCCCGACGCTGTCTGCTGGTGCTGTTTCAGCCCCCGTGCCGCTCACAGCACTGTGGGCCCTGATGGCGCCATCAATGGTGCTGGTCCTCACTTGTTAGCTGCTCGCACCATTCGTGGGAGCCGATGAGTGTTAGCAGTGCCGTGGGAGGTTCTACGGCACCGTCTCTTTTTCTTGCCTCGGCGGCATCCATGGCGCTGAGGTTGAGCATGGCGCCATGTTCAGCTCCAGAGCCATTTGTGGTTCCGGGCATGGGCATAGCACCATGGGGGTTTCAGATCTTGGAGCCGAGATCACTGTCGTAGCCATCATTAGCACCTCCTCAGTGCTGCTTGCAGTACCGTGGGGTGGGATGGTTCTGTTGGGGTCTCTGGCCTCGGCGCCAAGAGCGCTGTCAGAGCTGTCGTCAGCGCCGTTTCTGTTCTCAGTGCTGACTGCGGCACCGTGGGGTGGGATGGCACCATGTTAGGTTCTGGCTCTGAAACTGCTGCCCTGGTTGGAGCCGTGTCCTCTTCTGCCACCACTCACGGTGCTGTGGAGGACGCTGGTACCAACTTGGGTGTGGTCTCTGCTTCTGGTACCCTATTTGGTCAGAATGGCAGCAGGCGCCCACCAACTGTTTGGCACAGGGCTTCGGTTTCCACCTCTTCGGAGGAGGAGTCAGACTCTGAGTCAGACAGGCAGTCCAGCTCTTTGTAGTTAGCTGCTGGCGTGGGCTCCCTCGTAGTGTCCTCGACAGGCCAGAGTCAGCCTCCCTCTAAGGAGCAGACAGTGACTGCCAGGGCTGGGGTCAGGGGTTCTGACCAGCAGGCAGCAGTGCAGGCCACCACTACACTGCAGCCCAGCCTCAGAGGGTTCTCTGACCCCTCAGCGGTGGTACCCACTCAGGTGGTGTGCCTAGATCACCAAACTCTGGGGCCGATCAGCGCACCCATGGGAGGGGAGGGTGCTGCACCTTGCATAGCTCCTTCGGGGGCTAACCAGGGCTGTCACTTGCCTAGGCTGGCTCTCTCAAGAAGAAGGGTGCTTCCGGATTCTGAGGGGTTGAGGGGCATGGTGTCTGTGCGTCAACCTTTTTCTGGAACCCACCCAGGTTCTGGCAGAAGCCGTACCGCAGATCTCCACTCTTCCCCCTCAGTTTTCTTGAGATGGCCCTATTCTTTGCAGGTAGGAACCATCCTTCTGGACCTACATGGCCCTGGTCACCTCACAGGGGGGATTCTTCTGGGTGCAGCCAAGGCAGTTCCGATATGGTTGTTCAGCTGTCAGCTGTGGAGTTTTCCGGAGCACCTTCTTCTTCTGGGGCTCCTTGTGTGCTCCCTAGCCCAGGTGGAGGTCAGTCGATTTCTCTTGTTGGCTCTGCCCCATCCCTCTGCCACATTCTCCTGTGCTCCCAGGCATCCTTGGTCCTAGCGGGCCTCTCTCTCCTGGGAGCAGTTCAGGGTCGTGGCTGCTCGGTTTCCTGCTTACGTCACGGCCATGGACAGACAGGTTTTTCAACCTCCCCCCGAGCAGCCACCCTCTGAACATTTGAGGTCCTCTGACTCCTCATCCCCCTCTTCTGGGGGAGAGGAGCCATCTATCCACATCTTCCCAGCTGCTGATCTTGCAGAGTATCAGCGATTCCTTGTGAGGATGTTGGAGGACCTGCACATCACCCCTCCCACTCAAAGCAATCCAGAGCACTTGGCACACACCTTTCTAGGCAATTTCAATGAGGACACCCTTGTGGTGCCCCTCTGGCCTGCTCCCTTTTGGGAGGCATCATTGTGTTCCTGGAAGAGGCCCTTCTCTGGAGTTCCTGCCCCTAGGGATCTCTGCCAGCAGTATTGCGCCCCCCCCCCAGAGTCTCCAGGTTCCATGCCTCATCCTCAGTCAGGATTGACACAACTGCACACTCCTGATGGGCTTCGCGCCCTCCACCGTGACTGGCCCCCAGATCAAGATTCCTTGGATTCTGAATTCTGGAAAAGAAGGATATTCTACGTGGCATGGTTGCTGCTCTCTATCGCAGCACATCGGGCCCACTACGCATCCTATGATAGGCTCCTGTGGTCCAGGCTGGGTCAGCTCCTAGCTTCATTACCTGACACAGAGCAAACCAGACAAGGCATTGCACTCTCTGCAAATGGTCAGGAGCTAGCAAGGCACCAAGCAAGGGCATGGTGCGATGCCAATGAGGTAGCTACCAGGGTTGTAGGGACAGCGATCTTCACTAGGCGGACGTCATGGCTGCATCTTTTCCGGTTGTCACCCTTGGCCCGGTGTAGGGTGATTAAGTCCGCTCACCAGAGAACCTCTCTCTTCTCTCACAGAGTGAGATGGCATCTATCAAGGCAACTTCTTTCCCCCTCTGGGGGGGCCCATCTCACTCTCCCCACTCGTGGGCCTCTCCAGGCCCAGAAGCTTCTCCCTCTTAGTGTGTCACCCACTGAGAGCTAAGGAACTCTGTCCCTTAGGGTTGAAATCCCCCTTCAGGGGGGCTTGGCACTCACCCAAAGGTGATGAATGGTGAAGACTGACACAGATAAGATATGAAAATTACATTCCTACTGTAATTATGATCTTTCTGTGTATCTTCACCATTCATCACAATCTAACCCACCATCCCCCTGGGGCCTCAGTCTCTGGGTCCCCCTCCCTCTCTGTGTCCTTTCTTGCCCCCTTCCTTTCTGTTAGTCAGGGGTGGGGTAAGGCAGGAACACATAGTGGGACAGTATTTTAAAGGGAGTGGTCAGGATGGGGGGCCACTACTTCTACAGTGCTTTGGCTCCACCCTTGTGAGGTGGTAGTTAGTAGCTGCCCTCTGTTCTCTCCACTTCCTGGTCCCATCAATCCTTAGTTCCATTGTCCTGTGGACATATCCTTAATTTCCTGAAGAAAACAAAATTTCTTACACCAAAATTTTTTCCCTGAGAGGGGGGAGAATAACCCTGTGTCATGTCTTTCTTCCAGAATAGCCGTTTTCTGCTTTTGGAGTTATTGTCAGTGATTCTGTGCCTTGAATCCTGACAGTGAGCATTTTGGCTACTCCTCGGAGTTCCTATGCAATCTGGAGACAAGTCAACTCTCAAGGTTTCAGGGTATGGTTGTTACCTCTCTCCCTCCCCCCCTCGAGCTTATCCTAAATCCTTCCTCTTTCCTTTTTTTTTATCTCCAGAGACTGGGGCCCCTACCCAATCCCCTTAGTCTTCCTTCTCCTTCTGTCCTCTCAGTCATTTATTTCTTCTTTCAGTTTATATATCTTTTCCTTTGTTCTGTCCTTGGACTTCTTGTCCCACCCTCCCACCCTTTTTCTTCACCTCTCCAGCAACTCAGAACTGGTGGGAGGGCAGAGTTGACAGCACCTAATGGCCAACCCGTGGGCGCTATGCAGTGTGTCGGCCTCGAGGGCGGTGCCAATGGTGCATTGGCTCCACCCATCCAAAAAAAAAAGCTCCCGCAGGGTCATGACCTACAGCCAATAACCCAAAGGTAATGAATGGTGAAGAGACACAGAAAGATCATAATTACGATAGGTACGTCATTTTCATTTTTTTTCTTCCTACAATGTTTTTTCTCTGGCCATGTCCATCAAGTGGCCTCAGCTGCATGCAGTAATGTTCTAGCCTACCATAGGGGTTGCTGCAGCACCAAAGCACAATGCTATCCCCTCCTGACTGCAACGCACTGCTGAAGGGCAACTGCTGTGGTGTGGCCTGCCTCCTGTCATGGCGTACTAATTTCTCTCCTGAACTCAGGTTGCCTGCATGGCAGCTTGGCACACTGCCACTAGGAAGCATAAGATCTTGTTATTTTTTTATTTTTTTTTTTACAGTTCACATTTTCTCTAAGACATTGCCAGTGCTGCCTCCTTCTACCTGGCTACCACTCAGATCCATCTTCCAGCTTCTACTGCCCTTACCCTCCTTTGCCCCATACCTTACCTGCCCCAGTGGTGTGGCCATCCAGGCTAGGGAAGAGCCCTTCTAGAGATGTCTGTCTCACACTGTTTTGTTTCCTTGCTGCTTCCCAGCCCTAAGGAAGCTTCTATGCTTGGAGCTCAAGCGTGTGCACAGTGAACGTACCAACACCAAATCTGGCCAGCATTCTCCCTGCTGTTGCGCCCCTGCATGCACTACCAGCTGTGATCACCCAGGTGGTGGTGCTGCTGCAGAAGCAATGACCCTCCCTCACAGAAGGAGAAGCATGTTCTCTGAGATGCTGGAACCTCCTTCCCCCGCTGGCCTTTCAGTGGTTCATTCCCAAACCCTGGGTCACCAGCATCATTAACAGCAGCCCCGCTGTACTGATCGATCAGCCTTTTAGACACAGTTCATTATCTTCCTGATGCCATGGCTGCCCCACATCAAACGCATGATCAGCTGAACTTGAAGTGTGCTGGGTGTGGCAGGGTCTCAGACCCAGAAAAAAAGTTTGGATTGATTTGAAGGGAGCCTCGCAAGGTTTCAAGACCCAATCCTCGGTCCAGGTTTGTTCCCACTAAACAAGACTTCAAGAGGGGCAGCATACAGCGGTATGGGGTACATGGCCCTTCCTTTTTCCCTCAAAGTCCTACAGTATCTGGATGTTGTGTGCTATTTTCTCTGTTTTAAAGGAGAACTGTAGTTAGCTGAAGCTCCCCAACCCCCGAAGCCTGACTGTCCAATTAAGCTTTTCACAAGAAAAATCGAAAATGAAGTACCTGCACTTACTCGCTATTAGTCTTATAAACTCTGCCAGCAGGCAACATTGTGGGCGCAGTGTGGAGCCTCACACTAACACGAGATTGCACCATGCAGCACCCACCATTTTGCCTGCTGGTGGGGTTTACGAGTGAAATAGCGAGTAAGTGCAGGAACTTAATTTTTGATTTGTCTTGTGAAAAGCCTAATTGGGCAGTCAGGCTTCAGGGGGTGGGGAGCTGTACAGAACTACAGTTCTCCTTTAAAGCCTAATTGGGCAGACAGGCTTCAGGGGGTGGGGAGCTACAGCTAACTACAGTTCTCATTTAATGAAACAATGGCTTATGGATGAAAAGACAAACTATGAAATATAAGTAAAAATTACTTACATGATAAAATCAATCCATATTCACATAAATGTGGCAGCTGTAGACTTGGCAGTTTCTTTTTCTACATATTTTAAGTCCTGGGGACCAATAACTGCATTCTGCCAACCCTGAGAACCATGACACAGCTGATCTACTGGTGCAGGGGCTGAAAGCACCGGGACCATCATTGTGAAGGCCATAGATTTTTGCTTCCAATTTCATCTGCCTTCTTTTCCATCCTCCTCCTCCTCCCACAGGAGGCTCCGCCTGCCTTCAGATCTGCCGTGGTCCTGTGTAGGAGGCTGGGAACCATGCACCCCAAGCTCTCCTTGCGCTACCACAAGGGGTCACTACAGGAGCAAATTGATGGTAACTCAATCCCCCAGCCAGTTAATGCTGCCCTTGACAGCATTCGCCACAATGGGCAATCAGGCAAGTGGACACCCAGGCTCACTCCAGCGTACTAATTGCCTGAATGGCAGAGCATCATCCTGTTGCTGGGTGATCAGGGCTGCCCACATAGTTTTTTTTATATGCTATGAAACATTTTATAAGCACACTAATCTATTCTAGAGTGTGTAGGTGAAACTATTTTATTTCATAATTTTTATTAAAGTTTAAAGAACTTGAAAATAATTCCAGTATTGAAAACATTACTATAACAACAAAACTAACAATACTATGTGTGTTACAGATAGATAAATCCATATAGTTTGAAGTTCATTTGGGGAAGGGAAACCAGCAATATGAAACATTGCCATGCTAAGAAGGCCTTGGAAAATGGGAGGTTTTGGTCTGCCTTGGTGTCAGAAATAATACTGCTCCTTGTTATCTAAACTAGCCTCATTCTGGTATCAATCTGCTTCATCTACTAATATTCCACTTTGGGACAAGACAGAGTATAACCCGGTTCTGACTTCTTGTTAATCAGTTTCCCTGCCTACTAAACACCCATCCATGTATTAGCAAAAATATTAGAATTCTTAAAAAAAAATGAAAACAGTTTTAGAATGGAATTCTTTTCCTTTACTTATTTACTGAAAACTTTGGAGATTACCTTTGAGCACAAGTCATCATTTACAAAGGCTCCACATCAAATACAGTCACAAAAAACATTACAAGTACAACAATCAGTTCCAGTGGAAATGCAATCAAGTCAGGCTCGAAGCACTTAAGGCAGAACAATTACATACAGTTTCAAATATACAAATATTCAGTTTTACAATATGTACAAATACTGGAGTATTTGGGTGGTGCAAGACTCATGTTGGAGGCCCAATACGGTTTTCATGGGGTCCAAAGTCCCCACACTGCTTTGTTAATACTTAATAGAATGCTTGATTGGGGTCTTGGACTCCGGGGATGGGGGGGCTGCTAAGTTTCTCAACCTGTCAAAGGCTTTTTACCTGGTGGACCAGAGTCGCCTGCTGACGAAGGGTGGGAACATTTTGTTTTTCTATGAATGTTCAGGATTGGTTCTTGGGTCTAATAGATCACAACAAGTTACTACAGGGTTCAACCATATGAAACTGCTGCCAGTACCGATAGGTGTTCCACAAGGATCTATTTCAGGTCCTGTACTTTTTAGTTTGTACATCAACAATTTGCCTGTTGTTAGGAAGACCTTTGTTTTACTTTACGCAGATGACAGTGTCTTGCTGGCCAGGAGTAATAATCAATCTGTCTTAATTTAACTCTGCAGGAAGATTGTTACATAATTCAGAAAGGGTTACTCGAGAATAAATTAGCCCTATATAAAGAAGTGTATGATTTTTGGGAAATTACATAAGGATATTGGAGATGAATTGCCTCTGTAGATCAGGACAATAGATTCTCACAGGACTGAGCAAGTGGAACATTATAGGTGCCTGGGATTGATATTGGAGGATTCATGGACTTTTGCAAAGCATATTGATAGCATGCTGAAATGTACACATGGTAGACCAACTATGCTATATAGGGCTAAGGAGTGTCTTACTGAAGAAGTAAGAAAATGGGCTGTTCAGAGTATGATATTACATTAATCAATTACTATTTTTTAATTTTTTATTTATTGAAATCATTGATTAAATACCTTTGAGCAAAATTTCTTTACATAGGTTCCACATCAGAAGATAAAGTAAGGAAACAGTTACAGGTAGTAGGTACATTGCAAGTGCCACTAGGCAGTCAACTTAAGGATATTTCAGTCAGGTAAGTGGTACACAAATAATACAAATAACCTAGGGAACAAATTCTGGCCAGAGCCGATAGGACTGCAGGTGAGAAATTTGGCGTAAAAATATTGAAAATGACCAACGTTACGAGCATGCATTAGCAAAATATAATGTAGGCTCATTAATCTGTTGTTTGGTAATATTTGTACACCAAATCTTCAACAGAGCCTTGTTATGACCCAGTCTCATGAAGAAAGGCACAGCAGATATTCAACTACTGCCCGAAAGGTGATGTGTTTGTTCCTGTTCACCTTGTATTACCAATGTCTGTTTATCTGCTGGTGTAGTATTGCTGGGGAGGACTACCTGGGGAGGGAAATGGATAGGTACAGCTTCTCAGAGGGTTGTATCCCACTACCACGTAACCCAGCATCATTCATTCTCTTGCTGGAGGCATCTTGGTATACAAGATTAATCACCCTCAGCCCAGGCCCCCACCAAAGGTTAGTTAACTACGACAGAGTGGAGTATGGTGAGACTGTAACCCCCAAATAAACCTTTCATCTTGATTTGAACTGAGTCTTGTAAATCAGTTCATAATTATGACACATTTTTGGAATGAGTGGACTAAAGTGCAAGACAAAAGGTAGTAAAATTAAAATGTTGCAGAAGAGGGATGTTTACAAAAATATACAAACTCCGGTCAGAGCCAATACAGCTGCTCAGAATGAGGGGAGTGTGGCAAGAGCAAGTAAAAGAATACTCTGAGCTCTTGCTGTGCTCTCGCCACACCAGAGTCTATCGCGCATGTGTGGAAGTAAATGCAGAAGTACTGCATTAAAGTAGTATAGTGCATGCCAACTCTGTAAGGGAGCTCACCAATGGTCACAAGCATATTGTTATTAAAATGTATCAAAAACTAAAAAGTAGCCATTCAGTTAATTATGGAACTAAGAACGAATATTCACATGTGACACTGAATTATTAATACGAAAATAATCTAAAAAGTATTATTAGAAAGAAACATTGGAAACTTTTTAAAACAAATGACTATGCAGAGTCAAGCTCAATAATTATAAATATACTGGCATGTTTTTTTACTCCCTATGAACTGCCATTGAAAGAAGTGTGTAGGAGCACAATCCTGTTATATTAAGACCACGTGACTGGGCTACAGCTACCTCCAATGCCATAATTAAAGTGGTTTCCCGCCTGCGACAAATTTGTATTTGCTTTCTCAAAGAAAAGGATCCATATTGTTCTTTTCACCTACTGTAGGCCTGTAAATGGGTGTTGCAGGCTCCCCAATATGAATAGCAGCTACTAGTTCTTCCCTCTATCCCCACCAGCAATTTGAAGTGAGATCCACAGCCCTAGCACCTGACAGGCAACAAAACAAGCAGTTCTCTAGATAATGCCTGAACATCTTCCAGTCTGTAAATCTAAAAACCGAGTCTCATACCACCAGAACCTGATGCTAGCCTGTACTAGACTCAGGCATCTCAGTGTGCAATCCATGTATCTTGGTGCGTGACTGCCCAGTTGCAAAATCTCTTCCCCTGCCTGTCATTGCAATGCTCTGTCAAAGGAGCAAACCTGTTGGGGAGGGTGAAAGAAAAAAAAGAAACAGGGTGGGAAAGGAAGGTAAGCCTATGTGCTTTAAAAATAGCTTAAGTAGTTCTTAAAAGCACATGTATTGGAATCAGGTAGTCAATGAGAAATCAACTTCTATGACACAAACAATCTACTTTCAGCTATGCAAAACAATTGAATTAAGGACTATTTTATTGACTGGTGGATGCATCACATCATCATGTATTGACTGATTTTGTGTTTTAGTGTTTTTCTCAACAGGGTCCATTTTATTATCACAATAATGCACTCCATGGCAATGGTTGTTGTGGGATTTACCCATTTCCTATGTGGTTTAAGGCACATGGCTGCACCTCATGCCACACTACGACAGGAGGCACAGGTAACTTTCCTACTAACACTCGATGATATCTTATTGCTTAAACATCTACTATTAGTCCCACTCCTATATCTCCTGGTGGCAAGTCTATATGGACTTTTCCCCCGGCACTGGCCTCGGCCCCATAGTCTGGCATACCTCATCAGCAGTAGTGAGGCAGCTCCTTCCTCTGATGACAACGCTAACAACTTTCACACTGTCATCACCAACAAGCTCCCTATGATCTGGTGTGCCACTGAGAACACAGAGCACACAGAGTTGGTATATGTTAATGAAGCCCCCTCACATGCAATGTAATGTCGTACATTTAATATATTTTCAGTTTTAGGATTTTTGATGCATAACTTGTTTTTATTGGGGGGAGGGTATGCTCATGTAATTTGAGAATCAATGTAGCCAGTCACAGAAAAATATAGAAAGTGGCATGCATGTATCGCAGAGACCACATGGGAGTATACAGTATGTCTTGAGGTCAATGATGAATAGTAACTATTTTGGTAGCTCACACTGGGCTGTGGCTGTTTTGATGGGATTTGCAGGCTCTGTCACAACACCACAAACAGCAATCCACAGCAGATGCATGCCAACAGCACCTGCAACTAGTATGCAATAATTCATATTCACATTCATTGCTGACCTTAAGACTTTCTTACTCCCTATTTGTGGTCAGCTTGCACCATGACAATTACTGTATTTCTAGAGGAAATAGTTTTGTTAAATTCTGGAAGCTTAACCAAATGCATGGGTTTAAAGCCAAACAGAAGTTGTCAGTGGCCTATTTCTCTAACTCTTAGTGATAAGACTGTTTATAATACAGTATGACTATACTTGTGTACCACCAGTTAAATGTGTTGCCTGACTGCAGCTAATTATTTGATTGACTAAATAGTACTAAAAAATGTTTTCTACCAGGGCCTGAGCTGATGCTTCAGTCTTAAACTTTGTCCAGTGGCAGCGCCTAGAGTAGAAGACCATATTTCTCAATTTCCTGTTGGAAGTGGGAATTTGGTAGAAAGGCCCTTGAATTTGCAGCATCATATACAACATGTACTTTGCGTACTTGCCTTTACAGTGCGAAGTGTATATGTCTGTGTGTGTGTGTCCCATGGGAGCTCCCTCTGTGTCTATATTTCTATGTAGCCCATAAACTGTACCTTGAGGTAGATGACAGAGCCATGGCCATACAGATACCACTCGCAACACTTCACTGACACTGACTTTCCTGAGTGGTGCTGCTATAGGGGAAAAGAGAGAGAGAGAGACAGACAGACAGACAGACACATGCACACACACACTTCATTTCGGCCCTGACCTTCTTCACCTTAATGTTTAACAAAGCTTGTGATATCTTCGCACCCCTAACCAAACTCCATTCCAAGGTACGCCATACTCCCTGGGTCACTTCTTCCCTACTCCAACTCCTTAGGCACAGCACTAACCTGTGGCGCCTAGCCATGGAAACTGGCTGCCCTGCCGACAGACAGGCATATGCTGCTGCCCGAAATAAATGCACCTGGGCCATACGAGAAAGCAAAGGCCGATCATTATCGGCCTCACTCACCTCATCCTGGGGGAATGCTAGAACATTCTGGGACAACATCAAACAACTAAATGGTGGTACACGCTCTCCTCCGCCTTCCCAAATCAATATTGAGGGTATTATCTCTACTGATCCTACCCTCATTGCTAACCATCTCAATAAATCCTTTACAGACCTTAGCTCTGTACTCCCTAGCAACTTTTTTGACCCCCTTCCTCACTCTCCTGACCCTGCTGTCTCACACGCATCTTTCCACTTCCACTGGGTTACTGTCAATGAAGTCAGACCGTATCTGACCAAGGCTCTAAGAAGCAACACCACTGGCAGTGACTCCTTGGACCCCAGACTCCTCAGCCTGGCATTGGACCAGGTCATCGCCCCAATCACTTGCCTCTTCAACAAATCACTCTGTCTAGGGCAATTTCCATTAGCCTGGAAAATTGCCACTGTCACTCCCATACATAAGAGTGGAGATAGGGCCCTTTCCGGTAATTATCAGCCCATCTCAATCCTCTCACCACTCTCAAAAGCCTTAGAGAAAGTAGTATCCTCCCAAATATCTGAGTTTCTTACCAAATACAGTATCCTCTGCCCCAAACAACACAGCTTCCGTGCTGGGCACAGCACCAATGCCGCCCATCGAGTTTTCTAACTTCCTCCATTCCTCCCTGACTCGGGCTCTCTTGCTGGTGCAGTGTTCATCGATCTGTCAAAAGCCTTTGACACCGTAACCCATCCTCTCCTGCTGGATGCACTCAGCCACACTGGCTTTGCTGCAGGACCTGTCTCATAGTGCTCCAGCCACGTGTCTGCCCGGTTCCAGCGTGTAAAATTAATGGCACCTCTCTGACCTCTCGCCCTATCCGATCTGGGGTTCCCAGGGCTCATTCTTGGGCCCTGCTCTTTCCCTTTATCTCAACACCCTGCCAGGTGCCTGTACTGGTAAACTCCTCCTTTATGCAGATGACGCTGTTATCTTCGCTTCTGACCGTAACCCCACCACCCTCCAAGATTCCCTGCAATTATCCTATAAAGACGTGGAAGCCTGGTTTAAAGAACATAGACTGGTTATCAATCTTAAAAAGACCAAATCTATGATCTTCTCCCACCCCCAAAACAAAGCTAGTAATTTCCAACTTCAAGTCTTTGCCAGCTCTATGTTCCCACTCAAACAAGTTTACACATACAAATACCTGGGGATAACCTTTGACCCTGCCCTCACTTTCCATTCCATATCTCCGCTACGCCTCCACCACCAATATTAGGTTGGGAATCCTTTACATGCCACAAACACTGTCTCCCCCCTGATGCCCTCCGACTTGCAGTTATGTCCTCCATTCTGTCACTTGTTGACTATGGCTTACCAGTCTACGGGGCTGCTGACCAGACCTCGCTAAACAAAATCCACCTCACCTTAAATAAGGCCTGTCGACTAATCTTAGGTGCTCCTACACTTACACATACCTGCCATCTTTACTCCCAGGCTAATCTGCTTAATCTTGACGAATGTCCTAGGTATCAAACCTGCATCCTTACTAAAAAAACTCTCCTTGGGCTCTCTCCTCCCGGTTTGACTGCCATTATCCACCGTGTTAACTCCCTAGCTACAACACAGTCCTCCTGTAAAACCAAGTTGAAGGTACCTAGGGCAAGGACCTCTCATGGACAACGGGCTTTCCACTACCGTGCCCCTTCTTGGTACAATTCCCTCCCTGCCAGTATCTCAGACATCCCCACAATCTCTTGCTTTAAAACTACCCTCCGGAACCACCTTTTCACCACTCGCAGCTGTTGCTGTTTCTAAGCTATCTTGCTCACTCTCTGACAAAGCCCCCTGTTGGCTGCTCAAATCCCTTACCCTCTCTACCCTTGGTTCCTGTTGACTCCACTAAAACACACTGTATTGTTATCCTATGTTTTCTGATGTTCTAGTTATTTCCCTGAACAATGTTAACTTCACCAACTCTGTATGTGGTAAACTGTTGATCTCATTTGTCCTCCTGTATCCTCAAAAAAATAAAAAACTGTATACTGTTTCTCTGTACTAAGTTGTTATCACTGTATTGTCTTCTCTGTGACGAGGTACCTTTGTAAACGAGCCTCTGGCTCAAAGGTTGTAAACTGATACTCAATAAATAAATCAATAAATTCCTTCAAAGCATGCAACAGCTGAGTCTCTTTCTGTCTCTGTCTCTTTCCCTCTGTCTTTGTCTCACTCCCTCAGCCAGTGGAAGCTTTTGCCCTGCTGGGGCCCCATGCAAAGCTCAATGGCAGGGCTCCAAACAGACAGTGTTGCTAGCGGGGGGGGTTGCAGTAGGGCCATTCCCAGGGGTCAATCCTGGGACCCCTTCTTTTCAGCCTTTTTCTAAATTATCTCCTCAAAGCCTGTGACTCCAAAATTATCTTATACGCGGATGATGTGGTCATTCTCAATAGCAACATACGAATCGAAGCTCTCCAATCTGCACTACAGCACTCCTTCAACAGAATAGAGGACTAGTTCTGTGAACACAAGCTTCTGCTCAATTATAAAAAGACTAAGACCATGCTAATATCCAGTCCCCAGTTCAAGAAAGTTTCCCCACCCTCTCCATCTCCAACAATGTCCAAGCATCTCTGGAGTAAGTGCACTCTTTCAAATACCTGGGAGTCACCCTTGATGACACTTTATCTTTTGCTCAACACATTGAATCAGTGGTCAAGGCAGTATACTCCAAGCTGGGAGTGCTGCATAGGCACAGAAAATACCTTACTCCAGCAGCCCTCGAACTCTCAGTCACTAGCTCCATCTTATCAACCATTGACTATGGCCTGGTAGTCTATGGTACAGCCATGGAAACTGTGCTAAACAGAGTATGTATTGCACTCAATAAGGCCTGCAGACTCACCCTTGATGCCAATCACCTGACCCATATTTGCTCACTTTGTGAGCAGACAGACTGGCTGACTCTAGGGTGCAGGATCAAATTCCAAACCTGCCTCCTTGGCAAAAAAACGTTGTTAGGCAAGGCACCCCCATGCATATCTGACATCTTTTCCCAGTCAGGCTCCAGGTACAGCACCAGAGGCATAAAGCAGGGGGAACTCTTGGTGGCATTTCAACAAACTGCACTTGATCAACGTGCCTTCTCTACAAAGCACCCCTGTGGCTCAACGAGATTCCTGATACGTCAAGTCTCTCCAACTTCAAATCTGAACCCTACCGCCAGCACTGCATGTGCCTGTTTTCTGACTGCCTGACACACCACCCACTGGAAGCCCACTGGCTAGACTCAACGAGTTGCTCCCAAGAGCAGACCCAGGGCTGTTCTTCAGTTCCCCCTACCTAGCTCAGTCTCTCCTCCCTGTGAATCCCACCTCTTTTCTATGCTCTCCCTCACACTCCCTCCTCCACCTTCCCCAACCCCTGCCCTGTGGCTCACCTGCCCCTCTCCTAATCCTTCCTCTCTCTCTCTCCTATAGCCCACCTGCCCTCCCATTTGCACTTCCTTCCCTCCTAGCCCCCCCGCCCTGTGTTGTCGACAAAGCCTCCATCCATAGGCTGCTTACTACCCACTCCTCCCCTCCCCTGGGGGGGTTTGGCTCTTCCTGATTCACTGCTCAGTATCGGGCCCACTCCTAGTGGGGGTCTCTTTCTGCACCTCACATAACTTTAGGCCAGTTCTATGTGACAATAGTGATTGCACAAAGGCAATCGCTATGATTGCAACCTGTATTATCGCCAAAAACATTTTCGACGATATGCAAATAAAGGCTACCTGAATTGTGTAGTGGTGTTGCACCTCTAAATAAAGATTCTCAACTCCAGGGGGAGCATGTCGGGAAGGGAGGCACATCCCAGTTAAAAAAAAAAAATCGAAGTCCCGCAGCTGTGGAAAGTGCAAAAGGAACACCTGCCCCCAGTTCCGAACCCAGGACCTGCCCCATCAGAGCCAACCACCCTACTCACCACACCACACAGTTGGCTCGGCAGAAGCAGGCTCACTACAGGGTTACATCCATGTTCCCCATCCCTCCACATCCTGTCACCCACCCTCCCTTCCTGTCGCCCACCCTAACCTCGCAGTTGCAACATTCACCATCCCCCTACAGTCCCCCATGATGATAGCGCCATCATATGGGTCGCCATTATGACAGTTGCCCATATGCGGTCCCTTTCATCACAGTATACCCTTTAGGCCTATCACACACCTGTTGAAGCTTCAACTGTTGGAACAATGTTTAAGATCTGTAATCTAATTTCTTTGTGTATTACTCTGTAACTGTACTGTTGTATGACTGTTAATGGCTATATGACGTTGAACATTTCTAAAAGAGCTAGGCTCAAAGGTAATTTCCGAATCAACAAATAAATAAATTCCCTCCCAGCTGTAAGGGTAAATCACCACCACTATCCTTTTTTTCTCCTCTCCCTTGTCCTTAAGAGCTCCCCTATATTCTGCTAGGTGCAACAGTTGTTGAATCATCACAGGCCTACAAGCCTCTCATGTGCCTATGTCCACTGTGATACAGTAAAGAGCCACAGTATGCAACCTGCAGCTGCTGCACACCACAGAGACCAGCATTATACATCTGAAACCCTTCAGGGTCTGATTTGATCTACATACCATGCGTACTGAATCAGACCCTTGTCCCAATCCTTTTAGTTAGGTAGTTAAGGCAGGACTGGACTGTCTCTTTTGGGATTGAGTCTCTGAATCAGAAGGGGGGTGGAGGGCACTGAAAAAATATTGCTGCAGACAATTATTTCTGGAGTTCACATTATTTTCCTTTTATTTTGAATTCGGCAAATGTCTCAATGTTCACCTACAGAGCAGGCTTTTTCAAGAGATAAGTTCATGGAAGGTATTTACATAAGCCAAATGATTCACTGTGTATTTCTACACTTAAACAGATCTTAAAATCCAGAAATTTCTGCTTTTCAAGCTCCAGGTTGTGCACACATTATGCTTCACAATATTTCTGACCTTTGCTGTTGTTTTTTTATTTAATTTATTCATTCAAGTTGTCCCATCAGTCTCCGATAGCTTTTTTTATGTTGCTACGCCAGACGCTGAGTTCAAATGTTCGAACATTCAAAATAATGTGAACTCCAGAAATAATTGTCTGCAGTAATATTTATTCAGCGCCTTCCACCCCCATTCTGACTCAGAGACTGTTTGCACTGTGTTCACATAGGGAGAGGCTGCTTCAAGCACTTTTAAGAGGACAGTTCATTTCCTGTGGATTCTCCTTTTTTTTGAAGGGGGGATTGCCCAGGTAGAAGATTTGCATTTTTGGCCATTTGGCCTTATTTTGAATTGCAAATAGTGACCCCTTTAATTTTAAACGTAATAACTGTGCAGGTTAAATAGCCACATCTACATCAAACATTGGGCCTATGATGACTGAACAACTGTGTTACCCAGTAGAATACAAGGTGCTCTTAGGGACTGTGGGAATAGTATAATTGCTGTGCCTGTTAGCTGGGACTGTGAGGGACTGACAGGGATGAGGGGTGAGTGGGGGTTACGGGGATTGCCAATTATTTGTTTATGTTTTAACCCTTTCCTTCCCCAGAGCCTTGTTCCTGCTGTCCCTAATAAAGGGTTAAATGACAGCAGCTCCAAAAGGTTTTTTTTTTATTCTGAGAAGTTGGGAGGTACAGTAGCATCCCCCCTGCCTGATAGAGCAGCAAATAGCAAAAATCAGAGGGGAGCACACTATTTTGCAGTTGTGGACGGATACATCCAAAAGACCAAAAAGGAAGTTCCACGATAAGCCATTTTTAGAGCTAATGCATGAGGGCTGCAGACTCCGCCGACCTGCAGCCCTCAAAATGATACCAATGAAGACATGAGCTAACAATGTAAACATAGGGACATGCAGTATTAGGTAGGCATTGTACAAGGTATGCCAGTGTCACCTGTCACAATAATACTGCAAGCAGTGGAGATAGTAGCCTACGGGAGAAGAGACAGTCAACCAAGGCATAGTCAGGAGGGGGGGAGGGAGGCAGGCAGTAGAGGGGGCATGGCCCTGTGGCACTGAGGGTTGAGGCACTGGATGCCACACCTCGCACTATGCTAGCAACCCGGGTTTGGGAATGAGCCCGGACAGCCGGGGGTCAGCAGGGGAGGGAAAGAATTGAGCATCCAGAGGACAGCTCTCCTCTCCCAGGAGGGAGGAAGGGGAATCCATGACTCGGAGCTTGACTGCTCTCTGGCGGAGGTCTGAGGTACAGCATGCTCCCTGTCCTAAAGTGAGGAGGAACGTGCACTGCAGATGTCGGTGGTAGCGCCTTGATGTCAGGGACACAGACCAGCACAAGAATACCGGAAAAATGCCCTTTAGGCGATTGGACGTAGTTCAGGGGTGAAGGTCCCCATCTCTGTCCCCACCCGGGGGGGGGGGAATCTGAGGCTACATGGAGGGACTACCATGGGTGCAGGTAAGGTAAGGCTGGGCAGACGCAATTGGTGACTCCCAAAGTGGCGGAGCCTAGAAGGCAGGAGAGGAGCATAAATAGAAAGTTAAAAAAAAAAAAGGTGGAGACAGGAAGTTCAGGGCCTTTTCCAGCCCAAGCACTAGGCCTGAGGCTGGAAGGGGCAGCTGGAGAAGCAGAGGAGGTGGGCAAGGAGGGAGCTTGATAGTCCAGGTTGGGTCTGTGGGGGAGACCCCCCCCCAAAGTGTGCAGATAGGGATGGTATCTGCAATGATGTGGCATTGAGGAGCTGGAAGGGAAGCTCCAAAGGGAGGATGGCCAGCCAGGCACCTGCATCATCAGGATAAGGGAGGCTTAGGTTAAAAGAAGGCCAGGCTAGGCAGCAGCACATGGGATCCCATGTTAGGAGTGGTTTGGGCTGCCAGGGCTGTGGGGACAGTGGCAGGGTTCCCACAGGGGAGGGGCCAGTGGCAGTGGTCCTCTCCTGTACCTGGTGTGGCAGGGTACCCCAGATGCAGAAGGAGCCAGAGGGGGGCCCTTCACCCATACAGAGAGACCTGTGTGGAGGGGCAGATTCTGGGGTGCAGGCATCTAAGAGCTGGGAGGGTTGCAGGTTTTAGGACAGGCCTTGGGGGGCAGTTCCTGGCTGGAGCTTATTTCAGGCCCAGGATGTGTTTGGCAGGGACATGGGTGGAGGCTGAGACCATTCTTTAATGGTCATCTGAGAGCTTGGTTTGAAGAGTGGGTGTCATTTGTGGAGGAGTGGGCTGCTCGAAGGGCCTGAGTGGTGGCAGTTCTCATAATTTTAGTGGCAGGGCAGCCCGGGAGAGGTGGCTCAGGCACTGGAGCAGGGTCAGGTTTGAGGGCCACTGTACCAGTGGGGGGGGGGAGAGTGTACATGGCTGTGGGGACTGGTGCAGGAAGTGCTTGGAGCACCGGCAGGTTAAGGGTCCATGTGGGAGGAAAGTGTATGGGTTACAGGGCCTGGGTCGGAGAGAAAAAAAATCCTGGTATGCCTTGAGATTTGGGCCAAGGTCCAGGGACCAGGTGGGGGAAGCAGCACATTTCTCTGCACTGGAGACAGGGCAGCTGACCAATGCTAGTCCAGACAGAAAGGGCAACCCAAAAAATAAAGGAAAAGGAAGAGTTTGGTTTACCAGCACCAGTGAGCCAGGAACCTGTTGATTCTTCAAGTGAAGGATCCACTTGGGTAAGCCATCCAAGATTCAGGGAGAAGATAACCTGTGTGTACTGCCTGTAGAATCTTTAGTATGCTCAATAGGTCCAAAAAATGAGTGAACTGTAAAAATTTTGGATAGCCCCATGGAGCTGCTTTAGGTTTTTGAAGGATGGGACCCCTGTATGCCTGAAATAATTTGGAATGCAGGTGCTTAAATAAAGAAGCTGTTTGGGAAGAAACTTGGCAGTGATTTTTCCTTTATTTAAGTTGGAAAGGGATAAATATTTATCTTGTTGAAATCTAGATTTAGTAGTTGCCGTATTGGTCCTTGCAAGAATAGATCCAGAAGCAAATGATTTGATACCTTTTAATGGACCAACATAGATGTAACAACAAGAACAAAGTGCTCTAGCTTTCGGACCAACCAGTCCTTCTTCAGAAGCTCATGGCAGTTGTTTAGAAAATACAATACTTATAACGAGCTAAGATTAATGCAGAGAGAGGTTTTTCTCTGCATATCTGGCTATTATAAAACAGTATGTGAACACTAACTGAACCATATCTTATAAAAAATATCATGATCATAAATATCCATCTATTTATCTTGTTGTAATTCCAGAAGGTGTCCATCATGTTGCACCAGGATCAAGGGGCTCAGGAGCTCAGAAGAGACAGGAGGCTGCAGGTTGGAGGTTCTACGTCTAGCGGCCAGAGGTTTGGGCTGAATCCAGATCATGGAGGTAGAGACTGAGAGTGCACGGTGTGATTAAGCCATTGAGCGGTAGGACAGCTAATTTCCTGTCTTTAGTTTCATGGTGCACTAGCTCAGAGTGTGACGCATTGTGGTAATCCTTCTGTTGCCCTCTGGAACATCTGTGATGATATATTATGCCCCTAGACAAAGGGGGCATGGAGCGGTTACATGTGGGGGCTCATCAGGGATGTTCCCTGTACCTCAAAACCCCACCAGACCCCTAGTCCTTGGGTCTAAAGTGTTGGCAGGCTTCTTGGCCTTCTTGGCCTAGTTAGGCCCTGTTGCACAGAAATAAATGGGTTGTGGGGCAGGCTTGAATCAGCAGTAGGCTTTGTCACAAACCCATTCAGCAGGTCTGCCCTCTACTCCCACAGTGCCAACCTCTGCGCGCAGTCTTGTGAACAATTTAACAGAACAAGGTAACCCTCTTGTCTGTTTTGTGAGTTTGGATCAACCTTTGGTCTCAAGTCTTGGAGGGATTCAAACTTTGAACCTCTTGTTAGTGTACCCAATGCACAGGCTCAGATATGTCTGTCTTTGGGGGGGCAGATATATTTGCCTACGGGCACCTAACCAGGTGTACAGAAAAGAATCCTTCAAAACATTAATAAAGACCTCTTATTTAAAACGCTTCTCTTTCCAGTTTGGTATCACCATTCAAGGTTATGCCTAGTGTCAGCTATAACCATATATACTTTGCTAGCAAATGAAAGAAATTTAAAGACAGACCAAGTATGCACTAAAAAGAGTTTACTAAAAATAGATAAAAATATGTAAAACACAAAATACAGAACTACTATATCACAAGACATACAAATCTTTTAAAAGGACAAGGTTTTAAACAGTGCAATTCTTACTACAGTACTTAGATTTGTCTGTCTCTCTAAATACCTGCTTAAAGTGCTCCAAAGATGTTTCTTTGTCAGAGTCTAGATAGAAGTGTTCTGAAAGAAACCAGAATTAATGTTTAAAAGCTGTTTTTTCCCACCTATTTTGCATGAGGTCACCTAGCTCCTCCGTCAGAATATATTAAAAAATATATCTATATAAAACACAGGATGTTTTTTCCAAGTATTAAATTCTGCAATCCTCTGCATGACTCATGTCCTTTAAATTACATTTCTTTGATCTCATGATAAGCTTCCCCCTTCCAAGACATGAAAGCATCTTTGTGATTTCACACCAGTTTACTAAACCTGGTTTCCTCCTCTTGAAACGTCATAAAAGGGATATGTTCAACTCAAGCCCCTTTCAGCCTATAATTAGCTTCTGGCCTTCCACGGCACACCTTGTATCTAAAACGTGTGTGTGTGTGATCTCACATGCTGTTTCAGCATTTTTCCATGGCTTTCATCTTTCAGCTGACACCTGGGGGGGGGGCAGGTCACTCCAAGAGCACCAGATTTCTCAGCATCTCTCATGACAGACAGTCCATAACCCATTTTTATTTTACAAAAAAATGATACAGTGATCAGAACCAGCTGTCCAAGCATCACATTCCTCCCCACCTAGACTGAATTTGGGGGCTCTATCCCCTGCATGGGATAAGCTTCCCAAACCACTTCACTCCTCATAGACCCTAGACAGACCATCTAAGTTCTGATTTTGTTTTCCAGCTCTATGTATGATTTTCAGATCATACCCTTACAAAGCAAGACTCCATCTTAGCAATCTACCATTGTTTTTCCCTATCTGTGTCAACCAACCCAGGGGGTTATGGTCAGTCTGCACCACAAAATGCTGCCCATACAAGTATGGCTCCAGCTTCTTTAGGGCCCACACTATGGCAAGACATTCTTTTTTTCACCGTGGAGTATGCCTGCTCCCTGGGAAGTAACTTTTTACTCAGGTAGGCTATTGGGTGATCCTTCCCTTGGCTGGATGTCTGACTCAGTACTGTCCCAATACCCATGTCTGAGGCGTCAGTCTGAACTATAAAGGTTTTGTTATAGTCAGGACTTGTCAAAACAGGAGCACTGCAGAGTGCCTCCTTTAGTCTGGTAAAGGCATCCTCACAGGCTGGGCCCCAGTTAATTTTCTTTGGCATCCTTTTCTTTGTCAGGTCAGATAGGGGAGCAGCCAGGGCACTGTAATTGGGTACACATTTTCTGTAGTACCCTGCTGTCCCTAGAAAACTCCTGACCTGCTTCTGTGCTTCTGGTCTGGGCCACACCTGGATCACCTCTATCTTTATTTGGTTAGGACGGAGCTGTCCCCAGCCTACCACATGACCGAGGTATGCCACTTCTCCCATAGCCACCTGGCACTTCTCGGCTTTGACAGTGATCCCAGCCCTCTGTATCCTGTCCAGCACTTCCCTAAGTTGGGATAGGTGTTCCTCCCAGCTGCTACTAAAGATGGCAAGGTCATCCAGTTATGCCACAGTGTACTCCTCAGCACCATTTAACACCTGGTTCACCAATCTTTGGAAAGTGGCTGGGGTATTCTTTATTCTGAAAGGCATTACTTTGAACTCAAATAAGCCTATCGGAATGATGAAGGCCAACCTCTCCCTAGCTCTGGTCTACCTGCCAATACCCCTTGGTCAGGTCAATGGTCATAAGGTAGGTTGCCGCTCCCAATTTGTCCAGGAGTTCATGTGTCCAGGGCATAAGGTGGGCATCTGACTTTGTGACTACATTCAGTCCATGATAGTCCACACAGAAAGGAGTACAGCCATCTGGCTTAGGCACAAGGACTACGGGTGAGGCCCAGGGGCTGTGGGATCTCTGGATTACCCCTAAATCCAGCATCTCCTCCACTTCCCTCCTAATGTCCTTTTGGACAGCCTCTGACACCTAATATGCTGTCCGCTGTATGGGTGTCTGTGTCCCTGTCTCCACATCGTGTATCACTAAGGGGGTTAGTCCGGGCTTAGCGCTAAACAATGGGGCAAAGCCACAAAGCTAAAGCCTCCCTTACTTTCTGGATCTGGTCCGGAGCCAGCTGGGGAGACATTTTTACTGCCTCCAAAGAGTCCTTGTGCCTAAGCCAGACGGCTCTACTCATTTCTGTGTGGACTATCTCCTTCATCTGTCCCCTCCCCATGACTACACACTGCGAACACCATGTCAGCCCTATTTGCATATGAATTCATCATGTTGACATGGTACATCTTTTCTGTCTGTCTTCGGTCAGGTAACTTCACAATGTAGTTCACATCATTTACCTTCCTAACCACTTTGTACGGTCCTGCCCACTCAACTTGCAGCTTGTCTTTCCAGAGCGGAATAAGGACCATGACTTCCTGACCCACCATGTACGAGTGAGCTCTGGCTCTGTGGTCATACCACACTTTTTGTTTCTGCTGGGCAGCTGCGGTCCCCATAAGCTCCTTTAGCCTTTCCCTAAACCTAAGGAAGTAATCCACAATGAGAGTTCCCTGGGTGGCATGCTTGCCTTCCCAGTCCTCCTGGATCAAGTCTAGAGGCCCATGTACCCAGCGTCCATATAAGAGTTTGAAGGGGGAAAATTCTGTTGACTCTTGGGGCACCTCCCTGTATGCAAACAGTAGGTGGGGAAGGTATTTTTCCCAGTCCCTTCCATGCTGTTCAGAAAATGCCCAGAGCATTGACTATAGGGTACCATTGAATCTTTCCACATGCCCATTGGCTTGTGGGTGAAATGGTGTCGTGCATCTCTGCACCACCCCACACTTTTCCTATAAACATTTCATCAGGTCCGACATGAAGGAACCCCCTCGATCGGTGAGAACCTCCTGCAGAAACACAACACAGGAGAAAATCCCAAGTAAGGCATCTACCACTTTGTCTGTCCTCAGTGAGGTTAGGGCGACTGCCTCTGGGTACCTGGGTGGCATAAGCCACCACAGTCAGGATGAATCTCTTCCCTGAGGAGCTGGGGGTATTTAAAGGCCTCACAATATCCATTCCCAACCTCTGGAATGGCTCCTCCACTATGGACAATGGAATCAGGGTGGCTTGGGTTTTTTTGCCCGCCTTCCCTATTTTTTGGCACCGGTGACAAGACCTGCAATACTCCTTCACCTGCTGGGTGAAGTTAGGCCAGCAGAAATTCTGGGCCAACCACTGCATTGTATGCATGATTCCCAGATGACCAGACAAGAGAATATCATGTGCAATCTTGAGCAACTGCTCATGATACCCCCCGGGGAATGACAAGCTGCCTGCCTAGCATCCTTCCCTCTGTCTGTACCGTCTGAGTATACATAAGTCCTTTTTCCCAATAAACCTTATGTCTACCGTCACCTCCCTGTGCACTATCCGAGTCTGCCCAAGCCCTCAGCTTCTCTAAAGTAGGGTCACTTCTCTAAGCAGCTGCAAACTCCTCACACATTCCCAAGACATGGGACAGGTCCCCTTCAGTCGCTAAACTTGGGTCCTTAGCACTAGCATCAGGGCACTGAGGATCACTGATATTCCCAACCCTCTGACAATGGGTCACCCTTCCCTCTTCAGAGTAACCCTCCGTAGCTGTATGGTTACTTGCTACTGGGGAAATTTCTACCCTCTTTTCATTAATCTCCATATCAGGAGACATAGACTTGGGAACCAGCCTCTCAGTGGCTTCCACGATGGCTTCTGTGGGGTTCAGAGAACTACAATTTTCCCTTGCTGCTTGGCTACTGGTAACTGCACATACCATTCCCTGTTTTAGATTGTTGCCCAGGATCACATCCGCTGCTAATGTTTTGGCTACAGCCACCTGTTGCACAGTTCCCCCCCATTTCACCCCAGTCTAAGAGAATACTAGCAAGGGGCAATGTTTTTGCCTCACCAGAGAAGTCCTGCACAGTGACGTATTTATTGGGTATAAGCTGACTAGGCTCTACCAGATCCCCCTTTACCAAGGTCAGTGATGCCCCTGTGTCCCTTAACCCTTGCGTCTGTACACCATTCACCATGACTGGGTGCATGTGTTCCCTCAAGTTCACTGGCATGCTTCCAGGGACACACAAACAACCTACTTCCTTTCTAGCACCCTGTTGTGTATTGCTCGCATTTTTGGGACATTGTCTGGCAATATGCCCAGTTTCTTTACACAACCAACATTCATTTCTTCTCTCAGAGAAATATTTTCTCTGAAACCTGGGGCTAACTGGTTTCGGTGGTGGCAGTGAGGGTTTTAGCTGCCCTGAAGGTGCGCTTTTCCCTTTCTGTGCTGCCACGCCCACCCCATTCGCTCTCAGAGCAGGTCTGCTCTTGGCATAGCGGTCCGAGAGTTCAGCAGCCTCTTGCAGTGTTTTGGGATCTCAGTCCTCTAGCCAGGCTTTTAGCTGTGCTGGGCATGCCCAATAAAACTGTTCTAATAAAATCACATTTTCAATTTTTATCAACAGAGTTTGCCTCAATTCCTTCCCACCAATGTTTCAGAAACTGATGTTTTGTGGCTAGCTCCTCATAGCTCATATCAGGGCTTCTTCCTGAGCTTACGGAATTTAGCTCTGTATGATTCAACAGTTAATTCAAACTTTTTTAACAGTGCAGCTTTTAGTTTGCTGTCATTATTACTGTCCTCATTGTCCATTTGACCGAATGCATCCCAAGCTTTCCCGGTAAGTAGCGGGGATAACCGGAAGCTCCAGGACCCCCTAGGAATTTTAGCCTGAATATAAACTTTTTCAAAAGAATTTAAAAAGGCATCCATATCCTCCCCCTCTTTAAATTCAGCTATTAATTTGGAGTTCAATTTGTAACCCAGTCCTGCAGTTCCAGTTATACCCAAGCCACTTACCTGCTCTGGTGCCGCTAGTCAGAGTTGTAGCTTCTCCAGTTCATGCAGGGTTTTAAATAATTGATTAGCAGTTTTTTTCTTAGGACAATGCTAACTGTACAGAAAGTATTTATATAGGTTTTCTAGAAGTGTTATGTTTGTTAAACACAATGAGGCAAATGCTATGCATTTTCACAATGTTTTATCACTTTTATGAGCAAAACGCTAATCAATTTTTGGAGTTAAATAAAACCATGAGTTCATGTTGCCTCTGGCGCACCTCTCTCTCTTCTCCTCTGCAACTTGCTGGTGCTCATGCTCCTCACGGTCTGCATCTCGGCATTCTCGCTCTGCCTCATGGTCTGCCTCTTGTTTTTCTCATTCTCTCTTCTCCTGGAACTCCAGGTCCATCCTGCGCAACTCAATTTGCAGCCTCAGTATGTCTGGATTCAGGATACTGGTGACATTCCCCTGCTGCTGTGGCCCTTCAGTGACAGTGGCCCTGTTGCCCTCCTCATCGGATCTGGATACTGCACTGGCCACTAGCCCTGCCACATTCAAGGTTTGGTCCTTTCCAGTCATGGTCCATGATTCGGTGCTATGGGTATCTGCTACCATCTGGGCATCAATGAGGTTCTGCTTTTTGGCTGTCACCTGGAATGGGACTCCTTTGTCCTCGCACAACTGCTTCAAGTAATCTACAGTGTGCCTGCTGTAGTCGAAAGCCATCTTCTTCCCTGACTACGGCTACTCTGACGTGCACTTTAGGAAAAAAATAAAATGGGTAGGAACTTGACTGTACACCAAGTGATATAGTTCGGTTTCCTTTTTAAAATAAAACTCTGCCTTTTTTCTTTCTTTGCAAGTGAGCTGATGGTCTCAAACTGACACAGAACAATAAAAGCTTGTAATACCAAAATTATGCTACTGCTGCCAATCAATCTGTCACAAACCCACTCAGCAGGTCAGCCCTCTACTCCTACAGTGCCAACCTCTGAGCACAGTTTTGTGAACAGTTTAACAGAACAAGGTAACCCTCTTGTCTGTTCTGTGAATTCAGATCAACCTTTGGTCTCAAGTCTTGGAGGGATTCAAACTGTGAACCTTGTGTTAGTGTACCCAATGCACAGGCTCAGATATTTCTGTCTTTGGGGGGCCAGATATCTTTGCTATGGGCACCTAACCAGGTGTATAGAAATGTGCCCTTAAAATCTTTAATAAAGACCTCAGATTTAAAATGCTTCTCTTTCCACTTTGATATCACCATTCAAGCTTATGCCTAATGCCAGCTATAACCATATATACTTTGCTAGCAAATGAAAGAAATTCAAAGACAGACCAAGTATGCTCTAAAAAGAATTTTATTAAAAATAGATAAAAATATGTAATACACAAAATACAGAACTACTATATCACAAGACATACAAATCTTTTAAAAGAACAAGGTTTTAAACAGTGCAATTCCTATTACAGTACTTAGATTTGTCTGTCTCTCTAAATACCTGCTTAAAGTGCTCCAAAGGTGTTTCTTTGTCAGAGTCTAGACAGAAGTGTTCTGAAGGAAAACAGAATTAATGTTTAAAAGCTGATTTTCCCCACCTATTTTGCATGAGGTCACCTAGCTCCTCCCTGTCAGAATAAATAAAAAAATATATATAAAAACAGGATATATTTTCCAAGTATTACATTCTGCAATCTTCAGCATGACTCATGTCATTCAAATGACATTTCTTTGCTCTCATGATAAGCTTCCCCCTTCCAGGACATGAAAGCATCTTCATGATTTTGCACCAGTTTACTAAACCTGGTTTCTTCCTCTTGAAACATCATAAAAGGGATATGCTCAACTCAAGCCTCTTCCAGCCTGTAATTAGCTTCTGGCCTTCCACGTCACACCTTGGATCTAAAATCTGTGTGTGTGTGTGTGTGTGTGTGTGTGTGTGTGTGTGTGAGATCTTGCATGCTGTTTCAGCATTTTCTCATGGCTGTCATCCTTCAGCTGAAACCTGGGGAAGGGGGGAGTGAGGTCACTCTGAGAGCACCAGATTTCTCAGCTTCTCTCATGACAGACAGTCCATAACCCATTTTTATTTTACAAAAAAATAATACAGTGATCAGAACCAGCTGTCCAAGCATCACAGGCTTTGGCATTCCTGGTGTGGTATGCATGCATGACCAGCTGCTCATGTGGCTCTCAGGTGGACTCCGATTGGTGGATGGCTGAAAAGAAGCTAAAGCAGCTGCAGAAGGAGCACCATCTTTGGGAAAGTTATCAGAGGGAGCAGTGCTGAGAGGGAAAGAGAGAGCAAGTGAACACAAAAAAGGAAAAACCAGAAATTGAGAACAAATCTTTCTACACCCATACTGGAGCAGGCAAAAAAGGGCAGCCCTGCCCAAAAAGTAAGCAGATTCTTTTATTGTGGGCACTGGGATGAGCAGCAGAATGAGTTGAATAGGCAACCCCATGGACTGGCGTTGGATAGTGTCTGACAAGGATGAAGGTGGAGCAGAGGCATCCCCCCAGAAGAAACCACATGCCATGGTTCCTGTCTCACTGCTCTCCTTGCTCTGAAAGCTGGAGGAAAAGGACAAGTTACTGATTGGTGCATGAGATGTGGGTACTGGGGGGAAGGTGTTGCCAGGTTGCCTGTGTGAAGAACATGCACAGGTACATCGCCTGTTCCAAATTGGGAGCTCCCTCCCAATACCACAGAGAGCTTCTGTGTGTTGTGGTCACCAGCTAGCGGGAATTCAGGAGCCCTCGATAGACTCTCCCTGGGGGAAAGTGCTCGTGCCTATCTGGCTAAAGCCAGGAGCATTTCCCCAGATGTCATAGTGTAAGCAGTAGAAGAGGGTGCAGGAGGAAAATCTAGACAAGGAGGTGATGGAGAGCACAGCCATCTGTCCAGCTCCCCGCCGCCAGCTACCAGCTATTCAAGTGGCAAAGGAAGGGTCAGGGGTCTCAGAAAACTGGCAGGAGATCCCCTAGGACCCGGGGGGGGGTCCCTGCCTCTGCCCCTGTCAGATGATAGCCCACTGGTTCTGTCCTCTAAGTCAGAGCCTGCATCTGGAGCTGAATCAAAGATAAAACTCAGCAGGTTTGGCTCCAGGGCTGTTGCTGCACCAACAGTACCCAGGGAGAGTGTTGACGACCACCAAGGAGCTGGGGAGCTGGACGAGGAGAAGTTCACTGGTAGAAAGTTCCAGTTCCAGGATTACCAAGTGAGCAGGACAATCCTCAGGCCTTACCATCATCCAGTGATCACCGTGGTGGACTGTACCTCACAGCTCCCGGTCCAAGCAAAGACCCTCCGGACCCGTATGGACGGGTTAAACCCTAGTGACCCACTGAACATTAAGTAAAGAAGGAGGATATGGCTGCAAATTGGGCAAGCCAGGAGGACCAATGTAAGAGACCTGCCAGAATGGAGTCAGGCAGAGAGGTGGGTCCATAGGAGGCTGTGTGTGGGGTATCCCCATATGAACTATCCATATGTGCCTGAGAAGATCTGGGACATTATCGAGGAGATGAGGGAGGAGTGGATTTTCGAAGAACAAATGGAACATCTGAAGAACCACCCCAGAGGAGGAGGTGCCACGTCTCAACAGTCTATCCAGCAGGCTCAGTCAATGTGCCCACAGGGACTTGGTCTCGTCTGACTCTATTTAAAAACTTTGCCTTGGCTCAGGACTTGGCTGGGACATGAACCAAGTATTACATTCTGGATCGAGATTCCTTTGGAGCTTAATCTGGTTCAAGATCAGTTGGCATTCATCTGTATCCCCCTCTCGCGGGTCGTGCCTGAAAATAGGCAGGATTTGTCTAGTGCACTTACCCGGTCAACAAAAACTAATAAATAATAAATATAACCACCAAGTCGGACCCAGAGTATTATTTCCTTCCAGGAGGGGGGCCTGCAACTCAGGCCTCCTGGAAAACAGACTTATGAACTGCACCAGAATAGTTGCTCTACAGAGCAGGACATGGTGACTGCATATAGTTTCATTCTAAGAAAAAAAATGGGACTAAAAATTATGTTTATTATTGAAAGAAAAATGTTAAAGATTATGGTCAATTACTGGTGTGGAAGCTGGTGAAGAGTGGTGTGAGGATGTGAGAGTGAATGACAGAGTGAGTTGGGGATTTATACACAGAGTAACCTGTTCTTATTTGGTGGGAGGTATAATGGGGCTTTGTTAAAATTTTCAGAAACTACCTTATTACTGTTTGAATTGTTTGATGGTAAAGTTTAATCATTAAGAAAGCAATGATTATGATTGTCTTTTGACAAAGAAATAAAGAGGGTTTTCTAAAAATGTTATAATTATCTCCTGGCGCAGGTATGTTTTAGTTAATAGAGTGTACTTGGGCTTAGTGAGGCAGGTTGGCTGGTGGCCAGATATGGTGTGTTTACTCTCAGAAGGCTGGGGAGTGTGCATACCTGGTTTGATGGGAGGAGACCATAACCAGACTTTGCCATCATTCCCAGGAGGAATGATTTTCTGGGTGGGGAAGAGTGAGCTTCCTCCTCAGAGGGGCTTGTGCTCCATTGGACCCTTCCACCTCTACCCTCCCTCAGGCTAAGGATTTATTAGTGCTGAGGAGTAAATCTGGACACAATTTAGGTGGCAGAAGAGGACAGGTTAGGAAGGTATATAAAGAGCGGAGACAGGAAGTTTGGGGTCTTTTCCAGCCCAGGCACTAGGCCTGAGGCTGGAAGGGGGCAGCTGGTGGAGCAGAAGAGGCAAGCAAGAAGGGAGCTCGACGGTCCGGGTTGGGCCTGTGGGAACCAGTGCAAGAAGTGCTTGGAGCACCGGCAGGTACAGGGTCCACGTGGGAGGAAAATGTATGGGTTACAGGGCCTGGGTCAGAGAGAAAAAAATCCTGGTACCCTCAAGATTTGGGCCATGCTCCAGGGGACAGGTGGGGGAAGCAGCACGCTTCTCCACGCTGGAGATAGGGCAGCCAACTAGTGCCAGTTCAGACAGAAAGGGTAACCCAGAAAACAAAGGAAAAGGAAGAGTTTGGCTTACCAGCACCAGTAAGCCAGGAACCTGTTGATTCTTCAAGAGAAGGACCCGCATGGGTAAACCATCCAAGATTCAGGGGGAAGATACCCTGTTTGTACTGCCTGTAGAACCTTTAGTCTGCTCGATAGGTCCAGAAAATGGGTGAACTGAAAAAAGTTTGGATAGCCCCATGGAGCTGCTTTGTGTATTTGAAGGATGGGATCCCTGTACTCCTGAAATCCTTTGGAATGCAGGTGCTTAAATAAATAAGCTGTTTGGGAAGAAACTTGGAAGTGATTTTTCCTTTATTTAAGTTGGAAGGGGATAAATGAAAAGGAAACCCCTTTGTATTTATCTTGTGTCATAAGTTGTAATTCCAGAAGATGTCTATCATATTGTACTGGGACTGAGGGGTTCGGGAGCTCAGAAGAGACAGGAGACTGCAGGTTGGAGGTCCTTTGTCTGGCAGCCAGAGGTGTGGGGTGAATCCAGATCATGGAGGTAGAGATCGAGAGTGCACAGTGTGATGAAGCCATCGAGAGGCAGGACAGCTAATTTCCTATCTTTATTTTCGTGGTGCACTAGCTCAGAGTGTTATGCATTGTAGTAATCCTTCTGTTGCCCTCTGGAACATCTGCAATGATACATTATGCCCCTAGACAGAGGTGGCAGGGAAGGGTTACAGTTGGGGATGAGCACAGAAACCTACTTAGGAAAGAGGCTCTGTAGCACCACTGTGCCAAATTTGGCACATGATCTGGACTGCACATCCAAACAGTAGTGCCTTGTGAATGTGTGTACAGTCTTCCAAGTAGCTGCTTTGCAAACCTCAAGCAAAGCGACATCCCTTGCAGCTGCCACTGTGGCAGCAGTACCCCTGCTGGAATGGGCCCTGAGGGGGTTATTTGCCAGCTTTGCTGTAACAGAATTGAATACAAGAGACAATCCAATAGGAAATTCTCCTCTTGGTAGCCAGTCTTCCTCTGCTTACCTCACCGTGAGAAAAAGCTTAGTGTGGGACTCTCTGAACTGCTTAATATGTTCTAAGTAGTAGGTCAGAGCCCTTTTCACATCCAGACTGTGTAGCTTGCGCTCGCCTGGGGTGGATGTTTCTGTGAAAAAGACCAGCAGGGTGATATACTGGTTGAGATGGAACTCAGAGACCATCTTGGGCAGGAATTTCCTGTTTGTCCTAAGTACTACTTTTTCGTTGTGGGCAATGATGTAGTTAGGTTCTGTACAAAGGGCCTGCAACTCCAAAATCCTTCTGGCGGAGGTGATGGCAATCAGGAAAACAATCTTCCAGGTCACATACTTTGGGTGAGCAGTAGCCATAGGCTCAAAGGGAGGCTCCATGAGCTGGGTTATATAGAGGTTCAAATCCCATGGAATGATAGGTTTCCTCAGTGGTAGTTGAAGGTGCAAGAGGCCTTTGAAAAACTTTTTGAAGACAGACTGTACTGACAGATTTCTACTTTCCAGTGGAAAGATAAGCTGAAATGGCTGCTAGATGCACTTTCAGGGATGAGGCTTTAAGGTCTTCTGCCTGAAGGTCAATCAAACAGTCCAGTAGAATAGGAGAAGTAGCCTGTAAAGGCTTTGTGCCTTTATCCTTGCACCATATAGAAAACCTCTCAGAACAGCTAATATTCTTCAGGTGAAGCTACCTCTGGCTGGAAGCTGCAATACTGAACATAGGATTTGCAAGAAAGCGAGTTGTGCTCACAACAGAGGGAGGTGACCTTACAATTTTCTTTGGTTTGTAGCAGACATTCTGCAGGTGGAGGTTATTTCTAACTGAAAGGTGAAACAAGGAACTTTGAATTATCAGGAAAAGACAGTCTTTCAAGCAACAGAAGGAGGTGGATCTAGCTTTACTTTTGTTACAATTCTTAAGATTTTCAGTGCAGGAAGAGTTTAAAGCACAGCGGACTTATTTTGGGTCTGACTGCTTTCAGAGCACAAACCACCAGGCTGTTTTGGGGCTGGGAAGGTTTACCTGTGTCTGACTTGGATGTCTGGATTTTCTCTGTTTGATTGGCAGGGTATTTTCTCTGTCAAATTGTTGTGTAGGGCATCTTGCTGACAGGAAGGCACTCATATACGCAGCGGTGGGTCAGAGCTTTTAGCTGATTGTTTCATGAGGGCTGAGTTAGGCCCAACCCCTGCCCACCCTCACACCACCCACCCTGGAAATAGTTTCTTTATACCTGGGGTTCTGACATCAGTTCCTCAAGAGTGCAAGGTGCATATCACTGTCATATCCTCTCTAGCACACCGCACTGACAATATAAGCATACACATTGTATAATATATATATTTCTATATAACAAACCAATCACACACACACACACACACACACACACACACACAAAACAAAAGTAGGTAAACATGTAGGGAGTAGTGCAATGCAATGGCTGTGGGGCAGCAGTCTTCCAGGAGTCTTTCTGGAGGCTGAGATGTTGCCCTATTTGCAGACAACTTTCTGCCGTGAGGGAGGAAGTTGCCCATCTTCAGGCCACACTGGACAGTAGTAAGGGAACCTTCCCCCAGGCCACACTGGACAGTAGGAAGGGAACCTCCCCCAACCAGGGAGCACCAAAGCCACCACCACTACCTCAGAGGTTGCAAAGAAAGCACAGCAGTTGGACCACAGTGGGCTCAGGGAGGGTGAGGATGGTGGAATAGAGGCACACCCAGTCAGTTGTTCCACTCCAAAATCCATACACCATTCTGGGGGAGCATAGCTCCCCTATGGATGCACTGGCAGAGGAGACTAAGGAGGCTGAGGACAACTGTCACAAGTGAGGCCCACAGGAAGGAGGCAGAGGACACCACAGGGAAAGGAAGCAGCTCCTGGTGGGGGACTCAATTATTAGGGGGATAGAACTGGGGGGAGCAGGGAAAACTGAAGTAAAGTGCCTGACTGGTGCCATGACTTGGAGGGACAGCAAGCGCATCCTCAGGATCACGAGAACAGCTGCACGGGAGTCTGAGCTGGACGTCATTGTTCACCTAGGGACAAATGACTTGGCTCATCATGAGATTAGAGCAGTGTAGGAGGACTTTGTAGAGTTGGAGAGGGGCCTAAAACAAGTAGCACACATAGTATCCTTCTCAGAGGTGCTGCCTGTCAATGGCATGGGTGAGGTGAGGGTACTTTGCACCACGCAGTTTAATGAATGGTTGAAAAAATGGTGCGGAGCTCAGGAGTTTGGCTTCATTGCGGACTGGGGTTCCACCTGGAGGGACACCAGCCTATACTGGCAGGATGGTCTGCATCTGTCCAGGAAGGGAATAAGTCTTTTGAGCAATTGGTTTAAATGCTTCGTTGGCAAGCTTTTAAACTAGTCAAGGGGGAGGCACTGATAAGCAGCAGGAAAATCCCAGCCTCTCCCTACAAAACAGGGTACTAAATGAGAAAAAGACCGAGGTAGAAAGGTCAGTGGGGGATGCTGCAACAGAAGGTAAAGCCATCAAAAAATAGAGAGCAATGAGTACTGATGCCCATAGTCTGAGTAACAAGCTTCCTGAATTAGTGGCCTTGATGGCGAGGAACATCTGGATATCGTGGCAGTCACAGAAACATGGTACACACAAAACCATGACTGGGATGTAAACATACCAGGATACACTATCTACAGGAGGGACAGGGAGGGTAAAAGAGGAGGAGGAGTAGCTCTTTACATAAGGGAAGGAATAAAAGCAACAGAACAAAAGGGTAAACAGGGAGGAGAAGAAGCACTGTGGGTAAATTTGGAGACCGGCAGTGGCACCACAATCTGCACAGGGGTTGTATGCAGACCCCTTCTCGGGAGGAAATGGACAAGGAAATGATAGAAAGTATACTTAGAATGGCAGAAAAAGGGAGATATTGCTGATGGGTGATCTGAATATGCCAGATGTTAACTGGAGTGCAGTTGCAGCAGCCACTTCAAAGAGTGGGTTGTTCTAGATGCCCTACAAGGGCATGCCTTAGACAACTAGTATTGGAGCCCACTCTAGAGGGAGCAAATCTTAGACCTGGTTCTCTCAAATGGAGATGGACAGAGGATCACAGATGTGAAGTGGGTAGCCATCTGGGAACTAGCGACCATCTAACAGTATGGTTAATAAACACAGCAATAGAGTCAAGCCATACAAAGGCAAAAGTACTGGACTTTAGGAGGGCTGACTTTGCTAAAATGGGTGAGTGCCTAAGGAATGCACTAGCAAAATGGGCAGGAAGGAGGGGTGGAAGAACAATGGGAATAATAAAACTGCCATCACAGAGATAACAAGCCTTTGTGTGAAGCAAATAAACAAATGAAACGATAAGAAACCACTATGGTTCTCAAAGGAAGTGGCAGTGAAGGTTCAAGAGAAAAGAAAGCATTCAGGAAGTACAAGGAATCACAGAAGGAGCAGGACAGAGAACTGTATCAGTTAAAGCAAAGGAAGCTGGGAAAGCAGTCAGAACAGCAAAGGCCCAAACCAAGGAAAAGATAGCCAACTCAGTTAAGAAGGGATAAAACCTTTCATAGGTACATCATGGAGCGACGGAAGACTAAGGGACGGATAGTGAGGCTTAATAAAGGGGAGGGAGGGTGGGCAGAGGGTGACTGTGAAAAGGCAGAGATACTAAACAAATATTTTTGCTCAGTATTTACAAATGAAGAGGGGGAGGTAGCTAAAACAAACAGTAGAAACACTCTGGATACAGAAGTTGATACCAGCCCATTTATAGGAGAAAGGGTTCTGAAAGAACTCTTAAAACTGAAGGTGGACAAAGCAATGGGGCCTGTTGGGATTCATCCCAGAATTCTAAAAGAACTAAGGGTAGAACTAGTGACACCACTGACTACCCTCTTTAACAAATCATGGGAGGATGGGGTGGGTACCCGAGGACTGGAGGAGGGCAGATGTGATTCCCCTTCACAAAAGTGGGAGCAAGGCAGAAGCAGGAAACTACAGACCTGTTATTTTAACCTCAGTGATAGGGAAAATGATGGAATCACTTCTGAGGAAAGAATTGTTGAGTATCTAGAGGCCAGAGGGGCACAGGACCCAAGGCAGCATGGATTCACAGCAGGAAGGTCATGCCAGACAAATCTGATAGATTTCTTTGACTGGGTGACCAAAGTAGTTGATCAGGGAGGGCTGTGACATGGCCTACCTAGACTTTAGCAAGGCATTTGACACAGTCCCACAAAAGATTAATATACAAGTTAGCAAGCCTGGGAGTGGGTCCCAAGATGACAGCCTGGGTAAAGAATTGGCTGGAAAATAGGACACAGAGAGTAATAGTAAATGGAGTCCACTCTGAAGAAAGGGGGGTTAGTAGTGGGCTACCGCAGGGTTCAGTATTAGGACTGGTCCTCTTCAATGTCTTTATAAGTGACATTGCAGAGGGACTGGAAGGAAAAGTATGTCTCTTTGCAGATGACACAAAGATCTGCAACAGAGTTGATGCACAAGGTGGGGTGGAAAGGCTGAGAAGGGACTTGGCAAGGTTAGAGGAATGGTCAAATGTATGGCAGCTTAGATTCAATGCTAAGAAGTGCAAGGTAATGCACCTGGGAAACAAAAACCCAGGGGAAGAGTACACAATGGGGGGTGAGATACTAACAACAACAAAAATGGAAAGGGACCTGGGGGTAGTCATATCAGATGACCTAAAGGTGGACAAGCAATGTGAGAGGGCAGCAAGGAGGGCTGGGGGATACTGGGATGCATAGGGAGAGGCATCGCCAGTAGAAAACAGGAAGTTATTATCCCCTCTGTACAGACAGCTGGTGAGACCCCATCTGGAGTACTGCATGCAGTTCTGGAGACCCAGTCTCCGCAAAGACATAGACAGAATGGAAGCTGTCCAGAGGAGGGAATCAAACGGTGCAGGGTCTGCAACGGAAGACATATGAAGAGAGACTTAAGGAGCTTAATATGTATAGCCTCGAGGAAAGGAGGGAGAGGGAGGACATGATAGAAACTTTCAAGTACCTCAAGGGAATCAACAAAGTCCAGAGGAGTATATTTCAAAAAAGGTGTGCAAGACCAAGGGCACAATTTGAAGATAATGGAGGCGGCTCAGAGGTAATTTAAGAAGTATTTTTCACAGAGAGGTTTGTGGATGCATGGAACGGCCTTCCGGAGGAGGTTGTGGAGTCAAAAACAGTGGTGGAATTCAAGCATGCATGGGACAGTCATAAGGCAATTCTAGGGGTGGGGGTAGGAAAAAGTTGGCTGCTGGTTAACTAGGATCTGCAGCTTATCCATTAGGTAGGGAAATGGGCAGACTGGGTGGGCCAAGCGGTCCTTATCTGCCGTCAAATTCTATGTTTCTATGTTTCTCTTCCACTTAGAAGCATAGGTCTTCCTAGTGCTAAATTTCTTTAGCCATTCTCAGGATTCTAAGGACCTGCTCAGACTAGAGAGATTCAGGGAACTCTAACTCCTCAAGTACCAAGCCTTGAGGTGAAGAGACTGAATGTTGGGGTATGTTACCCCTGTCTGGGGAAGAGTCAGGAAGCTGTGAGTTACTGGCAGTCTGATGGGCTTCCTGACCGACAGGGCAAGAAGCAGGGAGTACCAAGGCTGTCTCACCCAGTCTGTGGGCATTAGAATCATGATGGCCGGTTGATCCCTGAGATTGAAAATGACCCTATAAATTGGAAGGGAAGGGAGGAAAGGCATACAGAAACATTTCTGTCCAATTCAGAGTCAGAGCATCTACTGGGATGATCCCCAGTGCTGAGGGCCTGCAGCAGTACTGTGGGGAGCTGATGGTTAAAGCTGGATGCAAAAGGATCCAGGTCCGGGACACTCCACCTTCTGAAAACTGTGGCAAGGACTTGCTTGTTCAGGGTCCAGTCATGATGACCCTGACTGATGCAGCTTAGAGCATCTGCTACAGAGTTGTCTTTGCCCGGAAGATGAATGGCTGACAAGACCAAATTCTCATTGCCTCTGTGCAGAGTTTGGTTGATCTTATGCCCCCTGCTTGGTGATATATAACATGGCAGTGGTGTTGTCTGTTCTTATCTGGACAGCAAGTTCTCTGATCTGTGTGGCGAAGGCCTTGATGGCCAGGTACACTACTCTGAGTTTGAGGAGATTGATGTGGTATGTGGAATCCCTGGGAGTCCATGTGCCACTTATGGACTGGTCCCCTAGGTGGGCATCCCAACCTAGAAGGGAGGCATCTATTGTCAAGACCTGGAAGGCTTGCTGAATCTAGAAAGAACCCCCGAGGTTTTCTCGTTCCTTCCACCAGTCTTAAGCCTGAAATAAAGTCTTTGTGACTGGCACTAGCTTTGAAAAAGAATCCTTTTTCTGGAACCAGTGAGACCTGTGGTGATACTGAATGTCCCTCATCTGGAACCTGGCACCCGGAACTACTGCAGTCATCGAGGCCATGTGACTGGGTAGTCTGAGGAAATGTCTGGCCTGCCTTGGCTGGCCCAGGGTGAAGGACTTTACCAGGCTGAGGAAATTCTGAACTCTATATGCAGGAAAGAAAGCTTTCCCCCATAGTGTGTCGAGCTCTGCCCCTATGAACTGCAATACTTGGGCAGGCTGAAAGTGGGATTTCTTCTTGTTGATAAGGAAGCTTAGAGACTGCAGAGTGTGTTTTGTCTGGGTCAGGGCTTCTGAGACTGCCTGTGGTGAGTTGACCACAATTAGCCAATCGTCCAGGTAGGGAAAGACATAAATCCCCTGTCCGAAAGGCATGGCTGCAAACTGGTAGTGGCCTGAAAGCAGCTAAGAAATTTTCTGTGGGGCCATCTGATTGGTATATGGAAGTAGCGTCCTTCATATCTAGGAAGACTAGCCAGTCCCACTGCTTTAGTGAACATATGACTTGATTTAATGTTACTATTTTGAACTTTGGTTTCACCAGGTGCTTGTTCAGGTACCTTAGATCCAGAACACGTTGCCACTCCCAATTTTTTTCAGAGCAAGGAAGTACCTGGAATAGAGGCCTTTTCCCCACTGGGAGAAAGGCAGTCTTTCCACAGCTTTGGCCTTCAAAAGGGTTTTCACCTCTATCTCCAGCAGCAGTTCTTCTGTTGGGGTTAGTAGTTTTGAAAGCTTAAGGCCCTGAAGGGAAGGAAATTTTTTAACTGAAAGGCCCTGACGCACCACCTCCAGCACCCACTTGTCTGTGGTGATGAGGTGCCAATGATGAAGGTAGTGGGAGAGCCTGCCCCCTACAGGGAGAGGAAAGGCGACCAGAAAGTAGTCAGGAGGACTGATGTTTGGTTTGAGACCAGCCAGGCACTCTTGTATTTGTTATGAAACTTGCATTTTTTCTATCCTAGATTTGTTGTGTATGTACCATTGGTGTTAATTTCCATTTTTATTCAGTGTATTATGTGCACCTACTGCATTGTAATCCTGTGCCTATTATCTTAACTTTGTATTGCAAGCCACTGTATGGCCCGGGTTACAAATGAAAATGGTCCTTTGGATCAGCTTGCTTATACGGTTACCAAAAATATAAATAAACTGTGTAGTGGGAGCAGCAGTGGAGGTGTCTCTCCTCCCTCTGCCCCTGAAGAAACCTCTGGGAAAAATCCATGGGCACTGGCATGGGATAGCATGCCCTAGGGAAAAAAAAACTCTGCCCCTACGTCCTTTGTTTTGTGTTTTCTGGGAGGTAGAAGGCTTCTCTTTGGCCGAGTTACTCTTGTAAGTAGTTTTGTACTCATCCATCCTTTTCATGTAAGCCTCAGTTTGGTCACCGAAAAGGGAATTTTTCTCACAAGGAAAATCCATAGCCTGTGATTGGGTATCCTGTGTGAGGTTAGTAGTCCTTAACCAAGCAAATTGCCTGAGAAAACTGGCCTGAGCTATGACCCTCAAGGCTGTGTCATTATTATCCATGGTCATGTGGAACTGGTACTTAGTAGCTTCTATGGTCAGTTTAACAGTTTCAGAGGCATTCCTAACCATAGTGTCACCCCATGTTGCACTATGGCCAGGATAGATTTCAAAAGGGCTCTCTGATACCTAGCTGCATGTGCCATGTAGGTAAACAGGTGTAAGAGCAAGGAGGCAGTAGTGTAGGATTTCTTTCTCATGGAATCCAAGTTCTTTGACTCTTTTTCTGGAGGCTGAGCAGACAGTGGCACATTAGCTTTGTCACAGGCTGCCACCTGGACCATCCCTTTGTGGTCTGGGTGTGTGTAGAGGAAGTCATCAGATTGTTTACCAAGCTGGTATTTTCTCTTAATCTTTCTGTCCACCCCTGAAGCAGATGTAAGGGTTTCCAGAATTTAAAAGTTGCTCTTTTTAATGCATTATGTATGGGCAAAATCAATTTCCTTGAAGGAGGAGGACCCATCATTTCTGCATAGTCTTCCTCTATCTCTTGCTCTGTGTCATTCCGGAGAGGAAGTTCCAGGGTGCCCACCATCTGCTTAACAAAAGTAAAATAGGAAGAAACATCATCATTATCATCAGGGAAATTGCCACTGGGGTGACCATCTGGGTCTAAGGAGACACCCTGTGGCAATTCCTCGTCATCCTCTCCCTCATAATAAAACCTTGGGTGCACCCAGGTCATGGAGAGGAGTACAGGGCCCTGAAGGAACCAAGAAAAAAATTCCCATTGATTGTAAGGTCTGATATAAATGCCAAGCCTTAGCCATTTCATTTACAGAGGGCATATCTTTATTTACCACTGATGTATTCATAGGCTTTTTGGGGGGAGGGGCATTGGTATCTTTATCTTTCTTAGTCTATTTTGCAGGGACTGAATCAGAACCCTGCTTGTTATGTGTTTTAATTGCATAGCTGGAATTTTTACTTTTATCAGACTTATTTTCAGTAGGGTCCTTAGAGGACCTATCTCTATTTTTATGTTGACTTGAGGTACCTTCCTCAGCGCTTTTAGAGGAGGGGGAGGCAGATTGGGTGGCCATGCTAAATTGTGTTTGGCCCACAGCAAATTTAAAGACCTAATAGAATGTTGTTGTTTTTTTTTTTTTAAACATAATAGTGGTCTGGAAACAGTGACCACCTCCACACCTCTTGCCAACAACTGCCCACTGCACAAACACTTGAAAGGTTTACACTAATGACCAAGTAAGGAAACACTCTCAAAAGATATTTAATTAAATATAGACAGAAATTAAATAAGTTAAAAAGGTTCCTAAGTGCACAGAATAAAGCCGAGGGAAAACTCAGCTGAACCGCGGCTTAAAATGATAAAAACTACAGATAAAACACGCAAAATCCACACAATGCACTGATAAATATTGAATAAAATAAGAAAATCGCAAGTATAAACCCAAATGCAGTAAGTTTTACCTCAGAAACAACGCTGAAGTGCTGGAAAGCAGAATGAAATCCGCAGTCCCCAGGAACCAACGAGAACCACAGAAAAACTGCTTAAAAATAGAAGAAATACCTTAAAAATCAGAAAAGCAGCACTAAAAGTTAAAACCAAGGCACTCAGGAAGTTCTCTGGAGACAGAAGAGAGACAGCACTCTGGGGAAGTGTTGCCTAGTCAGCTGAGAAAAAGTTCTGAGGTCCTTCAGGCTGACTACAGGCAACACACACTCTCTCTCTCTATCTCTCTCTCTCTCTCTCTCCCTCTCTCTCTCGCTCCCTTCTGATTGGTCAGTGCACTGCTTCATTTACACTGACTCCTTCACATCAGGGCAGCTCAACCCAGCTGGTATGCTGCATCTGTCAATAGATGCTAAAGAATCACTGGAGTGAGAAGAGCAGTTTTTCTCAGCTGCAGCAATCTGTCTCACGCACTAATCAAATCAATACTGAAGAGGACGAGCTGCAAAATGTACTACATCATGGGCTAATTAAAACTGCCATTTGCCCCCCAAAAACAAGCTGATTCAATTTAAAAAACTTGCAGCCTATTGTATTACATAAAATAAAAAATGCCTGTGTTAAAAACGTGCAGATTCACACATCTTGTTAGTGTGGTGACATCAATAAGACACTCAAGCTTCATTCTTATGCCAGGGATGTCACCACACAAACTTGATGTGTAAACCGAGCCATTCTTAACACAGAGGCCAGATATTCAAAAATAGGCAGAGTGGAGTGCAAAGGTTTACGCTGTGCTTGCCCATTGCCAAGGACCCCGAGGATGCCATATTCAGTCGGCCAGTGTATCGGTGCTATCCGACTGAATATAGGGGGGTGCCAGCACGACACTAAGCCGAGTGGCAGTACCCTGCTATGGATCCTGGTAGTGCAGGGAACAACACCCTCAGATCTCATAGTACTGGTAGCTCCCAGCGGAATAGTCAGACAGCCCCATGCAAATGAGCCCATTGAGCATGCAAGGCACTAAGGAGCCATTTGCATGCCCATTATGGGCACATTTGCATGGGTAGTGGCAGCAGGTTTGCGGCTCTGTGACCAGCTTTGCCCCATCCCAATTGCCTGGTCTCATAAAATGGAGATATTCCCTGGTGTCCAATGGTCCCCTCCCAATGAAAAAACTGTTCCTGGAGTCTAGTGGTCCCCCAACCCTCCAGTCATCAGCCCTAGTATAGTAAATAAAATTCCTTGATGCCTGGTGATCCCACCACCTTCCAATCACCAGCCCTGGTATAACAAACAAAATTCCCTGGTTCTAGTGGTCCCCTCTGTCCTCTGATCACCAGCCCTGGTATAGTAAACATAATTACTTGGTGCCTAGTGGTCCACCCACCCTCCAATTGACAACCCTGGTGTAATAAAAATAATTCCCTAGTGCCTAGTGGTCCCCCCGATTGCTGGTCCCAATATAAAAAAAATAACTCCCTGGCATCTAGTGGCACCCTGCACCCATCAATCCCTCTCCCCATTCCAACATACTCTTTTCCTGGTGTCTAGTGGCCCTCCTGCAAACTGGGCACTGACCTACCAACCCTGCCAACCACCCCCTTACATGAAGTACCAGGGCTGCAGGAGTCCATATGGTGACCAGCACAACCCTCTTCTCACCACATTGGTCGGCTGCCATATGTGATGACAGGGAGTGCACCTCCCGTATACTGTAAAGAGACTGCACGTACTGTCTAGACTGGCACCGGTGCTTCAGGTAAAGTGGGGTTTGGCAGGGTGGGTTGGTTGGTGCCCACAGTATGAGAGAACCACTAGATGCCAGGGAAAAAGTAAGTTGGTACAAGGATGGGGATTGGTGGGTGGGGGGGTACCACTAGACACCAGTGAGTTAGTTTGTTATACCAGGGCTGGCAATCAGAGGGCAGGGGGACCACTAGGCACCAGGGAATTTTACTTACTATACTGGGGCTGGTGATCAGAAGGCTGGGGACCACTAAACACCAGGGAAAGTTTGATTAATATATGAGATGGTGATCGGAGGGTGAGGGGGGGGGACTACTGGATACCAGGGACTTTATTTTCACTGGACCAGGATTCAGGGGACCGAGGGTGCCACTAGCCACCAGGAAACAGGAGTGCTCCCCCACCACCAACGTGGTCATTGGCTGCATTGGCTCTGCTGGCTGCTAGGGTTGCATGGGGTAAGTCAGGCTTCTTCTCCACAGTATTTGTGCTGCACAAAGTGGCCTGTGCTAACCCTTTAGTGCAGCACAAATGCACTGAATATTGCGCTGTGTCTGTATTCAGGTCTCCATCCCTCCCTCCCTTTGCCCACTACATACATTATTTTTTTTGTCTATGCTAACTTTTTTAGCTTGTTCCACAGACCTCTTTGAATACTGTGCACAAGCACAAACCCCAGGCAAACAGGGTGCAATAACTTTGCCCACTGGGCAAAGTTTTAAATATCTGTCCCCATGTGTTAGTTATTCTCTGTGTTGTGCACTGAGGTTGTTCACAGCTTGTTACAAAGGGCTTCTTCCAGCTTTACATGTTCAATCAGCTTTTTCATGAAAATGTGATGCCTTCATCGGCCTTACACACACACACACTTCCCTATGTGGCAGGAGCAAGCTCCCTGGCCCAGCCCCAGGGGTTGCTACAGTGACAGAGCCCACTGCTATACCCTCCCCCCCAAACCCAGCCAAGACATAATGCCAAGCGGCAGCTGTCTGGACCTAGAGCTGCCTCCCAATTGACTCCCCAGGCTAGCGTCCAAACCCTGGTTGTCTGCATATCAGGGAGGCCAGGAGATGGAGTATTTGACTCCCAAAAAGGAAACCAAGCAAAATTAGGTGACCTCCAATGTCTTTCCCAAAACTGACCTCTCTGTCAAAATTTGGAACCTGGGAAGCATTTTTCCTTGTGATTGAACATACTTTATTGAAAATGTTTCTATACAACCATACAACCACAGTCAACAAAAGCAGAAATGATCCTGATAAAAAGAGAAAAGAGTAGAGAATATACAGTGGAGGAACAAAAATCCCCCCCGACCTGCACCATCACATTACATAGCAAAAATAAACTAGTTGTAGTTGGAATCAACACTATTAAGACAAGATAATGAATTCCCAGGAATACAGTAAGAACAAACTAATCAAATAATTAGATTTTTTTTTATTTCCACCACATTATTAACTGAATCCCTAGTTGAAGTCCATTTATTCACAATTACAAAGGGGAGAAAAAAGCCCTATACGTGCTAAGCGGATCCAGGATTGGAAAAATTTAAACTATGCTCCTTATTTCTGATGGGAACATTCAGTTTTTTGATGGGAATTTAGATGTTTTGCAGCACAGAGACCCAGTAGGGTTGGTGGGCGAGACTACAGCCTTCTGGGGGAGAGTTTGAGTCAGTTTTTCTTCAGTCTAGCTCGGCACTCTTAGCAGCTTGGCCAAATATTTCCTGAGTTCAGTATTTTAGTTTCAAGTTTGTTAATTAGTAATAGGGGTATCCTTGCTAAACTACAACAGCATTTAACTCTCACTCAGCTCTCTCCCTTTTCTTGATTCCTCCTCCTCCTCCTTCTTCACCTCCTTCCAGTCTGGTTTTCGTAAGGCCCACTCAACCACCACCTCCCTTCTCCGGCTCACTGACTCCATTCTCTTTGGCATAGATCAGGGATGCATCAACTCTGCCATCTTTGTCGACCTGGCTAATGCCTTCGATACTGTTGCCCACCCCCCTCTCCTCAGCAAGCTTGCTGCGGTGGGTTTCTCAGAGTCTGCCATTCACTGGTTCCATTCCCATCTCACGGGTCGGTCCCAGTCAGTCAGGATTGGAAACTTCCTCTCCCCCCACTCCCCATAAACACCGGTGTCCCCCAAGGCTCAGTACTTGGCCCAATATTTTTTTTTATTTTCCTTTAACGACCTTCCTGATGCCTGCTTAACTGCTAGTATCCATATGTACGTGGATGACACTGTTTTGTATGCCTCCAATACCTCCCCCTCGGATGTGGCGAATAGACTCCAATGGGATTTCAACAATGTCCAGCACTGGTTTCACGCAAATCAACTCTCACTAAATGCCAAAAAGACAGTCTCTGTGACCATTGGCACCAGGCAAAAGCTTGCTAGGCTTGCTGCCAACCCCTCTTTCCATACCCTTGACGGTTCCTTACCAGATGTCTCCTCTTTCAAATACCTTGGGGTTTGGTTTGACAGGAACCTCGACTTTGCTGGCCATGTGGATGAAGTCCACAAGAACCTTCTTCCCAAACTCAGTGCTCTGTATAGACACCGCAGTTGCCTTTCCCCTCCAGCCCGCAGAGAGACAGTCCAGAAGATGATCCTCCCTAGCTTTGACTTCGGAGACATAGTCTATAGTTCTGCCCACAAATCCACCCTCTCCAGACCAGACACTCTATTCAACTCCTTCTGCTACTTTGCTCTCGACTGTCCACCTCTTACCCACCACTGTGACCTCTACATCTCTCTCCTTCCCCTCCCTTAGTGTCAGATGTCTTGCACATAGCACTTCTTTAGTTGGAAAGTTCTGGCTTGGCCCTTTACCACCCTACCTCTACTCCCTCTTCTCTGTCCCTTCTACCCCCCCATCCACTCCACGACTCCACTCATAGGACCCTCACCCTCTCCTCCCGGTCTTCCTCTTCAGGAAGAGCTGCCTTCTTTTATCACTTTCCTAGCATTTGAAACTCCCTCCCATTAGACATCCACTCTGTCCCATCTCCTCGATCACTATCCCACCTTCTCTGACATTATATATCCCCTTCCTGCAACAGCACATGACCCTCCCCACCTTCTTCTGTTAGCTCCCATGCTTCCTCCCCTATTTTCCCTTAAGTTTACACTGTCAACTCTCTTCTACCCCTCTCTCTCGGCATGCCCATAGCCCCTCCCAGTTTCTATCAGACACACCTACATCACAAGGGCCCCTGTGTGCCATCATTTTTTATCCAGCAATCCTTATCCCAAATTATCCCCTGCCTATCCCCTTGCGGGGTTCTTACTCCCAAAGTGGAGCAGGCCCATCTGGCTGCCCAGCTTCTCCCCCTATTCCCTGAGCCTAATGTTCTCAATTTCCACACCAGGTGTATAAAGCAATGTAAACTGTTCTGATATGGCTCTAACCATATGTGAATATGTTTATGAATAGTAGACCATATCTTATGTATGTATATATGTAAACTGGATCTATACTTAAAATGTAAATATAACCCTATTTGATTGTGTATGTAAACTGGATATTTCTATCTAGCCCACACATAATGGCATGTACTGTCTGCCTATAACACTAAAATGTCTACCGAAATGTATTTATGTACTGACTTCGTATGATATCCCTATCTGTTCTTTGTTTTCAAATGCTGTATCTCCTTTTCCCTTTCCCCCAGGATGCATCTGGAAACAAGATATTGTAGCTCAGTATGCCTTTCCTGGCAAAACTGTTCAAATAAATAATAAATAAATCCATGGCAAACTGGGTTGGGAGTGTGATTTTCCAGTTTGTGGCCCCATGGGGTTTTACCTCTGTTTTTTCGCCCTCCTGGGAGAAATTAGAAGGTAATGCTCATTGAAGTTTCAATGCAGAGTACATAATTAAGATTATCGCTGTTTGTTCTGTTACAGTACTGTGTTGTCAGCTAGTTTGTGCGTCAAGCGCTCTTCTGTACGTGGATACAGATGGTGTCTGTTTAATTTAGGAATGATGTTATGTTGGTTGTGGCATCAGTTACTTGTCTAGGTTTTTGTGCAAGAGGGGAGCAAAACAACGTTTTTCTGATGGGCGCAGCAGCGACTGAAAAAGATTTTGACTGCAAAATGATGCCAAGAACTACTTAGTGCAGTACTGGGTTGCAGAAACCTGAAATGCATACCTGTCTACTTTTCACCCCCCAGATGTGGAACTCTGCCTCTCAAAATGTGGAACAAATAGGTAAAATGTGGGACAGGTAATCACATTTTTAACTAAAAAGCTCAGAACACAGTTAAAATGTGTTTCGTTTATCTTCACACAGTTTGTTGCTAATTAAATAATATATTTTTCACGTTTTTTTTATTTTTGCTTTGCAATCTTAACATTGAATGTGGGACAAATCCTATGGGGGCGGGGCTTTTGTGCAGTAAAATGAACTGTTGCTCATAATGTGGGATAGTTGAGAGGTATGCAACACGTAATATTCCATTGCATGACTCCCAGCAACTAGACCACAGAACTCTGAACTGGACAAGCACGAATTTACTATTTCTTCACTTATTGTCCGTTTCCTGAATATTCGCCACTCCCACAGCACGAGCAACGCATGACGAGCCACAGTGTAACAAAAAAAATAAAAGAAACGTCACATCCGTAAACAAAGAGCTTGCTTTGAGGAGGACTCTACCATTATGAATACGTGGGAGAGCTGTCAGGGGAATATTAATGTGTACAGTTAGTGTTTTCAACCTGCTTAGCAATTCTACTCGAACGCTACTTTAACACAGTTGTGTAAACTCTGTGCTTCGTTCCGCTTGGCACACACCTTCGACTGTTTTAAGGACAGTGTCAAGTGTCTGGGTCTTAACACCCCCACTATTGAGCAACGTGTTGTGCCCCAACTGCCACTTAAATAGTAGCTGTGAGTAATCCAGCTGGAAAAAACTTGCAGCCCTTTAACTCGCGTGCTGATGTAGCACTGGCTGCGGCTGGGACCGAAATATTCGGTTTCGATAGAGCCGAACTTAAAGTGACAATTTTGGAGGTGAGCTGGTTCTGGTGCGTGTCCTTTCCTTACTCGAGCCCTGCAAGGTAACATTTTCCATGTCTTGAGTGACCTGTATAGCCTGGGCAGTCCCAAGGCACTCTTTATATAATTTAACTTTTACATTACCCCTTCTCCTATTACCATTCGCCCCCTTGACTGTGGTGGGTTGTCTTCGTGTATTTGTACTTCGGTACCTATTAAAATGTATGGTTGCCCGGTGTCAACACATCTCACGTTTTTTACACCATCTTCTCATACCTGTTATTTATCTAACCTGTGGTAGTAACAAAACATTGTTGCATGTTGTCATAATGGGATAGCACAGTTTTAAAGTACATTTTTGTGAGGTTTCGTTGTTGTCATTTACATTTAGCTAGATGCACTTTTTTCTATTGTTGTGTCCAGCAGAACGGCATCAAGATTGGGGGGGGGTGCATACATCTGTCACGGTACCACTACGGGCGTCTTAGTTCGTGATGTGTTTTCTACTAATCCCCATTCCCATGACACTTTGTGTTTGTTTTTTTTTTTCCCTCGTGAGTAGGTTTCCAGAACGTTTTGTTACTGCTGTCCGCGTTCGCCAGTGGAACGCTCCGCTGCCGCAGTGTTCGCAGCCTCCATCTCCCTTCATGGTACTGTTTCGTTATGGTGTTGCAGGCCCCGACCAATGGTGTCGAGTCGTAGCTCGCCGCCTCGTTTCGCTACTTGTCACTCTGACTTTGTTTTGGATACGAGAGCGCGCGCCGGTTACGCGCGTTGCTCGCTTGGCTGCGTCAGCTGTTGTACCAACAACTAGGCACCTCCCACTCCACCCCCACTGAACCTGGCCTTCTAGGGGCCGACTTCGTCGGGCTCTCGCAGCCAATCGCGTGCTGGTTGCTATGCTGATCCTGAAGATGAGAGGCTCTGCATTTGTTTTATACTGTTAATCTGTAGGCCAATCACAAAATGCATGTACTGTCAGGGTTTGCATTAGCGAAGCTGTGGATCGGCGTGAATCCTGCTTAAAAAAAGGGGTTAGAAAATGTTAACTTGATGTAAGTCAATAAACTTGAACTTGGGGGTGTAAATGTACTAGTATTCCTTTGTTCTTTCAGAGTGCTTTGCTTCCTAGCATTACTTATTATCGCTTGATAAGTCGCCCCCCGCTCCAGGTCGCCCTTGAAAGAGCCATTTGTGTCTAGTGGGCCTTACTCGGTCACCAAAGGAAAAAATCGCCTTTGGAATCCACAACAACCCGGCTGCCTGCCAGCAATACCTTTCCTTTAGTCACTGAAATGTGGGTCACTGACACTTGAGTCATAATGAGTTGCCCTCCACCATCAAGGAGGAGGCAGTGGCTTAAGGCTCTGAGATGCAAATCTGGAGAAGTAGATTTGAATCCCACAGCCCACACTTGCATACTGTGTGACCTTGAGCAAGTCACTTAACTTCGCTGTGCTCCCAGGTCGCACCTGTAAACAAGCTTTCAGCTTAGTGTGTCTCTCCTGGTTAAACAATATTCGGGGGGTGGAATCAAGCATGGTGGTAGAAGCTCACTGTGAAAACCAGTAAATCTAAGCAAAGATTATAGCGCCACTATAGTTGGGGTTCAGTAGGTAGTGTAATGTTAAACCCCAAATTTTGCACCTTAATAACTTAGCAACCGTTCAACAGATTTGCACAAAATTTGGTATGTGCTGGCCCGTGGGGTAGATCTTTTGATGTCAAGTTTGGTTTCGATTGGGTCGTCGACCATAACACTCATGCCATTCCACCTCAGCCCACCCTGCAGACACCGGCAGGTGTCACAGTGTGCCTTGAGGTCTTTGGCCCTTATGCTCACCCCATTCCACAAGGAAATAAGCTGAGATGGGTGCAGTATAGGAGAATGGGGTGAACGTTGGGTCCGAAGACCCCAAGGCACACCTTGATGTCTGTCAGTGGCTGCAAGGTGGGGGTGGAATGGGGTGAGCATTACGGCCAACGATCCCAAGTTGCACCCCCCGACGCCTGTCTGTACAGGGTGGGCATTACAGTTGGAGACCCTAACGCCCTGGGCATTTGTTGGTATTTGTGCTCCATATTTTCAGCCTGGACTTCTTGGGATACCACCTCAAGAACAGTGGGAGTATCATTTTGTTCCTCAATCCCAAAAGGTGATTTCGCACAGCGAATGTGCCATTCAGCGCCACAGGTGCAAAAACACATTTCAGTCAGGATGTGAAAAATGACAGCTGTCTTGTTCATGAGGAGGTGTGAAGAAATGGCAATGCTGAAAATCTGGAGTAAAAATATGAAAAAATGGTGAAGTTACGATTGTGTGTAGAAGCTGTGCAACGCATGCTCGTAACTCAGTCATTTTCTGGAATGTTTTCACCAAATTTTCAACATGGCCTTTTTGGGACCTCCACTCATGAACAGCGGCACTGGAATTTCATTAATCTGTCCTGAAAGTTGAGTTCGCACAGTGACTGCGCCATTCTGTGCCACAGATGCAAAGACACATTTCAGGAAGAATGTGAAAAATTACAGCTGTACTGTTCATAAGGGGGTGTGACAAAATGGCAATGTTGGAAATTTGGGGTGAAAATATTAAAAATTGATGAAGTTAAGAGCATGCGTAGAAACTGTGCAATGCACACTCGTAACGCAGTCATTTCTTGAGTTTTTCACCAAATTTGCAACAAGAGTTTTTTGGGACCCCACCTCATGAACAGTGGCACTGTCATTTCTTTAATTGTTCCCGAAAGGTGATTCCGCACAGTGACTGCGAAATCACCTTTATGACTGAGAAATGAAATGACAGTGTTCACGAGGTGGGGTCCCAAGAGCACCATGGCGAAAAACTGGGACCAAAACTCAAAAAATTGGCTGAGATATCAACCTAAATTGACACCCCCCCCCCAAATTGACTACCATTATAGGGCTTACTGTCATTTTTTTCAGTTCCCAGTTGGCCTTTGAAGAGTGCAGACGTGTTCCCGGTCCACAGTAAATCGCTGCTCCCAACCTCCAGAGGCAAGTATGGGTATGGGGGTGCACAGAGGAGGATGAGGTTGGGGAGGGGCGCGATCATTTTCTTTTTTTTTTTTTCTTTCAGGTTTAAAAAGCGAAAATGTCATGGGGACGGTTTTCTTTTACAGGTGAAATATTACAAAATGGATTTTGGCACAGTGGGGTGGGCTTCCAGTGTGCCAGAGTACTGGAGGGGGATCAGTGCCGACCTGGGGATTGAGCACCCCAAGGTCGGCTGAGAACGTAGGGGCATGGGGGGGTGCGCATCTGACAGTGGGAGTGGGCATCCCAGTGTCAGAAACATCAAGTATTTTATGGCACACTGGGGTGGGCCTCCAGTGTGCCACATTAATGGGGGAAGGGGGATACATGCTGGCACAGTTATTGAGCAACCCGGTGTCTGCAGGGGACAAAGAACGGAGGGTGCGGGGCGGGCAGCAGCAGTGGAAGGGAGCTAATTTGTTGTCCTGCTGTGTGATTGGTTGGGAGGAAGGGGAGACTGCCACTGCAATGACGAAACTGCCCCTGATTGCAGTGGCAGATTTCATGGAGGGGGCGGGCAGCAGTGGGAGGGAGCTAATTTGTTGTCCTCCCGTGTGACTGGTTAGGAGGGAGGGGGGAACTGCTGCTGCAATGATGAAACTGCCCCTGATTGCAGAGGCAGATTTCTTTCAAGTGTGGTGCTTGCTCTGAAAATGCCGTCATCGGCAGCTTCAGCATTAATTGGTGGCCAGCGGATGTGCCCATTAAAGCGATCGCTGGATTGGCCACAACACTGCCACACCTCTGCAATGCTTTGCTACCTTAATATGTTTCTTGTGTGCTGTGCAGATCTACCTTTGACCTTCATTTTTTTTTTTTTTTAGCGGTGTATGGATATCACAAGCCTCAGTGAATCGGCTGATGAACAGTTCTAGCGCTTTGTTTACGTCCTTGAGTGAGTCCATGTTTGACCAGTCTAGTCTGTTTAGATGGGATTTTAGTAGTTGTAGGTGACCCTTCTTGAGTACCCTGGTGAGTATTATTTTTTTTTGGGGGGGGGGCTTGATGTAGTTATTAGCCCAAGTGCATATAACGGGTGAATGGTCACTTAAGGACTCGGGGAGAACAGACACCTTGGACATTCTTTCAGGGTAGTTGGATAGTATCCAGTCAATAAGAGTGTAGTTCCCTGTCCTGTAGTTACACCTGGTAGGAGAGGGGACTAGCTGTGTGAATTGTTGTGCTGTAACTGCATCCTTGTAGGTGCAGGCCTCCGGTGCAAGCCACTTGATGTTAGAGTCTCCCAGGATGATGGACTCTGAGTTATGGCGTAGACCCTTGAGACATTCCGTGACATTATTGAAGCCATTAGCAAGGTCCTTTGGGGGGATGTAAACTGAGACTATAACATAAAATCACACATGCCCCCACAATGCAAAGCATCATGAGCTGCATATGCAGATCACCACAGAATATTATGCTGGTTCAACTTTAAGTAGAAATGCATGGTGCCAGAAGGCGTCTCACACAGTTTGCAAAGGGTGCCAACAGAAGACATAGACATGTGTTTCATCCTACCAGGACTCATCCGTATGCCTCGTCTGTTTGACACCCCAGTGGAATGAACCAGCTACCCTAAAGTGGTCTATCTGGGTTATGTTGTGGTGAACCCAATTAAAACAAAAAAATAGTTTAAAAAACAAAGAACTTTTTTTTTTTTTTTTTGTCGTCTTCTACTTTCTGTATGCCAGGTAGGTCCCCTTCATGCTGGACTGTCCAGTCCCATTAACTGTCCTCTCAGGCTTACTCTTCACTGTCGTTTTCCCATGGTGGGGTTGGTGAATCTCCCCTGCTCCACAACAGTATCTATCCAGATACAGAAGAGGAGCCAAAATCACTGGTGCAGGGCCTGCGGCTGGCCCGAGTAGTTTATCTTGACTTTTTATTTATGTATTGGATTTTAACAGGTTAGACTGCTGAGACATGGGTCCCTTTTTCAGGCATGACACAGATAAATTACCTAATTTACAGAGATTAAACATAGCAACAAGGTTCCGTGGTCTGCATTATGTGTCATAGGAAATGAAGACCAGCAGTAGTAAGAAGTGAGAGCATCCTGTACAAACAAATGACTGCAATTACAGCAGCGATAGTAACAGATGCACATTCTCTGTGACAGAATAACAGAGATACTACAAACATACAAAATTGGCAGCAGAAACAGGCCATACTGGTCTATCTAGTCTGCTTGAGTGTGCAGCTCAGTTAATTTCCTGGAGCTGCCCCCCCACTCCTTCTGGTGTCACCCCCTCCATCCCATCCACTTCCCAGTAGTGTCCCCTTTGGTCCTAATCCTCTTCTTCACCCTATCCCACCCCCTTTGAAACTGGCCACCGTCTTTGCTGCCACCACCTCTTCTGGCAGCTCATTCCACTCCTCCACCATCCTTTCAATGAAAAAGTTCCTCCTCAGTTCCTTCTTGAGTCTTTCCCCCCCCCACCAATTTCAGACTATGCCCCCTAGTTGCACCCTCCTTTATTAAGTTGAAGATGCCCTCTGTACCAACCCTGTTTATGCCCTTAAGATACTTGAAGGTCTCAGTCATGTTCCCCCTCTCCCTTATGTCCTCCAGGGAATGCGTGTTCAGATCCTTCAGCCTCTCCTCGTATGCTCTGCCCACCATATCCTTAATCTTTTTGGTTGCTCTTCGCTGGACCCCCTCCGGTAGTCTGATATCCTTCAGGTACGGGCACCAGAACTGAACAAAGTATTCCAGGTCTGGTCTCACCAGTGACCTGTACAGTGATAGTATAACTTCCTCCCTCCTAGAGGCGATTCCACTGGGTGATGCATCCCAGCATTTTATTTGCCTTGGCTGTTGCCTTATGGCACTGTGCTGTGTTTCATATCACCCCTGACCATTACTCCCAGGTCCTTTTCCTCCTCTGATAGTATTGTAACCCCCTTGTTCCCAGGGGTTACTAGAATCCCACTTAGAATCAGTGGCGGGCAGGGAGAGGCAGCTTGTGAGATGCCAGTTAAATGGGTTTCACACTGTCACACACTCTTTCTGCTGCGCTGGAGTGATGATGCCACCTTAGAATTATCATGGCAGCATAAGCCACAATGGAATGCTAGCTGCAAGGGTTAGCAGTAGAACGTTGAGGAATTAAATTCATCCTTCAGGGAGTAGTCTGTGTGGAGACTCGAGAGAGTGAGGAGTGCTGCAGAGTGCAGCTCCTCAGACCTAGCTCTGAAAGAGAGCTACCTCAAGAAGGGATTATGTGTTCTCACCCTAGAGAGGAACACAGAAAACCAGTTGTGTGAAGTGGTAGAGACCGTTCCTGGGAGGTGTTCCAGTGCCTCATCTCCGGAGGGATGGGAGGAATTCCAGGATTCAGGGGCAATCCCCTGGTCCAGCCTGGAGAGGGTAAAGCTGCCTGAGAGTTGTTTTGTTCTGTGAGTACCTGAGACTTTCTATGGAAGACGCCCTGGGGCACCTGCAATACTGTGGTGAGTTTTGCTCTGACAGAGACTATGTTCACCAAGACTGCATTTAAGTAAAAGTGTCTGCCTACCGCGGAGTCAAAGGAAGACTTGCCAAGTACAGAACTTTTAGATTGTGTATGACTTAAAAGCATCTGCAACAGTGGAGGTCTAGGGTAAAGACATAGCCATATATGGAACTTTTAAAGTCAGGACACCTCCGTAGAGTGAGTTGTAGAATGTTAAATGTACAAAACATTTCTAGAGAGCATCTACAAGCAGTGTTTCAAAGAAAGGTGTTGTAACTAGATGAATGGCCGAGTATAGATTTGGGAGTGAAAGGTGGGAGACCCCCCCCCCCATCTGGAGTAACCAAGTTTACTTCTCCGGGTTCAGTTTGGGCACCTATGTTTTCTCTCGGTGCATTTGGCCAATGCCTGAGGAAAGCACCCAGATGTGGGATTTTGGATTTCCCTGAGAGCCGGAATGTGCTCGTGGGTGGTTTAGGGAGCCACCATCAACCTCCATGCAATATGGAAAAGTGTCCTAGTACTGGCCGGGGTGCCATGTCAAGGAAAAGAAGAGAAGTGTACCAATTTGGGCCATGTGTGCCCAGATCCATTCAGAACCTGAGGGTTTGCTGTGAGGAAGTGTGCTCTGTACCTCTGTAATCTGCTTTACCAGTGAGAGTAGTCCTGTGGAGATCCATCTTTGCTTTGTTATTCTCTGTGTTATGTAAATAAAAGTCGCACTCTAGAATTCCAGCCTGGTTTGGACATTATAGTTATTGCTTCCATTGTCCAGATTTACTTGGGTGCCATTGACCAGAAGTACAGACCTAGCATAATACTGAGCAAACGTTTTCTCACAGGGACCCAGGTTGATGGCCATGCTAAATGGTCCCCCCAGGTGTGAGCCAGGTAGTTGCCACACTTGGTTTGTCTGCCCGAGGATGGCAGGCTCTGTAGTAGATGTAATGGGTCATACAAAAACTGTGAGAGATTTGTAGTGACTACTCCCACCCCTCTTGGTGGTGTCTTGAGGTGAGTGGAGCAGCCCTGCATGTAGAAACAAGTGGGGCTGGTGGGGGGAGGTTACACTATCACCTTTATTCCCCCCAGTCAATAACTGGCTTTTAGGCTTCTACGTGCATTACTTTATATTTCTTAGCATTAAAGCCCAACTGCCAGATGCCAGACCATTCCTCCAGCTTTGCCAGGTTCTCCATTAGTACCTGTCTCCCCTCCGTTGTGTCCACCCTCCCATAAAGTTTAGTATCATCTGCAAAAAAGGCAAATCTTGCTACTAACCCCTTCAACAATGTCACCAATGAGTATGTTGAACAGCACTGGACCAAGTACTGAGCCCTGTGGTACCCCACTGGTTACAGGCTGAGCTTTGGATAGTCCCCCCCCCCCACCAACCACCCTCTGGTTCCTGCCCCTTAGCTAGCTCCTGATCCACCCCAGCATTTTGTCCCCTAATACCAGGTCCCCCAGCTTGCTGATTAGCCTGCCATGTGGCACTGAGTCGAATGCCTTGCTGAAGTCCAGGTACAGTACATCCACTGCCTGCCCCCTGTCCAGAGACTTCGTCACCCAGTCAAAGAAGTAAATCATGTTGGTTTGACAAGACGTCCCCCTGACAAACCCATACTGCCTGTCATCCTGGAGACTTGTCCTCCAGGAATGACACCAGCCTTTCCTTTAGAATGGTCTCCATTAACTTGCCTACTATGGAGGTCAGGCTAAGTGGCCTGTAATTACCTGACTCATCCCTGGGTCCATTCTTATGGAGGGGTACCATATGAGCTGTCCTCCAGTCCTGTGGCACACATCCCATCTTCAGCGAGGTGTTAAATAGGTCTGCCAGAGGTGCTGCCAATACCCCTGCTAGTTCTTTCAGGACCCTCGGATGTACCCCATCTGGGCCAGGTTCCTTGCCCACTCTCAGTTCCCTGAGTCCTCTTAAAACCTTGTCTACCTTAATCTCCTCCCCATACACCCCCGATCCCCTAATCTTCCCTGTGGCATAGGCCCAACCGCCTTCCTGGTGAAGACTGAGCAAAAGTACTCATTTAGTGCCCCCTTTTTATCTGCCCATCCTCCCTCCTTTATCCAAACTATCCCATCCCTTGTGCTTCTTCTCTCCTTGATGTATTGGAAGAAGTCCATCTCCCCTTCCTTAATCACCTGGGCCAGTTTCAGTTCTTTCTCAGTCTTGGCTGCTCTGACCTCTCTGCCTGCCTCTCAAGTTCTCACAGTGAATGCCTCTCTATGTTCCTCCCTCGAGGTACGCTTGTATTTCAGGAAGGCTGCCCTCTTTTCCCTGACTTTTTCAGCTACCTTTCTGTTATACCATTAGGTTTTTTTCATTCTGGAGTTCTTCTTATGGGTCCTTGTACAAGTGCCTGTGGCCTCGATTATTCCCCTCTTAATGAAGGTCCATTTCTGGTCCGCATCCAACTCTGGTGTGAGCTCTGCCAGGTGCTCCTGTACTATGCTTCCGTTTCTATCAAAGTCTGCCTTCGTAAAGTTCACCACCTTCAGTTTTGACATGGTTGCTTTCTTCCCCATGTATATGGAGATCCATACTGTGCAGTGGTCACTGCCTGCAAGGGGATCCCTCACATCCACATCTTGGACATTCTCTTCATCTGCTAGCACTAGGTCTAATATGGCCTCCCCCATGTTGGTTCTATGACTCCATGTGTCAGGAAACAGTCCTGGATAGCATCCTAGAGGACCTGTTCCCTGCTGCAGGAGGTAGCAAGAATGGTCAAGTCTACTCCGGGTAGATTGAAGTCCCCTAGTATTACAGTAATCCTCCTCCTCCCCCCCCCCCCACCTTATCTGTTCTCCCAGCTCCCTATCCAACTCTGTTTCCTGTGATGGTGAGTCTGTACACCACCCCCACTCAGATCCTTCTCCTGGCCGGTGTTCTGGAGTACCATCAGTCAGGCTTTGGCAGGTGCCCTCCTCTCTGTTGCACATTATCCCTTCTCTTACATACAATGCCACCCTTGCGCCCGCCCCACTTTGCTCTGTTCTGCCTGTGCACTAGGTATCCAGGGATCACAAGATCCTATTCATGGTACTATATAAATAATTTATTTACGCCGGCCCATCAGCACTGTGGCAAGGCATCTGCATGTGACGCTGATGTCCCAGGTTCAGGAATGGACCTGAGAAGTCTGAGGACTGGCCGGGTGGAGAAGGATTGAGTGTCCAATGGACAGCTGTCCTTCTCCAGGGGGAGGGTGTGTGTCCGGCACAGCAGCGACTCCTGGCGAAGGTCGGGAGTCCCATGACAGCCGCGCCCAGAATAACATGTGGGAGGTGGGACAGATGCAGGACTTGTTCCTCTGATGTCATTGCATGTCCTGTCTCGGGGAATCAGCATTTGAAAAATCCAGCCCCTGTGACATGACACCATGCTCTGCTCCTGCCCTGTTGCCCTTTCTTGTCCGCCAGGGGTTTCCTGCTCCCATGGTCCCACCCTGGGGGTAAGCCAGGGCTTGCCAAATGGTATCCATTTGGGGAGGTGGCCTCCAAGCGGCCTCGCCTGGGGGGGGGTATGCCCCTGGCATGGCGGAGCAGGGGCCGAGCCCTCTGAGGAGGAGAGGGGGAACCAGGCCCAAAATAAATAATTTATATACAGTACATAGGGCAGGTCAGCTGACAGGAATTAAACTGAGTTCAAGGAAATGTGATGACAGGAGAATCAGCAGAGGCAAGCACAGCTATTGTTGGGGGTGGGGTGGGGGAAACCCCCTTTGAATTGTTTTTTTGAAGGATAACCATGAAGTACTGTTCTGTATAGGGAGAGGGAGCTTGCTCCAGAGCTGGGAGGCTTTGTAGAAGAAGGTGCATTGACCTGCCTGAGGTCTGGGCCCCTAGGGACCTCCAGTAGTGAAAGGAAGGATGAGCAGAGGTGCTTCCTTTGTGGGTTACGGACAAGTACATCTACAAGACTAGGGAGATAGCCTTTTAGGATGTTGTAGTTGAGGTAGCCATTTAGGATGTTGTAGGCCAGGCATGGGGTAAGATAAGTCTGTCTTCCAGGGAAAGCCAGTTAAGGGGTGTGAGGACATTACAATGGTGTTCTATGTTGCAGGCGCCCTGTGCCAGTCTACTAATTCTAAGGTACAGCAGCTTCATTTTGTTGAGTTTGATGCATTTCATGGGGCAGAGTGTAGTGGCTCCATACAGAAGTGTAGGATGCAAAAAACACTGGCATCTACAGACAGCTGAGCTTTGTAAGTGAGGTTGGCCCTGAGCCTGTAGAGTACACCCAGCTTCTGTGTGAGGAGCTTGTTTATTTGTTCAGTAAGTGATCTGAAGGACAGGTCCTGATCTAGCCAGACACCAAGGTACTTAATGACTTCCACAACCTCTGACTGGGTACTCTGTGCAGTAGTGATCTGCAGGAACTCCCTACAGTTGGAGTCAGAGTTCCTTGTCCCAGATAGCTTGGCATTGTTTTTTTCTGCATTGACGACAAGGCAGTTTGTGGTGGACCACATTTCCAGTTTTCTAAAGTACTTGTTGAGGTTAGAGTTAATGACTGGGTCAGGGACAGTTCTGTAAAGCACTTCATCATCTGCATAGAGAAGCACTTTGGTTCCACCACAGTTGGGAGGAAGTTCATTGATAAAAGAGTACAAATCCTGGGATACAGCCCTGTGGTATACCACCTGTCATCCCACATTGGGAGGAGAGATGGGTTCCCTGCTTGACTGAGTGCGACCCGAGAGGTAACTCTTGAACTAGCTGCAGGAGGGATAATTGAGGCCCATTTTCATTAGCCTGACCAGGAGCAGTTCTTGATCTACTTGATCAAAAGCCTTGGTTTAGATATACGAATACTGCCCTTGCAGGTTTTCTAGCATCACTGGCCCGCTGGACATCAGAAGTTAGGTGCATCAGTGCCGTATGTGTTTGCAAAAGCTGTGTTGGGCCTCAGTGAGCAGAGTCCGATTCGATATGGGCTAGGAGCTGGTTATAAATTAGTCTATTTTGTACTTTAGACAGGGCACTAACTATGGAGATTGGATGGTAATTCTCTATGATTTCGCTGGCTCCTCCTTTATGGATAGGAACCATATGTGCTACCTTCCATTTTGGGGGCATCACTCCCTAGAAGCAGGGACGAGTAGAATAGCTTGGTCAAGGGGTATGCCAGAACAGGGGCAGGAATTTTTAAAAGCTGAGGTTCTAGGTTGTCATGTCCAGCCGACTTGTCCGTTTTTAATTTTTAATAATTGTTTCAGGACCCTTGTTGTGTTTGGTTTTGTTTTTTTTAAATAACTGGAAGTGAAAGTTTGGGTGAGCGGTTGGGGAAGGAGATCCCAGGGTGAGGGCAGAAGGGCCCTTATGGGCTTCTAAGTCCGTGAAGAATTTACTGAATGCTTCTGCAATCTGCCAGGGATCACTGAGCTTAACATCATTATGTTGGATTTCGCAGTTAGGTGCTCCAGTCCTCCCTTTATGTGACAGGGTTGAATAAGGCCCTGTTCCATTTGTTATACAGAGAGTTGAATTCATCGGTCTGTTGTATCCTCCCTTTTTCTGCCTCTTTTCTGTCTGGTTGCACAACCAAATTTTCATGTGAGACCTAGGAACTGATCACTCCGCCAGTTTAGCAATTCTCTGCCTCTTGTTATCGCTCTCTGCCTTCCCTTGCTATTTCTGTCTTTTCTTCCCCCTTGCATATCTGCAGGGATGAAAATATATACAAATCTTTATGTGGAAATGTCACTGATGCGGGGATCCTTTTGTTTAAAACTGTATATAGTTATACTGTTAAAATGATTGCAAAAAGCTATCTGGAATTCAAGGGGTTAACCTGAGATGCTGGTTTGAAAATTACTTCCAGAGCCATCAACAAGAAGTCAGTTCTGGGTCACAATGTACTGTTTTGCTGCACCTGCTGAAACTGACAAGAAGAACACTGTGCAAGAAGCAGAATGTTCTCTTAATGAGCTCCCTGCAAAGACTTGTTGTAAAAAGAGCTGCAGTGTTTTTCAAGAGGGAGAGACAGAGTCTGAGATTTGAAATTGAGAAGAAAAACTCTGAAGAGTGACTCTGCTTTCTATTTTGTACTGCCATTGTAAATAGTTCTACTGAACAATTTTTATTTTATTTTGCTGTTAATAATAAAACGCTATTTACAAATTTTACAATTTCTCCTGGTTTTTCCTATGCTTCCTGACCTGTGCTTGAATGACACTTTAGAGAACCAGTCCTGGTAATTTTACAGACCCCCCCCCCCGATACATATACACAAATAACAAGAAGCTTCCTTACTCTGCGAGAGTTCCTCTGCACAAAAAACAAAAACAGCTTTTGAAATTATGCCCCAGAGGGAAGGGAACGTAAATTGCCCCCAAAGGGCTAGCATGATCCTTTCCCACTTCTCTGTTGCTGGCCACGCCCTGTTTTATGACGTAGCAATAAGGAGAGCACAGGGGGTGTGCTCAATTGAGTGTATGGAGCATGATTTAAAGTTAAGTTCCGACCTACTGGCATAAGGTATTCAAACAACATGAAGTCTTGCTGTATTCTGACAATTGCAGTGATTCCCAACCTTTGAACTGCCCCGGAGAACTAAGGGTTAACTTTCCATGCTGGGCATGGAACGCTGAGCCTGAGCTCGGTTGAAGTCTCTGTCTGGAGTGATTTGAACTCAAACCGTCCAGATTCTTTACTCCGCCTCACTGAATAGTCGCTCGGAGATTTCTCCTTCAGCTCGGTTCGAAGTCGGTTAAAGTTTTCATTTTTTCGTCGGTTTAAACCGAAAAAGTTTCCGCATAGTCAGTTCAGTCTCTGTCTGTGGTGCCGTGAGTACTAGATAGGAATTGTTCTTTATTTCTGTGTGGAACTTGTAAAAGTGCGGTCGGTTCGGCTGAACCGACCATTTGATTGTGAATTTTGCTATATTTAGTGTGTGGTTACTGTTTCTTATCGGTTCTTAAAAAAAAAAAAAAAAAAAAAGTGTTTTAACCATTTTTTGTCCAATACCAGTGACACGATTAGGAACTGATAAGGGAGTATTGCCTGGCGGTTGCCGAAAAAGGAGTAAGTTTGGTTAGGTTGGCCATGTGTGAGAAACCCAAGAAAAAAAACGAGCCTACTGGGTTTCAACACTGCAGCGAGTGTGGGGATGTCTTTGCCAAGGCCGATCCCCACACCACCTGTGTTTATTGTCTGGGGTTTGACCACCTCGATTCAGACTGCCAAATATGTAAAAAAAAATTTTCCCAAATCTACCCTTGAGAAGAGATTAGGTAGACTGAGGGAAAAGGAGGCCAAGAAGTCCGCTGACCCGGATGGCCAGCCCGGTTCAGTTTCGACCGAACCAGGAGGAGTGCCCTCTGATCAGGGTGATACTACTTTGGGCAAAAGGAGAACCGATTCTGAGGGATCAGTTCCGACAAAAAGAAAGCGCAAAGATAAATCGACCGGTTCAGATCCAGAGGTTCATGTTCCGACCGCCAAAGAGATAGCCTGGGCGATTCAGATTGTGGAATCGGTCCGTCCGGTTCCGACCGATCCGGCTCCTTCTGGCAGGGGTTCGGTTCGGTTGGTTCCCCCGGTTCAAGAGTATACCCTTGAAGATTTTTATGAACCGGAGTTTGAAGAGGAAGGGGAATTTGAGGATTATGAAGTAAGTGAAGGTCTGGATGTGCCTGTGGAACCGGACATCTCCCCAGACAGACCATCAGGTGTTTCCCCTCCTAGGCTTTCTGAGTCCCCTTCCCACTTTATGTTTTACAGAAAAGTGGCTGAAACCCTCCAGCTTCCTATGGAGGAGGCTGTGGAAGATCAAGAAGAGCCCGACTATGTAGAGATGATGGATATCCCAGAGTCCAGGAGACTGTCTATTCCCCTCCATAAATCTTTTGGGAAATGGACACAAAAAATCTTAGTCTCCTAGCACTACACCTCCTGTGGATAGAAGAATGGACAAGAGGTATACACTCTCACGCTCAGACACGGAGTTCTTATGTCAGCAGTGCAGTCATGTTGGGGTAGTGCAGGCTGCTGCCTGTGACAAGGCAAATATTCCCTTGGCTTCACACCCCCCCTGACAAGGACTCCAGGAAGATTGATGCCATGGCAAAGAAACAGTACATGGCATCTTCTTTGGGACTCAGGCAGGCGAATTACATGGCCTATACAGCCAGGACCAGAAGTCCAGGTGGGACACTGTACTGGCACTGGCTAAACAGGCCTCCCCCCCAGGCTAGCCAAGGAGCTGGAGGCGGTGGCTGCAGATGGGATTGAGGCATCTAAGGTTCAGTTTCATGCTGTTGTGGACTCTAATGATGTCTCATCAACAGTCATGGCTACATCTGTGGCTCTTCGGAGGATGGCTTGGCTCAGATGTACTAGCCTCTTGCAGGACACCCAGGCTAAGGCTATGTATTTTCCTATAGTGGGTAAGTCTCTGTTTGGGGAGCAGACCGAGAATTACGTGAAGAAAATGGACGAGTACAGGACCACTTACAGGAGTGCTCAGGCCAAGGAAAGGCAGGCAGCTCCTCAACGGCAGCAGTCCAGGGGCAGGGGCAGGCCTTTTTAAAGGCCTTTCTACCAAGCACAGGCCTCCTCTTCCTTTTCGCAGAGGGGGTTCTTCAGAGGGAGAGGCAGAAGGGCGATGAGCAGGCCTGCATCCACCCTTCAGCCTAAAGCTCCTGCCAAGCAGACACCCTGATGGGTCTGCCCGGTGGACTCTCCTTTTCCAGTAGGGGGCAGGCTGGCTTACTTTGTCCAGGACTGGATGTCTATTACATCAGACAAGTGGGTCCTGGAAGTAGTAAGCCAGGGACTGGTTCTCAGCTTCAAACAATTTCCAAAGATGACAGCCAGATCTTTTCCACCTGCAAATCTTTTGGAAACCCTTGCCCTAGAGGCAGAGGTTTCTTCTCTCCTAGCTTTAAGAGCTGTAGAGAGAGTACCTACCCTACACTGGGGCAAAGGACTGTACTCCAGGTACTTCCTGACCCCCAAAAAGGCAGTGGAGTGGCGACCCATCCTGGACCTAAGATATCTGAACGAACATCTTTTAAAACCAAAGTTCAAGATGGTAACTCTGGGAATGATCCTTCCCTCTCTGAGGCCAGGGGACTGGCTAGCCTCCCTGGACCTCAAAGATGCCTACTTTCACATTCCCATCAGGTGCTCCCACAGAAAGTACCTCAGGTTCGAGTTGCCCTCAAGCCACTACCAGTTCAGAGCAATGCTCTTTGGCCTAATCTCAGCTCCAAGGGTTTTGACAAAGTGCCTGGCAGTAGTCATTACCTTTCTAAGAAGGCAAAAGATTTCCATATTTCCTTATCTGGACGATTGGCTATTAGTGGGTCAGTCTCCAGACCAAGTCAAGTCTCGCCTGCAAGTGACCCAGCAAGTGCCCACTCCCTAGGATTTCTTCTCAACCTTCCCAAGTCAGTTCTCGAACCAGTCCGGCTCCGTACCTTGATAGGGGCAGAACTGGACACACTCAGACCAAGAGCCTTTCTTCCTCTAGAAAGGGCAAGGCGCTTTATGGAACTAGCTTCTTCCTTCAGCCTTCAGGTATCTCAACCAGCAAAGCATTTCCTCCAGCTCTTGGGCCACATGGCAGCTTCAACAGCAGTGGTCAAGGGGCAAGATTCAGATAGGGATATTCAGTTCCACCTGAGAGCTTTCTGGTCTCAGAGAAAGGACTCCCTTACCAAACTGATTCCAGTGACTCGACCTTGATCCAGGCCCTCCAGTGGTGGCAGGATCAGGACAATTTAAGGCAAGGTGTTCCTTTTGTTGCTCAGCCTTGTTCAGTGGTCCTTACCACGGATGCTTCTCTTCTGGGCTGGAGAGCCCACCTGGGGTCCCTTACTGCCCAGGGCCTGTGGTCCCCCTAAGAATCCTTTCTCCACATCAGTCTTCTAGAGCTCAGGGCAGTTTTTCCTAGCTCTAAAAGCGTTCTCACAGTCAGTTCAGAACAAGGTGGTTCAAGTCAGAACAGACAACACTACCACCATGTGGTACATCAACAGGCAGGGAGGCACTCTGTCCACGGCCCTGTGCACAGAAGCCATGAAGTTGTGGTCCCTAGCTTATTCCCTGCAAACCTTTCTTGTAACAGTTCACCTTCCAGGCAAGGACAATGTCCTAACAGATGCACTGAGCAGGATTTCTCAGGGCCATCACAAATGGTCCCTGGACCCTTAGGTGTTGAAAGTGAGTTTTTCAAGGTGGGGTGCTCCAGAGATAAATGTCTTTAGAGCCCCAGACAATCACCAACTCCCTCTCTTTTGTTGCAGACCTCCAGTCTTGGGCTCAGTCCCCCTGGACGCCCTGATTCTGAATTGGGAAGGGAAGTTTCTGTATGCCTTTTCCCCCCTTCCCACTCCTGTTCAAAGTTTTAGTCAAAATAAGGTCTCAACCTTGCAAGGTGATTCTGGTTGCTCCAGATTGGGTCAGACAGCCCGGTACCCCCTGTTGCTGTCCCTAGCAGTCCGTCTTCCCCTGTCTCTTCCCAGGAATTACAACCTGTTAACATCCTCTCAGGGGAGGATTTGGTACCCCAATCTTCAGTCTCTCAATCTCAAGGCATGGCTCTTGAAGAGTTAGAGTTTGCAGATCTGTATCTTTCCCAAGGGGTTCTGGACATCCTCAAGGCTTCTCGAAAGCCCTCCACCAGAAAGACTTACAGCTCCAAATGGAAAAGAATTCAGCATTTGGTGTTCTAAGAAGAATATCTCTCCAGACACTGCTGAATTGCCTACGGTTCTGGATTATATGGTCCATCTTAATGGCCTAGGTCTCAGACCAGCTACTCTCAAGGTACACTTGTCAGCTGTTTCTGCATTTTTGTCTGTGGGGAAGCCTTCCTCACTATCTTCCCATCCTGTGTTCTGTAAATTCTTTAAAGGATTGTTTCACACCAGTCCCCCTTTTAGAAACCCGTGCCTGCCTGGGATTTGAATGTTTGCATTACTCAGCTTATGCACCCCCCTCCCCTTGAGCCTAAGTACTTGACTTGGGAAAACTGTGTTCTTGGTAGCCATTACCTCTGCCAGGCGTATCAGTGAATTGCAAGCCCTGTCAGTGGAACCTGATTTTATCTCCTTTCATAGGGATAAAGTGGTTCTTAGAACCAATAGAAGGTTCTTGCCCAAAGTGGTTTCAGACTTCCATTTAAACCAGTCTGTCTCTCCCAGTTTTCTTCACTGATCATTCTTCCTCAGGAGAGAGGAAGCTACACAGTTTAGATGTCAAAAGAGCCCTTAGTTACTTCATAGAGCATACCAAGGGTCACAGGTTTGACTCCCTCCAGTTGTTCCTCACTTATGGAGAAGTGGGAAAGGGCAAACCTGCCAGCAAAAGATCTGTTGCCAGGTGGATTGTGTCTTGTATACAATTCTGCTATGAAAAACTGGGAAAAACTCCACCCTCAGGCCTGAGGGCTTATTCCACAAGAGGTACAGCTGCTTCCCTGGCTGCGGCCAGGGATATCCCCTCTCCTAGAAATTTGTCAAGCAGCCACCTGGAAAACAGTCCATATCTTTACCAAGCATTACTCTCTGGATAGCCAGGCTAGGAGTGATGCTCAGTTTGGCACAGCATTACTTCAGAGCCTATTCCCAAAGTAGGATCTGTCCCTCCTCCTTGGAGGTACTGCTTGGTAGTCTGCAGTTGTCAGGATACAGCAAGACTTCATGTTGTTTGAAGAAAAAATTACTCACCTTAGTAAATATATTTCTACTAATGGAATCTTACTGTATTCTTGCCTCCCTCCCTGCCTCCCCTCTCAGAACCTGGTTTTTGGGAAGTGGGTAGGCAGGTGCAATGTTGCAACCCAGGGGTCTATTTGCTGGCACCCTCCTCCCTTTTTGTTGGGTGCGTATTTATTATTGTTATTTTTGGGTTTAGTTTTGGGTTTCCTGACTTGAGTCTTCCTTGGGAATCCAAAACATTTCAGCCAGTTGGCTAGTAGAATTTTTACAATTTCCACATAGACTTTAGTTTAGTTGGGCTTGTAAGAATCTGACTGTTTGAGTTCAGATCACTCCAGATAGAAACTTCAACCGAGCTCGAGCTCAGCGTTCCATGCCCTGCATGGAAAGTTAACCCTTAGTTCTCCGGGCAGTTCAAAGATTGGGAATCACTGCAATTGTCAGACTACAGCAAGACTCCATTAGAAGAAATATAATTACTAAGGTGAGTAATTTTATCTTGGGCTTCACAGCCCAATACCTTATGGCAGCATGAGCTGATTGATGCCAAAAGTTTAATTTATAAGCTGGCCCAGTGGTGCTGAAGGTTGAGGTGCTGGGTGCCACACCTTGCGCCATGCTGGCGACCTGGGTTCGGGAATGGACTGGACTGGGGTCAGCAGGGGAAGAACGGGATTGAGCATCTGGAGGACTGCTTTCCCTTCCTGGGGTGGGTACAGGGGCTCGCACTGCTTACCAGCAGCCCCCAATGGAGATCGGGGAGCCCTGCATAAGCGTTGCCGGTATTAAGGGGCAGAGCGGTGGCAGACGTCAACATGTAGTGCTTGGACGTCATTGCATGTCTGCGCTCCAAGGGCATAACACTAAGGAAAATATGGGAAGGTAACCCACAGCCAGCCAATCCCTTCCAACTTCCTGGTGTGGCCACTCCGCCCTCGTGCCCAGAGTTTTAGTGAAGTGAGCAGGGAGAGCATGGGACGGAGCCTCATACAAGTCTATGGGTCTTTAAATGCTGCTAGTAACTTTAATATTTGAGAGGAAAATTTAAAGCCACCACTCAACTAATAGGGCCCCTACTAGTTGAGCAGTGACTTTAATTTTCCTCTGCGTGCTTAAAGTTACAAAAAAAACGGCATTTAAAAAAGTCCCCATAGACTAGTAGGGGGCTCATCCTTGCATTCTCCACGCTCACATGTCACTAAAACTCTGAGCATGGGGGTGGAGCGGACATATCGGGAAGTTGGAAGGGATCGTCATCACAGTGCATCTGGGTGTGCATTAATCCCCAATAACAGCACACCCTATAGTGGGTTATTGCTTACCTAAAGGGACACTGTCAACCTTTTTTTTTGCATCATATTATTTTTAGGTAAAACCCCACATTTTATGATTGCTTACTTTCTGTAAAATTCATTGATGTTGCTGGTTGTTTAATCTGCCTCTTTGCTTATTGGAACCGAAATGCATGATAATGTATAGCTATGGCACAGCTTTGTTTTGCTTCAAATCACTTAATTACTCTTGGTGCACACTTCCTAAATACTGGAAACACCCTCAAACAGTTCAGTCACTCATGATACAATAGTCTCCTCTACTCCCACTGCTTAATGAGGGATTGGATTGTGTTGGGTTGTTCCTGAATCCAGGAAAGATGCAGTGGGAGCTGGTCAAGAAATGTAAACAAACATGTTTTGGTGTGGTAACACCAGTATGGTGGGAAGTCAGTTTCATTTTTTTAAAAGAAAAAACGGATCTGAATCAAACTACCAGTTGTATGAACAGTTTCTATAGAATGTGATCAGTCATAAAATGTGTTTTTAAACTAGGGACACCTTGAGGCCTAAAGGGGTTGACAGTGCCCCTTTAATTATGAGTACTGGAAACTGTTATTATAAACGCTGTTTACATTTTTAATTGTACATTTGGGTATGTGAGAAGTCTGTTTAATAATACCAAGGTTGAGTGTGTGTGTGTGTGTGTGTGTGTGTGTGTGTGTGTGTTCTTCATTTTTCATTATTTAGGGTCCCCTTTCTGCCTCCTCATTTTTGCTGGGTCCCTTTTTAATGCAGCCTTTTCCCCATCCAATATTTATTTTTCTCATTACTTATCAGTTCTGGAACTCTTTGACCTCTGTTGTGCAGAAACCCTGAGTGGAAAGCTTTGCTCTACACTTTCACTCAACTGATGTCACTGGGTTCCAGAACTCATTGGGGGGAGGGGGCAGTATTAACCAGGGACCTTTAACAAGAACAAAATAGGACTATTTATGCACTGGAGAACAGGCTTCACATGCTGAAATGCACAGTTAAAATGAAATAATTTACAACAAGGTTTATGTCCTCTTTAAAGAGCGAGTTCTAGGAACTTATTGCAATGCCATATTTTTTTTATCACTTCAGTTTTTCTGTACTGCATTTTCGTGAGCAAGATCCAAGATGCCCCTTGATGAACGACCTTCTGGGATCGATGACCAGAGCAGCGACACTGAGTCGTCGGGGCGATCTGACAGCTTGATGAGTGATAGTGAGTGCTCCAGGCAGAGTTTCACAAGTGATTCTTCAAGCAAACCAAATTCTCCAGCTAGTAAGTGAATTGGTCAGTTGGGTTGTGTAGACTAGTCCAACTCTTGGTGGCCTCAAAGTGTCGTCATTGGAACCTACTAGTGGTTTTGCTGTTTTTGTCTATGACAAAAACCCTGATGGGAGTGGTGCAGCAGTAGTCGGGGGAACCTGCTGGCCCCATATGTACTACCCTCTCTGGGCTGCAGGCACAGGTTGCTGAACTCCGAACTGAACTGGCAAGGGTACAGCAGATTTTGTGCACTGCCCAGAGGCCCAAAGTCCACAGCCGCTCCACCCAGAGGATGCCTCAAAAGAAGCAGAGTGGATGGACAAGGGGATTCCGGTGTACGCCCACCACTCTATACCACTGCACAACACCTTTACGTTATTGGCCAGCAAGGGGCAGCCGAGAGGAGGGGTCGAGTACAGTGGATGGGGAGGAGGTGGTAGTTCCTGGAAAGAGAGCATCGGGGTTGCTGAACCAGGAAGGAAGCAGCTTCTGGTGGGGGACTCTGTTAAGAGGATTGACTTGGGGAGCTGGGGAAGAAAGGATAAGGAAATGAGGTGCTTGAGGGGTGCCTCACCTGGGAGGGATGGCGAGCAGATCTTGAGGATTGCTAGAGCAGTGGGAGGTGGAAGGAGTTGGATATCCTCTTCCATACTGGGACAATTCGATATAGCGCAAGAGAGGGTAGGAGTAGTAAAGGGGAAATTTCCTGGGAATTGGGGAAGGGTCTTATGCAAGTAGCTTGATTGGTGGCTTTTTCTGAGGTGTTCTGTGTATGACCAGAGAGGTAAGGAAGCTTCACACCAGAACATTCAATGAATTGTTGAAGGCGTGGTCCATGGAGGAGGGTTTTGGTTACACTGGGGACTGAGATGTGGGCATGGGAGGGATAGTCTACATCTTCTTAGTAAGCTAAGTAAAGGGTCCGGAATCCTTAATGACAGGTTTAAATGCTGCATTGATGCGAAATCAAAGGAGGCAAAAGTTGCCTGCCCACAGACGGTTAAGGATTAGGGATGAAAGTGCCAGAGAGGGAGTACAATAGTAGGGGGAAACCTTCTTGAGTGCCAGTTTGCAGGTTAAAGGAACAGGGACAGAGAAGATGAAAATGGGAATAGGAAGCAGGAAAGGGAGGATATAGGATTTATGGGATGGAGAAAGTAATGGTGGGAAGGGCTAGTTAAGGGATAAGCTGGGGAACCAAGCGTGTGTGTGTGTGTGTGTGTGTGTGTGTGTGTGTGTGTGTGTGTGTGTGTGTTGGGGGTGCAGGGCAGAAGATGGATTGGGGAGGGGTTGAGGTTAGGAAAGTGATGTACACTATGCAGGGAGTCTCGGAAATAAAATTTCACACTTTGATGTCATGATGATGGTGGCAAATTTAGATTCAGTGGCTAGAATGGAATCTCCGAGTGCTGAGCACCATAATATACAAGGATATACTATGGGAGGAGCAGAGAGGGGAGAAACAGAGTAGGGGTTATGCTGTCACAGAGAGAGAGAGAGAGAGGAGAGGGAGAGGGAGAGGGAACAAAGAGGAGAATGAAGGGCTGGAATTGCCGTGGGTCAATCTGGAGACTGAATCTGGGTACTCTGTCTGAACTGGAGTAGTGTACAGACCCCCAGCACAGGGTGAGGAAGTGGATAAGGTGCTAGGAGAAGCTATAATCAAAATGGTAAGTAAGGGGAGGTGAGGATTGTTTGTGACTTCAGCAAACCATATGTGGAGTTCAGCACAGCTTCGGCAAGGGGCCCAAGCCATCCTTGACTTCCTGCAGTGGGCTTTTCTTAGTCAAAAAAATGGCTAGAGATTATGCAGTGCTGGACACAGTGCTTACACAGGGACAGCATTGAAGTGGCAGTGGGCAGCATATTGGTGCAAGTGACTACCATACAGTGTGGTTCAGCATAATGACAGGAGCACAGTCAAACCACAGAAGGATGAAGGTTCTGGAGTTTAAGAAGGCAGATTTCAGAGAAATGGGTGACTGACTCAGGAGCTGCCTAAGATGGGTGAAGGAGTGCCAGGGATTGGTAGAGGGACAGGGGTGGGGGGATAAGAAAGGGAATAACAGGGGTGGGGGGATAAGGAAGGGAACAACTAAAGCAACCAACCTATGCATGAAGAAAGTAAGCAAAAATAGAAGGAAAAGGAGACCATTACGGTTCTCTAAGAAAGTGGCAAAGGTAGTAAAAGAAAAAAGGGTTATGTTCAAAATGTGTAAGGGAACAGAGAGGAGGACAGGGAGGTATACATAATACAGCAGAAGGAAGCCAACAAGGCAGTTAGGGGTGCAAAACCGCACACAGACAAAAGCATTGCCCAAGGGGTTGCTACAGGGGATAAGACCTTGCTAAGGTACAAAAGTGAGAAGAGAAAAAAACAAGGGGAGGGATAGTAAGAATTAAAAGGGTAGAAAGAAGGGGAAGACAGTGCAGAGGGAAACCAGGAAAAAAAGCTGACATTTAAAATAGCTATGTCTCAGTTTTTACACTGAGAGTAGAGAGGATGGACCAGCAGGGAGAAACTGTGGTGGGGTGGGGGGTGAGACAGACCAATTTTCAGAGGACAGAGTGCTGAAAAGGATTTGCAAACCTAAAGGTAGGTAAGGCTATGGGACCGGATGAGATTTGCCCTAGGGTATTTAAAGAACTGAGGGAGATTCTGGTTGCCCCAGTGACATTCTTGTTCAGTAACTCATTAAAAAGAGTTGTTCTAGCTGGCTCCGCTGCTCCAAGCAATAGGGGATCACTCTGCATGCTAGCAACCCAGGTTTGCACCCTCACCCGTGACTGCAGGAGCAGAGACCGGGGAAGGTTAGGAGCATCCATCTGATGCTCTCCTCCCGAGGGGGAAGAGGAGGAGGGAGCGAGTGAGCCTGCACTGCTTAATGAGCGGCTCCTGGTGACCCACAGTGGCAGCACACTTAGTGACGTGGGTGACCACATGCTGCAGATGCGTCTCCCCAGGCCGCCCCTGTGTGCAGCCGCAATATGGGAGGTGAGCAGGTTGAGGGAGAAAACTGAAGATCGCCCACTTGGCTGACTGGATGATGGTGGCTGGGTCCCCTTGCGCCATGCAGCCCGGATGAGCGCCTTCTATAGCCGATCCCCTGCTGTGAGCCTGGTGTAGCGGATTCTCAGTCTCCCTTCCCATGGGCTCCAGGAGGGGAACGCCCCTGGCAAAGGGATACGTCAGGCTGCTGAGGCACAGCACATGGGGGATGATGAGGATTGCCAAGAGGGATGGCTTGGTGGGCGAAGGAGGTCCCTAGGCAGGTCTGAAGGAGTGGCCAGTTGGGGTTGGGGGGGAGCATAAAGAAATAAAGGGAAATAAAAAGTAGTTCCAGAGGACTGGAGAAAGGCTGATATTGTCCTTCTACTGAAGAGTGGCAGTAGAGAGGAGGCCAGCAAGTTTATGCTGGACAGTCTCTCTGTTGTGGTGGGAAAACTGATGGAAATACTACTAAAGGAAAGGATAGTAGATTATGTTGAATCAGATGGGCTGCTAGACCACAGTCAGTATAGATTCACAAGGGGGAGGTCCTGCCAAATGAATCCTTATAAATTTAACTGGGTGACCAGGTAAAATTAGCAGGGCAGTGCAGTGGATGTGGCCTGTTTAGATTTCAGCAAAGTGTTTGACATGGAGCCCAACAGAAGGCTAATTAGGAAATTGAGCAACATAGGAATTGGATCCATAGTGGTAAATTGGGTTAGAAAGTGGCTGAAGCAGAGCATGGTAGTTAACTGCACTCGTTCTAAAGAAGGAAGTGTGACGACGAGTGGGGTACCACAAAGCTTACTTTCTAGGGATGTCTGATCTTCTTCTTTTTCACTGGAAGCAGCAGGTCCCCCCCCCCCCCTTACTGCTCCTGTGTTGAGTAGGCCCTGGCACTAAAATCTTCGGATTTACTTCCAAAATTTAAACTCATCAGAGTTTCATCTTCAGCGTGATCTTCGACCGCAATGGAGGACCAGTCCTCGCCCGGATTTCGCCGGTGCCCATGCGGGCAGAAGATGTCACGTCCTGACCCACACACCACGAGCGTTTACTGCCTGGGCCTCAAGCACGATCCCCAGGCTTGCGATATCTGACTGTCGTTTCACGTGTCACACGGTCGCTTCACTGGCTGACATTTAGGAAGACATCCAGGACTAAGAAAGACACCAGTCAGTACCCGAGAAACCACCAAAGCACAGCGTCAAGGCAGCGGGGATCTGGCTCCTAGGCAGGTGACTGGCAGATTCTGGCCTCTTTTGATCATCTATAGCTAGAGAAACTGAGGGGATTCCTTTGGACTTAGCAGTGGCAGCAAAGGCATCCTCACTCATGGTGGCAGTGAAGGTGCTGGCAGGAAAGGTGGGTCCTTACAACGGAGGTACACAAATAGATCTCCATGCCCAAACTTTACCTGGGTAGAAGACTACAAAATGTCTCGCAATGATGGACCCAGGTAAGAAACAGTGGGTAATAAGCCAAACCAGGATCACATGACTTGGATAGAGGCCATTGCCCCAGGTCTCCTGATGAGGAGAAACCACGGCTCTGGTTGTTTAACACAGTTCTCAAGAAGTCTGAGATTTCTGGCTGGCACTAGACTTGAAAAAGTAAAATTGGTCCGACTAGCGACAGTTTCAAGAACACCTGTAATCACAGTTTGTTTCAGCCAGTCGTAGCAAAAATGCCAAAACATTGGCAGCTCGGGTATGACCTCCTTCTGTTCCAAAAGTCTTGACAGAGTTCCATATGTGTAGATGGTGCAGCAGTAAGGGGCTAGGAAATTGGTTGTCCTTGAAGATGTACTGGATATGCAGTAGGGAATAGTTTCCTCCTAACACCATGGAGCACCAGGAAGTGGTGTATCCACTGGACATCAGTGGGTCCTCCACTTCCATAACCGAGAAGGAGAAACTAGTCCATGAGACTTGTTTATTAAATAAATATCAGTTTACAACCTTTGAGCTAGAGGCTCGTTTACAAAGGTACCTCGTCACAGAGAGGACAAAACAGTGATGACAAACAGAGGAAAACGGTGTACAAGATTTGAGGGAACATGAGTACATAAGAAAGTTACAATTTGCAAGGTTACATGATTGGTGAAGTTAACATTGGTCAAGAATAACTAGAACATCAAGCAAAACAGAGGAGAGTCAGTACAGTGAAGTTTGGCGGAGTCAGCAGAGAGGTATCAGGAACCAAGGGTAGAGGAGGTAAAGGATTTGAGCAGCCACTCGGGGAGCTTTCAGACAAATGAGCAAGAGATCCCAGTCAGTTGGTTTGGTCTGATGTCCACAGCATAGGAACTGGTACTTGAGCTGGGATTTCACATGGCATTTCTCCAAAACAGGAGATTACCAGTTTGATGTCTGGCATTGGAGGACTATCAGTCTCACTTTCAGTAGTGAGGTAGATATTATGGTTACTCTTGTGGTAAGAGAACCTCAAGATCTGGTGGAGTGGCTCCCCTTAATGATTTTTTTTGGAGGGAGAATATTTTTACGTCAGCATTTTGAAAAGAAGGGCAGTGTTTCTAGCCTTGATACTTAATCAAAGCTAAGTCCGGTCGCAGGCAGTGAAGGTGAGGTCAGCTCACATCACTGTGGCCTTAAGCAACAAGTCGGGGAGGCACAGGAAGCACTAGCATGCTCTGAGGTGGCTAGGGCCCTGCAGTGGGCGGAGAACAATCTGTTGTCCATGACAGCAGTTCTCCTGGTAGAGTAATTGTCCAAGCCCACTAACTAAATCAACAGAGGACCTCTTCTCTGTAGGAACAGTATCTGATCCCAGATGTGCTCGACCTCTCATTCAGAAGGTCCTGTCATCCTCCACTTGATATATTTGTGTCCAAGGAGTATGCTCTGGTCCTTCTGCCAGTTTTGATGTTTGAGGGTGTAAGTGGTGTTGCTCTGTCACAGGAGTGGGCCTGCGATTGTGCTTCTATTTCCTCCCATTTTCTCTGTTGCCCTGGGGGCTAGGAGGCATTCTGCAATCAAGGGGTAGTTTAGTCTTGGAAAGACCATGAAGGACATGGTATTGCACATTGGTAAAATTGGGCATTGCAGGCACTATCTTTTCCTTCGGTTGCCGATCCATGGGGGCTTGCAGTGATGCTGTTTGGTAGTTGGATTCTTCAGAGAAGGAGTCTCCTTTTGTAGTTGGATTCTTCAGAGTCGGAGTCTCCTGATGTAGAGGTCATCAGTGAGGTGGTTCTTGCTATGATGACCCATAGATAGGTGGTCCCCTGGCAGTTTTTTTTGCAGAGTATGGCTCATCTTCTTGCTTGCACCAAAGCCCAGGGTACTAGGCCCACCAGGGTCATGGCCTACAGATTTTGGATGTTATACAAACAGTAGTGGACAAGGTCTGGCATTGAGCATCCTATGGTGGCAGGTGTCTGCTCCCTGCGTGATGTTTTGGACCAACCATGGGAACCTTCTTGGAGCTTGACACAAAATGGCATCATCCATTTTCTTAAGTCAGTGGGAGCAATCTGTCTTTCAATTCCTGGTTCATCTGTGGGATTTAAATTCAGTGTTTCACACCCAGTCCCTATTGCTTGTGAACCTTTTCTCTGATTCCATTGGACAGTCTGTCTTGTGAGGAGTTTTTGGTTCGCGAATAGTGGTCAGGCTAATATGTTTTTGTTTGCAAGGGGCCATTACCTTATAATGTATAGGCAAGGCTCCTACTTTTCTGTGGCACTTTGGGACCAGGTTCTGCAGCAAGATTACCATTTGTCGCAGAACTTCTGTGGCGGTGGTTTGTAATTTCTGCGGAAGTTCTGCGGCACCAGTGAACAGCCACATCACAACATCAGCTTGTCATCCTGACTTCACGTCCATGGCAGTGGCTATGGTAATCTGGATGGGGACACTCACAGTAACACTAGTTCAAAAACAACCACAGACTTTTAGAAATAATATTATATTTAAAAAAGCTAAAAAAAAATCTCACTTAAAGTCCTATCCTGTTGTATAAATGAAATGCGCAGAGGGGACCTTATGTAATAACTTATTTATCTATATACTCTCGCTGTTTACATCACTCATGAGGTCCCCACTGTGCATCACTTTTATATATTTATATGCAATCTGTAACTTTTTTTTTTTTTTTTTTAAACTGAGTTTCCCTTTTTGTGACCATGAAATTGTATGCTCAATCATACAGGTCCCTTTGGAAGTGGAATAAACAAAATAGAGGAGCTATTGCAAGACTCATTTTTTTCATGCCAACTTACTTCTCCTGAAACACTACATAACCCAGTCAGGCCATGACCTGCACATGAACCCCTTGTGAGAGAAGGCTCCTCAGCCCATCACAAGGTATTCATTTAGTAGATTTGTTATTTCAATAGGTCTACACATTATTATATTTCACCTTTCTGGGCATAATTATTTTTCTTAAAAACGACAGGTTAAGTAATTTTACCAGTTATTTATTTCAGACGGCATCCATATACCTTAAAGGCACAAATAAATCTCTACAAAGTAAGGTATGGAGTTATTGGATCTATGCTATTGCCAAGTATTTTAGTTGGATCTAATGTAATAACTTAAGACTGAAAATTGTATTAGGCTGTAGTACCTGTTGAGCAAATATCACAGTACCAGATGTGCTGTGCCACTTCCTCTGAGAGTGACCGCTGTGGTAGATAAGTGACTGTTCATTTCTACGGCAGAATGCAGCCCTGTTATTAGCTGATGTATGATGTGATAGCACTGATAACATTACATGCTGAGCATAGAGGGGTTTTTTTTAATATAAAAGGAGAGAAAGAAACCAGGTGCTAAAGATAAACTGGAAATATTAATACAGAATCACCAAGAACAGTGAATTATGCGGCATTGCAGATATTTTGTGGTAGGTTGCAAGTTCTGCTCAAAATTCTACGGCTGCAGAATTCTAGGGGCCTGTATAGGATCCCGTGGTACTAAGGGCTGTTCCTCCCTTTTTGTTCCAAGGTTTCCATGTCTTCTGTGTGAACCAGTAGGTTTGGGACCAGTCATTCTGTCTGAATTTCATGATGTGGGATTGCCCAATGCAGTCTGGAATGCATGCACTCCTTTTGATCAGAGCGCAATTTAACAGGGCAGCTCCTTGCATTTGGAGAGGACTGAAGGAGGGGGTGTTAAAAATTGGCATGCAGCAGTGTTTCTTTCATTCGTACACACACAGAGCACTGCAGACTAGATGTCCAAGGCTGCACCAATGCTGTGCTCAAGAGCAGAGTGTGCCAGGAGGTGGCAAATGGATGGATTCCTAGAACTACCCTTACAGGTCATGTATGGAACAATATTTTCCCCCTCCCTATTGAAGATGGGTACTGCGTTATAGAACCTATATGTAATTATTCCCCATTGACAATGTGGAGCAATACAGAAAGGAGATATCCCTTCATACTTATTGTAATTTCCATTTCTGTTGGCTCCTACGTTGTCAGTGGGACCTCTCCCTGAGTCTGTCTTCTCTTGTAGAATACTGTCCATTATATTTATAGATGTGTGTTTGCTTCTCGGACAAGATAAACAATGGAGCAGGAACAGGATTCATCAACATTCTTCCCCATAGACATCACAGTAAAAGCCAATATTTGGCATTATAGGCCAATAGGTTCTCTGGTTACTGTGCCTTACATCATGAGAGATTGAGAAACCTATCCAGGTTAGTATCTGTTGATCATGCAAGTCAAGTTCAAAGGCCGTTTTCCCGGTAATAAAATATTGTATATTACAATGACGGTAGAGGTTTATCCACAAGCTTGTGGCAGTCCAGGAAGACGAGAGTTCTTTCGATGGACCCTGCAAGTAAGATGAATAGGATGAGAAGGACAATTATGTTGGTTCCCAGAAACACTGACTGAGACTGGGTAGGCCTATGCTGACCTTTTTTATTATTCGAGTCACGTCAAATAGGTGATTGTTTTTGTTTTGTTGTATGTTACAGAGGCTATCATATGGTTTAAGAGGATGACCTGGATACACTTTATTTGAAAACTGGTAACCGGTAACCACGTGGAGGTTGATTATATAGATATGTTTGATAATACTATGTGGACAGAGATGAACCGAGTAGCTCTTGTAACTGGAATCCTCACGTCCCTAGGGGGTTGTATGCTGATATCACAGCTTTGGGCAGTACCACTACTCCAGTGCCAGCACACATTACCCATATGTAATTATTCCCCATTGACAATGTTGGCGCTAACAGAAAAGGAAATTACAGTAAGCATGAAGAAATTTTTTATTCGCTACATGAAACAAATAGTAAAAAAATTAAAATGACAAGTTGCATATTGTGTGTGTGTGTGTGTGTGTGTGTGTGTGTGTGAGATATTGTATTACATAGCACAATGTACAAAACTTAAGTAAATTAGGGGTATGACATGGGCTGACTTAAGATATCAGTTTTATCTTTACAAGGGGGTATTGGTATGTGGTGAAGCCGCAAGTGAGATGACAATAAACCTAATACCCTCAAATGGAGATAAATAAGATATCTTGGGTTAGACTGTCATTTGATTTATACAACAGGTGTTCTAGGAGCGTGGATATGTTGTTCATCCACACTCTTTTGGCATGTCCCTTTCCCCTTTAAATCTTGCCGGAAGTCTTCAAGCTGGCTCCTCCCACCCACCTGGGTGGTAAATACCTCGGCTCCGCCCCATGACGTCAGATCTTCCTTTCCGCTGAAAGATTCAGGTTCCCTCGTGCTACTTCTGCAGTACCGTAGGCCCTGGATTCTAATAGACTGTTTTCACCGCATTTGCTTTCTTTGAAACTCGTACGAGATTATGATTCCGATCCGAGTGCATTGGACATGGAGGACAAGTCGTCCCCCGGGGTTCGCCGATGTCTCTGTGGACAGAAAATGTCGCGTACCGATCCCCACCTCTAGTGTGTCTATAGCTTGGGTGTCGTGCATGACACCACCTCTTGCACCATTTGTTTGGCCTTCCATCCCAATGTCCTGGATGACCACAAGGCATGCCTAAAACTAGGGAGACTGGAGCTTCGCAACCCACCAGTGAAATCGAAGGAGGCCAGGTGGGCAGTTTCCGTGGCTGCGGGATCCGCCCGATCAGCTCAGAACAGATGGCGGCTGAGAAGAGCTGCTCAAGCTTCGGCCAGCCGAAGTATTTTCGTGCCGCCTAACCTGGGCTCCACTTTCACTGGGTCCTTTTGGGAGCTGTACCAGTCTCTCCCCACCAGGGGTGAGGCGCCCTCGGGCTCGCACTCCTCCCACCCTAAGACTAGGGACAAGGACTCTAAATCTTCTTCTGGCTGAAGAAGACATTCCTGAGACAGAGAAAGGTCCGATTCTCAGGATCTTGCGGTCTCGACCTCGGTTGAGATCGCTTCCTCGGCCTCCGGCTTCTCGGACCTTCCATCAGGCCAAGGCACTGAGGCAGAGGATACGGCCGAACCGGCCGCGATTTCTCTCGACCCGATCGAGCCATTGATGCCGACCCCGGTCGACGACTCCTTGGAGAGGACATCCATCCTTTCCTTCCCCGCCGAGGAGACCCGTCCCTCGGGTGTCCCGATCAAGGGACAGGAGCCGGAACATCAGTTTTCACCGAATCCGGTCTCTCCTGTTCGAGAGAGCCAACACCGTCTGTCTTGATCGAGGACTAGGACCCCGTCGGTCGAAAAACTGAAAAAGGGTCACAAACAGTCCTGGAAGAGGCGTCGCCACCAATCCTCATCCTCCTCGGACGAGGAGAGACTTCGACAGAAGCTCCGTTGGCGTTATGAGGACCTTATGTGGCAACAGCTAATTCTGACCGGTCAAAAGCCAGCTCCGCCGGCTACACCGGCCATTATTTGGCCCTAGCCTCTTAGGCAGACGCCGACCCCTCTGGAACTGAAAACTCCGGTTCTCCCTCCGGTAGGACTGGCACGCATTCCTGTTCAACCTGTTCCGGTCTCCCCACCAATTTTGGTGGAGCCACCGCCCAAGCAGCCTCAGGAAGGGGCTCCCTCGAAAGAGGACCGGACAGATACGGCCTGCCCCATCGTCTGTCCATCACTGTCGTCTCCGATCGCCCTTGGCGTATTGAAGGGGACATAGGCAGGAGACCCCTGTATCCCGACTCCTCAGACTCTATCACTGGTCTTCACTCACACCCCAATGACGAGTTGTCAGTGACAGGCCTGGAGGAAGGTCCTTCCTCTCTCCAGGGCATCCTCCAGCTTATTTCGGAGTTCACTGGTATGCCCTTGGAGCCTATCCAAAAAGAAGGTGGAATATCCTCTCACGGATATCCTTAAGAGGGGGGATACCCCGACGGAGGCCTTCCCAGTGGCCGAAGCCATTGTTGGCCCGGCCCTTGAGCTATGGCAGCGCCCTGCCTCTTGCCCGGCTCCGTCTGCCCGTATGGCTCGCAAGTACACTGTACCCATGGGGTCCCTGGCGGGCTTCACAGAGCATCCCTCGGCCGAGAGCCTTGTGACTGCCTCATTGTTGAGATGCACGGGTAGCTCAGCGGATACTGAACGCCCCTCCGGACAAGGAGTCCAAAAAATATGGACCATTCTGCCTGGAAGGTATATGCGGCCTCATCCTTGGGCCTTCGTCAGGCCAGCTCGGCAGTGATTATGGCACACTTCTCTCACGCCCTCTTGGGGTCGCTAGATGAAATCCTCCCTCATCTCCCAGTGGACGTGCAGACCACAGTTAAGCAGGTCCGTGACCAGGGCCATGCTGTTGCTAAACAGCGGCTCCAGACGGCCTTGGATATTGGAGATTCCTGTGCCACTCGCCACAGGGCCTGGCTGAGGTTATCCTCTCTTCCGGCACATACTCAACACAAGTTAGCTGACGTGCCCTTCCTTGGCACTGATCTCTTTAGTCCAGGAGTGGTAGGTCACCTCCAGTACATAGAGCAGTCCAATGCCACCTTGGATGCCACTTCTGCAAACGGTTCTTCGGGCAAGAACCAGCAGAAACGCAAGAAGAAGCCTTTTCGGCACTCTTCTCCTGTGGTTAGACAGCCCCCTTCCAGGGAGGTCAGCAATAACAGCAGGCTCAGGCTTGGTGCTCTAGGCCCAAGCAGGGTCCCCAACAGCCCCGCAAAGGAGGTCGAGGTGCCGGTCTGGAGCCTTCTCCTCCTCTAAGCCTGCACAGTGACGGGTCGGGGGTGGCCACCCCTACACCCATCACGCCAGTTCTGGGTCCTCCCGTGGAGGGCTGGCTCCGCCACTTTCTTTCCGCCTGGTCCGGTATCACCTCGGACAGGTGGGTCCTGGAAGTGGTCAGTCAGGGACTGCCTCTAGAGTTCGAGCAGTACCCTCTGCCAAGCCCGTGCCCCATGGGAGGAAAGGATCTCAGTTGGCACTCAGTCGGCCCTTCGGGACGACATTGCTCAGCTCCTCCGCAAGGAGGCGGTAGCTCCAGTGCCGCATCCTCCTACAGACCCAGGCTTCATGTCCAGGTACCTCCTGGCGCCCAAGCGGACGGGGGGTTGTGCCCCATCCTAGATCTCCACAACCTGAATCAATAGCTCGGGTCTCGCACCTTCTGGATGGTAACTCTGAATTAGATCATACCATCTCTGGAGCGAAACATGTGGTTCTGTTCACTGGATCTACAGGACGCGTTTTTCCACGTCCCAATCCGTCCATCCCACCAGCAGTTCCTCCGCTTCAGGGTGGAAGGGACCCTGTACATGTTCCAAGCCATGCCGTTCGGCCTGTCATTGGCCCCTCGGGTCTTCACCAAGTGCATCGCAGTGGTGGCGGCCTATTTACGGTGTCAAGGAGTTCGGATATACCCCTACCTCGACGATTGGCTCCTGGTGGGTTCCTCCCTGCAGGAGGTGGAGAGGTCCGAACCTGTTCCCAATTAGGCCTCCTGATCAACGAGGCCAAGTCTGAACTCGTGCCCTCTCAGGTGATGGGCTTTATCGGGGCAGAGCGTGACTCTCGTCAAGCCAGAGCTCGGCTCCTGGCGGACAGGGCGGAAGTTCTTTCCTCCTTTGCCCAGTCATTTCTGGTTGGGCACTTGCGCCCCTGCCTGGGACTTTTTGCGCCTTCTGGGTTACATAGCGGTGTGCACCTCAGTGGTCCATTGGGTCAGATTGCACATGCGCCCCCTCCAGTGGGAGCTGGCCGCTCAGTGGACTCAGTGTCAGGGTCATTTTGACCAGCTGGTCACTGTCTCCCAGAAGATGTGGGATGCCCTCCAATGGTGGACTGTCCCAGGTCGTCTGCAGGAAGGGATCCCGTTTGTCCGCCCCCGAGCCGACAGTCGTCCTCACGACCGACTCCTCTCTCATGGGGTGGGGAGCCCACATGGGGGACCACAGAGCCCATGGGTTCTGGACCACCGAGGAGTCCTGATGCCACATCAACCTGCTAGAGCTCAGAGCAGTCAGACTGGCACTGTCAGCTTTCGCTCCTCAGCTCCGGGGTCAAGTGGTTCAAGTCCAGACTGACAATACCACGACCATGTACTACCTCAATAAACAGGGCGGCACACACTCCCGTTTGCTATGCAAGGAGGCGCTCCGGATCTGGACCTTCATCAGCTGGTTGGAGGTGGATATCCTTGCCATCCATGTGGCAGGAGTCTCGAACCAACTGGCGGATGCTCTCAGCCGCATAGGCCAGACATCCCACGAGTGCTCTTTCCATCCAGAGGTAGCTTACAATCTGTTCTCCTGTTGGGGCAAACCATTGGTGGACCTGTTTGCCTCAAGGGAGAACACCAAGCTGAGGCTGTAGTATGCCCACCCCACCCCCAGCAGGGCTTGCCGCAGGGGGATGCCTTCTTGAGGCCATGGACCCCAGGCCTCCTCTATGCCTTCCCTCCATTTCCCCTGATCCACAAGATGTTACTCAAGGTGAGGAGGGAGAAGGTGAAGGTGATCCTGGTAGCCCCAGATTGGCCCCGCCAGTTCTGGTATCCAGATCTCCTCAGCTGCAGGGCCCCGGAGCGGCTTCGTACACGCCAGTATCTGATGTCATTGAACCAGGGGAAGGTCTTCCATCTGGACCTTCAGTCCCTGCACCTCACAGCCTGGTACTTGAGTGGCTAGAGTTCCAGGCTCTTGGTCTTTCTGAGGATATCTACACCATGGTGGAGGCATCTCGTAAGGAATCAACCAGGAAATGTTATGCCTTCAAATGGAAAAGGTTTTCCATTTGGTGTCAGGGTAACAGTCTGGACTCCTTATCCTGCTCTGTGGCTAACATTTTAGACTACCTTTGGTGTCTCTCCAAAGGAGGTCTACAGTCATCGACACTAAGGGTGCACCTGGCAGCCATTTCCGCTTACCAGGCGCGGGCCGGTCAGTTGACATTGGCAAAGGAGATGGTGGTCAGACGCTTTTTCAAAGGCCTGGATCACATATCCCCTCCGGTGCGTGAACCTCCACCTCCATGGGATCTTTTGCTGGTTTTTGCAAAGCTCATGAGCAAGCCATTCGAACCCATGCACAAGTGTAAGCTCTCACACTTGTGGAAGACTGCCTTCCTGGTGGCTATCACATCGGCCAGAAGGACAAGGGAGCTCCAGGCGCTCTCGGTGGACTCCCCCTTATCTGGTCTTTCACAGGGACAAAGTTGTCCTGCACCCCCACCCGAAATCCCTTCCGAAGGTGGTGTCAGAGTTTCACCTTAAACAGGTGTTGACTCTGCCGGTATATTACCCTAACTACACCTCTGACACCAAGTACAGACTCCACACCCTGGACCTTAGACGTGCTCTGTCCTGCTACAAGGAGAGGACGGCAGAAATTCGGGGAGAGGTTCGCCAGCTGTTTGTCACCTACGCTGAAGCTGCTTCTGGCAGACCTGCAGCCAAACGGACCATTGCAAGATGGATTACATCATGCATAGGTCTGTGCTATGAGTTGGCGGGCAGGGAACCTCCCAGAGGGATAAGAGCTCATTCTACCTGCCATACTGCTACATCGGTGGCTGTTTCAAGGGACATCCCTATCCAGGAAATCTGTCGGACTGCAACCTGGAAGTCAGCAAACGCCTTCATTATCCATTACCACATCGACCTTGAGTCATGTCGGGATGTTGGTTTTGGGGCCTCGGTTCTCCAATCTCTGTTTCCTAAGTAGGGGGTGTGCACCTTGCCTCCCTCCTCCCGGAGAACTGCTAGGAGTCTGCCAAAGAGTGTGGATGAACAACATATCCATGCTCCTAGAATTGGTTACTCACCTGTAACAGTAGTTCTAGGAGTGGTATATATTGTTCATCCTACCTACCAACCTCCCGGCTTTGAGCATCACCTTGCTTCCAGCGGGCTAAGATCTGCCATGCAGCGGAGTTGAGGTATTTACCACCCGGTGGGTGGGAGGAGCCAGCTTGAAGACTTCCGGCAAGATTTAAAGGGGAAAGGGACATGCCAAAGAGTGTGGATGAACAACATATACCACTCGTAGAACTACTGTTACAGGTGAGTAACCTGTTTTTTAGGTGGTTTTGCGATCGAAATGGTTAAAAGCTACAAAAGGGGAAGTAATGTAAACTACATAGGCTACTGTGTGTTCAATCAAAAAAATAAGTGTCATCTCACATTTCATTTTCTTATTGAAAGAGTTACCAGGAAAGGCCTACTGAGCCATAACAGCATGTTTCCAGTGGTGTACAGGGGTTGGAGTAAATGGAAGTTGATCACTGAAGATGCTAAGAAATGATGTGAGAATAAATCTCTGAGCATGGTCAGTGACCAACTTCTTTTATCTTGCTCATGTTGCCATAATAACATGTTACTCTTGAAGAATATTTTTAATAACACTTATTGTATAAATATGGGATACACACTGGGCAGACACGGAATATGCCATTTATCATGAGTGAAGGGGGTAGACTATAACTCACGAGTAGCAGAGCCACAAGTGAGTTAGGAAAGTGATGATAAATGTCATATTCTGAGTAAGGCCATTGTGTGTCCATTTTATGCAATGTATTTTTAATTGTAAACCTTTTATATTATTTCGTTGTTTAATCAGGTATAGCACACTAAGCTGAAAGCTTTTTTTACAGGAGCGACCTGGGAGCACAAGGAGGTTAAGTGACTTGCTCAGGGTCACACAGTATGCAAGTGGAAGCTGTGGGATTCAAACCCAGGTCAGGTCTGCTGGATGTCACCAAATTTGCAGCTCAGAGCCTTAGACCACTGCGCTATACTGCCTCCTAAATGAATAATGAACTGTATCTGTTTGATTTTACTGCTCTGTTTAGAGTGCAGCAGAGAGCATTGTGATGTTGTCAGGCATTGTTCATGCTGCTCGCTCTCTCATTGGTGAAGAGCTCCTTTGAGACCAATCTCAAGTGAAGATAAATGATGACGACTCACCTCTAGTGATGATAAATGATTTTCCATCACTCCAGGTTCTACTGCCATTTAAATATTTAATTTATCTGTACATCTGTCTCACCCCCATTGCGTAAATGGGAATATGCCGTGAGGTAATTCACAATAGGATTATTTGGTGTGGAATGTCTGCATTACTGTTCCTGTGTATGAGTGGCTGAGCGAAGTGAACCCATGGGTGCAAGGCAACTCAAGTTGTAAAATAACATGCATTCCAAATTATTTTACTAGGTAGCTATGTTCTGAGCTAGAATTAACATCTCATGTTTGCAAAATGTAATTGCACTCCCACGGTATACATACTTTTTCTCTGGCTATATAACAACGAGATACAGAAATGGAAAATAGAGTAAATATTATATTATTTTTATTAACTGGGTGTTCTTTTGAACACTTGTTTACATACAGTGGAGTCTGCCAGGATCAGACAAGGTGTTGGTTTCCCGCATAACTGCCATTGAATTGCATGGTTTTCTGCAGGATCAGGTGTCTGCTCCTGGCAGGGCCACTGTATACAAGGCACACTGCTGCCTTATATAAGGCAACAAATCAGAAACTTGAGAATGCACGTAAACTTTAGTGCTGTCGTTGGAGTTTCGTCCAGGCATTTCAAGAGGAACCCTTTGCCTTCTCATGACTAAGGTTTCCTAGCTTTCTCTAGTGCTGCTGCATTTGCACTTGGATGGTTAAACACTGTTCACAACAGCATTTGTCACTCTGTCCTGGCTCCCAAATTCAGGACTTGCCACTGACTGTTGTAGGCTACCTTTGGTTGGTTGTCTTCCCAAGCCTGTAGTATTGTGGAGCATTTTTATTCAGGGTTGCTTCTTGATTCATTAACTCTGAAGGGGTGTAGACCCCTTGCTCAAGCTACTGTTACTCAGAAGTAAACCCCAGGGGTCTCCATTAAATTGCAGAACCAAATAGTAGAACAGAACTTCTGGCTACTAGTGGTGCATTATTTATTTAAAAAGGAGTTAGAAACCTAGAAAGAGGACAGAAAATGATCTGAACAGTCGAGCCAGTCTGTGCCAAGATTCCCTAACTTGGAATCTCTCTAGTATCTATTATTCCCTCTGAGCTTCTCCTTCCATCCCACATTATCCGGTCTGATAACTCCTTTAAATGCATCCCAGTTTTTGTTTTAAACCCTGGTATTGTTTTTACCAACCATACCCCCACTCCCCAGCAACGGCAGTCTGGTACCGTGAAACCCTCCACCTGAAGCAGACCAGCCAGGTTTTTGTTTGTTTTTTTAAGTTTGTGTTATGGGACCACAACACAAACTTTTGTGTTGTGGGGAGGAATACCAGATGGCTACCTCGAACAATAATCTGACTCTTAATAATTTGAATGTCCATAAAGTCTAGCAGCATTCAGATTTATTGTTTCACAAATCCATTCACTGGGCAGTTCAGCTACACATCACATCAGTTTAAATTAGTTCATTCAAAGAGCAATGTCATCAACCCTAAAGCAAGCAAGTCCCCAAATATGTACAGTTTTTGCAAATTCTTATTCTTTCCCTTTTTATTTTACTTAAAGGTGTGACTTTTTAAATTTCAGTTTTTGGCTTCATAGCCCATTACCCTGCCACAGCGATAGTCCGTCTGTGGCAAAATTATAAATTTTAATACTATCCTGTAAAGGAGGGAAGGGATCATAACTCTGGCCGAACTACTGGCCAGCCGATCCCTTTGACTTCCCAGTCTGCTGACCATGCCCCTGCATTCGGACATTTTGTGATGTCCGACCAGGGAGATCGTGGGGCTGTGCCCCATTGAATCCTATGGGGGAGATTTTCAAAGCATTACTTTGCATATTAAAGCTACCTTTGATACAAATGAAAGCCACCACTCAACTAATATGGGCAGGGTAATGGGCTGTGAAGCCCAAAACTGAATTACACACCTTTATTTTAATCTCTTGGCAGGTGGGGAGAGCTCCATATGAGGAATGCATCCCAATTTAATCCCAGGGGGTCACCAGCATTTAGGGAACTCAGCAGCCGTAGCTGGGAGGAGGGGCCCCTGTTGGCACCTTGGAGGGTAACCGTCTCCACCAAGGGCCCCCAAACTTGTGGGGCTGGTCCGAATGTGCACTTTGTGTGCAAAAACATTCTGATTTACTTACTGTTACTGTAGTATAGTAGATGGTATCAGACTAATTTTGTTTAGTTGTAGGCTATTATTACAAATCCCAGAATCCCCTGCAGATGACATCAGAGCAGTAGGCAGCAGTGAAAAGATTCAGTAGTCTTCAGCCCATGTTGGAGTTTATATAAGTTGTTCTGTTTTGTTTGCTGGTTCTGCTGTCCTCCATAGGTTATGTACAGTCACAGAGGACTGTACTTGATCCCCTGAAGAAAAGCAGTCCTGGAAAACATCTGATCGGAGATTTATAAAAGCTCTAACATGCACTGTAGGCTATTGACTCTCCCACTACTGCCTACTGCTGTGATGTCAGCTGCAGTGGATGAGATTTGTAGGAAAATATACCAACTTCCAACTAAGCAAAATTAGGCTGATATGACCTAGTATACTGCAGTAAGTAAACCGAGTGTTTTTGCACACAAAGTGCACACTGGGACCAGCTCCACATTCGAGCATTGGGTCCTTTGTGTTGACTGTTCCCCTTTAACTTCTCTTAAAGGTATTCCAAGCCATTTTAGTTTCCTTTATGCTTAAGGGCAAATACTGAATCCCATATTGTATGGGTTTCAAATGGCAAAAACTGGGCATTACTTGGTACACATTTTATATCACCTGTAGAACAAGGATACCTTGGACGTCACACTAAAGTCTCTGAGAAGTACTCACTGAACCTTTCGCTGTTTCAGCCATGGCCTGTTATCCCATTTGGGGGTTCTGCAGGATGGCTGCTGCTACTTCACATGCCCACTGAGAAGTCGCAACTCAAAGCAGAGAAAATTCTGACAGGATCATGAGGGAAAGAGGCTGGACTTCTCTTTGAATGCTGTCCACAGACTTCCTTTACAATTCTTACTGCAGCATTCTGTTGCGACTTGTGCTGTTGCAGAACACCCTTCCCTCCCTCTTGGCACTGGTGTCTGCTGCCCACACCACCTAGCAGCCTGCAGATGATTAACCCTTGGATGCCAGGTGGCATCCAGTACCCCTTTTAGTAATCCCAAGAGGGGGTTAGAGGGGTTACACAATATTTTTCTTGTCATGCCTGAAAATGGGCCAAGCCCAGTGCACTTACTTGGTAATCAAGATAAATCAAATACATTTTAAGTAGGCAGTCTTCCATGATTGTAGTTGACTATTCCCACTCCTCCAGTGCCTTAGCTTCTCTGTAATGTTCTGTGTTTCTCTGCTGTTTCCAAATCTACTCTTCTTAGGTGGAATGTCACCTATAAAAGTATCTGTGAATTTGCACTATCATCCCATTTGATTAGCCCATCATTGCTCTCTACATCCAAACTTGGTTGACTTCCCGTATCTTTGTTGCGCGAGCATACATTTGAAGGTGTTACCTTTAGCACTCTGCTGAACTGCCTTCCTTTATCCACAACTTCACTCCTTCAACCTGCTCAGAATACATACCCAGTGTGAGGTCTTGTGAGCATGCCTCTCTGTTTGCCCCCAAACTCAGTACGAAGATTGGGGAATCTTCTTTTGCATATGCTGTTCCTAGGTTGTGGAACGCGATCCCGCCTGAAATTCGCTTATGCCCCCAGCTGCCTCGTTCAGTAGTAGATAACGTGAGCAGCTTCTTAGGGCATCAAACTGCTCTTGCCCTTAGGTTTTCATTGCTCTGTGTTCCAGATCATGGTTGACTTTTACCTATACCATTTGTATTTTAATGTAGTCATATAACCCTTGTGCTATATTTTAAAATGTCTTGCACAATGTGTATACACGATGTATTAATTTTATATCTCTTTTGTGCAAATTGTATATTGTATTGCCTATCAGTTTTGTTTGAAATCTCCTAGACTGTGCCTGAAAATAAACATTTGATTTATCTAGTGTACTTATATGGTTAATAAAAACTAAATATCTCCACAGCTAGCCCTCCAAAGGTGATTACATTTGATAAAATGATGGCCTCTGCAAGCAACGTGTTTAACTTGACCCTGGCTCACGAGATTGTCGTAAATGACAAATTTCATATGGAAAACATTGACATGCCTCAAAACAGGTGAGTTCCATGTAGACCTTTGTCAATGTAATGCAAGTATTGCACTTGTTTATGTTGGGGGGATGGGTGGTTGAAACCTGGGTAGAGGCGTGTGCGCATGTGCCTTTTTGTGTGTATGTTTGTTGGTTTTTTAACTTCCTTTTATGCTCCTTTTCACTGGAGGGGCTGTATCCCGTATCCTCCCTCACAGAGGTGCTCCAAGTTCCGGGCATCTTCCAAGTATACTTTCTGAGGTTAGAATATGCAAACCTGTACACTTAGTGGAAAGGCTAAGTGCAGCTGTCCCCTAATGAAGAGACGCCAAGCCCTCAAAGCAGTGGGGTATTCTCCTGTGTGGATTCTTTTTGCAGAAGAAACCACTTTTAATTGCAGTATTTTTGGTGTGTGCAATACCTTTTCTGTGACTTGTACACTTTCCGAGGTTGTTGGTTCATGGCATTATCCTTACCCCTCCCCCATGGTGGGACTGGGGGAGTGGCTATGGGGATTAGATTGAGATCCCAAGATCCCCCAGCAAAATGTTCCAGTCATCATTCAGGCCTGCTGCTGGATGCCTTTGGCTTCATGGTGCACAGTGGAAGGGAATTTTACTTGGCTACAATCCCCTGACAGAGCAGACTTGCAATGACATCATGGCCTGCCGAGCGCTGTCCTGTGCCCTACATGCTGACAGTCCTCACACTTGTCAGTCCTTGATGCACCCATCTCCAGCCATTGCTAGAAGTGGGTATATTGCCAGGTGTCAGCTATCCCCCTTCAGAGGAGAAAAGTCTGAACGTGCATCCTCCCCTCTACTCCAGGCTTGCTATAAATCTGGGTCATCGGCCTTGCAAGCAGTAGCACTACCACTGCACTAGCTGTGTGCATTTCTACAGAAACATTGAAACGTAGACAGTGAGGCAGAAAAAGACCAGTGATCCATCCACTCTGCCCGAATGCCCTATTTAGCCCTGGGACTTGCTGTTCCTTTAGGGTCTTAGTCCTTCCCATCCTTTTTTCCCCATTCTCCTCCCAGTTTCTGCTGCCATGAGCACCCACTGTACCCCTCATTCTGTTCCATCTGTGCTTGAAACTGTCACAAACTCACTCAGCAGGTCAGGCCCTCTACTCCCAAAGGCCAACCTCCGAGCGCAGTCTTGTGAACAGTTTAACAGAACAAGGTAACCTTCTTGTCTGTTTTGTGAGTTCGGATCAACCTTTGGTCTCAGATCTTGGAGGGATTCAAACTGTGAACCTCTTGCTAGCTGCGTATCTAACATTACAAGGCTGATATTTCTTGTCTGAAGTGGAGTATCTTCCTACGAGTACCTAACCAGGTGTACAAAGATGAACCCTTAAAAACTTTAATAACGACCTCAGATTTAAAACTCTTCTTCTTCCAGTTTGATATCACCATTCAAGCTATGCCTAGTGTCTGCTATAACCATATATACTTTTTTTTACAAATGAAAAGAAAACAGACAGACCAAATATGCTCTAAAAAGAGTTTTACTAAAATAGATAAAAATATGTAAAACACAAGATACAGAACTCTAATAGCACGAGACATACACATCTTTTAAAAGAACAAGGTTTAAACAGTGCAAATTTTCTACAACAATATTTAGATTTATCTCTTTTTCTAAATACCTGTTTAAAGTGCTCACAGATGTTTTTTTGTCAGAGTCTAGATAAGTGTCTTAAAGGAAAACAGAATATTCTTTAAAGCAAACTGTATTTGCCAACCCCTTTTTGTGTGAGGTCACCTAGCTCCTCCTCTGTCAGAATGTATAAAAAAAAAATCTTAATTAAAAAAAAAAAAAAAAAAATGGATGTCTTTTTCAAGAATTAAATTCTGCAGTCCTCAGCATTACTCATGTGTTATTCAAATGACATCTCTTTGATGTTAATCTGTATCCTCTCTCACACAGGCATCAGGTGAACATTTACAACTTCACACCAGTTTGCTAAACCTGGTTTCCGCTTCTAATGTCATAAACCTTTTTTTTTTTTTTTTTTATTTTCCTTCTTAACAACAACATCTATAATTAACTTAGAGAAGTCTGTAAATAGCTTCTGGCCTGCCATGTAACACCTAGTTTCTAGAACTGGTGTGTGTATGATCTCACATGCTGTTTCAGCATTTTCTCATGGCTTTCATCTTTCAGCTGAAACTGGGGGGGGGGGGTTAGCGAGGTCACTCCTAAAGCACCAGATTTTCAGCAAAGACAGTCAGTATTACATTTTATATTAAAAAAAAAAAAAAAAAAAAGATGCAGCACTCAGAACTGGCTGTCCACGTCGCAGAAACCACCAACTGTTTTGGCACCACCACTTAGGCTGGAAGACTGTTCCAGGGCTCCACCACCCTTTCTGTAAAAGTAATACTTCCTCGTGTCCCTCCTATCAGTTTCCACTCATGTCCATGTGACTACAAACTAGTACTTAAGCTAAATGATCCCCACAGTTCACCTTGTTAGGAACTTGAAGGTCTATCATATCTCCCCTCTCCCTTCCTGTCTCTAGCAAGTACATGTTCAGTGTCTTGAGGTGCTACTCGTTGGACATGCAAAGCTGGCCCTGAATCATTTTTGTTATCCTGCACTGTGGGCTCCGCCACTCATGAGATTACTTGAGATCAGTGGCAGCTACACTAGCTAAATGCTGAATCACACAGTCACCCTACTCATATCCCATAATTGTATTGTATGTAATTTTTCATATATAATGTATATATGTAGGTGTAGACTCTGACATGTTTATCAAACCAATTATATTAATAAATCTGAGATCATGAATTTATAAGTATAGTACTGTCTTCATCCTTCCCTCCACCCTCCAGCAGTACTTGTAGCATAAACTGAAAGCGCACAGGCGCCCATTTTATTCCTTCTCTTCCCCCCCAGGTTTACCATACTGCTGCAAACCACCACATATTTCTATCTCACTGTTGTACACCCTCTTCACCGCTGCGGTCTCCTAAAAGAAAAAAAGAACAGTACTTTTTTTTTTTTTTCCTCCAGCTTCTCGCCGAACTGTGGTCCTGCTCCATTTTATCATTGCTGCCTCCACTGCTCTCTGGCTTGCACCAGCCTCACTGCCTCATCAGACACATTCAAAGCCCACACCCTGAACTTTTTTCTGTATTGCTTTTTTCTCTCCCGTTGCCACCTCACCTTACTTAGCAATGGGGAAGACATAAATTTTTGTATTATTTTGCCCTTTAATTCCCGGGACCCCAGATCACAACTACCCATGCACGTGGAGGCATGCATGCACACCGCAGCTCCAGTGACTGCCCTTTCCACCCTCCCAGCCTAATGCCAGGTTCCCCTTGTGGCTTTGCACTGCCACCTAGCCTCCACAGGGTGGCAACCTGGAGCCGGGTAAACCCCACGTCCCTCCCCGGAGAGGAGAGATGCCTTGCGGCTGCACAATCTGACTCCTCCCCCCGACCAACCCCTGTCAGCCCGAGCTCACTCCCAAACCTGGGTCATTGTTGTGGCGTGAGGTGTGGCATCCAGCACCTCGACCCTCAGCACCACCGGGCAGCCCTTGCACCCTGAACTTTTAAACAGGGGCTTACTGTATGTGTAACTCAAAAAAAAAAAAAAAAAACAACTTCCGACTTCCTCTTAGAAACATAGAATGTGACGGCAGATAAGGACCGCTTGGCCCATCTAGTCTACCCATTTCCCTACCCGATGGATAAGCTGCACATTCTAGTTAATTTACAGCTTACTTCCTCCTACCCCCCACTAGAATTGCATTATGCCTGTCTCATACATTCTTGAATTCTCCCACTGTTCGTGACTCCACAACCTCCTCAGGAAGGCTGTTCCATGCATCCACAACTCTCTCTGTGGAAAAAAATACTTTCTAACATTACCTCTGAGCCATCCCCCCTCTATCTTCAAATTCTGTCCCCTTGTTCTTGCACATCTCTTCTTTTGAAAGAGTCTACTCTCTTGTACTTTAATTCCCTTGAGATACTTGAAAGTTTCTATCATGTCCCCCCCTCCCTCCTTTCCTCAAGGGTATACATATTAAGATGCTTTAGTCTCTCCTCGTATGCCTTCTGGTGCAGACCCTGCACCATTTTGGTTGCCCTCCTCTGAACAGCCTCCACTCTGTCTTTGCAGAGATGGGGTCTCCAGAACGGCACGCAGTACTCCAGATGGGGTCTCACTAGCTGTCTGTACAGAGGGATAACAACTTGCTGTTTTCTACTATTGATGCCTCTCCCTATGCATCCCAGTATCCCCCCAGCCCTCCTTACTGTGTTCTCACATTGGTTGCCCACCTTTAGGTCATCTGATATAATTACTCCTAGGTCTCTTTCGATTTTTGTTATTAACTCACCCCCCCATTGTGTACTCTTCCCCTGGGTTTTTGTTCCCCAGATGCATTACCTTGCACTTCTTTGCATTGAATCTGAGCTGCCACATATTTGACCATTCCTTCAACCTTGCCAAGTCCCTTTTCATCCTATCCACCCCATCTTGTGTATCAACCCTGTTGCAGATCTTTGTGTCATCTGCAAAGAGACATACCTTTCCTTCCAGGTGCTCTCCAATGTCACTTATAAAGTCATTAAAGAGGATCGGTCCCAGTACCGAACACTGCAGTACCCCGCTAGTTACCCTCCTTTCTTCACTGTGGACTCCGTTTACTATTATCCTTTGCGTCCTGTTGTCCAGCCAGTTTTTTATCCAGGCTACCACCTTGGGACCCACTCCAAGGCTGGCTAACTTGTATATTAATCTTTTGTATGAGACCGTGTCAAATGCCTTGCTAAAATCTAGGTGGGCCATATCCACAGCCCCTCCCTGGTCTACTACTTTGGTCACCCAGTCAAAGAAATCTATTGGGTTCGTCTGACATGACCTTCCTGCAGTGAAACCATGCTGCCTTGGGTCCTGTGCCCCACTGGCCTCTAGGTACTCAACAGTTCTTTCCTTCAGAAGTGATTCCATCATTTTCCCTACCACTGAAGTCAAACTAACTGGTCTGTAGTTTCCTGCCTCTGCCCTGCTCCCACTTTTGTGAAGTGGAATCACATTTACCCTCAGGTACCACCCCATCCTCCCATGATTTGTTAAAGAGAGTAGTCAGTGGTTTTACTAGTTCTACCCTTAGTTCTTTTAGAATTCTTGGGTGAATCCCATCAGGCCCCATTGCTTTGTCCACCCTCAGTTTCAAGAGTTCTTTCAAAACCCTTTCTTCTGTAAATGGACTGGTATCCGCTCCCCCATTCAGAGTTTCTGTCTTGTTTGGTTTAGGTGCGCCTCCCCTCCTCTTCCGTTTTGTGAATACTGAGCAGAAATATTCGTTCAGTATCCCTGCTTTTTCACTGTCACTCTGCCCACATTCTCTCCACTTTATTAAGTCTCTGTATCCGTCCCTTGATCTTTCTTCACTCCATAATGTACCTGTAAAAAGTTTTATCCCCCTTCTTAAGAGTTGATTATCTTTTCCTCAGTTTGTGCCTTTGCTGTTCTGACTGCCTTCCTTGCCTCCTTCTGCTTTAACTGATAGTTCTCTGTCCTGCTCCTTCTGTGTGTCCTTATATTTCCTGAATGCTGTCCTTTTCTCCTTAACCGTCCCTGCCACCTCCTTTGAGAACCATAGTGTTTTATTCTTTCGTTTTGTTTTGTTGATTTGCTTCACACAAAGGCTTGTTGCCTCTGTGATAACTGTTTTGATTATTCCCCATTGTTCCTCCGCCCTTCCTTCTTGCTGTTTGCTAGTGCTTTTCTTAGGCACTCTCTCATTTTCCCAAAGTCAGCCTTCCTAAAGTCCAATACACTTGTTTTTGTATGGCTTGACTCTGTGGCTGTGTTTATTGTGAACCACACTGTTTGGTGGTCACTTGTTCACAGATGGCTACCCACTTCTAAATCTGAGATCCTTTCTCCTTCACCATTTGAGAGTACCAGGTCTAAGATTGCTCCCTCCTGAGTGGGTTCCCACTAGCTGTCTGAGGCATGCCCCCTGTAGGGCATCAAGAATGACCCTGCTCTTGGATGTGCCTGCAGCAAAGGTACTCCAGTTAACATCTGGCATATTCAGGTCCCTCATCAACAATATCTCCCCTTTTTCTGCCATTTTAAGAATGCCTTCTATCATTTCCTTGTCCATTTCCTCCCCCTGAGATGGGAGTCTGTACACAACCCCCATGCGGATTGTGGTGCCATGTCCTGTCTCTAGGGTGACCCATAGTGACTCATCAACTTCCTGTTTACTCTTAGTTCTGTTGCTTTAATCCCTTCCCTTATATAGAGAGTTACTCCTCTTTTACCCACCCTGTCCCTCCTGTAGGCTGTGTATCCTGGTATGTTGACACCCCAGTTATGGTTCTCTGTGTACCATGTTTCAGTGACTGCCACAATATCCAGGCATCCCTCTTCCATCAAGGTCACTAGTTCAGGGAGCTTGTTGCACAGACTGTGGGCATTGGTACTCATCACCTTCCATTTATTTTTTATGGCCTTACCTCTTTTAGACCCATCCCTGTCCTTATTGCCTTTTTCTGCATTTACCCCTGTCCTGCTCCCTTCTGACTTCTCTACCTTGGTGTTTACCTCTCTAACTACTGTGTTTTGTGGGGTAGGCTGGGATTTCCCTGCTCCTTTTCAGTGCCTCCCCCCTTGGTTAGTTTAAATGCTTGCCAATGAAGCATTTAAACCTGTCACCTAGGATCCTGGTCTCCCCCCAGACAGATGCAGACCATCACGCCAGTATAAGCCTGTATCTCTCCAGGTGGCTCCCCAGTCCCCAGTGAAGCCAAAACCCTGAGCTCCACACCAGTTTTTCAACCATTCATTGAATCCCATGGTACGGTATACCCTAGCATCATTTTAAAATTTTTTTTAAAAACATTGTACATTATTTAGAAAATACCTTTATTCCATCTAAGAGGAAATTTAATAATAAAGGAAAAATTCCCCCTTGGTTCAACAAGGCAATTGAAAATCAGATTAAAATAAAAATTTAACTTTTTAGGAAACTTAAGAATAGTTGTTCCATTTAAAACTGCTCTATTACATAAATACAGACTATCTGTGAAAAACTTAAAAAATTCTATTAAATTGGCAAAAAATAAGCTAGAATTTAAACTAGCTCACACAAAAGACTGTCACAAATCTCTTTTTCTCCTATATAAATAGTAAAAAAGGTATATCAAGGACCATTGGTCCCATTATAACCAATGGTTCTTCTCTATCTGATATAGAAACCTTGAATCTCTTTAATAAGTACTTTTGTTCTGTCTTCTCTCAAAAATCACCCATTAGTTCATTTAAAGTTCACCATGTAGATTATCATAGGTTCTATCCAACTGACATTATACAGGCTATCAAAAAAACTAAAAAAAAAAAAAAAAATACGAGTCTGGGCCCAGACGGTATTCATCAATGGTTTCTGATCGAAACCTCTATAAATATTTCTATACCTTTGTCAATTATCTTCAACAAATCCTTACAAGAAAGCATTGTACCAAATGATTGGCGTTCAGCAATAGTTACTCCCATATTTAAAAAAGGCAATAGAGGTTCTGTGCAAAATTATTGTCCAATTAGCCTGACCTCAGTGGCTAGTAAATTAATGGAATGAGTAATGAAGCCTCTAATAGATCAAGATTGTAAAAAATTAGGAATTTATGATTCGAATCAGCATGGGTTTACTCCCAAGTATTCCTGCACCACCAATCTGATATCTTTTTACAATAATATAAGTACTCTACTAGATGTGGGTATCCCTACTGATGTAATTCTTTTGGACTTTAGTAGAGCTTTCGATAGTCTCACATGAAAAACTCATTACTAAAATGCACAGTCTAGGTTTGTCACCGGATATTGTCAACTGGACTTTAAACTGGTTGACAAATCGTTCTCAGAGAGCCAGAATTAATCTTGTCTGATTCAGGTAGTGCGACAAGTGGTGTACCACAGGGGTCGATCTTGGGACCAACATTGTTTAATCTCTTTATCAGTGATTTACAAACGGGGCCAAATAACTTCACGGTTAAATTTGCAGATGATACTAAATTGGGGGGCAAGGTTAATAGTCAAGAAAATATTTCTGCATTAAAGAAGGATTTGGAAAAATTAACACTTTGGGCAAATGAAAATCATATGCAGTTTAATCGAGACAAATGTTTAGTAGTGCATTTCGGTGTAAATAATCCAAAAACGATATATTGTATAAATGGACTACCACTTCACTCATCAAATTGTTAAAAAGATTTAGGGATATATGTTAATAAACTTACATCAAATGATCACTGTGTTAGAACTGCTTGCATGACCAACAGACTTTTGAGGCAAATAAAACACACGTTTGTTAATCTCACTGAACAATGCCTTATTCCATTGTATAGGGCATACATTAGACCGTATCTAGACTATGGCTCCCCTTTCTGGAATCCAAACCCAAAAAAAGACATAGCAATTCTTGAACAGGTTCAAAGGAGAGTAACTAGAATGATACCAAGATTAACAAACTTGGATTATCAGAACATATTAATAGCTACTGGTCTCTTCTCTTTTCAGACTAGAAGATTAAGAGGTGATATGCTTATGGTTTTTAATTTAATAAATTCACCAAATCTAATGGAAAAATGTAGTCCAACACTCTCCAAAAGGAGACATGTTCTGAGACTGCATAATAAACAGCTTGAAGTAAAAACTTATAAAACCAGCAAAAGGGGAAACTTTTTTCCAATAACAGCATCCATTGTATGGAACACCTTGCCACAAGAATTGGTAGAGCCAACTAGTGCCGCTGTCTTTAAAAATAAATCAGATGTTTGGTTGAGGGATAATAGATAATGTCCCACGTAGTATGGAGAACAGTCTCGATGGGCTCTGGCCTTCTTCTGTTCTTTTCATACCAAGTAATACCAAGTAAGTAATCATCCTTGCCATAGACAGGCAGCACCTCAGAGAAGGTTACTGTGCATGCTACTTGTCTAAGACCCCTCCCCAACTCCACAAACTCCTCTTGTACCGCTCTGATCCCATTCACAGCCAGGTCATTTGTCCCTAGGTGGACAATGACATCCAGCTCCCTCCCTCGTGCAGCTGCTCCCGCAATCCTGAAGATTCGCTTCCTGTCCCTCCGAGCCGTGGTGCCAGGCAGGCACCTTACCTCCATATCTCCTTCCTCCCCCAATGATCGAGTCCCCCACCAGGAGTTGTTTCCTTCCCCCTGTGGGGTCTCGTGCCACCCTCCTGTGGGTCTCCTTTGTGGAGGTTCCCAGCATCCTCCTTGGTCTCCACTGCAGGTGCCTCCATAGAGGAACCACTCTTTGCCAGAACAGCATATGAATTGTGGAGAGGTACAACTGGAGGGATGCACCTCTGTTCCAACACCCTGTCCCTCCCTGAGCCCACCTTGGCCCAACCGCTCCTCTTTCTTGGCAACCTCTGAGGTAACGGTGGTGGCCCTAGTGGTCCCTGAGTGGGGGAAGAGGTTTCACGAATCCTAGCCAGGTCAGCCTGGAGATGGGCAACCTCCTCCCTCACACCAGAGAGGTGCCTGCAAACAGGGCAGCATCGCAACCTCCAGAATGTCTCCCGGAACACTGCTGCCCCACAGCCATTGCACTGCACCACTCCCATCTTGACTTATTTTGTGTCCCCTCTCCTGCTGTTTTGTATGCTTACTGTGTCTGCCCTCTATGTATTTTTACACTTACTTTCCTACTTCCTATGTGCCATTACAACTGTCGCCCTTCCTGTTCTGGGACAGGAACTTCCTGTAGTCTTCAGTAGTCTCCTTTTTCTGTGCTTGGATTCAGACCTCCAGCAGCCCGGGGAGAGTTATTTTGGGTTCCTTCAAGGTTGATGAAACTAATGTTTCAAACAACATGAAGTCTTGCTATATTATGACAGGTGCAGTTTGTCCCACCATTAGAACTGCTCCGGAGGTGAAAGAGTTAACTTCCTTGCAGAGCATGGAGCGTAGAGCGCGAGCTCGGTTAAAGAAGCTCTGTTAGGGTGGTTTCAAACCGAAACCGTCAGATTCTTTACTCCGCCTCACTGAACAGTCGCTCCGGAGATTCCTCCTGCTGCTCTGTTCATTTCCTCTGTTTAAAACGTCTTTTCTCGGTTGAATTTAACCTCGATATTATTTATTTTAACCTCAAACCGATTGGTTCAAGCTCTGTCTATGGTATTGTAAATAATAGATAGGTTTTCTGTGTGGAACTTGTAAATGTTTATCGGTTCGGTTTGAACCGATCGAATTGTATTTAAACTTGGTTTTAAAGCCTTTTAAGGCTTGTTAGAGTGCGGTTCCCGGTTCTTATCTGTTCTAAAAAAAAAGGATTTCATTACGGTTTTTTCCATGACCCGTGACACGGTTGGGAACCGATAAGGGTGTCTTGCCTGGCACTGCCATCAAAAGGGCAAGTTTTTGGTTAGGCTGGCATTATGTCTGAGAAACCCAAAAGAAAAACCGGACCCACTTGGTTTCAACACTATAGTGTCTGTGGGGAAGCCTTTGCCAAGGCTGACACACACACCACATGTGTTTATTGTCTGGGGTTTGACCACCTCAATGCAGACTGCCAGATTTGCAAGAATTTCCCTGCAGCCACCCTAGATAAGAGAGTTGGTAGGCTCAGGGAATGAGAGGCCAAAAAGTCCGCTGACCCGGATGGCCAGCCCAGTTCGGTGCCAGCCGAACCGGAGGGAGTGCCCTCTGACCAGGGCCAGACTTCCTCGGCCAAACGTAAAGCTGACTCTGAGGAGCCAGTTCCAGCAAAGAGAACTAGAAAGTCAGCAGGTGTGGAGTCCAAAATTCCTTCTCCAACTGCTGCAGAGATAGCCAGGCAATACAGATTGTCCAGTCACTGTCCCGGTTCCTCCGAACCGCCACTATCTGGCAAAAGGTCGGTTCCACCGGTTCAAGAATATGATATAGAAGAGTTTTATGAACCAGAGGAGGGGGAGGATGATTATGATCAGTGTGAATGTGACTTTGAAAGTCTGGATGTGCCCATTGAACCGGACATCTCCCCAGACAGACCTTTAGGTGAATCTCCCCCTAGGCTTTGAGTCCCCTTCCAATTTTTTGTTTTATAAAAAAGTTGCTGAGACCCTCCAGCTTCCTCTAGAGGAGGCTTTGGATGAGCAAGAGGAACCTGACTATGTAGAGATGATGGATATCCCAGAGTCCAGAGTTGTCCATCCCTTTACATAAATCTTTTAGGAAACAAACAATAAAAATTTTAAAAGCTCCTAATTCTGTGCCTCCTGTAGATAAAAGATGGACAGGAGGTACACTTTATCAAGTCCTGATACAGATTTTCTTTCACAGCAATGCAGTCATGTTAGGTAGTTCAGGCTGCAGCCTGTGATAAGCTAATATTCCCTGGCTTCACACCTCCTGACAAGGACTCCAGGAAGATTGATGCCATGGCCAAAAACAATACATGGCAGCATCTTTGGGACTCAGACAAGCAAACTATATATGGCTTATGTTACGAGATACCAGAAATCTAGATGGATACTGTCATGGCCTTAGCCAAATGAGTCCCTGGCCAGCTTGCAAAGGAGCTGGAGCAGGTGGCTCTTGATGGTATTGAGGCATCTAAGTGCAATTCCATGCTGCAGTGGATTCTAATGATGTATCCTCTAGACTAGGGTCATGGCTACATCTGTGGCTTTTCATAGATTGGCCTGGCTCAGGTGTACTACTTTGTCACAGGATACCCAGTCTAAGGCTATGGATTTTCCTGTGGTGGGAAATTCTCTGTTTGGGGAGCAGACAGAGAATTATATGAAGAAAATGGATGAATATAGAACCACTTATAGGAGTGCACAAGCCAAGGAATGGCAAGCCACTCCTCAGAGGCAGCCTCCCAGGGGTAGGGGCAGGCCTTTTCACAGGCCTTTTTACCAGACCCAGGCCTCCTCCTCTTCAGCCTGTGCTCAGAGGGGGTTCTTCAGAGGGAGAGGCAGACTGGGTACAAGCAGGCCTGCTCCCACCCCTCAGCCTAAAGCCCCTGCCAAACAGACACCCTGATGGGATGCCCAGGGTCGGCTCTCCATTACCTGTAGGGGGCAGGCTGGCTTACTTCGTCCAGGACTGGGAGTCTTTAACATCAGACAGGTGGGTCCTGGAAGTAGTGAGCCAGGGTCTGGTTCTCAGCTTCAAAAATTTCCAAAGATGAGAGCCAGATCTTTCCACCAACAAACCCTTTAGAGACTCTTGCTTTGGAAACAGAAGTCTCAACCCTCCTGGCTCTCAGAGCCGAGAAAGGGTTTCTCCCCACACCAGGGCAAGGTCTGTACTCCAGGTACTTACCCCAAAAAGAAAGGAGAGTGGCGGCCTATCCTGGATCTAAGATATCTAAACAAGCACCTTTTAAAACAAAATTCAAAATGGTGACTCTGGGAATGATTTTACCCTCCCTAAGACCAGGGACTGGCTAGCTTCCCTGGACCTCAAGGATGCCTACTTCCATGTTCTTATCAGAGCTCCCATCGAGAAAGTACCTCAGATTCGAACTGCCCTCAGGCCATTATCAGTTCAAGCAATGCCTTCAAGCCTCACTTCTGCCCCAAGGGTGTTCACAAAATGTCTGGCAGTAGCAGTTGCTCATCTAAGAAGGCAAAAGATTGCCATTTTTTTCCCTACCTGGATGACTGGCTCATTGTGGGTCAGTCTCCAGACCAGGTCAAATCACACCTGCTAGTTACCCAGCAGCTGCTTACCTCTCTGGGCTTTCTTCTCAATCTTTCAAAGTCAGTTTTGGAACCTGTCCAGGTACTCGCCTTTATAGGCGCAGAACTGGACACAAAGCAGGCCAGAGCCTTCCTTCCCCTGGAAAGGGTAAGGACCTTGGTGGCCCTGGCCTCATCCTTCACTCTGCAGGTCTCGACCAGCAAGGCATTTCCTGCAGCTCCTAGGACACGTGGCTGCTTCCACAGCTGTAGTGCAAGGGAGCAAGATTTCAGATGAGGGACATTCCAGTTCCATTTGAGAGCTTTCTGGTCTCAAAGAGAGATCCCTATCCAGAATTAATCCCAGTAATTCGAACCCTGATCCAGGCCCTTCAGTGGTGGCAGGATCAGAGCAATCTGAGACAAGGGGTGCCTTTCATCCTCTGTCCCACTCCCTTGTCCCTTACTACAGATGCATCCCTCTTGGGATGGGGAGCTCACATTGGCGACCTCTCCACCCAGGGGTTATGGTCCCCTCAGGAATCTCTGCTCACATCAATCTTTTGGAACCCAGAGCTGTTTTTCTAGCACTTCAGGTTTTTTCTGCATCTCTTCAGAACAAGGTGGTACAGGTCAGAACAGACAACACCACTACAATGTGGTACATCAACAAACAATGGGGCACTCTGTCTTCGGCCTTGTGCACCGAGGCGATGAAGTTGTGGTCTCTGGCTTATTCCCTGAACACTTCCCTCATAGCAGTTCACCTCTCAGGCAAGGACAATGTCCTGGCAGATGCTCTCAACAGGATTTCCCAGGGCCATCACGAGATGGTCACTGGATCCCCTAATACTGGGGATAGTGTTTGCCAGATGGGGGCACGCCTCAGATAGATCTTTTGCAGCTCAGACAATCATCAACTTCCACTTTTTGTTGCAGGCCCCCAGTGTTGGGCTCAGTCCCCCTGGATGCCTTTCTCCTCGATTGGGAAGGGAAGTTCCTTTATGCCTTTCCCCTTCCCTCTCCTGTTCAAAGTACTAGTCAAAATCAGGTCTCAGCCCTGCAAGATGATCCTGATTGCTCCAGACTGGGCCAGGCAGCCCTGGTACCCCTCCTTCTGTCCTTAGCAGTCCATCTTCCCTGTGTCTCCCCAGGAACCTGATCTGTTAACCTGTGCTCAGGGGAGGTTTGGTATCTGAATCTCAAATCCCTCAACCTCAAGGCTTGGCTCTTGAGCAGTTAGGAGTTGCTAATCTACAACTTTCTCATAGTGTTCTGAAATCCTGAAAGCTGCTGGAAGCCTTCCACCAGGGCTACCTATAACCCAAGTGGAAAAGGTTTTTCCATATGGTGTTCTGGGAAGCATATTTCCCTGGAATCTGCTGATCTACCCACTGTATTGGATTATATGGTCCATCTTAATTCTTTGGGACTGAGACCAGCTACCCTGAAAGTGCACTTGGCAGCTATCTCTGCCTTCATTTCAGCAGGGAAGCCCTCTTCTCTTTCTGCTCACCCTGTATTTTCCAAGTTTTTTAAGGGATTGCTTCATACCAATCCTCCATTCAGGGACCCTGCTCCTGCTTGGGATCTTAATGTTTGCATTGCTCAGCTGATGCAACCCCCCTTTGAGCCTCTGTCTTCGGCAGAGCTTAAGTATTTGACTGGAAAACTGTATTTCTAGTAGCCATCACTTCTGCCAGGCGCATAAGTGAGTTACAGGCTTTATCAGTGGAGACTGACTTTATTTCCTTTCACAGGGATAAGGTAGTCCCCAGGACTAACAGGAAGTTTTGCCTAAGGTGGTTTGGATTTCCACCTTAACCAATCTAATTCACTTCCAGTGTTCTTCACTGACCATTCCTCCTCTGGTGAGAGGAGGCTGCACAGCTTAGATGTTAAGAGGGCCCTAAGTTACTACATAGAGCGTACCAAGGGTCACAGGTTTGACTCCCTCCAACTATTTCTCACTTATGGTGAGGTTGGGGAAGGGAGACCTGCCACTAAGAGATCCATTGCCAGGTGGATCGTCCCTTGTATCCAATTTTGCTATCAAAAGCTGGGTAAGGTTTCCCCTCAGGCCTGAGGGCTCACTCTACCAGAGGTACAGCTGCATCTCTAGCTGCTGCTAGAGACATCCCTATCTTGGAGATATGTCAAGCAGCTACTTGGAAAGCAGTACACACTTTCACCAAGCATTACTCCCTAGATATCAGGCCAGGAGGGATGCTCAGGTTTGTCACAGCTATGTGCTTCAGAGCCCTATTCCTAAGTGAGGTTCTTGTCCCTCCTCCATGGAGGTACTGCTGTGTAGTCTGCCTCACTGTCATAATATAGCAAGACTTCATGTTGTTTGAAGAAAAAATTACTCACCTTAGTAATGTTGTTTCTTCTAATGGAGACTTGCTATATTATGAGTAGTTCTAGACTGCTGTTTCTTGCTCTGAAACCAAAGGTCTCCTCTGTCAAAAACAGCAGGAAGCTGTATTTGGAGACACCTGCTTGTGTACTCCTAAGCCCCTAAGCCACACTCCCAATTAGATTCACCCTCTGCCCCTGACTCAGTAAATGAAGCTGATACAGCCCCCTTCCTCAGAGAAACACACAGTGACTTTTTTTTTTACTTAAATGAGACCCCCTTCTTCTAATAAAGTATATGTTGGCTTAATCCAAACAGGTAAACTGACTCCTGTTGAGATAGAAGTGATTTATCAGTAAAAAAAAAAATCTGTAGTTCCAGACTGCTGTTTCTTGCTCTGAAACCAAAGTTCCTCTGTCAAAAACAGCAGCATTGTGATTGATGCTGCTGCTTCTTCCCATTTCTTTTTTTTTTTTTTTTTTTTTTTCTTAATTCTCTGAGAGAATCACTCCATTACCAAAAGATGAGTGTCCGGATGCTGGAGCAATCCATGACAACCCCTAGCAACCACTGGCTCCAGGGTGGGGACACAACCTCACCACTGAAAAGTGTAATACATTTTTTTTTCTCTATATTTTTTTTTTTTTTTTTTTTTTTAAACAAATGGCAATTAAAAATTACTTTCATACCACAATCCTAATCGATCATTGATGCTTAAAATGAAATATGTAATGGTTAGATACATGAATTAGCTATATGTGTGCAATTTGCCCTAGGCCACCTCACATGTGACGTGTGCCACACGTGAGGTTACTCAAGGTCAGGTTGCATTCATGTAACTAAATTATGTATAACTGTCCCCCATTGCATATCCTTTGGGTGTATGTATGTACATACGGTGAATCAGTGGTGGGGTGTTCCGTGGGGTTGTCAAGCCTTATGGCCACCCCTCCACCCAGTCCGTAGCCTCCTGTCAAAAGCACTAGGTGTACAGCTCCAAGTCAGTGCCTCATAGTGATATACTCTTCGGTGGTAGAGAAAGATTATGGCTTGTCACATGTTGCCCACAAAATGGTCATAAGCTGTCTGACCTTCTTTGCTTGGGGGGGTGCATTAGGGTTGATAACCCCCAGAACTGCGGAGATCCCTAATGTTTTTTCATTCTCTGCTTTGTACGCTATGCATTCCTCAACCCTAATGTCTGTAGTAACGTTTTTTTGCAATGAATTCCCCTTCCTTATTGTGATAATGGAATCATATCCACATTCGTGCAGGTCTCAAAGGAACCTTCGAGAAATGAAATAAACAGAATAGTGGAAATTTAGACCTGCTTCACCAACCAGCTAACAAGTGAGACAACCGTGTCTTACAACTTGCAGTTGCACCATTATACTGTACGATTCTAGCTTAGATACAGTACTAATAATAAAGATTTCTTACCTGGGTCCTGGGACTGTTGAGGATGGGGGAAAAAATTATTTGCTCAAAAAGCGTTGAAAGCTATGGAGAAGAAAAAGGGCTCAAAGTCTGCTTTTCTCTTGTCGCCTTATGAAAAACAGTTGTCAGAATCGGGGGTGAGGGGGATGATGAAAAAAAAAGGTGTCGTCTCGAGCCTCCTCCTCATCCGGTCATGAGAACAAACACAAAGATAAAATACAACTCTGCTTCACTGGCGAGGTCCCAGTTATCGATGAAAATAGGTATTTGTCAATGCTTGCTCTGGTGGTGTCGACAAAAGCCGCCCTCTTCTCCCCCCCCCGGACTGTCGTTGACATACCTAGGTCAGAGTCTTGCACTGGCACTGTCTTGCCTACTGTGGACAGTACATTGCCATCGTTGTTGGGTTCTGGCCCTTCGCAGGTAGTCTCGGACCCTTTTCAGGGCTCAGTTTACTCCAAGCTGTGCTGGTATCATTTTTCAGATATATGATGCATACTACCAAGGTTGCCATTGCAGATAACTTTGTCGACAACTGGGCCATCTAGTTCAGGGCCTTTGGCTTCTACAATCTCACTACAGATTCTTGCCCCTCAGCCATTGCCAGTTCCTTCTGCGGTGCCCATCAAAGAAGAAGGAGGAGGAGGAAAAGAAGAAGCTATCTCGTCCTGCAGTGAAAAATCAGTAGTTTATACCCTGAGGACCTCTCCTTTGAGGCCATGATGCAGTAATTGCCATGGGTTTTGATGTGGAATAGTAAGATTCCACTAAGAGGAATCTAATGAAGTTTCTGGAGGTGCCTTGCTCTCCCTCCATAATTATTCCACCTGTGTATCCTGCTTTAGAGGATGCTACTTTTGCTGAATGGCATTAACCTAATTCACTGCCTGCAGTCCCTAGAAAGGCTGATAAGCAGTAGCCTGCCCTATCTGCGAAGCTTTATTATGCTAACCAGCCTGAAACTGCTGACCCTGTAACCATGATAGCTGCTTGTAACGGGTTTAAAACTCCTAGACACATGAGCACTTCACTTCAGATAAAGAATCTAGAGGGCTGGATGTAATAGGCAAGCTTACTTATGTCTCTGCATCCTTGGGCCTTAAGACTGCAAATAACCAAGCCCATATAATTAAATACCAACACAGCCTATGGAAAACTGCTTGTGCCACTGCCCAGGCTTTGCCTGATGGTTCTGCCAAGCATGATCTAATTAAAATATCTTCTGGTGCTGAAGTTGGCAAACATTTCCTGTGCTCAGCATATTGTGTTTCTGATGCCTCTGCCAGGGCTGCTGCCTCTGGTATTTGCATAAGGCATTATTCTTGGCTCTGAATGGCTGACTTTGCCACTGATGTGCAACAAGCAGTTTTGAATGCTCCCTTTAAGGGTTCCAAACTGTTTAGTTATGATCTTAGTCCTACTTGGACTTCAGACTTCTAAGATAACTTTATGGTCTATAAGTCCCTATACCCCACTCCTAGATGGCGTGGCTGGCACTCTTTTCGCAGAACTGCTGCCCAGGGAACCGTGCCTACTGTCAGCAAGGCTGTGACAGAGGTGGAGGGTCCCCCCCACCCCCATGCCCATGCTGAGGCACCAAAGGAATCGGTTCTGGTGACCCTGCTGCCCCTCACCCCCACCCACCCGGGCTCTGCCAATTCTCACTTCAGTCTTCCGCACCCACCCCCAGCTGTTATGTCCAGTGGTAAGTGTTGGGGAAATATCTCCCTGCATCTAAAACAGTGGCAGAGGATCACCACAGACAAGTGGTTTCTGGAGATCATTGCAAAAGGACATGCTCAGGATCTGACAAAAATCTCTCCAGAGTATCCTCCGAGCCACTTGTCCTTTCTAATGGAGGAGATTCAGACCTTATTTCGGAAGCATGTTGTAGAACCAGTTCCTTCCCCAGAAAGGAATCTAGAGTTCTGTTCTAGATACTTCCTGGTACCAAAATGAATGGGAGATCTGCGTCTTGTACTGGGTATCTGAGGCTTCAGCCTGTATGTTAAATACAGAACGTTTTAAATGGTGTCTCTGCAAGTCCTGATTATCTTGTTACAAAAGGGGGACTGACTTTGTTCCCTGGACATGGAGATCCATACATTCATATAAAGGACAGGACGTTTCACAGACACTACCTTCACTTTATGCTAGAGAGAAGGCACTATCAGTTCAAGGTATTGCTGTTTGGCTTGTCCTCTGTGCCACGGGTCTTTACAAAATGCTTGGAAGTAGTTGCAGCAACTCTTCACAGGGAAGCCTGTATCAATCAATCACTTTATTTAACCAGGCATAAACACCATTGAGCAAGCTCATTTTCAAGGTGGTCCTGGGCATTAATACAATACAGTACACTTCATAAGATTACAATTACGGTGGACAACAGTGCAAAAAAAAAAAATGTATGTGTTCCCTTAGCTGAATGACTGGCTCCTGAAAGCTAGCTCCAGGGAAGCTCTGCTTCGCACCCTGTCCTGAACATGTCAGTTCGACTTGGGGTCACAGTGAATGTGCCAATGTCTGTGTTGACCTGTGCCACAAACTGCAGTACATAGGGGTGTTCTTGGACATAGCAAAGGGATGTGCCTTCCTTCCCCAGGACAGGGGCAGACACACTGATTGCTCAGGCACACTTGGTGCACAGGAGCCACTGCGTCTCTGCAAGAACAATGTTCCGTCTCCTGCCTGATGGCTGCGGCCCTAGTGACTGTGCCCTAGCCCATCTTCACATGTGGATACCACAGTGGACACTATAGGAGGCAGTATAGTGTAGTGGTTAAGGGCACTGAGCTGCAAACCTAATGACCTGGGTTTGAATCCCATCAGCCCCCACTTGCATACTGTGCGACCCCGGGTAAGTAACTTAACTTCCTTGTGCTCCCAGGTTGCACCTAGAAACAAGCTCTGGCTTAGTGTGCCTTTCCTGGTTAAACAATTTCCCCTTTCCATTTCCTCAAGGGCATTCCATTCCTTATACTAGTTCTTGTACAGATCCTCACCACAGATGCCGCAGGCTCTGGCTGAGGTGCGCATCTCTGCCCTTACTAGACACAAAGGTCATGACTCATGACCAAGGTGGAGATGGAACTGCAGATAAATGTCTTGGAGATGTGGACTGTCCTGTACAGCTTCCAGGATTGCATTACATCAACAGACAAGGGGGCACTCACTTTTATTCCCAGCGCAGGAAAGCGGTGAGTATGTTACTAGGCACTAGCGTACAACCTTCAGTTGTCTGCTGTGTTTCTCCTAGGTCTCCAAAACAGGTTAGGATGGTCCCAGTCAGTGGGTCATGAATGGTGAATGACCTCTTCGCAAGATGGTGTCATCCAGAGTTGGACCTTTTTGTGTCCCCACACAGTGCAAAACTGCTGCGTTTCTGCCTGCTTGCTCCAGGGCCTGGAGTTTTTTGGCAAGACGTATTGTCCGTCTCTTGGAAAGGAAAATTCTGTAAGAATTTTCCTCCATGTTCCTCTGATACAGAATGTTCTGCTCAGGTTACGGGTAGAGAATGCCACAGTCATCCTCATTACTCCATTCTGGCCTCGCCAGCTATGGTTTCTACTCCTGCAACATCTGACAATGTAGCATTGTGTTCCTCTACCTCTGTGTTGGGGTCTATTGTCACAGAACAAGTGGTTCCTGGTTCATCTGGACCCGAAGTTCCCTACACCTGCGTGCTTGTCTCCTGAAAACATAGTCCTTGCACATTTTGGGGTTTCCCCTAAGGTTGCTGATGTCCTGCTTGTGGCTAGAAAGCCTTGTTCAAGATGTACTTATTTCTTGAAGTGGAAGCGTTTCACTCTGTGGTCTGCTTCCTGGAATAGGATCCCTTTTGCATGTCCTGTGAACTCTGTGTTGGAATACTTTCTTTACCTATCTGACTCGGGCCTGCAGTATTCCTCTGTTAAGGTACATTTGGCTGCTATATCAGCTTTCCATGCACCTTTTAATGGTTGTATGGTTGCCCAGTCAGAAGTATCCAGTACTCTTCTGAGAGGTATCCTTCATATGAAACCTCCTATCCATTATTCTCTCTCTCGCCTTGGGACTTGAATTTGATGCTTGAGAAATTGACACCGGCTCATTTTAAGCCTGCTGCAAGTTGTAGCTTAAGTTTCCTGTCCTGGTAAACGTTATTTAGCTGCTGTCAACTTCTGCTCAAAGGATTTTTGAGCTTCACAGGATCTGATTTGTGAGCCTCCTTATTTGATTTTTCAAAGACTGTTTCTTTGCATATGAATCCTACGTTTTTACCTAAGATTGCATCAAAATTTATGCTGACCCAAATGATGACTCCTTCCTGTTTACAACTCTGAGCCTGCCAATCAGGGTGAGGCATAGCTCCATACTTTAGATGTACATGGAACATTGAGATATTCTGTGACTTGCAAAAAGGACTGCAGAAAGCTCTCTCAGCGTTTTGTTTCATTTGCTCCTAGCAAAGAGGTCGTTCCTGTGTCTAAACAGTACCTGACAAAATGGCTGGCTAATTGTATTACATTTAGTTATAGGAAGAAAGGTAAGGAACTTCCGATGCTGTCCGAGGTCACTCCACAAGGGGTATTTCTGTTTGTTGCTTTAATGTCCCTGCTGCTGACGTTTTGCCACCACATGGAGATCTGTTCACATTTTTACTAAGCATTACAGTCTGGACATCATCTCTCATAGATGTGCTGGTTTTAGGCTTGTTGTACTGCAAGGCCTTCTGTCCTGAAATATCGGACTGTGCCATCCTCCTTGTTTTACTTTGTAGTGCTTGGTAGTTGTTCCAGAAGTGTGACCTAATGGAGATTTTCTCAAAGACCGAACCAGTACCAAGAGCATTTGTAACAGTAGATCTTTGAAAGAATCTCCTCCATTAGGCCATGCCGTACAGTCTGTCCTCCCTCCCTCCTTTAAGTATACTGAGGGTTGTATCAGATGCTGTGCCTGAAGCCTTACTCCATGCATCCTATCTCTAGTCCCATGTCTCTCCTTTTTTGCCTGGTACTGGTATAATCTCCAGGCTCCTCAAGCCCTCTGAGACTAATCTCCGACAGGCAACTGAGGAGTGATGGGACCACCGACGTTATATTCACATCAGTGCTGCACGTCATTGTTGGCGGTCCTCTGGCTAGCAAAAAGTTTCCTTGTGGTCCTAATGCTGATTGCTTACAGTTCCAAAGGTGTGGCCTAATGGAGGAGATTCTCTCCAAGACCTACAGTTTTGGTAGGTTCTTAAATAATTCTTTCTTTACTAACTAACTGGGACAAACAAGGTATTTTAAAACAATACTTTTGTGATGCACATGGTCAGTGTCTTCCAATGCCAGAGCTGCTGTCTTCTTTGAAATTTAAAATACTTTATTAAATTTTCAAATTACAAAAAGAGCAGCAACCATAGAGGTATCAACCGTGAGAAAACTGTAACAACAATACATACAACAACAAAAACACTACCCCCGCTCTCCTCCTCCCCGGGAAGGCAGAGTGACATCTACTCATAAACCAAGGAACAAACACAAAGTACTGCTTGATAACAAAACCAACAACCTTTGGGGAGATTAGCGCTGGCCTGAGAGGTAAAGAGTGTGCAGCTTACCCCAAATTTTGTCAACCAGCAGTAGTCTGTTGAGCAAACCTGCAGTCAGTCGCTCATTTCTAATGTAACCCCTCACCCCTGCCTTTTTACCAAAACGACAGGTGGCATGCTGTTGGCGCTGACAGCAGTACCTGGTGGGGACCTGGGTTCGGGGAGGATGAGGTTACTCTGCACAGGAGGACCTAGGTTTGGCTACCCCGCTCAGGGGCACCCAAGTAAATCCGAACACAGGAAGCAATAACTGTAATGTCCAGGACCAGGAATGGGATTTTATAGTGTGGCTTTTATTCACTACTAGCTGAACACAGCAAAGCATAGATGGACCCCCATGGGGCTACATTTACTGGTAATGCAGATTAGAGACTACAAGGCAGTCCACTGGAAGAATGAACCAGTTATACTGTTTTCAGGCTCTGGACCCACCAGGCACACAGCCTGGACTTGCATGCGCTTTGGGTACACAGCCCGACTGGCCCGGCTCCCCTGCCGGCCACTTGATCAGCGGTCCATTGGAAGAATGAACCCATTTTCTTGTTGTGGCTCCCCACACCACTTAGAGTCTGTGACTCCTAGAGAGATTTCCTTCTTACTTCTTCTGACTCCCATCTCACAAAGAGAATTTTCTTTACACTTGTTGTGGCTCCCCACACCACCTAGTCTGCGACTCCTAGAGAGATTTTCCCATTTGCGACCTATGTCTGGGTACTTCCCTCATCACTGGCCAAGTGCATGAGGCAAAGTAGCAATCACAGCAGAAATCCGTAGAAGTGGACCTGGTTACTAAATATGGGGGGTGTTCCCACCTCCAGCTCCCACAGCTCATACTCGGCCATTTCTCTGGAAAAACTGAAACTTCTGAATGTAGATTAAATGGTGGATGAACTGTCACACCCCCTCTACAATATTACTTGAATTCACACAGCACTCTAGCGTTTGACACTACTCCATTTGTTTGTCCTAGTCCTATAGGCTTCCCAAATAGTAGTTCAAATCCTAGATTTCTTCACATATCCCAAGCTGAAGAAACACATTTTTTGCCCTCTCATATTAGAGCAAACACTCACCCTTTTGTTGCAGGTGCCCCACAGGCGAATCACAACTCTTCCAACTTTTCAAAACACAGACTGAAACTGAAATAGGCAGCTTTCTTTCTTCTGCAGAATGTAGGGGATTGCCCCTGGAATCTACATGGGGATCTTTACTCGCGCGCCCCCCCCCCCCCCCGCCAGAGGGAGGGACACTGAGACCCGAACAGCGGTCTCCACCACTTGAAGACAAAACTGGAGACTGACCACCTCTTGCTGAAGGCAAACAGGAACTGACCCTTCCTGTTTTGAAAGCAAACAGGAGACTAACTACTTTGAAAACTCCCAACGTTCTATCTAACTCCCTCTGCTGCAGATTCCAATGTGGCTTATGCAGCTGCGAAAGTTCTATTGGTGATGTCATCCCTCAGTCTCAGCTGAGACTGAGAACAGAGTGAGACAGTGTGAAACCCATTTAACTGGAGTTTCAGAAGCTGCCTTCCCTGCCTACCACTAGGTCTTACTGGGATTCTAGTAACCCCGGGTAACAAGGGGTTACACTAAGATTGGCAAGAAACTCCTGCAGCCACTTATGATAAGATAGGCTCACTGAATCACACCAGTGACGCAGGACCAGTTTTTTGACTGATGAGATTAGGGATAGGAAGTATCTCCACTCCCGTACTGCCACTGTGGAGTAATCCCCCATTATGCAGACCTCCGGGGAGAAGTGATCACTAATTCCTAGTAAAGGGTCTGCCCTCTGGCCAATAGTTGCCAACAGGGAAGTCACTTTAGTACACTCCCAGAAAATATGCAAAGGGGGGTGCCTTCTTCTGCCCACATTTCACACAGACAGAAGATGGGGCTCTACCCATTTTGAATAGCTTAGACAGTGTATGATATAAATTATTCAAGACCTGGAATTGCATAAGTCTTAACCGATCTTGTGCAGCATACTTATAATTATCCCTCCATAGTCTCTGCCATGCGGGGGGGGGGGGACTTTGGAAATAGCGAGTTCCAGTACTCGGAGACCCCATTCACATGTGGAAAAGCCATGGTATATAGACAGGCATATAACTTGGAGACTGAGTGAGGCAACCTGGCCAGTTCCATGATTGACTGCAGGAACCCACTCTCATTGAGATAATCAAACTTCGCCGCAGAGTTTTGGACCACAGCATGGTGAATCTGATACACCTTGAAGACAAAAGGATTGCATATCTGGAACTTCTGCATAATGTCTGGTGAGGAAATACACACCCCGTCCCTGAGCAGGTCACAAACCTTTACTCCTGCCAACTGAGGCAACCAACCAGGGAGGAGGGACTTACCTCCAATTTTAAAATTAGGGTTCCTGAAAATGGGTTGTGAAATATCCTTCTTGTGCTTATGTTTTATGAAGGCACATAGTTGAAGCATGGACTTTGGTTTGAGACTGCAATCACAGTAGCCTGCAACTTGTTCAGTAGGTCCCTGAGGTCTACATGAAGCAAGACAGTGGGAGACACCCCAGAAGAGACAATAAAATCCTGCTCTGTGGCAAGTCAGACCGGTATGTACTGAGACACGCCCTCTCCAAAAGATGGAGATAGCCACCTCAGGTATTTACTTGCGTGACTGGCCCAGTAGTGTAGCCCAGAATGAGGTAACCTGCGCTGCCATCTTATAATACACCTTTCTCGGGGGGGGGGGGGTTAACCTAACCATATAAAGTCTGAGATGACATCATGTAACCGTTTGAACCAGGATAGGGGTAACCAAGTATTTAACAGGTTAAGCAGGTAAAATATCCGGGGCAGCATATTCATTTTAACTAGACTAATGACGACCCCATAGTGACAAAGGCAACCCCTTCCACTGGGACAGGGTCTTGTTGGACCACACGGACTACTTCTCCTAGATTCAGGTCTTTCATTTCGGTCTCACTTTTAGAAAGATGAATCCCCAGGTATTTAAGGCGTTTGGGGGACCACGTCAAGCCTAGGTTAAGTATGTCTGCTTTCCGAACTCGAGCGTTCAGAGGCATTACGACAGTTTTCCCTAAGAGTCTGCGTTTATAGTTGGAAAAGAAGCTGTAAGTTTCAGTGGTCTCTAGTACAGCAGGTATGGAGGTAGTGGGGTATGAGAGACGAAGCAAAACAGAGCTGCTGTCTTCCTCATTTCACTAGACCTGTAGGCATAAAGTGGAAAATGGGTTGGTATGATTAACAAAAGTGGGTTGGTTGGGAAGGTAGATACCTGTACCATGGCAGTGACCCAGGCTTGGGTCACACCTGGAGGATGTGAACAGGATTCAGTGTCTCTGAGCTCGCCCTCCTCTTGAGGTGGTGGGGGAAAGTTGATGCCCTCATTGGCTGCCACCATGGCAGGATGAAGTAACCAACTTTCACATGCCCTGTAACATCGACATGGCGATGGACTGCCAAACTAGCTGACAGTCGGTGGGGGGAGGGGTTACCAAAGGTACAAGGTAAGTTCCTGAGATGGATGGTGACGGGTGGCTGACAGCAGTGGGGGGCTCTGTGGTGCAGGTCCTGCAGTGACCCAACCTTCATCCTGCCAGGTAAGCTTTCCCCATTTTTCTTGTCCTGACCCAATGTATTGGTCCATCAGACCTCGACATGCACATCAGCCACTTGAAGGAAGGCTCCCTGGCATTCCACAAGGTGTCATCTGTGCCAGAACACTGCTGTATCCTTCCCCATGCTGGGGCTGGTGCCGCACGCTGCAGCAACTTCCCCCAGCCTAATCTCTGCCCATTTCAGATGGCTCACTAAGATCGTACCCAAGCTTGGATAACTGGCATGGGAAGAAAAACTGGTCCTCCCAGGTCCAATGGCTGTCCCTGCAAACAGCATTACTTCATAATTTTTTTTATAACCTTTTTATCCCAAATTTTTAACAGTCTTTTTATTACCCACCTTTCTGAATATGATGGGTGTTATTTATAAAATACTGGCTGAAATGTCATTTCACGCATCAAGTGCAGAAACACATTTTGGCCATGATTTGGAAAATGAGACTTGTCGCAGTCATGATGTGGTGTGAAAAAATGGCTATGTTGAACATTTTGGGTCAGAATATTGAAAATTACCAAAGTTATGAACAAGCATTGAAAAATGTGAATGTACCTTCATAGCTTTGTTTTTCATAATATAATATTTTTACTCCAAATTTTGAACGTAGTCTTTTTATAACCCTATTTTATGAAACTGGTAGGAGAAAATGTTCAAATCCTGCCCAAAAGGTGATTTTGTAAAGCAGCTGCAAAATCACCTTTTAGACAGATTTGAAAATATCCACCTGCCTTGTATAATGCGGGGTCCCAAAAAGGCCATATTGAAAATTTGAGTGAAAAATATTGAAAAATGACCAAGTTATAAATAAAGTTCAAAACACATTGGAAATACACTGACAGCACTTGCCTTGTTTCTTCAGTTCTTGGCAGTGTTGTTGAGGAAGGCCATGTTTCTAATAGAGCAGTGGTGGACCCAAGGTAGAAGTGAAAAGTGTTCAGAGGGGTTGTGTGGTGGTGAGTGCTGAATAGGGAGTCAGGGAGGGTGGGTGGGTGGAGAGGTGTGGCCGGGTTTGGGAGTCTGAGATCTTTAGTAGATAGTTTACTTTTTTTCAGGTTGACAGACATTGGGAATTGGGCACCGCAGTGTTTGTATCTTAATCTGGCAGGCAGGGGACTTCATGGGCATTGTGGATTGGGCACCAGCATACCTTAGTAGTCTCCTATTTTCAGGTTTTCTCACTCATTTTACCCTGTTATTGCCAATCTACGCCGCCCGCTTTTATGGCACCAGTCCATTTCCTAAATCCAGAATCGGAGATAGCTCCTCTGCCTTTTAAATGTCTTTAGCAGTGTATGTCTAGAAACTTGGATTCAGTTAGGCATATACATTAGGGCCCTGTGAAAATCCCCCTGACTTTAGTGGTCAGTCATGAGATGTAGCTAATTTGAGGAGTGCTGACTCGAAAGCTTCTGGTGTTGGAGTGATCTTATTTTGTTGTTTGCTTGTTTACTGTAGTTCTTCCCCTGCAGTCCTGATCTGCCCACCATCTTCCCCACTGCTCACCCAGCCCTGTCGCCCACCTTCTCTAGGACTTGCCTCTCCTGTGTTCCTCTGGGCCCCCAGGGTGGCCACCGGTGTGGGCGATTTGTGCCCCCGGCGGAGTTTGTCTGGTGTCTGAGAGCGCCTCAGTTGGCGGTGTGTGGCCTGCAGTCAGAGGTGGGTTTCATCTCCACTGCAGTCAGGTTTTTTTTCCAGTTTTTCTGACCCAATTTTCCTAGATTCACGCCAGTGTCCACCCTCCTTGATCCTTTGCTCCTGCCTGTAGAGCCACCTGTGGTGTGGTCACCCAGGCGGTACTGCGGTGGAGACCACAGCCCTCCCTCCCTGAGGTGGAGAGATTCCCCTTGGGATGCTCAACCAACCCCGGCCAGCCCTCTTATCTGGGCTCATTCCTGAACCACTGCACCAGCGGGCGGGCTTTTGTTCAAGTAATCTTAATTGGGCTGGGGGCTTCACCGGCAGCTGTGACTTGAAGGGTGTGGGAACAACTGCCTTCACAGCTAATAGTACCATTTTGTGGTCCACACATAAGTGATGCATAAATACCAGGCAGAGTAGAGTGCCTTGTCTCTTCCATCCCTGAGAGCTGGGCCCTTCACCTCTTCTTGTGCCCAAGAGCCAGGTACCTTTCTTCTTCTGGGGAAGACTAGGCAGGAGCCGGGTGCCTCTCCTTTTCCTCCCCCTGGGATCTGGGTGCCGCTCCTTTTCCTCCCCCTGGGAGCCAGGTGCCTCTCCTCACCCCCCAATAGCTGGATGCCTCACTTCTTTCTCCTCTGGGAGCCAGGTGCCTCGCCGCCCCCAGCCCCAGAGCTGGATGCCTTGCCACACCCCGGGAGCTGGATGCCTCTCCTCTCCTCTTCTCCCCCTGGGAGCCAGGTGCCTGTGCTGTCTTGCTATCCATGCTGGAGGTATGGCTGAGGATATCCCCAGGGGCTTGCTGCAGTGACCTGGATTGGGCATGGTGGGCAGGTGGAAGTGTCATCCTGTGATGTCAGCACTTTTTTTTCCCCCCCCCTTTTTAACCCCCCTTCCCCCAGGAGTGTGGTGACATCAGCAGGCATTGGCACACCTGACATACCCACTGACAATCATGCTGTAGCACCCTCTACTTGCACCGCTCCCCTGCAGCTCCACCAGTGGTCACCTAGGTGGTGGTACAGCAGTGGGACGTGGGACCTACTGAGCGTTTGTGGGGATGCTTAGTCCTCCTCCTCCCCCTGGCTGGCCCTCGGAGAACCTGGGCTCTTTCCAGAACCTGGGTCATCAGTGTTGCAAGCAGTAGTGCAGCTGGTGTACGAGCGTGCCATCTATCCCTGACTACTATGGGGGGGGGGCATTACCAACATTTTCTGTCTGCTGTTTTAGGTGCTACTGCCTCTTTAAGCAATGCCATGCAATTAGCAATAGGTGTCAAATTCAATATAGGAGCCCTACTATGGCCCCTCCGCTGGTTTGGGTGGGATCTACGATTTCAGCCAGTGCAATCTGACCTGACGTTTAGGAGGTGGTCCAGATGGGGGTCTGCTTCCCAAGCCAGGTCATGATGGGGGATATCCTTCTGGACTTTCACTTACTCCAACAAATCTTTCAAGTTTCAAACTTGGACCACTTTAGATTTCTCCAGTTACGTACTTGCATACAAGAATGGCGCCTGGCAACCCCAAATAATTGTGCGGTAAAACCTTTACTGCAGTAGACGCGATTTTGAAGTGAACTATACACAGAGGGATGATTGCCACTCTTTTTAAAGCAGTTAAACTATTACATGGTGATCAAGTCTTGCATGTTAAAACAAACATGGCAAAGAGAAGCCAATATAGAACTTTTGGATACTGACTGGTCAAAGATTTTTAAACCTATCTTGACAATTACCTGCTCTCCAATGAGGCAGGAGTTTGCCTAGAAAGTTAGGACCCACTTTTTCTGCATACCAGTTGTTCAGGCCAAATGGGGACCTCACTTCTCCCTGGCTTATTGGTGAGGTTTAAGCGACCCACTCCCATATTTTTTGGAAGTGCCCCTCATTAGCAGGTTAAAACAAAGTTGTCCGCACTTTTTGTAGTTGAGGCCACACTCCTATTTGAGAATTTCATCCTTGGTCTTCCACCACCTGGTCTGGTGGGTCGGGATGCACTCTATTTATGGAATATCCTGTTGGCTGCGGCACACAAGGCCATTAATCGGCAATGGCTTCAAGTGGACCCCCCAACAAAACGAGCATGGCTTTCTATAGTTCAGGACATTCAGTTCATGGAGGAATTCATTCATAAAGTGAACCTCCGTTTGCACATTTTCATTCGAAGGTGGACGCTTTGGATGCTGGGTGCCACACCCCGACTCGTTGCAGACCTAATATTGAAACATTTTTCCTTAGTCCAGCAGGAATCTTATCAGGGTATGGCCTGCCTTTCTAAGGCCCCATCCACACTGCACCGCTCAGACCCCGTAATGGATAGAAACCGTTACAATGCGGAGTGGTGCAGTGTGTCACGCTACCGCGGTGTCCATTACGGACCGGTGCCCGGTCCACACTTCAAGGCGGACAGCGTTACGTGGCACCCGATCCACAACCAATGCAGCTACGTGCTGCACTAGGAGACGGTGCCGCGCGTCCACACTGTGCCCGGTAACGTTACCGAGGCGTAACCGGTTACATAACCGTTGTTGAAACCACCTCATATGTGGTTTAAACAACGGTTATGAAAACGCCTTCTATAATGTTACAGGTGTAAACGCAAACCGTTGCGGTAACAGTTTGGGCACTCTGTAACGTTACAGAGGGGTAGTGTGGACAGGGCCTAAGACATGGGATAAAACAACTGGGCTGGGAGCTTGGTGAAATATTGGTATCTGGAATATTACTCTCTTGAATAGAATGCTGGGCTGCTATGCTGGCTGAATTGAAGATCTGTGTCTGAAACTTTTAGTGTAACTATGAAATGTTTGTTTAGGTTAAGCTTAATCCTCTTTTAGTATGTTTCAGGATGCAATTCTGTGTACCCAAGTTTTTTTTTTTTTAATAAAGATGCATTAAAAAAACAAAAATAGGTGTCAGTGTGGCTCAGTAGCACATTCACCGCTGGGCCAGAAGGTCATGGTTTCTGGTCCCACACCAGGATTGGGCTCATACCATCAATGCTGGAACCTGAGTACAGTACTGGGAGGGGGGCTGCTGTACTGTCTGGGTGTGCTGCCCTTCAGATGAGACCTTAAAACCAAGGTCCTACTGCCTCTTCTGCTACTTATTCAGGTTGAAGTTAAAGACCCCATGGCACTTTTCAAAGGGCATAGGAACTTCCCTGGCCAGATCTCCTCCCCCCCATTCACTAAAAATACCACAGCAGCGTAATCTGGTTCAGTTTCAGTATATTTGCATCTTTATCCCCACCCCCACCGGCCTAGGCTGAATATAGACAGTATTGTTTAGTCCTCTTTTCCTAATCTGCAAACCGTAAATACATTTATTATTATTATTAATGATTTAATTTTGATAACCAGGTGGGCCCACTGAGACCATTATAATCCATTTTTCAGGGCAACCCAGAATTAATTACAGATAACACATTGAGAGTCAACTCAAAGCAGTAGAGTATCCATACAAAGACATTTGTGAGTTGCAATGGGTAAAGTGATATTTGTAGAACAGTTGTGATAGAAGGGGATGTAGTAAGTTACATCGGGTGAGACGACATAGTTTAGGTAAGTAAATCTTGGTAATTATTGTATAGATGAAACACTTATAAACCATGGCAGAAGATACTTTTGATACCAGATCATAAGATCCAGGTTAAGAGTGCGTAACAGCAAAGGGAACTGCTGAAGAAAATGTATAACCTAGTGCTTTCCGGTTAACAATTGCATATTTAAGAAGGTCCCACCAATTGTGTCCACCCACCTTCACAGGTGGTAGGTAGTATGTCAGCATTTGCAGGTGTATACACTAAGCTCCAGTAAGTAAACCTTTAGTCCCTTCTGAAAGCCCCCAAGTGAGGTGCTTTCTTGGAGGCTGCTGGGGAGGGCATTCCATAAGGATGGAACAGCAGTAGCAAATGACCTAGACCCTAGGGTGGTCCTAGCTCTAGGGACATGGAGAAGCAGATGGTCTGAGGATCTAAGTGATCTCCTGTTCTGTTTGGCTGTAACCAGGTCTGTCAGGCTTGGGGGAAGCATTGCTGAGCCTGAGTTTAAAGGCTAGACACAGGGAGGGATAGGCTAGTTTACCTTCAATAGTTGGCCAGTTTAATGATTGTAACACATTACTGTGGTGCTCTATAGGCTGGGCCCCAGCTGCGAAGCATCCTATCCTATGGTACATACTTCTAATCTTTTGCATCTCTGTGCTTCTGACGGAATGTAGTACCGGAGACCCGTATAACAAAGTGGGTAGAAGGGTAGCAGTAGCTATCTTTAGTTGAGATTCCTTAGTTAGAATGGGCTCAGATGGTACAGGAGACCTAACTTTTGTTTCAGAGATTCAGTTAGATGATCAGTGTGCACTTCATAGGTGCTGTCTTGGTCTAAGTGCACCCCTAAGTACTTTTTTTTTTTTTTTTTGCTCCTCCCAAGCCCTTGGCCAGTCGCTCCTTCAGGCTGCCTAAGCTCCCACCCAGCTGCCATGTCCCTTCACCATCCACTGCCCTGTTATTGCCACAACCTGGGTAACCCAACGTATCCCTTTGTCGGGAGGGCCCCTCTCCCTTGGAGGGGAACAAGGAGAGGAGAGTCGCCCGAGGGCATTCCAACTGTATCCCGGGCATGGCAGGGTCAGCACAGACACTTCACAGCAAGTGGGGACCAGCCACCATCATCGGTCAGTCGAGCAACTAGTTGTCTTGTTTTCTCTCCAGCCTCCCCACCACCACCACTCATAGAATGGTCCGGCCGCGACAGCGTCACGGGAGTATTCAGCGGTGCATTGAGGCCACAAATCGCCAAGAACGCCAGTCACTGGCCACCACCAGGAGCTGTCAAACAGTGATCCAGGACCTGCCCCCTCCCCCACTTCCCTCCCGGGAGGGAAGTGACCAATGGACGCTGTAAACTCCCTCCCTGCCGGACTCCGCTTCTGACATCTGGGCTTGGGGCATGACCCTGAGTTGCCAGCGTGCCTAGCGAACACCCATTGCTCAGTGCCACGGAGCTGGCATCCCCTAAGTACTTAATGGATTCCACAACTTCAGTCTCAGACCTATTTGAGAGAGTAGGTGACAGAATTTGTTTCCCATGAGGACCTCGGCTTCTAGAGCCAAACAGGATGGCCTTTTTCTTTTTAACGTTAAGAACTAGTTTCTTGGTATAAAACCAGCTGTCAAGTAATTGACAGCCTTTCTCTAGTAGAACGTTCAGTTGGGCAGCATCATAAGAACTTTGGTATAACACGGCATCATCTGCATATAAAAATCAATTTAGACCTGCCACAGTTTTTTGGCATATCATTTAAAAACTGATAGAATAGTAGAGGATACAATATTGATCCCTGAGGGACACCATCCAAAACAGGGTGTTTGTAAGATAATGCACTCTTCCATTTGATGATTTGTGACCTATCTGAAACATAGTCTGAAAACCTGCATAAATGGGGGATGAGATTCTTAGCAAGACCGTGTAGATTTTTTTTTTATTCTTTAGCTGAAACCATTTTATGTACTCTAACCTCCCACCCCATTTTAAATTAAAATGGTAATTGTGGTTATAACTAATACTCAAATCTAGATCCAGATGTTGTCTGCCATTTTTGAAAAGGCCGCAGGAGGCACAGTATGCATAATCCCCAGGTCCTTTAAATTCCTTCACTGCGGGGCTGCTCGATGGTGCAGTGGTAAAGTGCCATGCTGCCATGCCGGTGACCTGGGTTTGGAAGCGAGCATGAGATTCTGGCAAGCTGGGGGCCAAGATCAGGGAGTGCTGGTGGTAGCAGAGTTTCATCAAGCCTGGCAGGAGGCGCCTTGGTTCTGTGGCACTAGCACTGGGTATTGGATGGTTTGTCCTCCAGCCACAAGGGAGTTTGATGCTTGCCTGGTCAGCACGTACTGTGGCAGAGTGTCAGAGGAAGGGGGGGGGGTCTCTGGGGAAAATGGGGTTTTTCATCTTTGTTGTAACTCCACCACCATGTTGACCCTGTAGGGTTGTAGCCAGTCAGGTTAGCTGTGGCCAGGGCTGGAAGGTTTCCAGTAGAAAAGAAATGCAGAGGACTAGGAGGACCAACAGGGATAAAGGAAATACATTTCCCCATTTGTTTCTTTCCCTGTGGATATCTTGCTTGTTCCAGTGTAACTATTGCCTTACCAGTTGACATTTCCCAACAATTTCCTGTATATTAATTAACTGTTTGAGACATTTCAGTTTATTGTTTCATATGTTCTCTGTGATGTGCCCCCCTTTTCATTTGCAGCATCCAACAAGTAAAGTCCCAGTCACCTAGATTTCAGCTGCATTAGAAGCTCATCTGATCTTAATATAACAATCCTTTGCTTGTGACCTCACACTCTGTTGTTATGGAAATGATTATAATGTCATAAAATAGAGAATAATACGTAAGTTGGTGTGTGTAACAAGAATTTTATACACACCCAAGGTATGTGATACTGCGTAAACCCTGAGAGGGAAGCTTGGGAAGGGGGGAGATTATAAAAGCATTACACATCAAGGGTGTGCAGATAAAAATTCTGGATCTTCTTTGAGGATATCTCTTTAATCGGGCCACACCTATGAGATTATATGTGACAGGCACTAGGACCACACGGAAACTCTTTGCAAGCAGTCCACTAGGGGCTGCCCATGATGACATCCCATGTCTACTCTTCCTATATAAACGTGGGTGGCCCCTTGCCTCCTCCGTTCTTTTCCTGCTGTCGACTATTCTCATTGGACCTGCCACAGAAATCCTGTTGCTGATATCATCGTTTTTTTTTTTTCTTACTTTAAAAGTAATCACTTTTTAAAAGTGATTTTTGGCACCGTGTATGTCATCTCCAGAGCCGTTGCTGTCTAGACTCTTTAGGTATTGTGAGTGTAGCAAGAAAATTTACTCAAAAGACTCGCACAGTGTCTGCATGTGTTGTCTTGGCCTGGACCACGACATCAAGCCCAACTTGTAAGGGCTTTAATATGGCCACCCAATGCCACAGAAAGGGAGCTTTAGCGAAGCAGCTGTTAAAACAGGGCTTAGTCCTAATGGAGAAGGAGCTCCACCAGAAAACTCCTGCCATGTCGCTGGCCCACTCCTCTTATTTGAGGGGATCCATATCCTGGGAGAAGACCTCTGGGTTTTACCACTACAAGCACAGGGATAGGCCAAAGGAAAAGGCAAGGACCTCTCCTGTGTGCTGTAGGTCACCCATTCGCTTAGGTACAACCTCCTGTGGACCATCGACCGCTCCCCAACCATTGGCACGGCTGGGACGACCTCTAGCCCCTCCAGATCTATCATAGCTGGTGTGTTGCAGTAAATATCTGGGCCCTTGCCTCCCCCATCGACAGCTTCTGGTGTTCCCGTCGACACAAACACTGGTGCCGATGTTCAGGCAGTTCTAGCGTCTTTTATGGACATTCTTAAATGCCTGTTACCCCCTCCTCCATCGACAGTGTTTCCAAAGATTGGGCTCACACAACAAACCCCTGCAGCAACGCCTGCCAAGTCAATGTGCCAGATACCTTCCAGGCTGTCAACAACTTTTTCAGTTCCACTGCATCCTCCAGACCACGTTGATGAGGACCAGGAATATAATCCAGAGTTTATTCTGGATGAGGAGGAGGACAACGAGGGAGAAGAATTTGTGGACACTTATGAGAGAACCAGTTCCACAGTCTCTACTGGAAGTGAAGCGGGGGGAGAGACCCCCTTAAGACCCCTGATTTATTACAGTGATGTAGGAGCTTCAGTCTGCAATGAGGTTTGATGCAGAAGAGCAGGATAAAAGAACTACGTAGACTTAGAACTGCCTGATACCCCACCAATAGTTATTCCTGCCCTCCTGCCAGCCCTAAAGGATGACACATTGGCTGCCTGGCACAGGCCTAACATGATACCTGCCATACCAAGGAAGGCAGATAAGCTATACCAGGCCCTCTCTGGCAAGCCATTTTTTTCAGGCCAGCCTGAGGTGGATTCTATGGTCATCACAGCCCATGACGGGTCTAAGGTTCCAAAGCCACCTTAATTCCTTTCCTTCTAATAAGGAGTCCAGAAGACTTGATGTCTTGGTCAAAATTACTTTTGCTTCAGCTTCTCTAGGGCTGAGGATTGCAAATTACCAAGCACACATGGTAAAATACCAGAATACTCATTGGAAGAAGGCCAAGGCAGGTGCCCAGGCCCTCCCAGAGAGCTCTGCTAAACGGGAGATACTGAATACCCTGTGTGTAGGTGCCAACATAGGTAAACCTCTCCTATGATCCACCTGTGACATTTCTGATGCCTCTTCCAGGGCAGCTGCCTCTGCTATTTGCCTCAGAAGGCACGCCTGGCTTAGAGTGGCTGGCTTTGCTAATGGCGTCCAGCAGTCCATCCTCAATGCATCTTTTAGGGGATTCAAGCTGTTTGGAGCAGATGTGCAAGATATTCTCTCCAATTTGCAGCCTTCAGGTAGAAGTACATTCTATGTACCATACCCAGCCTAGGACGAGGCAGGGGGTGCCATTTTGCCCAGCCACTACTGGACATATAGATCTGTAACCAGACAGCAGGGCAAGGGGAGAGTGGCAGCAACTCTGCTCCCACCAGGCCCCACCCAGGTGCCCACTCAAAAGCCCCTGGAGGTGGCACTGTGACAACAGCCTCAACAACCGGCTCAGCCTGACTCCTTTCTACACCCTCCTACCACCTGTGTCTCCATGGGTGTTGCCTTTCCCTCAACCTGGACCAATGAAGGAAGATAACTTCAGATGCTTGGCTCCTGCAGGTAATAGCACAAGACTGTACTCTGGAGCTTCTGGAACTGCCTCCAGACCATCCACCAGTACCTTCCCATTACCCTCCAGAACATATACCATTACTCCTGGAGGAGACATACACCCTGCTGCAAAAAAGAGCAGTAGAATCTGTCCCCTTGGAACAAAGGAACACTGGGTTCTATTCTCTGTTCTTCCTAGTTCCAAAATGGACAGGAGACGAGAGACCTATCCTAGATCTCGGGGATCTGAGCTTTTTTATAGAATACAAGAAGTTCAGAATGGTCACGCTTGAAGGCCTGCTTCCACTGCTGCTAGCAGGGGACTGGATATACTCCTTAGATATGCAGGATTTGTACCTGCACATCAAGATATGTAACTCACACAGGAAATACCCAAGATTCCTGTTTCAGGGTGAACACTACCAGTTCAGAGTATTGCCCTTTGGCTTATATCTGCGCCATGGGTATTTACCAAATGTTTAGCAGTGGTGGTAGCAGCCCTCCACAGGGACGGCCTGTATGTCTTCCCATACCTGGATGACTGGCTTCTCAAAACTTTCCTGCACCCTAGACTGCACCAGACACCTGTTCAATACTCTAGGGAATTACTATCAATGTACCAAAGTCAGTCCTGACTCCTTGCCAATGTCTGCAATACATAGGGGCAGTCTTGGAAACAACCCAAGGCCTAGCCTTCTTGCCACAGGACAGGGCCGAGCGTCTGATAGCACAGGCCCAGAGGGTCTACAACAGGTATGTCACAGCCAGGACATTCCTGAGACTACACACTTGCTGAGGGGGGTTCCCTTCTTGATCCTTTCCCTCATCAGACTCTCACCACAGATGCCTCTGGGATGGGCTGGGGGCGTATCTGGGGCCTTACTAGACATAGAACACATGGACAAAAGTGGAGGAGAGCACCCTCCACATAAACGTCCTAGAAATAAGAGCCATTTTAGATGCCCTACAGGCCTTCCAGTCCCATCTCTTCCTGTGTCCTTTGTTAATTCAGATGGGCAACATAAGTGTGATGCACTACATCAACAAGCAAGGAGGGACTCATTCCTATCCCCTGTGTAGGGAGGCGATGAAAGTTTGATATTGGGCTCTGGAACACGGTCTAGAACTATCCCCAGTGCAAATTCCAAGGGCCTAAAACATTTTGGCAGACAGACTAAGATGGTCACAGTATAAGATGAATGAGTGGGAGCTGCTGACCTCCATCGTAGACCTGTTCGACAGATGGGGTGTTAAGAGCGGGACCTTTTTGCATCGCGACAATGCAAAACTGCCGCTTTTCTGCTCACTTTCTCCAGGACCTGGAGTTGATGTGTTGTGTCTCTCTTGGAAGGGGAGATTCCTGTATGTCTTTCTTCCCTTCCCTCTAATTCAGAGAGCACTAAGCAAGCTTCAAATGGAGGGGACAACTCTGGTACTCATTGCCCCACTGTGGCCTCACCAGGTTTGTTTCCCCTTACTGCAACAGCTGGCGGTGGAACCTCCAGTACCCCTGCCATTATGCCAGGGTCTCCTGTCACAGGAGCAGGGAACTGTGATCCACCCAGACTTCAGAGTCACTCAGCCTTCATGCATGGCTCCTGCAGACATAGCTATTGCCAGGTTTGGAGTGCCCCAAAAGATGGTTGATGCCTTGGTGGCTGCCAGAAAGCCTTCCACGAGAATCACTTACTCCAAGTGGAAGCAGTTTGCTTCGTGGGCCGCTTCTCACCACCTGGACCCCTTTACCTGTCCAGTAAACCAGGTTCTGGAGTATTTGCTCTCCTTAGTGTGTGTGTTTAAGTTTTTTTGTTGACCAGGTAAGTGCACTAGACAAATCCTGCCTATTTTCAGGCATGACCCGGGGGAGGGGGATACAGATGAATGCCAACTGACCTTGAACCAGATTAAGCTGTTGGTGGTATTTTTAGTGAATGAGGGAAATTTGGCCAGGACACCGGGGAAATTCCCCTACTCTTTTCGATAAGTGCCATGGGATCTTTAACATCCACCTGAACTACCACCAATCCAGGCAGATCAGATCAGATGCAGGCCTACAATACTCTTATATTAAGCTGCACTTGGCTGCCATTTCAGCCTTCCACGTGCCTATTGATGGTCATACGGTTGCCCAGCTGTAGGTGGCCTGTACGTTTTTGAGAGGCATTCTGCACTTGAAGCCTTCTATTTGCAATCCTGTCCTGACTTGGGATTTTAATTTTGTGTTAGGGAAGCGTTCTTTGGCTTCTTTTGAGCCAGCTGCGACTTGCAGCCTACGCTTTCTGTCATGGAAAGCATTATTATTGGTTGCTATTATTTCTGCTTGAAGCATTTCAGAGCTTCAGGCTATATATGTGAGCCTTCTTATTTGACTTTTCACAGAGACAGGATGTCTTTGCATGCCAATCCTAAATTTCTACCAAAGGTGGTGTCTTGAGTTTACTCTGAATCAAATCATCCACCAGCCAGTTTATTTTCCTGAGCATGCCAATCCAGGGGAAGCAGTGCTCCATATTTAGATGTACATAGAATACTCTAGTACTATATACAGCACGTCGTACAAAGGACTGCAGGAAGTCCTTGCCATTTTTGTTTCCTTCGCTCCTGGGAAAGAGGGTATTCCTGTTTCTAAGACAGCTTTGTCCAAATGGTTGGCCACCTAGAGTTCTCTCTCTCTCTCTCTCTCTCTCTCTCTCTCTCTCTCTCTCTCTCTCTCTCAGTAGATGGGATATGCAGTGGGAACAAGTGACATATATGATTTATCTGCACAAGAGCAGTTTGACCTCTGGTAAACTCCTTGGTGGCATAAGCCACAGTGAGGTGTCAGAGGTCAAACTCTCAGCTCTAGTAAATGTATGTCTAAATTTCCATGCCTATCGATTATGTAATAGGAAAGGAATTTTGGAAATGTTTGTTTTTTTTTTTTAGTAAAGTTTGTGTTTTGTGTAAATGTATTGAGATTATTTGGTGTATTCATCCTCGATATTGAGGTGGTTTGTATGGTTGCTAGGCTGATTGCTGTGCAGCTGATGCAGGTACGAGAGGAGCAACATTTCCATTGGTTGATTTTTGCATTGTGGGTGGGCTAGAGAGTTTGAAAAACATGGCGACTCGGTTACCGTGAAGTGGAACGGCTATGGTGATGCTGTTTTTTATTTAAATGAAGTATTTATAGTTTCTTCTTTTGGTTTAGTTGTTATTTAGTTTGTTCATGTCTTATCTGGTTGATCCTGCCTTCAGTGATGTGCAAGCAAAGAACCGAGCTACTGCCTGTGGAGTGTCTGTGTCTGTGTCTGTGTCTGTGTCTGTGTCTGTGTCTGTGTCTGTGTCTGTGTCTGTGGTTGTAAGAGGAGACCACGAGAGGAGCGATCCTGAGAACATCTGAGCGGTGAGAGAAGTGTTTCTCTTTTTTGTGGAGGTTCATGTCTGGCTATGAGCTGCAGAACTTCTTATTTATTTTTGGTTGCTGCTGCTTTTTATGGGTTTGTTCAGAAGGTTGCAGCATGAGGAGGGAGAGATCAAGCGTATGAAGAATGGGTGCAGAGAGAGCAGCTGCAGTTTAAGGCCCTGTCCACACTGCACTAAAAATCTGTAATGTTTTGAAACCATTACAGATTGAAAGGCCCGGTTTATGCTACCCTTGGAAATCCCCTCTGTAATGTTATAGAGGGGCCAAACTGTTACCGTAATGGTTTTTACACTGGTAACATTACAGAAAGGTTTTTGCAACCGTCACAAAAACCTGTTGTGAGGTGGTTTCAACAACGGTTTCTGTAATGGAGTCAAAGCTCTGTTTAACCCTGTCCACACTGCACAAGTAAAATCCTGTAACGTTTTCAAAATGTTTTCAGTGGTAGTGTGGATGCATTGTAATGTTTTCAGTCTGTACCAGTTTGAAAACGTTAGATTTCTAGGGACATGGATATGTTGTTCATCCACACTTATTGGCAGGTTCCTTGCCGCTTTAAATCTTGCCGGAAGGTCTTCAAGCTGGCTCCCCCCACCCACCCGAGTGGTAAAACTCTCGGCTCCGCCCCATGACGCAGATTTTCCTTACGCTTGGAGCTCAGGTTCCTCCTTAGTGCTCTGCGTTTTGACTGGTTCCTGAAATTTCGGTCTCTCCAAATTTAATTGGAAGTTTTTCTAAGCTTCAATCTTCTTCTCTCGCTGCGGCGATGAATCATTCATTTTCCGGCTCTCGTAGGCGCTCGGTTAATTCCTCCAGGAAAGACCTGCACTCCACGTGCGTCTACTGCCTCAACTTGGATCATGATCCGCAAGTCTGCGATTTTTGCAGTGCCCTTTCGACCAGCTCTCTGGAGGATCGTGCGGCCCGTTTGGGGCTCGGACAACCTGAAATTTTTCCTGCTCCGGAAAATTTCTTGGAGACTCGTCAGGCAGTGTCCACGTCGGCTGCCTCGGTTGAGCAGCTCGATCTTCTTTCCTCCAGAGAGGGGGTGGCTGCCTCTCCCTCCTCCTCGGTCGCGACGCTTATCCCGCTCTCCTTGAGTTCTCCTCATTCAGCTTCATTCAAAGAGCTTCACCAGTTCCTTTCCTTGAAGGGAGAGGGACCTTTGGGACCTGCCTCTCGGCCTAAGAAGGAGTCGCAGGCTAAGTCCCATCGTCGGCGCTGGAGGGAGGCGAGGCTCCCCTCCCTGCCGGCCGCGTTCGACCCGGTTCGAGGTGGCGGCTCATGCTGCTGGCTTCATGGTGTCCCTGTCAGGTTAGCCGGCCAGGACTCCTGTCAACGTTGTTGGGTCTCTCGACCCGTCATCTGGGCTGTCTTTTACTGAAGCCGCCATCCCTTCGCCGGTTCCCCCGGCGGAGGCTGAGGTTCTGCCTGTACCTTCGGGTCAACAGGCCTCTGCCCTTTCTTCCGAGCCGAGGCAGGAGCGGGCGCGCCCCGCTCCTTCCCAGGCCTGCCCTCGGTTTCCCTGAGGATTTGGGTCTTGGTCTCGGTCCTCCTCTCGGTCAAGCCGCTCACGCCGACTTCGGTGTTCTCGGTCAGGGCACCGAGTTAAGTGGCATTACTGTTCGTCCTCGTCTCCCTCCTCGGATGAGGAGTGGCCTCGATGCAGGTGGCGTCGACGTTACGAGGAGTTCATGTGGCAGCAGTTGTTGTTGTCCGGGAATCGGTCGACTCCGATTCATTCCCCGTCCAGCAAGCAGCTGCCGCCCGATCGGCCGACTCAACCGCTTGCTGCAGTCGAGGTGCCGACTCCCGGGCCGGTTGTCCGTCCAAACCTTGCTGCCCGACCGCCCTCAGTGGAACCTCGGTCGGGCCACGACATGTCCCGCAGGTTGTCTGTCCCCCTCACTCCCGCCTGCCCTCGGCAGATGAAGTGTGACTCAGGCCTGAGGCAGCTCTTTGCAGACCCCTCTGAGTCCGAAGTTGACTCCTCTGTGTTCTCCAGTCAGGAGGACCCGGGGTCCTCTCCAGAACAATCTGTGGACGACAGCCCATCGTCCTTCATGGGTCTGCTTCAGCTCATCTCGGAGTTCACCGGGATGCAGCTCGAGCCCGTGTCCAAACGGGCCCCTTATCCCCTGACGGAGATTCTAGACCGAAGGGGTTCACCCTCGGAGGCCTTCCCGATGGCCGAGGCCATTGTAGGCCCGGCCTTGGAGCTCTGGCAGCGGCCTACTTCCTGCCCTGCGCCCTCTGCCAGGATGGCCAGGAAGTACTCTGTCCCTGTCAGTTCTTTGCCCGGTTTCTTGGAGCACCCCTCGGCTGAGGGGTTGGTTACCGACAATGTTTTCCAGTGTTCGGGGAACACTCGGGATGTGGATAGGCTCCCTGACAGAGTCCAAAAGGATGGACTACGTTGGGCGCAAGGTTTACACTGCGTTCTCCCTAGGCCTCCGACGGGCCAGCTCGGCTGCACTGATGGCACATTTCTCCCACGCCCTTTTGGGCTCCCTGGACGAGGTGCTCCCTCATCTCCCAGCCGACCTGCGGACCACAGTCCGGTGGGTGCGGGACCAGGGTAGGGCGGTAGCGAAGCAGCAGCTTCAGACTGCTCTGGACTTAGGTGATTCCTGTGCCAGGTCGGTGGCGGCCGAAGTGGCCATGTGCCGCAGGGCGTGGCTGAGGTTATTCTTTCTCATTGGAAACCCAGCACAAGTTGACGGACATCCCCTTCTTGGGGACTGACCTTTTCGGCCCTGGAGTGGAGGGACAGCTCCAGGGGACCGAGAAGTCCGATGCCACTCCAGACTCGGTCACTCCCGCCTGGAGTGACAAGGGCAGCCGGCAGCCTTTGCGTAAGCCCCTTTGCCCCCTGGCCCCTGCGGCTCGACCAGCCCAGCATGAGGCCAACAGGCTGGCGCTGGGCATCCTGACTCCAAGCCAGCGTCTTCCTCTAAAAGGAAGCAGGGAGGTAAAGGCCCAGAAGCTCCCACGGCCAATTCCTCCTCCAAGCCTGCTCAGTGACGGGCTAAGGGGCGCTGTCCCTGGCCCCGTCGTTCACCGGTTCCCCTGCTTGGGAGACAGCTCCGCCCCTCCTCCACCTGGTCCGCTTTTCGGACCTCTCGGGTGTCGGCGGCTAGGGAAGGCCCTGTCTCGGGATTGCGAGCAGGCAGCACCCTTTTGAGCCGTTGCCCCACGGGGGTCTTGGGGTCCGCAGCCTCGTTGTCGGCCCACTGAGCCGACTTGCCTGGCCCTCTAATTAGAGGTGATCAGGAAGGTTGTGGATCCTCCTTCAGACCCTGGGTTCATGTCCAGGTATTCCTGGTTCCAAACGGACAGGGGGCTTGCGCCCCATTCTTTATCCGCACGTCTGGATGGTGTCTCTGCCTCAGATATCCCATCCTCAGAATGAGGCGTGTGGCTTTTGTCCTGGACCTCCAGGACGTAGTTACTTTGTTCCGTCCATTTCTTGGGAGACTCCTTCCTTTCTTAAGCAGGGGATCTCTCTAGGAGTTCCAGGCCAGGCCCTTCGGTCTCTGCTCAGCAGCTTTCTGCGGCATTGAGGGGTCCAGGTGTAACCCTACCCAGATGGCGACCTGACTGCAACCCTTCCAGGCGGAAGGGGACGGTCCAGAGTTCTGGCCCTCTAGGTTGCTCCCAGACTGGTTTCCTTTTATTGGAGCCACGTTGGAACTCGTGTCTTAGTGGGTGATCCTTCTTCGGTACAAGGCTAGACTCTTGAGTCAGAGCTCTGCTCCTGACAGACAGGGCTGAGGTTCTTCCTCCCTTACCTAGTCAGGTCTGACTGGGCAATTGCACCCTGCCGGGACCTCCTGTACCTTCTGGGCCTCACGGCGGCCGACTCCAGCGTGGTCTGTTTGGACCCGCCGGTTCATGCGTCCCTCTAGTGGAGACCGACTAGTCAGCGGTCACAGTGCTGCGTTCCTTTGGACCAGTTCATGACTACAGCTCAGGAGTTAGGGAACGCTCTCCTTCGGACCGTTCCAGCTCTTGCAGGAGAACATCCTGTTCGTCCGCCCTGAGTCGACGGTCTTCTCTGACCGATGCTTCTCAGATGGGTGGGGGTGCCCATCTAGGGGAATACAGAGTGCTCCGCCTCTGGTTCTCTCAGGAGTCCCAATGTCTTTCCTACCCGCTGGAGCTCCAGGCAGTCCACTTAGCATGCACCGCTCGCTCCGTTTGTGCGTGGTCTAGTGGTTTAAGTCCAGGTGGACAACACCACGACCATGTGCTACCTACCCCGCCAGGTTCGGACGAGCCCCTTGCCTCTGCGTAAGGAGGTTCTCCGCATTGGGTCTTTCACGCAGCCAGGAGTCAGTTTCCTAGCCATTCGATGGCAGAAGCCTCCAGCACCCTGGCTGATGCTCTAAGCCGGACATAGGCTGCGCTTCACGAGTGGTCTCCCCTGCTGGAGGTAGCACAGGATCTTCTTCCTTCTTCCCTCCAGGGAGAATACGAGGCCGAGACTGTCTCATGCCCGCCCCCTCAGCAAGGTTCGCTGTAGGGGATGCCATCGAGACCGCGGACCCCGGGCCTCTTCTACGCCTCTCCCCCATTTCCCTTGACCCACGGGCAAGGCGAGGAGGGACTAGGCGCAGGCGATGCTGGTAGCCCCAGACTGGTTTGCCAGCTCTGGTATCCAGCTCTCCTCAGTCTCGGCCCCAGGCTTCCGAGGTGGCTTCCAGCCCGCCCGGTCCTGATCTCTGTTTTCAGGGGAAGGTTTTTCCATCTGGACCTTCAATCCCTGCACCTGAAGGCCTGGTCCCTGTGCGGCTAGGGGCCAGGCCTTGGGTCCTTCAGCAAGGTCCTCAACGTTTTCGAGGCGTCCTGCCAGCAGTCTGCCAAACATGCTCGCCTTCAAATGGAAGAGTTCTCCATTTGGTGTTGGGATAGGGCCTGGGGCCCCTCTCCCGTCCCTCGGCGAGCATTCAGGACAATCTGCGGTCCGTTCTTTTTGAACTAGGGCTTCGGCTGATGACCCTCTAGGTGCTTTTGTTGGTCACCCCTGTCTTCCGGGCGTGGGCCGGAAGGCAGTCGGTGGCGCAGAAAAGGTGGTCTGGTGCTTTTCTAGGCCTCGATCACACCTCCCCTTCGGGGAGAGTACCCCCATTTCTGCGGGATCTTCGCTGGTATGGGTTAGCTCACGGGCAAGCCGTTCGAACCTTTGCACAGGTGCGCATTCCCCCACCTGTTGTGGAAGAACACCTTCTTGGGGCTTCTCTGCCATCCAGAAGGAGGGGAGAGTTCCAGGGGCTCCTTCAAATCTCCCTATCTGGCCTTCCACAGGGACAAGGTTGTCCTGCACCCCACCCGAAGTCCCTTCCGTAGGCGATGGCAGAGTCTTTCCCTAACCGGGTATTGTCTCTGCCGGGGTTCATCCCCATTCATGCCTCAGAGGCCGTATATAGGATCCACTGGGACCCTGTTTAACTCTCGCATACCCAGGGAGCATAGGGCTGAAGTTCGGGAGAGGTTCGCCAGCTGTTTGTCATCTATGCTGAAGCCGCACCTGGCAGACCTGCCGCCAAGCAGACAACAAGCAGGCGGGTCACTTCCTGCATAGGTCTCCGCTGTAGGTGGGCGGGCATGGAGCCTCCCAGAGGGATAAGTGCTCATTTACCCGCCCTTCCGCTGCAGCGGTGGCTGCTTCCGAGGATACTCCTGTCCAGGATATCCGCGGGGATCCCCTACCTAGGTAGGCTATACCGCTTCCTTCACATCGACCTTAGGTCACGCCAGGATGTTGGTCGGGGCCTCGGTTCTCCAGTCTTTGTACCTATGTAGGGGTGTGCGCCTTGCCTCCCTCCTCCCGGAGAACTGCTAGGAATCTGCCAATAAGTGTGGATGAACAACATAGCCATGTCCCTAGAAATACAGGTTACTCATCTGTAACAGGAGTTCTAGGAATGGTATATGTTGTTATCCACACGACCCACCAGGCCTCCCCGGCTTCGACGCACAACCTGGCTTCCAGTGGGCTAGATCTGGCGTCATGGGGCGGAGCCGAGTTTTACCACCCGGGTGGGTGGGGGAGCCAGCTTGAAGACCTTCCGGCAAGATTTAAAGCGGCAAGGAACCTGCCAATAAGTGTGGATGAACAACATATACCATTCCTAGAACTCCTGTTACAGGTGAGTAACCTGTATTTTTCAGTGCAGTGTAGACGGGGCCAAAACGTTGAAGTGCATCCGCCCTACTACTAATAATGTTACAGGATTTTCCTTATGTAGTATAGACAGGCTCAGAATATCAGTTTTCAACAACGGTTTTGAAAACTCTTTACCAGTGTAAACACAAACCGTTGGAGTAATGGTTTGGACCCTCTGTAATGTTACAGAGGGATTTTCTGGTGTAGTGTGGACGGAGCCTAAGAGGAAGCGCTAATCTGCGGGTGTCTGAGGAAAGGTTTTCTTAAAACATTACCTTTTCCCTTTCCTTTTGTTTATTTTGGGAGTGTAAAGCTAAAATGGTCACTTAAGCAGGATGTATGGGAGGTATGGGGAAATCCAGCAGAGTGGAACTGTGAACAGAAACAGCGAAGGGGTTGAAATATGAACAGCAGGAGTAGCGTAGTGATTGAGAGTGCCGGGGGATGTGTGTGAAAATGATTCGGTTTGAATGTGACATCAGTTGCCTTTTTTGAAAAACTGTTGAATAAGAATGTGTGCTTTTTTTTTTTTTTTTTTTTTTTTGAAGAAATTTGCTAATTTGTAGGTGGTTGACAGTGATGAAAACTGAGTGGGAGGCGTACAGAGGGTATTGAATATGGTGACAGTGTGGAAATAGTGAGGGGAAAAATTAGTCAGGGAGGGAAGTAAATTATAAATCTGTTGGTAGTGCTGCAAAATTATAGATGGGAATGTGACATTTCTCTTTTGTAAGGGTGTGATGGATATGGGTGGAATGTGTGGGTGAAGGTGGGAGCTGCTAGTGAAATATTTAGAAAGTGAAAGGAGAATCTGCGTTGTAGTTCCAGCAGCAGGGGAGATGATAGATGGCAGGGTGTTGGATAAATGGTGGCTGATTGACGGCAGGGTGTTGAATAAATCTCACAATTACTGTTTATCCAACACCAGTGAGAATAAATATATTTCATGGTTTATCTGCTTACACCTATTGCATAAATATATTTATCACATCCTATCCACCAGATATCATCACTGTAGGCAGGTTTCCCCAACACAGCAGTCAGGAACTCCACCAAACCCCCAGTATCCTAGGAAACTAATCAGTATATCAGTTCCACCTGCAACTCACCAGCTAGCCCTAGAAAAGCACACTGTGTTCCTGCACAGAACCAAAGCAATCAAACAGCAGCCTGAGTTTCATATTGAAAAAGAAGCCAAAAAAGAGCAAAGCCTTACACATCCACAGATACCTCAACTACCAAGAAATGCAGCCTGCTTAATCCCAAATAGCAAGACAGTGTTTTAGCTTTTTAGCAGAATTTTCCTTTTTTGTCCTGTATCGTCTTTGTTTATTCCACAACATAAACTGAAGAGAGAGAAAAAAAAAGTTCTGGAAACCCCTGTTGTATAAATCGGACCATGATGTGCAGTCGTGTGCTATGAAAAATATTTTCACTCCTGCAGAGTGACCTATGGATACTCTCACTCCGGTCACACACTGCAGGAGTGAAAATATTTTCCATATCGCACTCCTGTCCATCATGTATCCGCTATACACACACTAGAGTTCGAACTCCAATGGCTCAGTTGAAGCCGCACGTCTGCCATATTGTGGGAGGATTGAGGTGCAGGCAGATAACAGGAAGCCTTCTTGAAACTTGGATAGCGGCACAAGCACACTGTTCTGACAGCAATCTGCTGATCCAGTTGGGTAAGAAGCACCATTGACAGCAGAGAAATGATGAAGCAGACGCACATTTTGGTGACAAAAACAAGGTATGCTCGTTTGTCCTTTGCTTGCATAAGCAGTGCGTTACTCTGTTGCTGACAGAACAGTGTGCTGGTGCCGCTAAGTTTCAAGAAGGGTTCCTGCTATCTGCCATCACCTCAAAGCTCCTATAATATGGCAGATGCCCAGCTTCAACTGAGCCTTTGGAGTCCGCACTCTAGTGTCTCTCTCCATATAATACATAAAACAATTTTTTTTTTTTTTTTTTTTTCGCTGTGTACTTTATTTCCTCTGCGGCTGGGGGGGTGTTGCCTATGGTTCCCCCTAGTCTGGCCCGACCTCCAAGCCCCTGCTCTGCCCCCACATCCCAAGCTCTACCCCTTACCTCTGGTCCTGCACAGCAAATAGGAGGCAGTATGGCGCAGTGGTTTAAGGCTCTGAGGTGCAAATCTGGAAACCTGGGTTTGAATCCCATAGCCCCAACTTGCATACTGTGTGACCTTGAGCAAGTCACTTAAGTTCCTCTTGCTTCCAGGTTGCACCTGCAAACAAGCTTTCAGCTTAGTGTGGCTCACCTGGTAAAATAATTGGTAAAAAAAAAAAAAAAAAAAATCCACCATGGTGGGTATGTAACCACCACTACCACGGGATCCAGGGGGCTCCAGATCAGGGGGAGCATTCAGGGTTGAAACCGGGCGGCGCCACTTGGCTAGTCATCAGGTAGCATGCTGAGGGTTTTTTTTTCCCTTTTTTCCCCATCTGTGGTGTGCAATGATGCCAATGGACAGGACCGTAGCACGCCACCGAATGCGCCCGTCCCAAGCGCCTCCGTTACAGCATCGCCCTCCAAGTCTGCCCATGACCTGCCATATCTCCCCCAGCCACCACTAGAGGCCACTAGGCCACCAACCCCCTCCCCCAGAGAAGGAGAGCAGTCCAATGGATGCTCGATCCTTCTCCTCCCCTGCCGACCCCGATGACCCAGGCTCGTTCCCAAACCTGGGTCACTGGCATGGTGCGAGGTGTGGTTTTCAGCACCTCAACCCTCGGCGCCACTGGGCCGGCTATATATAATATTATAATATATTGAACTCTGGTTGGCCAGCTGTATTATTTTCTGTTAAGGAAGTACAGTAAAGAGCTTCCTGGTGGTGTTCATGGCTATTCAGCTGGAGGCACGGCCACATCTGTTGCTTGTTTCAGGAATGTGTCTACTGCTGAGATTTGTGCAGCTGCCAACTGGAGTACTGTCCACACCTTCACTAAACATTACAGTCTGGGCATTGCCTCAAGAAAAAGGGCAGGCTTTGGCCTAGCTGTACTTCAAGACTTATTTTCTTAGGTTGTAGGCTCCAGCTGCCCAGACTGTTTGTCAGTGCTGCTTGGTACTCGTTCCATCGGTGTGGCATGATAAAAGCGATATCCTCTGAGAAGATGGAACAGTAACGTACTTACCGTAACAGTAGATCTTCGAGAGAATCTTTCTTCAGGCCATGCCTTCTAGCCCTCCATCCTGAGGGCTTCTTCTCCATAGGACTTTGCCAGCAGTTTTCTGCCTCACCTGGTCTGCAAAACCATAGGTCCTCAATTGAGACTATGCCATTTGGTTTAAAAATACATGCTTGATTGACAAGTCCTGATTACACATGGCCAGTTGCAACACATGATAACAACATGGTTATGTGCGCATTAAAAGTGCTAACCAGTAATTGTTTAATCAGTAAGGCATGATAAGGTGCGTGTTATGTAATAACATCACTCCTGGGGTGGGTTGAAGCACGATGCAAAAAAAAAAAAAAAAAAAAGACGTTTTTGTTAGTGTGAGAAAATACTTTTGTTTCTTAAGAGAAGATCCTCCAGTGCATCAGTCAGGAGGTTCACAGTGATGTTATTGTGTAATAACATCGCTGTCTCAATGGGTCAGCAGCCTATCAGCTTCTTACATTTTTCCTTGCCGTTTTATAAGATAGAATAATTCATGGGGAGTGGTAATTTTTATATAGTAATTTTTTCTTCTTTACACACCCAATGTGCAGTGCCTAAAAACCACAAGAGCAAAACAACTTTGTATTTGTATTACAGTTTACCTTGATGTATCTCTGTGTGTGTGTGTGTGTGTGTGTGTGTGTGTGTGTGTGTGTGTGTGTGTGTGTATGTGTTTCATGTGTTTCTCAATAAGTACTATTTATCTTACTAGTTTAGAGAAGAGAGTGAAAGAAATTGTTCATGAAGCATTCTGGAACCGTTTGGAATCTGATCTAAATGAAGACCCTCCAGAATATGAGCATGCAATCAAGCTTTTACAAGAAATTAAAGAGGTGGGTTTGTACAGGTTACCACATTACCACACTGGAAAATCCCTCAACTATGAAACAAAACCCATTAAAAAAATATATATCTGTACCTTGGTTCCTTCTTGAATTGAATTGGCTCCTCTGTCTGTGTACCTGAGGCACAGAGTTCTAAACGTTCTACTATTTAGAAGAAACATCTTAAGTGTAGAACAAGCCTCTTGCAAATAACATGCTGTCTCATATCACGCTTGTCGTGTGGTGGTATCCCAAGGCGGATCCACACCCTTTTGTATTATTACTTGTGTGAACTCTTGAGATGAGGCTTGTTTTTTAAGTTTATTCACATGTGATAGCCCAGGTGACCTGAAGTTTCACAGGTCATGACAGTCGTGTCTACCCAGTTTTATTTATTTATTTATTTTAATAAAGTGCAGCTGACATGATATTATATGTGGGGCAGGCAACTCCTGGCTAGCACCTGCCTGCACCCAGGACCCAAAATAACACTAAATGAAAATTTTCTGTGCAGGGGTTATAAAGTTTTAGAACTTGCATGAAGTGTGATCATAATTTCTTCATGGATCGCTAGCTGCTGGGCACCCGCCACGGAATTGCCCATAAAACTGCGTTCTAATGATGCGAAGTGGAGAAGGAGCTTAAAGGCTATAAATAACATTATAATCCTGTCAGGAACAGTGGTGGTCTTCAGGTGATATGGCAATTGTACATGTTAAGGGGGGGTAGTACATGTAATCATGCCCCCTTTAACATGTACAATTGCCCATAAATAGTATGTGTCACCTAAAGATAGCCACTGCCCCAATGGCATTATATTGCTGTTTGTAGCCATGTGGCTCCTTCCCTACTTTGCGTCATTAATATGATGTGTTTTGTTTTGTTGTACTATGTTAGTTCATTTTGTTTGTTGTTCATAATTGAGAACATTTAATAAAAAGATATATAAACCGCTGTTTTGTGGGCGGGGCTACAGAGTGTGATTGGTGGCTAGTGAACCATGAGAACTGAGATTGCACTTAATGGAAGTTCTATAACTTTATAACGTCTGCACAGAAAAGTTTAATTTAGTGTTAATTTAGGTCCTGCGGTAGACAGCTACTAGCCATGAGTTGACTGCCCCATGGTGCCATTACTATTTAAACGTTAAGTTTCTTCATTTTTCAACAATAAACATGTATGCAAAACATTTGATTCCAGGTGTAGGAGAGAAATATTCTATTCCTTTTTCTCCCGGCCCCTTCCCACAGTTGCATACTCTGGTGGTGCATGCGTGTGGAGGTGCACATGCGTCCCCAGACCACAGCTTCTTCCCCCAACCCAATTTCAGTCTGCCTCCCAGAGCTGCCATGGGCTACCACCAGGCTTCCACCTGGTGGCAGCCAAGAGCACCAACCACCCAGATCCAGGAGAGGAGAGCTGCCATGCAGCCACTCGATCCTCTCCCAGCCTTCCACTCCCGGCAACCCATGCTCATTCCTGAACATGTAGAAAGTCATTCCTGATTGCCTGCTGTTTATGCCCTGCATCGGAAGATTCGTTTGAAGAGCAGTACCTTGCTAGAGTATATAATTTTCAGTCAGGCTGGGAGCTGGAGTGCGTGGGAGACTCTGAAATTTCTCAATCCGGCCCACATAGCATTAAAGCTACGGCTCCTCATGCACATGGCATAACTGGGATCTGGAAAGCAGTGGATTACTTTGTCATCAGCCGGGGTGAGGGATCCTGCAGCTTTTTCTTTCAAGGGGCGTGGATATGGTTCTCTTAGCCACATAATGACAGATCTTCTTCCAGAAGAGCCAGTTTGTCAGAATGTCTTTAAGCAAAGCTCCTCCCACCACCTGGACAGTATATCCCTCGGCTCTGCTCTGTGAGGATGGATCTTCCTTTCAGCTGGAAGAGTACAGTCTCCTCCTTCACATCTATGTGTGCTGTAGGGCCCAAAAAGTGCACCATTGGCAAACTCTGATCATTTTCTTCAACTTTTCAGTATTCTGTTCTTTCCTCGGTAGTTTTTCAGCCCTCTATGACAGAAGTTGGAACACAAGGAAGTGAAGCATGCTTCCAGCTTCAAACATTGTGTCACATGCTGGCAAAAGATGTTGCAGATGGACCCACACGTATCGTGCCTTTGCTGCCTAGAGATAGCACACAGTGTCGTGGGTTGCAGCCTGTCAGACAATGCTACCATCTTCTTTAGAAGACCGCAAGGCTCATCTTCTCTTCAGCCGGCTGGCTGACCAAGACCCTCAGTTGCTGCCAAAGGGTGGTCGCAAGACAGCTTCTGCTGCAGCGGGGACCATGGCCCAACTCGCAGCCATAGAAGAGGCAGCAAAGGCCGCAGCAGGCACCTTGTTGGCCTCGGCACTGCTTCCGGCTGGGGTTGGTATTGGAGCTTCCTTCACAGGGGAGCTCTGTGAAATGTTGGGCCTTCCAGACCTTTGGGGAGAACCCTGCCTGCCACGATATGAAGGATAAGAAACATTGCTGTCAGTTGTGGGACTGGGAAAGATCATGCTCCTCCTGGTCCCTTGACTCAAACGGCCACTTGAAGCATGTTGAGCTCCTGGCTTAGGCTGAGCCAACATTCTTTGATGGGCAGGTCTGCGGTACCCCCATCAAGCTTCATGACCTTGACACCGGTCGATCAGGTGGTCAAGATCTTTCTTGACCTGCTCAACCAGTTGTCGGAGAGGATTGACAAGGAGTCTATCTCCAAGACCCTGCCGGTCTTTCGGGTCCTCACCCAGGATGCCATGGAGCGGTCGGTGTCCCCGGCAGCTACCACTCCAGATCAGCCTCCACTGGAGATAGTGCAGTCAAAACCGGTGCCGTCATTTACAAGACACCTCCTGCAGCTTCTCCTTGACATCAGCCCCCAGGTCGCTGATCAAGATCAAGGTGCTTCTGGAGCTCTCGATCCTCCTCCTCCTCTTGGGGGTGGGGTTTAATTAATTTATAGTTTTTTCACTCTGGCCACGGCTGTACCCCTGGATCATCCCAACACCTGTGGGACATCAACCCAGCAAGATCGTTCTTTGGGTGGGGCCGTTCTGAGAGATGGTTCCGTACCACGGCATTCTCACAGTGGTCATGGTGGTGGTCGGGATGACCACTGATCTGGAAGGTCCTAATGCACAGGAGGTTTTTACTTCCTGTTGTAACTCCCCAAACTCCTGACAGTGGCAGCGTACAAGGGAGCCTAAGGAGACATGCACATGCTGAGACGTGCAGCCACTCTGAACCCCAGCCAATATCCTTCCTTCCTTCCTTCCTGCATGGTGCTCCAATTGTACTCCCACCCATGATCATCCAGGTGGCAGTAGAACAGCAGGCATGGAATCCCTCCTTCCCCGGAAGAGGAGAGCAGCCCTTATGGTGTTCAGTCCTCATCCCTTCGGCCAGCCCTCTGACAACCAAGGCTTGTTCCCAAAACTGGGTTGCTGGCGTCGCGAGTGTTGGCTCGTCTGCCACGCCGGCAGGCCGGCTTCCTCCTTATCCTCTGAGAGGTTCTGCCAGCATATGCAGTGGCGCTGTGAGGAGCTCCTCTGGCAACAGTGGGCCTTGGTGGGGCGAGGTAGGATGCAACACCCGACCCATGTGGTAGACTGGCTGGTGCCAGTTAAGCATACACTGGTCCTTCAGACTTCTGTCACTGACACCTGTCCCTCCACGCTTGCAAATGCACTGCCTCCACAGCAGCCCTTGTGGGGAGCCCCATCTAAGGACTTCATGCCACTTCAGGCTTGCCAGGCCTGTTATCGGTGGAGATCACCCAGTTAGATGACTTGAATGTTCA